>CM070712.1:44162633-44762633 GCA_036346275.1 Otatea glauca | reverse complement strand
CAACCATTGGCAAGTCCAACAAGAGCTCACGCAGCCACTCTGCCTCAACGATGGGTGTGTCAAGTGCTACAAGCTCACCTCCATGGTTGACCTCGTCAATATGGTCTGCTTGCAAGACCTCCATGGCTGCAAAGACCGCCCAAAGTGAATACATATCCACTAGTGGCTTTGATCTCATCAAAGATCTCGAGATCCGCTTGGAATCACTATAACCTTCGATCTGCAGATACCCATTATAGTGAAGTCCATAAGCATCGGTACCTCTCAAGTATCTCATGACGCGATCTAGTGCGATCCAGTGATCATTTCACGGGTTTGAAGTAATGGCTCAATTTGCTTACAAAGAAATGAAATGTCGAGCCTAGTTGCACTTGCCGATACATGAGAGAACCAATTATTTGAGAGTATCTCAATTGATCTATCCCTTGTCCTCTGTTCTTTCAAGTTTTAGACTCGGGTCATAGGGTGTTGGAGATATTTTACAATCTGAGTACCCATAACGACTGTAATTTTCTCCACATAATGAGACCGCTTTAAAGTAATCCCATTCTCACCTTAATAAGCTTGATGTTAAGAATAACATCACCTCTCCCGAGATCCTTCATATCAAAACTTTGAGACAAGAATGATTTAACATCATTTATCACATTCATACTAGTCCCAAAGATCAGTATGTCATCGACATACAAACACATGATCACCCCCTTACCCCCACCAAACCTATAATACACACATCTATCGGCCTCATTTACCATAAAGCCGGCAGACGTCAAAGTTTTATCGAACTTTTCGTGCCACTGCTTAGGTGCTTGTTTGAGGCCATACAAAGACTTTCGAAGCCTACACACCATATTCTCTTGTCCAGGTGCTACATACCCATCAGGCTGCTTCATATAAATTTCCTCATCCAGTTCTCCATTAAGGAAAGCTGTTTTTACATCCATTTGATGAATATAAAATTTATATGAAGCTGCCAGTGCAAGAAGCACTCTGATAGTAGCAAGCCTAGCAACAGGTGAGTAAGTGTCGAAAAAGTCTTCTCCTTCCTTTTGGGTAAAACCCTTAGCCACAAGTCTAGCCTTGTACTTCTCAATAGTACCATCGGGTCTAAGCTTTTTCTTGAAGATCCATTTACATCCAACTGGTTTACAGCCAATAGGACATTCACAGACTTCCCATGTTCCATTAGTAATAATGGAATCCATTTCACTTTGGACCGCTTCCTTCCAGTACTCTGCATCGGGGGATGCATATATCTCTGAAAGGGTTTTTGGCACATCGTCCACGAGATACACAATAAAGTCATCACCAAAGGATTTTTCAATCCTTTGTCTCTTGCTCCTACGAGGAGCAACTATACTGTCATTCTCCTCAATAGTATTTTCATGAAAGGTGAGAGGTTCAGAAGGTGGATCAAAGAATGCTTGACTAGAGGAGGATGCACCTGTATCATTCATAGGTAAGATATTCTCAAAGAAGCTTACATCACGAGATTCAATAACAGTGTTAACATGAACATAAGAAATCTCGGATTTCACTACTAAAAATCTATAAGCTGCACTATGTTGCGCATAGCCTAGAAAGACACAATCCACAGTCTTAGGTCCTAGCTTAAGTTTCTTACATTGAGATACATTAACTTTCGCCAAGCACCCCCATGCGCGTAAGAAACTAAGAGAAGGTTTTCTTCCTTTCCATCCCTCATATGGAGTAACCTCACCTTTTGATGAGGGAACTCTATTAAGGACAAAACATGCGGTCAAGATGGCTTCCTCCACCATGGCATGGATAAACCCAAGACTTATCCATCATGGCATTAACCAAGTCTGTAAGTGTTCGGTTTTTCTCTCACCACCCCATTTGACTGGGTGAATAGGGAGCCGTCGTCTCATGGATAATTCCATGTTCATAAAGACAAGGAAAACTCATTAGAGATATACTCTCCTCCTCTCATCGACCTTAAATGTTTGATTTTCTTTTCTAGTTGATTTTCAACCTCAGCTTTATAGATTTTAAAGTACTCCAGTGCCTCATCTTTCGTTTTAAGAAGATACAATTGGCAATATCTAGTAGCATCATCAATGAAAGTTATAAAGTATCTTTTCCCTGCCTTAGTTAATAATCCATTCATCTCACACAGATCAGAATGAATTAAATCTAAAGGTGCTAGACTTTTCTCCCCTATAGCCTTGAAAGGCTTTCGAGGTTGCTTAGATTGCACACAGGTCTGACACTTAGATCCTCTAACTATAGAAAAGCTTGGAATTAAATTTAGATTAACCAAACGAGCAATTATATCATAATTAATGTGACATAAACGTGAATGCCAAACAGTGACATCTCCATCATTATTTGCTAAACAAGATAATGAGTTCACAAGGTTACAATTATCAAGAACAGAAAGGCGGAACAGGCCTCCGCAATCATAACCTTTGCCAACAAATAAACCAAACTTCGAAATAATAAATTTATGTGACTCAAAAACTAGCCTATGGCCATCACGACATAAAAGAGAACCACTCATGAGGTTCCTATTTATTTCAGGAGCATGCTGCACATTCTTCAATGATAGAGTCTTCCCGAAGTTAACTTCAGATCCACTCTACCAATCCAGCACAATGACGCGATCCATTCCCATCAAGACGGAGGAACAGTGTGATCGATAAGAGGAAAATAAATCGAAGTCAAGACACACATGTACATTAGCTCTTGTGTCGATCCACTAATCGATGGATTGACATGCTAGAAGAGAAACAGGTACATACCCTGATCCTCCAGCCTCGCTAATGGTAACATTGGTAGATTTCTGCCCCTGCTGACTGTCATTTCTTCCCTTACGCCGACGGCATTTTCTGGCCATATGGCCAGGCTCACCGCACACAAAGCAAGTAAGGTCCTCTTTACTTCTCTTCTTCTTTTTAAAGCTAGTTGTCTGTTTGGCTTTTCCTTTATTCTTGTTCTTCGCCCCACCAGTTTTGCCATCTACAAAATTGGCATTAGAGGTGCCTTCCTGTGAGGGACGAGGGGCATCCTTCGCTCTTGCCTTCTCCTCAACATCAAGAGTTGCGATCAATTCCTCAACGGTCATGATCTCCCTCCTGTGCTTTAAGGTTGTGGCAAAGTTCCTCCACGAGGGAGGCAACTTGGCAATTATGCCACCGGCCACAAACTTATTTGGAAGAGCGCAATCAAAGTGCCCGAGTTCCCCCACCAGAAGCTGGAGCTCATGAGCTTGTTCCACTACAGAACGATTATCCACCATTCTGAAGTCATGGTACTGCTCATTCACATAAAGCTCACGTCCAGCATCCGACACCGCGGTCTAGGGCCTCCCACAGATCAGCAGCACTGGCGAGGTGCATATACACGTCACACAATTGATCAGGAGGAGAGACAGCAGCAATGAGACAAGTGTCATTACTCATCTCATAATCACGGCATTGCTCGGCGATGAGGGGGCTCATGGGGGCTATCACTCACCATAGGTTCATCGACATGAGCCAAAATTTGGCTCGTGTCTACCACCTCTTGAAGTGCTCTCCTCCGAACCTCTCAGGTTTCATTGCATCAGATGGTTGAGCCATCTCAGGTTTCTGGATTGTTGGAAAATTAACATGGCATAACATTAATTTAATTTCAAAGATACGCAATAAGAACATGATAAATATTGCATCTACAACATGGTTACTAACAGTCAGCAAATTGACAAAACATGCTAGTAAAGAAAACATGCCTACAGATGCTAAATAGCCCAAAAGATACATAGATGTAAACAAAACTATCATAGCAGCATGCATTCTCAAAAGATCTAATCACAAAAGGGATCACTTGGACTAAGAACTGCCTAGTCCAGAACACTCACTGAGGGCTTGACGAAGAACGGGAAGCTGCGCAGAAGCGATGCGACGAACGAAGAAGAAGACGCAAGCGATCGCGCGCGGCGCTTCCAAAAACGATCGCGGTCTCCGTGCGGCGTCAAGTTACCGACGTCAAACGGAGACATCGCTCTCCTCACGCTTGTTGCACGACAAGCGAAGGGATCGGATGACTCGAAAGCAGCAAGAACTGGAGGAAACGTTGGAGAGAACGAGATTGATTTCTGTCGCGCATCTCTTCACAAACAGGGACGTCTCCCTTAAGAAATCGGAATCAAAGCGCCTCGCGAAAAACCACCGATCCGCCACAATTCCGAGAACCCCCCGGAATCTCGCAACGTGGCGACGGACTAACCGCACGAAAGCGTCGTCTCCCGAGTCCGCAGCCGCCACGCCGATCGAGGTGTAGGTGATGTGGCATAGCCGCAGACACGTGGCAAAAGGTTATATACACTTAGCACGTCTCAGTCACGATCGCGCGTCGTCGCAAGTCACAAGTCACGCGATAAACACGCGAAATACGCGATATACGCGCGCGCGTGCGTGCGTGCGTGTACATAACTTAGCAAAGCCAACCATGTGTACCTCTAGCCTTGCCACCAACTCATACTAGAGTCCATGCATGAACTCTCCTTATATGTTGGTTGCACTCCACCTAGCTAAGCAATATGGTACTAAAGACCATATACTCAACTCAACACCCCTTTGACTTCTTCCAATGAATTAATTCAGCATTAATTCCAACAGAATCTGCGCTACTCATCTCAGGAATCTTTCTTTGGCCTGCCTCCCTATCTCTTTGGACACCGTCTCCTCCCCCAAAGCCCTAGGTCTAGCCGTGGTCAATGTCCCAATTCGTTGTGTGACTGTGTCTTCTGCTTAAGGTTCAAAATTTCGCTGAAATTTCATGAGATCTTGCCGAGATCTCGGTTTTGGACGTGGACGAGATTTAAAATGTAGGCCAAATTCAAAAAATTTAAATTGCTACTATAATCTTGAAAAATCTCGGCGAGGTCTCGCCATTCTTGTCCGAAATTTGATGTTTGACCACCGAATTTGATGGGAAATTAATCAATAACCCTTAAGAAAGTCATATTCTATGAAAATTTGTTGAAAAACCGAATTTTTGAGATATTTTTAAAACTTCAGAAATACTGTCAGATTTTTATAAAATTGTACGTGATTTATATTGATCTGAAAAATTTATGTTACCATACTAATAAGTGTAGGATCATACAAAAAATTCAAAATAATTGAACTTCATTTGTTATCTTTAGAAAAACAAAATGAACATAATTGGGACAGTAACATTGTCAGAATTTTATAAATTTTCTCGTGTGTGATCATAATCCAAAATTTTTATAGGAGCTTAATAATTGACTCAGTACCATTATATAATTTTTTTTAAAAAATAAACTTTTGTTTGCTCAATCAAATCTATGTATGTATTGAACTTCATTTGTTATATTTCAAAAATAAAAAACAGAAAGAACATAAATGGTACGATGTACTTGTAAGAATTTTATAAATTCACTGGAGTGTGATCATGATTCAAAATTTTTATGAGATCTTAAGAATTTTCTTATAACCCTTATGCAAAATTGTAAATATTTTTTGGTTGCTAAAGCAAATTTATGTATTGATCATTAAGCTTTTACGAGGATGTAGCACTCTCAGATGAAAATTTTATAAAAACATTGATGATAAATCAGGACCATCCACAAAAAATTCAAAATTTTCTAACATGGTTTGTACCATTTTTCATTTGGTTGAAGTTTGCCGGTAAATCTTTTATCAGCACAGTGGCACTGTCCGAATTTGTAAAAATTCATGAAGCTTGATAATCATCTAAAAATTTTATAGGAATATTATTGATGCATCACAACCATGCAAAAAAAATTCAAAATTTTCTAACGTGGTTTGTTTCATTTTTCATTCGGTTCAAACTTGTCGGTCAGCGTTTTATCAGGACAGTAGCAATGTTTAATTTTTTAAAAATTCCTTAGATCTGATAATAATCTGAAATTTTTATGAGAATATCATTGATATTTCTGGAATCTACAAAAAATTAAAAAAATTTCGACGTTGTTTGGTATATTTTTCGTTCGGTGCAATTTTGCCGAGATCTCGACAAAACCGGCCGAAATTTCAGTTTTCTCGGTAAAAATTCAGATTTGAATTTTTCTTTTTATTTCGACTAAAATTTATCCGAAATTTTTAAATCTCGCCGAGATTTCGTTCTCCGGTCATAAACAAGATTAGGAGTAAAACGAGATTTTGAACCTGCTTCTACTGGTTGTAACTTGTAACTGCCTGTCTTGTCGTCTCCTATCAACAACAACAACAACAGATCGCATGCAGTCACACGAGAGATCGATAAACATAAAAGAATTGAATTGTCGCGTCAGATTCTGGGACTCCGGCCATGCTCGTTCTAGGTGCTATTGCTGTCTCTGCCGTTGTTGCCATCTTGTTCCTGACGGTTCGCGAGGTCTAGTTTCGATTTTCCGGTTTCACCTATTAAAAATAGATGGGATAATTCATACTATCGCTTAATAGATAAAGGCCATGTAGTTGTTACTTGTTAGACACTTGGACGCGTTCATTGGAATGGATAGGCAGCAAACTAGACACTCCCTATCCTTTCATCGTTTTCCACGTCCCCGTCTAGGCCAATCTTCTCCGTACTTTGCACTATTCCAATGCTAGTTGTGTAGCAGTGACAAGGCAGGATGAAAATAGAAAGTAGGTTCAAAGCTTCTAATAATTAAGCTAAATTAAGACAAATACATTGCAAAAACTCGGTACAACTTGAAACTCAAGGCGCAATATACCTGGAGCAAACTGCAATTTACTCAAAGTAAAAACTATACAAGAAGGCCTTTACTGTAGATGAATACTATATCATCACTAATGTGACAGCCTCTCGATGCATGTCAGTTTACTCAGATCCGCATGTAAGTAGTGAGTTGCCAATAGGTTGATCGTTGGTCTCCTATATTTGTATGGGCCGGTGAACCGATGAGTTGTTCGGTTCAATTGCCAGTTCGGCCCGAAAGGTAGGTCCATAAAACGCCCCTATACATAGATCGGAGAGAGACAGGGAGAGGGAGAGAGATCTATCGCCATGTATCGCTCGAGAACCTTGTTTTCTTGCGATGGTCCGTTCCTCGTCTCCGAAGCGGGCAGTCCCCTTCATTGGCGGCGGTGCCTTCCTGCTGTCGGCATCCAGCATTCCAGCTGCCTATTGCTCGCTCGTGGCAACCAGCGCTTGCACTGCTCCTCGCCGCCCCAGCTCCACCAGCAACAGCAACAACCATAACACAGCGCCCCTGTGACGCTATCTTGCCCTGAGCTGAGCGCCGAAGATCTTGTGGAGGAGCATCCGAGGGCGGTGGCTCGTTGGTACAACACGATGGAGCGGCGGGAGCGTATCGAGAAGTACCTAAGCAAGCGGAACCGCCGCAACTTCCAAAAGAATATCACCCTGGAGCTGCCAGGGGCCATGGCCGCCGGAGAACAGTTGGGAAGGAGTACCGGTCCCGGTGGAGGGTAGGCTCGAGCCTAACGGAGCCTCTCGTTGGATTCGCCCCTGCTTTGTAGTATCAATCATGTATCTAGGCGTGTCTCGTATAATTATCAGAAGCGCGGTCCGTTTGAGTGGGGGTACAATATTCGGGTTCATGATTCGCTATTTTTTTGTAATGACCCTCCTCTACGAAGAGCGATCGTCGATCGAAAGGGAAGGAGTTCCGAGAGATTTCATGCAGAGAGAGATAGTCTTGGAGAAGAAGAAGAAGTCGCAGGAAGGAAGGAGACGAGAGAAATCTCATTGATTACTTTTATGCCTCGTTTCATTACAGTTACTTCCCTTTAAACCCCGACTCACACCTACTCGACGGCCCCACCGGACAGCGCGTTTGTTTCTTCATCTTGCCCCTGACTCTGCTGCCTCACCTCCACGCTGACGCCTTCCGTCTTCCCGTGTTCTCCTCGCTGCATGCTCTGTTCTTGCCCGTCCCGAGTGGCAGCCCTGACACCACCCGCCCCGGGAAAGTCTGCTTGTCCCCAAGCATTTGCCGACGGGAAAGTTTTTCGGACCACATAATAATCCTCCCAAGTAGCCATCTCAGCTGGCATTTGAGTCCATTTGATCAACACTTGCGGAATTGCCGAACTGCCTTTCTTGACCAATCGTCGATCCAGAATGAGTTCCGGTTCCGTAGTCTCCATATTGAGGTCAGCAATGCTCGACGACTGGTTATATATCGGAGTGAAATCAGGCACCATCGACTTGAGTTGTGACACATGAAATACAGATGTATCCGCTTCGTAAGCGGTTCCAATTTGTATGGCAAAGCAACAATTCGCTCCAACACCCTGTAAGGCCCAAAATATTTGAATGCCAGTTTTGGAAACGGACGGTTGACCACCGACGATTGTGCATAAGGTTGAAGCTTCAAGTACACCTGCTCTCCCAGCTGAAATTGTCGCTCAGATCGTTTCTTAATAGCTTGGATCTTCATGCGATTCTGCGCCGTCTCCAAATGATGTTTGAGCAGCGCAGTATGCGTAGCCCGCTCTTGCAAGAATTCATCATCGATCACGTGTAACTTTTTCCATGTCCGGCAAAGCTCCATACCTGGGTTCGGAGCCGTATAAAGCTTTGAAAGGACAGCATTTCAAAGACGTGTGATAACAAGTGTTGTACCACAGCTCAGCCATCGCCAACCAACCGTGCCACTTTGTTGGAGAAGAGTGAACTGCACAGCGCAAATACATCTCAAGACATTGGTTAACGCGTTCGCTCTGCCCATCTGTTTCCGGGTGATACGCCGTGCTACATTTCAACTTCGTGTCCATAGCAGTGAACAGCTCCTTCCAAAACGCGCTAGTGAAGATCTTGTCACGATCAGAAACAATCGACCGCGGCATGCCATGCAATCTCACCACATTTTGCAGAAACAACTTGGCGACATGAGAAGCGTTATAAGGGTGCTTCATGGGTACAAAGTGCGCATACTTGGAGAATCTATCCACAATCACCATAATAGAATTGTAGCCTTCAGATTTTGGAAGTCCTTCAATAAAGTCCATTGTGACATCCTGCCAAGCTCCCTCTGGGACCGGTAAAGGCTGAAGTAAACCGGGTGTACGGACATGCTCGTGCTTGGCTTGCTGGCACACCGAGCATTGTTTAATCACATTGATGATATCCCATTTCAATCCTACCCAAGAAAACAACTTCTTCACTCTCTAATAAGTGGCTGCCACCCCCGAATGTCCTCCAATTGCACTAGCATGAAAAGCATGGATGATCTTGGTTTGCAATGCCGAATTCTCCCCGACCCAAATGCGTCCCTTATATCGGATGAGTCCTTGCCTGAGCTCAAATCCGTGTTCATTTGGACTTTGAATAGCCAAAGAAGTGAGCAACTGTTGGGTGTGAGAGTCTGTCACATACGAATTGAGGAGCTCCTGAATCCACAATGGTTGACAGCTCGAAACAGCTTGGAGTGCCATCATATGTCCTACACGGAATAATTCATCCGCCGCACAATTGGACGACCCTTTCTTGTACTGGATACGGAATTGAAGACCCATCAATTTAGTCATTGCTTTACGCTGCAAGTCGGACGTTAGCTGTTGATCACTGAGATAGCACAAACTGCGGTGATCAGTATGGATGATGAACTCCCCTCGTTGCAGGTATGGGCGCCAACGATCCACTGCCATAATCACAGCCAGAAATTCTTTCTCATAAATTGACAATTTCTGATGAGTTGAGCTGAGTGCTTTACTGAGAAAGGCAATGGGATGTCCCTACTGCATAAGGACGACACCAATACCGACATCACAAGCATCAGTCTCAACTACAAAGTGTTGCTGGAAATCCGGCATGGCTAATACTGGTGTGTGTGCCATAGCTTGTTTCAGCTCCTCAAAAGCTACTGTCGCGTCGTGATCCCATTTAAATGCTTTCTTCTTGAGAAGATGAGTGAGTGGCCGAGAAATGATACCGTAGTTTTTCACAAACTTCCGGTAATAGCCTGTGAGGCCAAGAAATCCTCGCACTCAAGAACTGCCTTGGCCGAGGCCAAGCCAAGATCGCTGAGTCTTCTCGGATCAAGAGCTACCCGGATGCGAAATAATATGCCCGAGATAAGTAATGCTCTGCTGTGCAAAGGCACATTTTGACTTCTTAACAAACAACTGATGCTGCTTCAGTAATGACAGCACAGCCTTCAAATGTTCCACGTGTTGCTGCACGGATTGGCTATAGATCAAGATGTCATCCATGAAGACCAAGACAAATTTTCGTAAATAAGGTGCAAGAATCAAGTTCATAAGACATTGGAAAGTTGCGGGAGCGTTCGTTAAGCCAAACGGCATCACCCGGAACTGAAAATGACCGTGATGAGTCTTGAAGGCCGTTTTCTCAATGTCTTTATCTACCACCCTGATTTGATGATAACCAGATTTCAGATCCAGCTTAGAAAAATAGCAAGTACCTGCTAACTCATCAAGTAATTCATCCACAACAGGCATCGGAAACTTATTCTTGACAGTAATACTATTGAGCTTCCTATAATCAACACAGAAACGCCAACTTCCGTCTTTCTTCTGAATGAGCAGCACTGGAGACGCAAACGGACTCATGCTGGGTTGTATTAATCCGGTGTCCAACATCTCCGAAACTTGGCGCTCAATCTCGTCTTTGTGCATGGGAGAGTATCGATAAGGGCGACTATTTACCGACGCCGCTCCAGGAACGAGTGGAATCACATGATCATATACACGCGATGGTGGTAAGGTGGTTGGTTCGGCAAACACATCGGTGTACACCTCGAGCACTTGCTGAACTTCAGCTGGCACTTGTTCTGTTGTCGGAAGCGGAACAGTATTGTCAATTAACGCAATAGCCCAGATTGCATTTCCCTTACTCCATTTGTGCAGCTGTTCCGATGGCATTTCACCAACAGGACTTCGATGTCTGGCCGACACCCCTTGCAGCTTAATGATTTGACCCTTGACACGAAACTCCAGTGTTTTTTGTGTCCAATGACAGACCATGGGACTATGGAGTTGAAGCCAGTCCATACCCAACACAGCATCATATGCTCCAAGGTCGAGAACCCGCATGTCAGTGCGAAAAGTATATCCCTGCACCCACCATTCCAATTTCGCACATATCGATCACAAATTAAGGATTCCCCATTTGCAATAGATATCTGTACTGTCGGTATTGATTCGGTTGTACACTTAGTATGCGCCAAAAAAGTGGAGCTGATGAAGCTGTGAGAGCTCCCCGAATCCACCAATACGAGCATCATCTGATTACCCACCATCGCTTGAAGACGCATTGTGTCCCCATCCTCAGTGCCAGCCATAGCATGAAGTGATATGTTATACTGTTCTCGTTCAAATTCACGATCCATTTCTTCCAAAGTTTGCAATACCTCATCGCTGAGGCGTGCAGGACCTTCAACTATTTCCATCGCATGAGCTTGAAGCGCTGGTACTGGTTTACACTGATGATCTCGATCATATTTGTCGCCACATTTGAAGCAAAGTCCCCGAGCACGCCGAAACTCCCGGAGCTGACGAGCTCTTCCCAAATCATCCAATGCAGGCTTCTGATGCCCAGGAAGGGGGTCGGTTTTATATGTCGCCACGCCCTTTGCTGTTGCGAACGGTCAGGATAGTTTTCCTTTGAACTTATCCCACTTCTCTTCCTGTATTTGAGCTAGCAAAAATGCCCTGCGAATCGTTTTCGGCAATTGGATTTCTACCTCATACCGTAACTCATCCTTCAGCCCCATGACAAAATGATTCACAAAAAATTCTTCAGTACACAATTTACTATATGCTCTCACTTTATACATTGCCACTTCAAATTGGGTTTTATACTCCGAGACTGTTCCTATTTGTTTTAACTGAATGAGCTCTCTCAAATATCGCCTGGAGTCATACACACCGAATTCGGAATCCACCGCTGACATAAACTGTTCCCAATCTCCCAATTGGTGCTCTTCTTGATAAGCTTGAAGCCATAAGGCTGCATTTCCTTCCATGTGCATGGCAGCCGCTGTAACCCATAACGATTCATCAATGTTGTACAGTCGAAAATATTTCAGACATCGATTCCTCCATATGCGTGGTTCCTTCCTTCAAAGAGGGAACAACAGCTTGGGTATAGGTGGGCGCTTATCGGTGTTTGCCCCGACTACAGCTTGCATTTGTGGTGTGTGATGAATTCGTGAAGCACCTGCCCCAAACCCCACAGACTGTAGAGGACATTTACCCAACAACCCTGCTGAATGTGTGGTCAACTCACCAACCTGCTTTGGCGTGCTCATCGCCATTGGAGAAGGCGTAATCGGTGCTGCTTCGTCCTCCCCTCGTGAAGCCGCCTGCTCCCCCGAGGTCCCCTTTTGAAACCGATCCAGCAACCCAGAAATCACCAAGTTATGCTCCGCCACCTGGGCCTGGATCGCCGGAATAATCTCCACTGGTTTGATCTTCTCGACAATAAACTCCAAGCTAGCTTTCAGGGATTCCCATCGCTCATCCATTTGCTCCCAACGAGCATCCGCTTGATTGGCCACTTCTCCCATAGCATCCAAGAGAACTCGCGTCTGCGCCGATGGTTTCTGAGGCGCCGTGATGGCTTTCTCCGGATTGAACCAACCAAATCAGGTTTCGCAACTCGAGTACCGCACAGGCAATGCAAAACCTTCTCTGGGATTTTACGGAACAATCGAAAAAAAAAATTTCCAGCCGACGACTGGCTCTGATACCAGTTGTAATGACCCTCCTCTACGAAGAGCGATAGTCGATCGAAAGGGAAGGAGTTCCGAGAGATTTCATGCAGAGAGAGAGATAGTCTTGGAGAAGAAGAAGAAGTCGCAGGAAGGAAGGAGACGAGAGAAATCTCATTGATTACTTTTATGCCTCGTTTCATTACAGTTACTTCCCTTTAAACCCCGACTCACACCTACTCGACGGCCCCACCGGACAGCGCGTTTATTTCTTCATCTTGCCCCTGACTCTGCTGCCTCCCCTCCACGCTGACGCCTTCCGTCTTCCCGTTTTCTCCTCGCTGCATGCTCTGTTCTTGCCCATCCCGAGTGGCAGCCCTGACATTTTTTTTTTCAATTTTCACTACGAACACGAATTCTATACCATAAATCGGTTTGGATCCTATAACTACAGTGTCTCACCTGCTATCTTCTTCTTGGCTCTAGAACAATCACATGAAGATGTGTTGTTGGGGTCATCCATTGCCCACAGCCTCGACCCACCTCCACCTTTGCCTCGATGCTGCTTGATGCAACTAGCTAAGGTGGGCTTAAATAACTGAGGTTTCAGTATTCGATCTCACAGTCGTAGCTCGTAGGAAGCTTTCATACTCCTGCCCCTCGATGATCGGATTAGATATGTGATTTGTTTGGAGAAGCCATGAGGCATTAAACTTCATACGAGGGATTTAGGAAGTGTTTTGTCCGTATTCTCAATTATATCCCCGGTGTCAATCATGTTGCTGTCTAAATTGTTTGTTTTGTGGCTTTGTGGATTGACCTTTGGATTTTGTTTCGAAATTCTGCCTTGAAAATATGCCTTGTACGAGTTTTACAGGTCTAGAATCCCCAGTTTCAGCACAAGTGAGCATACGAGAATAATTGGATATACTACACCTAGTAGTACAGAGAGATCTTCAAAGTAGGGGAAAACAAACTCTTAAGCAAACTTGAGGCTGACATGCCTCGCGTTATTGAGACAAAAAAATGTTGTGCTCTGCGTAAGCGGCACAAAGGAGTAGCCTGAAAGTAACCCTTAAAAGGAAGCAAAATAAGCAAGGCTTTATTATGATCAGTTGTCGAGGAAGAAAAATAAACCATAACAAAGAGCTTGAAGAATATTGATTAGTTTGTGTTTAACTTTAAGCATTGACAGTACCGGAACTTACAAGCATTCGGAATCTCACATGGTTGCTAAACGAGTACCAATTGAGTACTGATGCGGGCTGCCGATCATGTTCTGGCCTTGCTTCTCTCAATGCACCTATCTAGTACTCCACTCTTGCAATTGCGAATAGGAATAATTAATTTCTCTGCCGCTTGGTGGAGTAGTACATTTTTTTTTTTCGTATTTGCTTTTCTGTTAGTACTATGAAGTCACATGATGCTATTAGCTTCGCAAAATCTAAGGAAAGCTGTGCTCATAAAATGGGGAAAAAGTGGGGAAAAAATCCAAGGAAAAGCTGCGTCCAATCTTCTTCTGCTTTGCATCACAAATAGGTACAGTAACAAGCACACATAGAACTCTCGAGTAAAAAAAAAGAACTCTCACTGGCAATAGGGCCCACTCGGGCTTACCTCCACCGCTCCACGAATCAAACACCGTTCCACTCCCTAACCCAGAACATTCCATAAATCCACTCCAAAATTTACAAGTTACAGCAAAATAAACTTGCAGGCGCAGGCGGGAGCAGCAAGCAGCGGGCGAGCGGCGAGCCCACCACAGCCGGCCGCGTGGCCGCCAGTGCAACCGGCCTCGGCGACCTTGCTCAGATGGTCGAGATGTACCAGCAGCAGCTCCTCGACGACCCCTTCGCCCTAAGCGGCCACTGCAGTGACCAGCCACGGCACGCGGCCGCCGGCGCCTCCTCTTCGTCGTCGTCCTCCTCCTCTGCCGTTGTCGTCTCGCCGCTGACGCAGGCGCATGGCGCCGGCGAGCCGCGGCGGCTGTTCGAGGCGCTCGTCGGGGAGATCCTGCTGCGCGGCGCGGGACGTGGATGCGGCGGCGGGGTTGGGGATCTGGAGGGTGTGGTGAGGTGGGCGCGGGAGGTCGCCGCGGATCCTGTGTCGGCGCGGCCGGCTGCGGCTGAGGTCAAGGCGAGCAAGCGTCAGGTGCTGGCCTTGCGGCGCGCGCGCTACCTCAGGATTGAGGACGTGGCGGACGCAGCGGAGCTCCCCAGCTTCTCCAAGGTGAGTGTGTTCTGGACGAAGTCGCAAAACCCTCGTGCTTGAATTTCGATCTGTTGCTAATTCGTTGAGTTAGTAGCTGTGGTTGTCGGTGGTCTGTTGTTTGCTATGTTCTGGTTGCGTTTTGCGGCTGCTTCGTATGGCTGGGACATGGGCTGCTTCTAGGATTTTGTCACTATCTGTTGTTCCTGACCGTACCACTAGGTTTGGTTTTTTGGGAGTGGATTAGTAAATGGACTCGCAGGGCGTGCGATGGCAATTGACGGGTGTCACCTGTTTCAGAGAATCTGGCACTGGCTCTTCAACCGAAGAGAATCAGTCACTGGCTCACTGCACAACAAACATGTACTATTGTACCTTTCGCAAACAATAGAAGATTCCGATAGGGGAAGGCCAACCCTGACTCGAACAAGTCAGTATCTCAGCAGGGGTCTTCTAAGTCAGGGAAGCTTTACAGGAACCGCCTGTTATGATATATTTCAACATAGCAGTGGCATCTAAGTAACACCCCAGTTGGAAAACTATAGCCTGCATTCATGATGGTTACATCAGATAATATTTTGGCAAGATGGCCAATAGGCCCATCAGTTTTTTAGCTGACAAGTATAACAACCGAAAACATTCAGCTCCAACTCGATGTCTATTTGCTCAAGACAGGCCATTTAAAGTTTCTTAGTCGAAATCGCATGTATCGAGTTATTAATCATTAAACCTATTGATGGCTATGCTAGGATGAAAACCAAATTGATGAATCGAACTTTGAAGAGTTCTTATTTTGGATGCCAATGACATGTGAGGCTGTATAATAAGAGATTCCTACTGAGGGAGTAATAATAGGATTTTACTGGGTTGAAAGATAGGCCTTAGTTGTAAGATTCAACAGACTGAGAAAAACATGGTGAAATGGGTGTTACATAGACATGCATGGTCACCCATAAACTTTGCAGATGGCATCATCCTGAACCACCATGTATGACTTTATTAGGACCCTGGTTTTAATATTGACTTATTAAAACAAGGTTAATAGGAGCTTCCACGTTCACTATAAGAGACTATAAATTCCCACATTAATCGGAGGAAAAAAGGATAAATATTTACACTGCTTATTTCGGTGGGACCAAATTATAATGTTGCAGATTAGTCAGATTTATATACAAGAACCGTTACAATTGCATATGAAATACAACTATATTTCCAGTCATAAGCATTATAGTTGTATAGTAAATACAACTCTATTTACACACTTAAATTATGTATTTTAGTAACTAACCATGCAATTGCACAAGCAATTCGCTAGTTTTTCATCTAAATAAAGGCTTTTTTTATGCAAAATGAAATTTAGATATCTAGAATTTGGACTAACACACTGTAGTATTTGCTTAATTTTCTATATTCTACCTGATATTTAAACAATCAAGTGTCCTGGATTGCCATATTGGAAACCTAGACTTGTGTCATATACAACGCTTATGCCCCTGTAAAATCGGTGAAAACCTGTCAAGGGATAATGTTTGGTAGAACCATTTTTTTAGTCTGTAGTCTACAGAGGTAAACACTGTGAGATAGAGGGGACCTGGGAGAAACGCTAGCAGCACGGCAGGCTTATGTTTGGGAAAAGGCATGACGGTAATCCTCATGTCCTACACTTTAGGCTGATGTCCATCCTACATGCTACAGCAGAGGAACAGCCTACAAGGCACAATGTTACCGAAAAGTGATTGATAAGAGGCAGTGCCAGATCCGAAATATTTACATGTGGGGATTAATTATTGATGAGAGTAGGGTAGGTGTTGATAGAAAACTTGAGTTTTGGAGGAAGACTTTAGAATCAAAGGGTTTTAGACCTAGTAGGACTAAAATTGAGTATATGAGGTGTGTTTCCAGCAGTGCTATTGAAGATGATGGAGATGTTAGTTTGGATGGAAAAGTAGTGCCCAGGAAGGAAACTTTTTGATATTTGGGATCGATGCTACAGTGTGACGGCGAGATTGATGAAGATGTGAGCCACTTGATACAAGCGGGGTGGTTGAAATGGCACCAAGCATCAGGTGTCCTATGTGATAGAAAAGTCCCTCAAAAGTTAAAAGGGTAAGTTCTATAGGACGGCGATTAGACATGCGATGTTGTATGGTGCGGAATATTGGGCGACAAAAAGACTATGTACAGAAGATGAGTGTAGCTGCGGTGGATCTATGGTCATATAAGGTGAGATCGAATCCAAAACGATGATATGTGTGATAGGGTAATGGTAGCACCAATTGAAGAAAAGTTTGTTCAAAATCGTCTAAGATGGTTTGGACATCTTCAACGGATGCCTCCTGAGGCACCGATACGTAGTAGAATTTTAAGTCATCTCGAAAACATAAGAAGAGGCAGATGTCAACCGAGACTAACGTGGGAAGAATCGATTAAAAGAGACTTGAAGGATTAGAACGTTTCCAAAGATTTAGCGTTGGATAGAAGTGCATAGAAGTTAACGATCTACGTACCAGAACCGTAACCCAAGATCAAAGGTTTAGGAGTTTTATTGACTTTGATTGGGTTTCTTTCCTAACCTGCCCCAACTTGTTTGGGACAAAAGGCTTAGTTGTTGTTGTTGTTAATTATTGAATACATATGTCTAGTGCGGCCATTTCCTTTAAAAATTTCTGTAGTAGATTTGGATTTTCACGCCATTTCCTTTAAAAATTTCTGTAGTAGATTTGGATTTTCACGCCATTTCCCATATATACTAGGGCTCTTTGCAAAATGGTTGTGGGGTCAGTTGACCCTACACCCATATACATGCCTTTTATCTCTGATAAAGTAATAATAGGTGGAGAAATTCTATTGAAGTTGAGCATGTTAGATAGTATCTTTGTTACCTTATATACGAGATTGCTAGTTGCCTTGTATAGAGATTATTTGCCTTGTATAGTTATTGCCTTATATAGTCTTTCCTTCTATATCCTCTTGTACGTATATATATACTGGCCCTTTGGCCTCATGTTGAATACAAGTGCTATTCATAACATGGTATCGAGCCAAGTTAGGGTTAGGGTTTTCTTACAGGCGTTGCGCTTGCTCTCCGACCTCTCCTCCGGTTTTTCTTCGCGATTCGTCCTCCTATTTGTAGCTCCGGCGCTTCTCCGTCGATCGCTGCCGTCGAAGTCGATCCGCTCAAGTCCGCCGATCGTCTCCTGCAGATTCGACTTAGGCTCGGCGCTGCGCCGCCGACGACGATCGAAGCGCGGCCGTCTCCCACGCCGCTGTTCGCGAGTTCCGCCATCCACGCCGCCGAGCCCGTGGACGCACTGGGGTTTCCATCTGCCGCTGCCGATCGTCGCGCCGTCGCCGTCCTCGCGCGCGCCGTCCTCCGCTTCATCCGGATCCGCAGCCACCTCCGGTCGTGCTTATCGCTTCATTCTTCGCGCCACCACGGCCGTCTTCCACGCGCGATCCACTCGACTTCGCCGAACTTCATCGTGACTCCGGCCGCCGCCGACGCGATCGCCGACCGTCGCCGCCCGCCGCGGACGCCGTCGCCGACCAGCCGCCATCACCCGTGACGTCTCGTGCCTCCTCGCTTTCGGTTCTTCTCAGTGCGATTGGATCGGACTTTAATCGCTTTAAGTCGGTCGGACAAAAAAATGTCGCCACTGCAGCTCTTCTTCCGCACCGTGATCATTCCTCGTTGCCCGGTTATCTTTGATGGTCTCAATTATCGTGATTGGATTCTTCACATGCGCCTTCACATGCGAGGGCCGCGTCTGTGGGAGTTTCTTACTGGCGAGCTATCATGTCGCCTCCCCTGCTCCCCGACATGCCCGTTATTCCTAAAGAGGTCGTCTTCTTTGCACTGTGAAGGCCTCCGATGAGTATGCTGATGCTGTGGAGTCTTTTCAGACTCAATTTACTGCATACAAGATATGGCTTGATGAAGATGCTCGTGCTTCTGCTATTCTGGTTGCTAGTATGGAGGTGCATCTCACTGGTGATATTGTTGGTTTGTCTTCAGCTCAGTCGATGTGGGCGCATCTTCGCGATCACTATGAGCCTACTGGGGATTCTTTGTACCTTGCTGTTGTACGACAGGAGCAGTCGTTACAGCAGGGTGATTCTACTGTTGACGAGTTTTATGCTCAACTGTCCTCGGTATGGCGTCAACTTGATTCTCTCGGACCGGAGGTTTGTCGACTGTCAGTCACGCCAACGCCAAGACTCTCACTTGAGCTTCAGCAGTATCTACGACTTCGACACGCCGGGTGAATTTGAGCAGATTCGTGCTCAGCTGCTTGCTCGTCATCCCCGTGTGACCTTATTGGAGGCTCTTGCAGCTATTCGTACTGAGGAGACTCGTCTTCGTGGTGCGGGCCTACTAGTATCTCCTTGATCTGGCAAGACTCGTGCTATTCCTCCATCGATGGCGCCTCCTCCCGATGCTCGATTACCAAAGTGCGCAGGCTTCACCGTACCTCACCGCAACAAGGATGGGCATGTGGGCGGTTTTGCTATCGAAAGAAAAAGGATCTTGCTCGTCGCGGTGGGCGCCCTCCTAAGGGCACTGGACTTCTTGGTGCCTCTCCTCAACGAGCCTCACCGGTTGGACCCGCTCGGGAGATTACGATCTTCGCACGTCGCATGGCTACTTCTCGCACCGTCGGTCTGCTGGCTCGCTACGTGATCTTCCAACGAGACCATCTTCCTCCTCATCGTATCACACCATGGATTCTTGACTCGAGCTTCTTTTCATGACATCCGATCCAACGAGTCTCCATTCCATTAGTCCTCTTGTCGCTCCTATCATCATGCAGATCGCAGATGGTACCCTCTTTCATTGCGGGACGAGGCACTCTTTTGTCTTCCTCTTTTCATGTTCCCGCTGTTTCTCATGTTCCTAAACTCACCATGCGACTTATATCCGTGGCGACCATCGATCATGGTCATCGTGTTATCCTTGACTCGACTCTTCTTGTGTTCGGGATCGCAGACGTGGTCTCTGGTTGGTATTGGCCTCGCCGCCATGACTCTCGGCGCTTTGGGAGCTTGGTAGCTTAAATCTTCCTTCCGCCGCC
The DNA here is from genome assembly GCA_036346275.1 of Otatea glauca. Classification (NCBI taxonomy): domain Eukaryota; kingdom Viridiplantae; phylum Streptophyta; class Magnoliopsida; order Poales; family Poaceae; genus Otatea; species Otatea glauca. The sequence continues at coordinate 44,742,716 of CM070712.1, read as the reverse complement.
TCTACCGTCTCTCCATCTCCTCCATTGCTTCGCCTCCGTTGCATCGTCTCATCGGGTCGTTTGCTCGATGGCATCACCGTTTAGGGCATCTTTGTGGGTCACGTCTCGTCTTCTTTAATTCGCCGTGATCTTTTAGGATCGTGTCCGTGATACCTCCTTAGATTGTGCGGGTTGTAAGCTTGGTAAAGCACTACAACTCCCTATCCTTCTAGCGAGTCTGTATGATCGTATCCCATCGTCCTTTTGATCTTGTTCATTCGATGTGTGGGTCCGGCTCCTTTTGTTTCAAAAGGGTCATAAATATTATATTCTTTTATAGATGATTTCTCTCGCCACACTTGGATATACTTTATGTCTTCTCGTAGCGAGGCCTTGTCCATCTATAAGAATTTTGCCACTATGATCCGTACTCGGCTTGACTCTCCCATTCGAGTTCTTCGTCCGACTCGGCGAGGGAATATCCGTCCGGCGCCTTCGTACTTTTCTTGCTACGCAGGCACTCTTTCTCGCTTTTTCGTCCGGTGCTCATGCTCGGAATGGTGTGGTCGAGCTAAGCATCGCCATCTTCTTGAGACACTCGTGCCTTTTACTTGCTTCCATTGTTCCACCTCATTTCTGGCCGAGGTCGTTTCACTCGCCACTTACTTGATTAAATATTCACCTTTCCTCCGCTCTTAGGGTGGGATTCGGTGGAACGTCTTTGTGGCATGCTTCGATTACCCTAGTCTTCGCCTTTTTGGGTGTGTGTGCTATGTCCTCCTTGCACCTCGTGAACGCACAAAGTGCCGCTCGATCACCGTTGAGTGCGTTTTTCGGGCTATAGTCTTGAGCATAAGGGATATCGTTGTTGGGATCTGTTGGCCGACGAACGCGGATTTCTCGGGATGTTACTTTTGATGAGTCTCGCCCCTTCTACCTCGTCCTTCTTCCACTCCAAAGATCTCTTGTCGAGCCACTTTCTTTTCTTACTTTTCCGATACTCTTGTTGCCACTTTTCCTTCTCCACAGTTGGCATCTCCTTCTTCGCCAGCCTTTCCACACGAGTCTTCACATTCCGTGCCTCCTCCAGAAGTTTCTTCTGACATTGTTCCTTCGTATCCTCTCTACTACACTCGTCGTCCGCGAGTTGAGGATTCTTCTGATGTCTCTTCTTCTCCTGTTGAGTCATTTTCTTCTGGGCCTCCTCGCTACGCTCTTCGTGATCGTCAGTCTATTCGGCCTCTTAAGCGCCTTGGCTTTCTTTGGTCTTTGTTCTTGCCGAGCCGACTTCTTACCGTGATGTTGTTGTTCATCATGAATGGCGACTATGCGATGGCAGAGGAGATTCTGCCCTTGAGCGCGACCGCACGTGGGATCTTGTGCCCCTTCCTCCACGTGTCCGCCCCATTACATGCAAGTGGGTCTATAAGGTTAAGACTCGCTCGATGGTTCTCTTGAGCGCTACAAGGCTCGCCTCGTAGCATGTGGTTTTCAGCAGGAGCATGGTCGTGATTATGACGAGACTTTTGCTCCGGTGGCTCATATGACCACTGCTCGCACTCTTCTTGCGAGAGCATCCGCTCGTCGCTGGTCTATCTCTCGACTTGATGTCAAGAATGCCTTTCTTAATGGTGAGCTACGTGAGGAAGTTTTTATGCACCACCACCGGGTATTACATTCTGAGGGCATGGTTTGTCGTCTTCGTCGCTCTCTTTATGGCCTCAAGCAAGCCCTCGTGCCCGGTTTGAGCGTTTTCTTACGTGGTCATTCATTGGCTTTTCGCTAGTACTCATGATCCTGCGCTCTTTGTTCACACTTCACTCGTGGACGGACTCTTCTTCTTCTCTATGTTGATGACATGATCATTCATGGCGATGATACTCGAGATATTGCCTTTGTGAAGGCACGTCTCAATGAGCGATTTCTCATGTCCGATCTAGGTCCTCTTCGTTACTTTCTGGGGATTGAAGTCTCTTCTACACCCGAGGGTTTCTTTCTATCCCAAGAGAAGTATATTCAGGATTTTCTTGATCGTGCTTCTCTCACTGATCAGCGCACTGCTGAGACTCCTATGGAGCTCAATGTCCACCTTCGACCTACTGACGTGAACCTCTTGATGATCCTACTCGCTATCGTCATCTTGTTGGTTGTCTTGTTTACCTTGGTGTTACTCGTCCTGACATTTCCTATCCAGTTCATATCTTGAGTCAGTTCGTTTCTGCTCCCACCCAGCTTCACTATAGTCATCTTCTTCGTGTTCTACGATATCTTCGTGGAACTATCTCTCGCCGTCTTTTCTTTCCTCGATCCAGCTCCCTCCAGCTTCAGACATACTCTGATGCTACTTGGGCTAGTGATCCCTCTGATCGCCGGTCTCTTTCTGCTTATTGTGTTTTTCTTGGTGGTTCTCTCATTACTTGGAAGACTAAGAAGCAGATAGCAATTTCTCGTTCCAGTGCCGAGGCTGAGTTGCGAGCGATGGCTCTTTTGACAGCAGAGGTTACTTGGCTACGGTGGCTACTTGAGGATTTTGGTGTTTCTGTTTCTACACCAACTCCTCTTTTATCTGACAGTACAGGTGCTATTAGCATTGCTCGAGATCCAGTGAAGCATGAGCTCACCAAGCATATTGGCGTTGATGCTTCCTACATGAGGACACATGTACAGGATCAGGTTGTGGCTCTTCAGTATGTGCCTTCAGAGCTTCAATTAGCAGATTTCTTCACGAAGACAGAGACTAGAGCTTAGCACAGCTTTTATCTCTCCAAACTCAGTGTTGTTGATCCACCATGAGTTTGAGGGGGGGTGTTAGATAGTATCTTTGTTACCTTATATACGAGATTGCTAGTTGCCTTGTATAGAGATTATTTGCCTTGTATAGTTATTGCCTTATATAGTCCTTCCTTCTATATCCTCTTGTACGTGTATATATACTGGCCCTTTGGCCTCATGTTGAATACAAGTGCTATTCATAACAGAGCATATATTAGCTGGGAAGATTTTTCTAAGGATTGAGAATGTTTTATTTATTTTTTTATGGCTAGTATTTCTAGGTAGTCATGGAACTGATAAGCCTTTTTCTTGATTTTGAATTTCGGTTGATTATGTTGATGTTTACCCTGGCAAGATAGTCATGCTTATTAAACCGTTCCATTGTATCACATCAGAAATGTTTGAGTAGGCATGTTACATGTAGCATTACCCTATGGGCATTCTGTATTTGTAAACAGTTCACTGGAATTTGCTCAGACTCCAGAGAATGTGGATACACACGAGTCATGATTACACTATCTATTTCATCTGGGAAAAGGATGATGACCCTGTGGAAATTGTGTTAAGGTTTTCATCTTTAAACAAAATCTAGAGAGCTAACTCTTCCATCTGCTTGACAAATTTGTACTTCTGAATTCTCAAATTTTCTTCATTCTTAGTTTGTGGAATTTTCCCCTTTCTGAGAAGTCGTCAAAGTTTGATTACTTCCCTTTATTGCCAGTTTTCTTACTAGATTGTTATCATCTTTCTTTTATTTATGCTTCCATTTTGCACTGTTGTGTCTAAAGCAGTTGCGTTTTTCTTACTCTTTTAGACATTGCTGCATTTTTTGTCTTTCAGAAAAGGAAGTATAAAGCTCACAATAACCACACAGAAAGACCAAAAAAGAAAGGGTCAATGAATATGCCAACAAGAAAATCCGAGAGGCTAGCTAAGAGAATGAAACTCATGACATCAGTGCTCCTCACACAAAGGAAAAAGATTGGAGTAGGCGAGCACTTTCAGGCAGAGGTACCTGATTGGACTGGACCACCTTCAGATGAAGAGCTTTCTCATTACAGGAATGATCCAAACATCTCAAAGATGCTAGGAACCAGAATTTGGCCACCTGACGGTGAGGTTTTACAAACTGACAATGTAGTAGCTGGTCAGGGAAGGCCAGAATCATGTGGTTGCCCATATCCAGGATCCTTCTTTTGTAGACAGCATCACATAAATGCAGCTAGGGATCAGCTAAGGTCTGAACTTGGTCAAGCTTTCACAGAATGGCGATTTGATTCAATGGGCGAGGAGGTTTCTAAGATGTGGAGTCATGAGGAGCAACTAAAGTTTAATGCACTTGAGCGGTTGGTTCCTGTGCTGGACCATAAGACTTTTTGGGCATTAGCGTCAAAACATTTTGCCTCAAAAACCAGGATAGACTTGGTACAGTACTACCTGAATGTTTTCCTGATGAGAAGAGTGTTGAGCCAGTGCAGATTAAGTCTTTTGGATATTGATAGTGATGAAGATGAAGCAGAGGAAGAGGAGGAGGACGATCAATCTGAAGGCCCCAGTTCTTTCTGGAGGTACTGGTTCTACATTTCCTCGCATGGCCCCATATGTTTGTGTAAGAGGATGTAATATCGTGGTTCACCTGTTTCTCATTATTGTCAAGCGCATATTTTGTAATTTCCTGTTTATTTGGATACACTGATAGTTGAACTACAGACTGCTCATTTCTGCAAGAGTCAAATAACTAACTCCCTTCAAACATGTAGGACATACTATCTGGTAAGAATGATAGTGATTTTCGCTAACCTTTACATTTTACTTCAGGACCCAGGATGTCCACGATGTGAAGAGGATTTCATGAATCTGCTGACAGCTACCTGACATGCTTTTCTGCATGTGCGCTTTCGTGTGTGTTGAGACACTCATGACCTCAAGTGATCTGTCATTGCCGCATGTAATTGTACGTCTTATTTTTGCAGATATTTGGATAAAGGGATCCGTTCACTCAGGTTGTCATCCATTCTTCGCATTAGAATGGCAAATCATTCTCAATGCTAGTCTCAAGGCAAACCAATCTATTGTAACTCGAAGCTCATGTGATCTGAATTGTTTCCCATTGTACAGGGAAAAAAGGAAGCTAAATGGGGGAAAAGAAAACAAAAGGTCAGGGATAATCTTCTTCTTGAGACTTAAGAAGGTCAATGTAAGGTTTTTAACCAAGATATCCCATTAGACGATTTTAGCAAGCATTTTGGCAACTACATGCATGTGCCATTCTGGATCCAACTACTGTTTCTGGTGTTGATAAAAAGAAGGGAGTGACTACATATTAGTCAACTAAAATTTTGATAAACACGCGAGTTAATAATGCTCAAAAGATGTGTTGATTTCTTCCAAGATGCACCTGTTGTTAAATGGGTAGCTTTGTCAAACTGAAAAGCATACTTCAAAACAGAAAACTTGTTGCGCAATCCTCCATGTCCAAAGAAAGTTTTCTTCTGTGGAATGATTTATTTATGCTACGTACCTTGCAGTGTTGTTAGTACTATTGTTTGTTTTTCTTCTGTGGGAAAAAAAATCTTTGCTGCTTTAGAAATGCTTACAACTTCCAGCTTCCAACCAAAGTAGCAGGATATGGAGGATTCAAATGGTCCTCTATGAAAACCTGCTCTAGGTTATGGAGTATGGTTGTCTGGTTGCTACTTGGTGGTGTTCTGTGAATTCCAAGAGCTCTGAATATTGAGCATCCAATGCAGAATGTTCTTCATGCTTGCGAGTGACATGCATACCTCTCTCAAAGCATGAAGTTTGGCGTAAACCTCCTCTGCAGGCTTCTCTGTCTCCATCGATTTGGTTGAATAGACCACAGTTTCCGTGAACTACAGTCCACCTGTGCAGCGAGCCTCTGACTAACCCTTTGGAGGAGCGTTTGTGCAGATTTGAGTGCTGAGACAGGGCACCCGAGATCCAAGCGGGCGGCAATGATTCGACGTAAAAGCGGTCTTTGATCATAATAAACCATCATCATGCGAGATTAGGTGTGCGTCGAGATGCGAGCCCGCGAATATGCTCTGCTCCTCATTATGCCAGCGTTGGCCGGCCGGTGCGCCGTCGTGTACTCGCGTGGGCCGTGAGATACGATCATAAGATCGTCATTTCCTGGGTGTTTCTACGTCTGCACCTACACCGCGCTACGCCGTGCTGTGTTCTACTGCTGCTGCTGCTGCTGCTGCTACGCACGGAGCTTTGTTCGTGGGAAAGAGGGGCGATTAAAGCTGGCTCGCCCGTTGCTTTCTCCAGCACTTTGGGCAGGGCGGCAGCTGCTGATGTTTCCCATGCAAATAACTACAAATAATTTCTCTTTGCGACCATGGAAATGTTTTTTTCCTCGCTTCCTGGGCCCTCCCTGCAGTGCCTGCCCCTCTGCGCGAGCTTCAAGGCATGCTGCTAGCTAGTGCTATGCTCCCTCTGAAACATTGTTTTCAATCTGGCTTGGGGTAGGAGTACTAGTAAATTTCATACCAGCTCTCCTCACCTGGCGTGGTGGCCCTTGGATTCTTTGGCTTCTTTATCTCGACTTTAAGTCGAATGGAACAAATGGCATGTCTGATACAGGCACAGCCTGTTCGATCGATCATAAATCAGTCACTCCTGCTCGGTTGGATGTTCGCGAATGGAGTGTGTTTACAATGAACATTTTTCTGCTACTAGTACAGCGCATGTCTGCTGAACCCACCCTCCTCCCTGAGAAGCAAGATTTTCAAGTGCATTAAAAATTGCTAGGACCTTCGTCGCAAATATATATATATATATATATATATATATATATTGGGAGCTAATAGGGGCTGGCACATACTATTTCCTTCCTTTAGCAGTTTCAGCAAGCGTCATATCAGGCCTCCCAAGAAGATACACTACTGCTACACACACGTAGCTCCAAATCACCACTGGAGAGCGTGCTTAGGCCTGGGTCAGGACATGTCCCTATACGCTCCTCTGTTGCCCCCTGCTTGCTTTGTCCCGTTATACGCCAAGGCGAGCACACCATGACACCACCACGGCCGTTGCGATTCGCAAACACGGCATAATCTCTCTTCTCTCGGTGCATATCCCACCAAAGCCTCCTTTTGCGATTCTTCCTTCTACGTTCTACCCCTTGCATACGTTGCCGCTGGGGATCCGCGTCGTATGGGAACGAGCGATGAGGACGAAACAGTTATGCGGTGATCTTTACAGGCGAGACGCAATCGCACTAATGGATCGATCTCTAATTTTGGTAAACCGTTTCGTTCGGCAGAACCAAGAACGGGATATTTTCTTGAGCTATTTTAAGGTGCACCAACTTACCTTTTAGGAAATAAGACGAGTAGATAAATTTAAAAGAAAAACTATACACTAAACTCAATATTTTTTATTTTTTTTGATCTAGATCATATTTGCTATTATTTATTTATATTTCCTTGGTAGGAGAGTAGTATGAATATCCTGAACATATCAATGAATAGATCTAATTTCTAATACATATCATATATTACTGGTATGCTAATACTTATTATATATTACCAGTGTCGATGTATAAGACCTAGGGTCTCTTAATCGAGCATATGAAAATATGATTGTGGGCTCCTAGTAAACAAGATGATGGAAACAAATATAGGAATTGCTTTTTTATTAGCTAAACGGTCTAACAGAGTACAAGAATTATAGAGTTGACAATTACGATTACAATTGCCTCTCTCCTTGATAGTGCGAATGGGCTCCCTATTTATGTCGGATGAAGAGGCGGCAGTTGTTCTTCAGAGGAGCGTCGTGTAACCGAGAGATGTCTTTCCACCAAATGGTGTCTTCTCGTCAAAGGATGTCTTTTCTAGTGACAACTTCGGGGTAGTTGCAAATATCTGTTAGACAACTGTCCGCACGAAGACATGTGCGGGTAGAACCGCTTGTCTCCGACCAGTTTACTGGTCGGGGTGACTATGTCACTAGTCAGGGACGACCAGTGTGAAGCAAAGTTATTGACCACTTTGACTGAATTGGTCGAAGACTTAACCATCCGAATAAGCATGGGCTTCGTTCTATATTATGGGTTTTATGTGTTGTAAGCCCGTTAATATAGTATAGTTGTGAATAATTGAGAGCCTAAAATAAACAACAGACTTTTAATCCTCATCAACCGGTATAATGAATTGTAAATATTTCTCGTTGGAAGAAATCCGAGACAAATTATTGTTGGAAGTAAACAGCAATGACCGGTTGCCACGGCTTCATTGAAAAAGGAAGGTGCAATTAGTTTCCCTAATTGCAATTCTTATGTTTCACCGTAGAAGGAAATGCAGTTAATGTTGGGTAGATTTCCTATCTAGTTGCCCCAGTTAGACAAAGTTGTTTTTTTTAAGGTTGACAAAAATAGTTTGTCACCTTGTTCTTCGATGATGAGCTTGCCAGATATGGTTTCGGAGGTCGCGGCCGAACAAGGTTCTACCAGCAAACTTGTTGCAGCCACCGGCTTTGGACGAGACCTGACCATCTACTTATGCATTATTTTAACCCTTGGCGTATTTGATATAACGTATGTGAACTACGTGAAGTGTACTGTCAGGTGTACCTGCATGCAAATTTTGTAATTGCCTGTTCACGTTACTCATCTACGTGTGCCAACAATAGGTAGATAAAATGGCTGACCTATCACCTATGTGATCAACACACTACCGTAGGATTGTATATGTTACCTAGCTGGTGTTGTTCGCAACATAGATATATTAAGCTTTTCAAGAAAATAATTGTTGCATTCGAAATTTATTTTTTCTTTCCATAATAACCTAAACTCTTACATCAAACATCCAAAATAGTTTAGGTGTGCCATATAAAAAATGCTTTTATGTATTACTTTTTGAAAGCTATATAAATATTAAAGTATGAATAAAGGTTACTTGTAGATTTGTACAACTTGTATTTGGAGTTGGAGGGTGATGCTTAGAATCACTGCTCAAAAAGAACTTTCTTTATCGCTTTGCTGGCTTGGAGTTCATGCGATCTACAGCGGCTTGAGGGCCGTCAATCGATCTGGATCGATCCATCCATCCATCGTCGCGTCGAGGAGCTCGGGAGATCGGGAAAGCCGAATCCTTTGGCAAGTTACGGCAATCATGAGCATCTATCGCGCTTTCCTTTCCTCTTGCTCGATCTTTTCCCATATACCCCTGGATTAGTTCGCACATCACGTTCGTCTTCTTTTTACTAGTTTTGTCTTCCTTGGCATCTTGGGAGGATTGCAGAGCCCCTGACGCCGAGCTCTCGCGGTGCCTTTGGCAGAAAATGGCGCGCGGGGGAAGAAAGGCGTCGCGAAAATTGTCGCGATGAGGAGCTTATCAAGGGTTGATAAAAATCCCAATGCTCCCTGATCAAAGGGGTGCACTGTTTTTGCTTCCTTTCCTTTCCTTCTCCGTTGGAAAGGTGATGTTTAATTAGGTCTAGTTTTGTAGGCAATCACGGTTTGATTCGGTACAAATGTGGTGACACCATGTCCTTCGCGCCTCTATTCGTGCGTGTCTCTAACTGTGTTCGTCTGAACTTGAACTGTGTGTGATAAAGCACCCTATTATCTCATCCTGAAGTCAAATCAGTCTAGGGCCTCTAGGCACACCACTGCTTAAGCAGAGGCTGTGAATGCCTTCTTTTTTGAAAGGGATGGAGAAACCGTGTGAGCTTTTGAGACTAAGCCACTATCCTCACGGATAATGATGTGATCAAGTACAAAATGAAGACGACACTGTGAAATGTGACCCGAGCTTGCCGTCAACTGTGTTCGGTTTTGTTTGTGTCTGAACAAAGATCTAACCATGGCATTTATCTAATCCCCGAATCGGAGCTAATCTCGGCTATTGTTTCACATGCCATTATCTATATGCTAATCCGAGCCCTCCCTTTTTCTTTTCAAGAAGATAACTACAGTGTCCAATTCAGTTTCTTTAATCTCACTATCGGACACGGGCCTGAAAGTCTTAGAGAAAACAAAAAAGCCGATACACAAGGATTTATGCAGGCACACCACACATGCGCGGTGACTATTATGATCAAAGCAAGGGGAGCAAAAGTGGACAAAATAGGAGGAAGAGGAACCATGATTAATTGTCATTCCTAAGCTCGAGAAGGCGACAACTCTGGTCTCCTATCATGTGCCTAGCGCACCATAATCAGCACTGCTAACCTCCTAGGTTCTGTAGATCAGATGCCATAGTTTACACACTTTGGTAATTTGTGTGTTTCTTTTGCCTGGCTAGTAGGACAAATCTGAAGTAGAGGGGCAGTGTGTGCTGTTTCATTCCCTTGTTGGCTACCGCGATTTGAGGGAAATTACCAGCCAGGCCCTGCGCTTTTGGCCCTAGCTAGGCATGTGGGGATGGGAGGGGAAAAGAGAAGGGAACAAAGAAATTAGGATAGAAAGGGAAAGCTGTAAAGGAAAAGTTCACATGAAATTGTCAACAAAAGCTTCTTAGAGATGCTTATGCTTTCAAATTGTTTTTACTGGATAAGATAAAACTATGTGGATGCCTAAAAAAATCCATGTAAAATCATGGATCATCCTTCAAGTCAAGTCTTCCCTGATTGCATTGTGGTAGCAGGGACTCTTTGGTACTGTCCATGTCCAATGTGATATTGCCTAGAGCAGCTTATTCTCTGTAGTAGTGCTGGTATTCAGCAATCTTTACCGTGAGCATTTCTTGGAAGTACAAGCATTGCATTGCACTGCACAAAGTTGATGGTTGTAAAGTGGAATCGCTAGGTGCTCTGCGGGAAGAGCAAAAGCATAATCGCTAGGTGACGATGTAAGCAAAGTATATAACGGCGTGCGTGTTCGTCACTGGCGAGGGGCGGGCTGGACCGACGGACGAATCAATTCTTCGTCCGCGCCCGGCGACGTTGGCCGTTGCTCCATGCGATACTGCAAGGCGCATGACGTGTTTTACCACACGCGTGCAGATTATGCCGAAATAATCACATTTGGATCAGGCAATCCCAATAGGACGGACAGCCTCAGCGAAACTACAGATAGCGTTATGTGAGAGAGACGCTTGTAGAGCACAGAGAGAGAGAGAAACCACAAAGCAACACACAAGCCTCGAACCCGAAGAACGCCAGAGAGACGGGATGAGAGCGTAGTTATCAGATCCGGCCCTGTCATCCAAGCGGTCGAGGACTTGGATCACCAGGTCATTGGTCGGACCTTATATATATATATATATATATATATATATATATGAAGCTGAAATGAGGCACTATGATATTTGGGCAATATGATTTTAAATGTGCGAATTCAAGTTATATTCGAGTATATTTTTTAAAAAATTTAGTTTTAGGGCATATACCCATCTATAACAATTCAAATGAAACATATATCTTTGAAAAAATATACTTGAATTCAAAGATTTTGAATAAGTTTGGATCACATGCTTTGCTGATTTATATATAAAATCAACACATAACTACAACCAAACTATCATCAAAAAGGGAAACTCTAGTTTAAATTTTAATTCAAACTTGTTTGAACTAGTTAGTAAACTGGTTAAACTTAGCATTCTAAAAATTTCAAAAAATATCACTTAAAAATGCATAGGGGAAATACCCTTTTTGGATCATGGTGCCACAGGTATATATATAAGTAAGGATTAGAAATCAGACGTCTGATAAGAGGTTTTCTATCATTCGCGTCAGCGCAACATCTCTAAACAACACGTGCAACAATTGTAACCGATATGTGTAACAACATACGAAGAAAGAAGTGCGATATCTTTTTTAAAAAATAGGTGACACTAAAACTTCTCGCCGAAATTTTTCTACAATAGATGACATCTTAAGATTGTCTCTATGAGATGCTACAATCTTTTAACTATAGTATAAAAAGGTGTTATTGTAAACAATAACTCATATAATGATGTTTTATGATGTCTGTATAGCCGTCTCTTCATAAAGAGACAGCTATGCTCTCTCTCCTTTATATTCATAAAAAATTCATATGGCAAGATATATAGACAGCTGATGTCATACCATTGTATATGCCCCTAAGAGAAAACGGTCGATATTCACGACTGTAAGTCCCCTATAATCTTAACATATTAATAACCACTTTCATGTTAATTATATGAAAAACTATCATGTCTTACGACTAATTTACCTGATCAAAGCTTATAAAATCATATAATTGGTCGTCATTATCCAGTATAGGTCATCCTTTGATTTTAACGGATCGTCACGAGTTTCTGACCAATTTACTACTAAAGGAGATAATATCTATTTTAAATTATGATCATAAACATAACCACTCTGTTAAGTGGACACCCTCAAACATGAATATGCTTTTAGAGAAATTATAATCATAAAATATCGACCTGGTCTCAGAAATGTTGGGCGGGTCGTTGATTCGACAGCCGGGCCGCTCGAAAACGGCCGGTTCAACCACAATTTTGTCCGGGCCAGGTGCTGGTCCGATCCAACTTGCTGGACCGGCCGGTCGAGGTGGTGGCTAGGTTTTTTCATGTCGGACCGCCGAACCTGGCCGATCCTGATAACTATGGATGAGAGAGAGAGGCCTCGCCGGGGCCCGTGATTCGCCTTGAACTTTCACTTTCCGGTCTCCTCTTTCTTTCACCCTTTTACCCTCCCTGTCCGATACGCTCCTTCTAAAACCCCTCGTCTCTGATGCCCGCCTTCAACTACCTACTCACGCAGCAGAGCAGCACGAGTGTAATGGTGCAACGGTACTAGTAGCCCTGTGACGTCGGGGTGTGGTGGTAGTGGGGTGGGGGGCGATGGCGCTGCAGATGGACCCGCCGGCGCCGCCGCGGCGCTCGGCCGCCACGAGCTGCGACCTGCACCCGGACGAGACGTTCACTGGATTCTGCGCGGCCTGCCTGCGCGAGCGCCTCTCGGGGCTAGAGGCGTCCGCCGCCGCGGCCTCCGCGCCCGGGCGCAAGTCCACGTCGGCCATCCGGTCCCTCTTCGCCAGGCCGTTCGGCGCCGGCGGCTCGTCAGCGCCAGGGGCGGCCGCGCCGCCGGACCTCCGCCGATGCAAGTCATTTTCGTGCGGCCGCGGCGGGGACGTGCTCGCCTCTGCTGCGGCTGCCAGGGCGGACGAGCCGCAGCGGCGGTCGTGCGATGTGCGCGGGCGAAGCACGCTGTGGGCGCTGTTCCACCAGGACGACCGTGACCGCGTCTGCGACGGCACGGCATTTGGTTCCTTCCCGGCATCGTCTTCTGCCGCCGCCGCGGCGCTCTCCGCCGACGTCGTGCTTCCGCCCCAGCAACCTCCGCCGCCTCCACCATGCGTCCCTGAGGATTTCTTGGAGATGGACATCCCCGTGGTCATGGAGTGCGACGAGATAATCCCGGTGGTGGAGTCCGTCCTTGTGGTGGACACCTCCGGGGAGATGGAAACCGAGGCCAATGTGGCCCGTGAAGGCAAGGCCACGAAAGATCACATAGACCTGGAGTCATCGGAGCCCAAGAAGCCGCCGACTAAAGACCTGAAAGAGATCGCCGGGAGCTTCTGGCTCGCCGCCTCCGTATTCAGCAAGAAGTGGCAGAAGTGGCGGCGCAAGCAGAAACTCAAGAAGGAGGCCGCCGTGAGCAAGGCCGCGGCAGCGGCAATGCCACCGCCGGAGAATCCCTTCAAACCATCATTCCTTCGGCGGCGTCGCCTCGGCGGGGAGGCCGGCTCGGAAGTCGCCGGGGGCCGGCGATCGTGCGACACCGACCCGCGTTTCTCCCTCGACGCCGGCCGCATGTCTGTCGACGACGCTGGGTTCTCTTGGGACGAGCCCCGCGCGTCGTGGGACGGGTACTTATTTGGTGCTGGCGCCGGCATTGGCCTTGGCCGCGCGCCTCCGCCGCTCTCCCGCCTCCCTCCCATCTTGTCCGTCCTGGAGGACACCCCGACCGCCGTCATCGAGCGCTCAGACGGCCAAATCCCCGTGGAAGACGACGCTGACCTTGATCCACCCGGGGGATCCTTGCAGACTAGAGACTACTACTTGGACTCCTCCAGCCGGAGGCGCCGGAGCCTGGAACGCTCCAGCTCCGTGCGCAGGCCGTCCTTCGAAGTCCCCGACCCAAAACCAGCACCCGTCGCAGCCAATGGCAAGGAGTTCCCCATCGGCGGCTCAGAGTTCTACCACTTCCACCACGCCGAGGACTTGCTTGACCGCGGCTTCAGCTCCAACTCCCTCATTGAGGACATCTCGGCGAGCTTGGAGGCCGCATTGTCTGGCCCCGCCAAGAAGCCACGCCGGTGGCGCAAGACGTGGAGCCTCTGGGGTTTCATCCACCGGAGAGCCGCCGGCCGCAGGAGCGGCGGCCCGTCCGACATCGCCGACCGTTCGTTCTCGGAGCCGTGGCCGGACCTGCGCGTCCGCGGGTACAACCCCAAGATGCAGCGGTGCAACAGCAACCTGAGCGCCCGCAGCTCGTTCAGCAGCAATAGCGGCGGCCTCGGCAGCTCGAGGCGCAGCTACGTGGACGTCAACGGCAACGTGAAGCGGAGGGGGGATGAGCACGTGCTGGAGCGGAACCGCAGCGCGCGGTACTCGCCGGGGCGCGTGGACAACGGCATGCTGCGGTTCTACCTGACGCCGATGCGGAGCGGCAGCGTGCGGCGGGGCGGCGGCGGCGGCCTGCCGGGCAAGACGGGGCGGCAGCTAACCTCGCAGTCGTTCGCCCGGAGCGTGCTCCGGCTGTACTAAGCCAGTCAGGCAGGCTGCAGGTCCCAATGCTACTCTGCAGTTGAAGGAGGGAACGTCATAGCCATAAATCTCTGTGTATTGTAAGCTCTTACCTGTTATTTTTGTTCATTTTGGGGGGTGGATAACACGCAGTTCATCTCATAATTTCCTCTTACATAACCGTGCCTATAAACGTATCGACTCTCTCGTTAAATCACCAGTGTTTTCGACGTGCCATGCATGAGTAATACAATTAGCGATGTGAACATGACCATGAGTTAGCTGCAGTTTCCCATTCCCATGGTGTTTCAGTCTACTAAATTTGGAGGGAAGCAGATTCTATTCTATTTCTGGTGCCCTCCCAGCCCAGATGGCGCGTCGCACATTCATCACACTAGACCAGCATCATCACTTTGTGTCAACTGTCAAGTGTCAAACGCAAGGGCTCTACCAGTCGCTCTCTTTTGGCCAGTGGGGAATTCCTTGCTTTGAGACTTGCTGAGACTCGAGAGCTTGACATGGATGATGGATGGACACGTGGTAGGAAGGAGGAGTAGGAGTGTACCGGCGCGAGCCATGCTCACGCGACTCCAATGCTAGCAATACGAGGCTCGGGCCCGTCCACTGCACGTGATTGGTCCTTAAAGGAGGTCGTGCTTGCCGCCGCCTCGGAAACCGTTAAAGGCGGCTCATATTCCGCTGGCCCGCGCCCCTCGTCTGGCTGGAAATCATGGCTTATATAGTCATTGTATGTAATTCGTTTTTTTTTTCTACGCAACATATCCGATGAACATCTCTTTTATCGTGAAATCTACGTGTACAAGTTTCAAATTTTTTCAAAATATCATTATACGTAGTGGAGATGAGCTTTTACAATCCTGAAAAAATTTGAAAACTAAATTCAATCGCATTTGAAAAGATATGAAAAAGACAAACAACTAAATAAATAGTGCTAAACACTGAAAATTACTATTTATGCGGAATTTGTCTTTTTCATATCTTTTAAATGTGATTGAGTTTGGCTTTCAATTTTTGCAAGATTGTAGAAGCTCACCTCCTCTACGTATGTTAATTTTTTTGAGAATTTCTCAAAACTTTTACACATAGTTTTTTCAGAGTTTTCACGATAAAAAGTTTCCACTGGATATGTTACCTTTTTTTCTAAGTTTAGCTACTCCACATACGTTTATAAATTTGTACCGTGAAAGACGCAACACGCGACATGTGTCCCTTGTTGCACCCGAGGAGCACGAAAACTGGACGGCACAGCGGCGATCTAGCATGGCAGTTTGTGGGCTAGCGCGACAGGAGCTCGTTGTCACTCCTAGGTAGCGCAGAAGCCATCCTATCATGGTGGTCGAGCTTTGCCAGCTTTCGAGCTTTGCTCTTGCAATTGGGTCGTTGCGACTATAGGTTAGTTGTCTAATTGTCCAGCTCCTCGAGCGCGCTAGGGGACACATATCGTCTGTCGTGTCTTTTTCAGCAGGCGACGTGACTAAATTTACAAATACATACTTAGGAGGAGACTAGATTTGAAACTTTTTTTTTTGCAAAAGGTTAGATAAGCGATGGCCTCGTCTCGCTGCCGCTCCGCGCCCACCGTTATCGCCGGCTCGCCCGCGTCCGCGCTTGTTTCTTTCTTCCTGCCGTTCTCAATCTCTGAGGGGCGTGTGTAATGTGCTGTGTGCTACGCCGTGGTGCGCCCACCCACCGGCCGCCAGGCAGCGAAAGCGTAGGGCCCTGTCGTGTTGATCCGTCGCTGGCTAGTTTCCTGCTTTGTTCAAACTGCCAAATTAGGCTCGGCGGAGGCGCGGAGCTCTCGCTGCGGGCTCTGTCGCCTGGTTCAGAGACTTCAGATGCACTTGTTGTCTTGTTTCTCCAGCCAAGTAACGCACGACCCTGGAAAAGAAAAGGAAAACTACTCACAATGTAAGTTTGCTGTCCGTAACAGCGGAAAATGTTTTTTCCTTGAGGGAATGTTACACGGAAAAAAATGATGCCCGAAAAAATAACATATGGTCGTGCCGTTGAAGTACACCTATGTTGCCAAATTTTCCACATCAATTGTAGCTCTTATGATGAACTGCTTAGCGCATTAAACTCAACATGTTTGTTAAAACGCGGAGCAAACTACTAAGGAGATTCTTTTGGCATAATCTGGACATTGTTAGCCATAATTATTTTTTTAGGAACAGTTAAGTTGATTAAGTAATCAGCTGACAAAATCAAGATGCTGCCTATAGGGATGAAAACGGAACGAAAACGGTCGGTAAATGGTCGTTCCGTTTTCGTTTCCATATTTTTTACCAGTAACGGAAACGAAATCGAAAACTCCGAAAACGGATGCGGAACGGAACGGAACGTAGGATGTAGCCAGATTGGAAATGGCTGGAGACACAATTAATGTGCCACCTGTAAAGTTCAAATTAACTAGAGTAAATCTTACAAAACTACAATCTTTTTACAAATTATTATAAAACTACAGGTTTTAGCTTTTATTTATAAAACTACAAATTTTATGAGAACTTGTGTCGCAAAACTACATGTTTTAAATATGACCATTTATTGTAACATGTGTGACAGTGTGGCCCACATGGCAGCAAAAGTTCAATTCTAAAATGTGTAGTTTTGTTATATAAATTCTCCTAAAATCTGTAATTTTATTACATACAAGTTAAAATATGTAGTTTTCTGATAATTTGCATAAGAAATATATAGTTTTACCAAATTTACTCAATTAATTATGCAGGAGACCAAACTTACCAATTGATGGCAGGAATGCTGCTGCCTGCTACCCTGCTGCATTTTGTTTGTGAGGAAGCATGCATGGCCTGCGAAACCGTCCACAGCATCACGAACCGGTCACAATGGAATCAATCGAATGATGGCAGCGACAAGCACAAGGCCTAATTGAGCGCGAGGTGTGAAGTAAAGCACGACGAGCCGGCAGCCGTCGCTTCGCCGGGCTCACATCAGCGCCACCGATTCCGCTGTGCGCTCCGTGGTACTCGGTGTCTCCCGGCCGTGCTCACGAAGAGGGCCGAAACATTTGCGAGGCCGAGCCGGTCGAATAAGAGGTACACTGGGGCCTGGGCATGCAGGCGCATCGCCATTTAGCGTGGTACCGCGGTCTCCCTCTGCTCCTACGGTCCTACCACGCATAGCTTCCCCTTCTTCTGCATGACAGCGCGACGCTGACGGCGGCCGGTCATCTCCATCGTCCGCTGCTGGAATGTGTCCCATGTTTTTGCATGGAGCTATGCTGATCGGAGACAGGGTGGCACACCATATTCGTACTAGACATGACCCTGCTGTAAGGCCGCAGTTGCTGTCACGGCTGCATGTGTACGCAACCGTTCGATTCTGCAATCGGCAATCACGAGACAAAAAAAAAAAGGTGTCCTAGTATTTTTTTTTACACCGTGCTCGACTTGGAGCATTGATTCTCATGGCTTGTGCACGGCTGCTGCCATTGCTGGACTGCAGTGGGTTCGCGTACTTTACTTTTGCACTCTAGTTCTTGTACGCGCCACCCAGAGCGGACTATTCCGTGAACTGCCGTGGAGTTGCGCGCATGTAACATCATGCATCCACTGTGGTGTACCGAGTCATCTTCAGAAAGGGGAAAGAAAAGAATAGGTAGCAAGACTGCGAGAGGATCAATCGTCAGGATTTGTAGAGTCGAGTTTGCAGCGTTGGATCTGCATGCATGGTTGGTCGGGGTCTCCCATCGCTTCAAACGACCTACCTGCTCAGAAATCAGTGTGTTATGGCACTGTTTCTCTTCTACACTCCATTCTTTGTGGACTGTTGCAGCCTGGTATATAGAAACATCGGGACATGGATTCCATTGCTGCACTGCTCTGCATTCATTATAGCATGACAGTACCGAGAGAAGCAAGGTTGCAGAGATGGAGATTAATTGCACTGCCCAATTGGAAGGTCGACATCCAGACATTCGATGACACAAGGGCTGCCATGCATACAATTGTATACAAAAATTACTTTTCAGGAGAGGGATAAAAAAAGTTCTACAAGCCCCGTCTGTCCACTGTATACCATCACGCATCACAACTTCACAAGATGCATGCTCTAAAACGACGCACGGCAGTTTCAGTTTTTCAGCTTCGTGAGACGGCTTGCATATGCCGCAAAAACTTAGGCGGCAGCGCCCACGGTGGCACCGGCCGTGAGCCTCGACGAGCCGTAGAGAGTCTCCTCGAACCGGATGATCTCATTCTTGGACCCGTAGGCCACCTGAGTCCGCTCGTCGAGGTTGGTGATCACCTTGTTCAGCACCGACTGCTTGCCGTCGCTGCTGTACCCACCGGCTTTCTCTATCAAGAAACCCAGTGGCGCCACCTCGAACAGGAGCCTCAGCTTGGCCTTGGCCGAGGGGGAGGTCACGTTGGTGAAGATACCCTTCTCCTTAACGATGATCTGCATCATCAAAGATTCACGCGTTCTCACGCAAATTCTGTGTGCTGAAGTGTAGGAATGTACCGAAAGTAAAGTGCGTTCACTATGTGCCGTGCCGACAGTATGGCCTTGCTTAAAGCAGACGCCGGTACAGCTCAATAGTCAATAGCATGGGCTTTGCAGTGGTACTACAGTTTGACGCACTTACCGGGAGCAACAAACTAAATTCTTGTTCCCAAAAGTTTTTCTTGCCTTGTCTGAAGGATTGTCTCTTGTGTGCGAAAGATGTAGAAGTAGAATTGACACGACATATTGGTCATGGCACTGTTCAATGGTAGAACAGATACTACTGATCATGGGTACTTAACTACTGTCACGAGTCATGACATTTCAGGGTTTCATGCAAAGTGACTCACTAAACAGATATTTTTAAGCCAGCGTGAGGTAATGTTTTTTGTTCGGCTTGAATTACTAGAAACATTTGTGGTTCCAAAAGATGCAAACATGACTTGTAACGACTAATGACTGAAGATTTGCTGACAAATACCTGGTTGACATCAGGGACCATTCCTCCAGTGTAACGCAATGTGTACTTTTCCTTAACGTAGTAGTTGATGAGCTGAGAAGATACATTTTTTAGTAGTTAAGACCGATGACAACTGTCGTTGTATATTACCAAATATGCAGAGAATTTTCAGCTTCTAAAAAATGTAATAAAAACAATAATAAGGGAGTACCTTGTCATAATCAGGGTTATCGAATGTAGCCCTCAGATTTCCAGGAGAGAACATTTTCCCTTCTGCAATGGACGTGGTGTCCTTAACATGCTGCCATTTACCTGCAGCATTTGTAGAACTTCGGTTACGATTACATTACATGCGTATTGTAACTTCACAACTTCCTCTGGTTTACAATCGAGGAAAACCTTCGTCAAGAAGAAGGAATTCATGCGTTCCAGGGCAGTCCTTAAGAGCAATAACGTAAGTCGTGCGAGGGCCGTAGATGCCCATGGCTGCAGCAACTTGGTCTCCACCGGTGATGCCTGTCAGCTTGTCACCGGGCCAGACACCAAATATGGTTCCGACGGTGAAGTTCGTGTCGACAATGCTGGAACCATCAAGTGGATCGAACGCAACACTGAAACCACCTGCGACATTAGGTGACAAATTAAGCCGATCTGAATTACAAATGCTAAATTTCTCAAGTTGTTTCTGCATTTTGTAAGCATCAGTTAAATTGACACCTGTACAATTTTGTCTTGCAGGTTATATAAGCTTTAGAGTGCTCAAACATGTTGCAACTGGTGATTGGATAGCTCTTATTTCTCTCTCCATTTCGGATTGCATCTACAACTAGAATCCAAGAGGAGACAGCATGGTAACATATACTGATATATGCAGTTCCATTGCTATAGTGCTCTGAAGACGCGAACGAGAGCATATGTTTTGTTCAGTAGCAGTGGTGCTGATTTCTGAACACTGTTCTGTACTCTCTGTAAAGAATGAATGGATGAACTTAAAATCATTTAGGTGGTCGTTGTTATCCTTAATTATCTGTACTGATTATTGGGTCATATCTTATATATGTGCTTTGGACTTTGGTTTTATGTACAGGGAGAAGAAATGGCAGTACCTTCTACCGGGCCACCCATGTCTTGCAGCTCAGGGACTTCCTCAGAGCAAGCGTACTTGCAGACATGGGAGTATTCCAAAGCCTACATGGATCGTAGTAAAGAAATAAGCGAAGCGACAATGCGCGCGAGATGAGCCATGCACGGGTAAGCATCCGATCGTATCACCTCAAAGAGGAGCTTGTTCGCGAGCATGTCGACGGCGAGCTGCTCGTCGCCGAAGGAGTTGACGCAAGCCGTGCCGCCGCAGGACGCCGTCCGGACCTTGAACGAGACCGTCCTCATCGCCTCCCCCATGCAGATGAGCAGCCTGATGAGGTTCTTGTTCGGCGTCGCCTTGGTCAGGAACTCCTCCTGACACCACAGAAACCCCAACAGATCCAGCAGCGTAAGCTTCACGTGGCATGTGCGCCGATGCACGGCGCCGTATGGTACTGATGTACACGTACCAGGCTGTCCCCGATCTCGCACCGGGTGTTGAGCGCCGCGCGGCTCGCCGCCTTGGACTGCCTCGACGGGAGCGACCTCGCCGTGTTCACCCGCAGCGACTCGCCGTAGAACGTGGTCTGAGGCCTGGCAGCCTGCTGTGGCATTACCCATCAGGCGTCAGCGCAAGATTTGCACGTACGCTCGTAATACCGGCACACGTTCCAGTTGGAACATGTGCATTAGTTAGTCGTGTTAGTGGGCACTCCAGCAAGTGAAGCTCTTGCGTACCTTGGTCCTGTATGACTGCGAGAAGGACATGGCGGCGCAGCACGCGGGCGAGCGCGTCGCGGCCCCGCGGGCGTAGCCGGCCGCCGCGACGGTCTCCATTACTTCGCTGGTGCGACGGCCTAGCTTAGAATTGTCAGACGAGAAGGGGCTCAGCTTAGCTCGGGAGTGTACTAGTCGTCGTACGTTTTTTCACGCTGCGTGGCGAGCTGCATGCCTGCTACGGCTGCGACTAGCGCGGGCTCGGAGATTTGGAAGGAATGGATCACGCACACGGTGGGTGCACGTACGACTGGAGCAGATAACCCGGGCGCCGCCGTGCCGCCACGTGGCGCTGGAGAAGATAGAGCGCGAGGAGCGTCGCGGTGGACGACGACCGTTCGCGCTTTGTGTGGCCCTGCTGGGACGAGCCGACGAGCGCCGGATCGATCAGTTCGGCTGCGTACGTACGTATACGTGTGTGCGCTTCTCGTGCCAACTTGTATGTGTTTGCAAGGACAAGATTAGTCGCAACTTTTTGTAAAACCTAAAATTAAATTTTACAACTAATACGGTCGTATCGCTCTATGGTTACGGTGACTTCAGCGAAGTGTACGGCTATATCATTAGCTGATTATTACTAAAGTAGCAAATGCTGCAAATCAACCGAGGAGCTTCTATTTGATCATTGAGCCATTCAATTTTTTCTTTAATATTTATTTTTATTCTTTTTTTCAAAACTATGCGTCCGAAAAAAAAAATTACGAAAATGTCTCCGTCGCTCAGTATGGGCGATCGCCCATACACTCGCGATTTGACTCGCTGGGCTGTCACGCTGCAAGCCAAGCCTGCCTGCTTGTCATTGGTGGGCCCCTATCGCCTTTACATGGGCGATCGCCCCATGTAGGGGCGACGGCTTGTTTAAAGCCTCGCCTCCCTTCGCCTGAGCGACAATAAGCAAATGAAGCCGAGCGAGGCAGAAAGAAGAAAAGAAAGGAAGAAAGGAAGAAAGGAAGAAAGAAAGAGAGAAGAGAAGAAAAAGAAAAAAAGGTAAATTTTGATTTTTTTATAGTTATTTGTAAGAATTTTTAAGATAATTGTAGGAATTGTTTTATAGGTTGCGAATTAAAGTATTATTTAATATTTAGGACTTTGTTGTAGTATTTAGAGATTTTAGGATCATGTAGTATTTAGAATTTTAGAATTGTATAGCTCTCGTGAAATTTAATTTAGCGAGCTACTTAATGTAGTATGTAGTATTTAGAAACTTAATGTAGTATTTAAGATATGCAAATTTAATGTAGTATTTTGTATGTAGAAATTTAGTTCATTATAGTTTAGGCAATATTTAGAAATTTAATTTATTAGGGTTGTGTATTACTATTTTTATTACGTAAATAATGTATTAGGCAATGTAAATAATTTTGTAGTACGATCAATGTACGCTTTGTAGATTGTATTTTAGAGTAATATTTTTCCGCTTGACGTTAAAGATGTCGGAGAAATTGTATTTCCAAATATTTTATGGAGATGGGGAGATAGCATAAGGGCGGATGGGGTGGATCTATCATCATTTTCAAGAGTCGTGACGGGCATATGCGCATCGAGCGATAGGACATACAGGGTTTGTTGGAGTGGATGTCTCTTGATGTTCGGCTTTGATGCCTGCATTGTTCGGTTCATGGGTCGAGCAGAGCGAGCCGAGCGCAAGACCGCTTTTACGAGAGTTGATTCTCGTTAACTCGACGCCCACATGGAGGAGTTATGTTGGTTTTGCTGCAGAGCGGGTTGGCGCTCATGTTGTTGGCACAATGCTACCCAGAGCTCCATCGGTGTCGCAAGTTCGTGATGTCGGGTGGACATTACGGCGGAGGGACATCAAATGTAGAAGGATGCGAAGAGGAAGGCGGCGAGGAGCCCGAGACGAGGAGCGAGACCGGCGTGACGAAGGGACCGGGGCAGAGGAGACAGCTGGTGGAGGCGCGAGGGGTGGCCGACGAGGGGAGGAGGTGGAGGACATTGTTGACTTGATGGAAGAGGAGGACCGTGCGGATGAGGAAGTCCTCGATGGCGAGCACTGACGAGGAGGACAACGCCTGGGTGCCTATCCTCGGTGCGTGGACCAATTACAATTTCAAGACCTAACAATGAATGAAGGGAACATTGATGCATGGGAGTATCGTGAGAACGAGGTGACGCAGGGGGCCGATATAAAGACAAGGAGGCTGTGATGGATGCGTGAAAGCATCGGGCAATGTCTCTCCGGCGGCAATTCAGGTTGTGAAGTCCAAGAAGAAGGACTACGACGTGAAGTGCGAGTTGATTCGTGCCCATGGCGGGTGCATGCATACCAGGAAGTGGACGGATGATCGGAAATGCTCCATAGTGATGGAGCATAATCATGAATGGAAGAAGCGGAGCAGGACACCGCAATCTGTCGTCCACTTGGGTGGCAAATGTGTTTTATGGTCGATCGTGGACAATCCCCATCCGCAGCCTCGATCTATTATCACACCGTGGAGGAGAGGTTTCAAGACAAGATTAGCTACGCAAAGGCATGGAGAGCAAAAGGACAGCCTGAAATACGGTTCGACGCACGAGGCTTCAGACGAGAATATTCCCACTTGCTCAGTGGCAATCGCACAAAGGAACCCCGGTGACATCCATCGACCTTGCGGAGTTCCTCGCGGTGGTGCGTGCACCGAAGTGGTATTGCGGCGTGCATTCTTCGCCTGGCGCATGCATAAATGCGTTAAACAGATCGCCGCCTGGCCCTTTGCATGGATGGCACATTCTCACGGGAAGTACAAGGGCCGATTCTAATCGCGATCGCGGTGGATGCCAACAACCGTGTTCTACCGGCTGCGTTGGCATTCGTGGAGGGGGAAAACACGAGAGCCGTATCGTTCCTTGAAAGAGTGAAGCCGCGCTTGTTCTCGACAGTTCGATGTTTGTGTCATCCATGACCGACATGCGAGGGTCGCTAAGGGCGCATCGTGGATATGCAACAAGGGTCCGCCGTCGTGGGAGCAACAAAGTGGCCGATCCGAGGAGGTGGTGCATGAGGCACATGGGTGCCAATTTTTTCCGCTCGATTCAGAATAAGGAGCTTATGAACATGTTCAAGCGCTCAGGCAAACAGAACCAACGGAGGAAGTTCGACGCGCTTTGGAAGACGTTGGACTAACTAGCGAAGAAGCAATCAATGGATCCCAGAGGTACCGCTTAGTTCATCAAGGAACCCGATGGTGTACCATGAGCAAGGAGAGGACCCACACCTTTATAAGGCCGCCGACACACTTCCAAACCTCCGGCGTGAGGGCGGGTACCAAAGATAAAGAGTTTCACCGATTGGATACGACATGAGCCTTTGGAGAAATGGTCCTTCACGACGACGAGGGCGGCTCGCGTTATGGGATCATGACAACGAACTCGGCGGAGATTTACAATCGGTAATGAAAGGCACCGATGCCTTCCATCGTGGGTATAGTTGAGGGTGTCTTATTAGGGACACAGAGATATTTCATTGAGCGATACAAGACCTCCGCAAAGATGTATGTCTGGACAATCGATTGTCTTACTCAACTGCTGTGTCTACCTACATGTCCAAGAAAACAAGAAAGGCGCAGACACATCGGGTTACACCGAGAGTGGCGTGGAACGGAGATACCACGTAATCGCGGTGACCGAGGTCGCAGGGTGCCCACCGGAGAGGACTTCCCATCCATGCATACCCGAGCGGTGATTGCGAGTGCTCTCGCCAGAACCACGCCGCCGTGACTTGCCGTGCTCGCACGCCATTGCCGCAGACCGCCGAGACGCATCAATCCTGCCGTCCGCTCATCTCCCCGCATTACTACAAGCGCAGAGCGTTCTCAACACGTGGCATCATGAGGTGTACGGTACCGAGTGGATGGATCGCTCACAATGCCCCTCTCCGACCATCGATGGGTACCGACATCCGAATGTTGAAGATGAAGGTCGGGCGTCAAGGACAAGGCGATTCGAACGATATGGATGAGTCTCGAGGCGCGCCGCAACCGCGGATAATGTAACTTTGCATGTTGTTCCCATCTTGTATTATTCAATGGACCGTAAGTCAGAATGTACGTTGTAATGTTCGATGTAATT
This sequence comes from Otatea glauca, assembly GCA_036346275.1. Classification (NCBI taxonomy): domain Eukaryota; kingdom Viridiplantae; phylum Streptophyta; class Magnoliopsida; order Poales; family Poaceae; genus Otatea; species Otatea glauca. Next base: position 44,717,384 of record CM070712.1, on the reverse strand, counting down.
TTCAATGTACTAGTAAGTTGTTGTTCGTGATCATGTTATTCTCCGATGTCCCGCTTAGTACCTACGAGGATAATGTAATTCTCGACGCTGTGTGCCTCGTCGAACATGTCTTTGTCTTCGTGATGTTTGCAATCCGAGTTTTTTTTTGCTCTCCACACTTCGGTTGTATTGTTTGTTGAGTATGGTACAATTCGTTATTTCGCATTTCATTTGTGTGCACATGTAATTACCGATAACTGCTGTATTTGCTTTGTAACAGCCACGATGGCGCGACCTTGCCTCGAGTGCCGGACGTGACCGCCGATGCGACTCCACCGGTCTAGGTACTCCGCAGAGGAGAACCGAGTGCTAGGGCCACTCGACCTCGAGTGCCAGTGAGCCGCCGTGATCGACCCACCGGGTTCCACGGAAGTCGCTAACGCTTGCACTCTTTTACGCATACATACTTACCGTGAATGCAATTCTAACTACATGCAAAGTTGCGAAGCGGTGGCTTACTTCCTCTTTGTAGGATGGTGGAGCCGGTGGATCGCCTGCTAGAGGGCAAGGAGGTGCCGCGGTTCGGTACGACCGGTCCTCGCCGCCACACTCGTGGACCGGTGGAGACCGAGACGACACGCTCCACCTTCCGCGCGGAGAGATGGCTCCGACGCCGCAGACGGTCGCACTCTTAGGCCTCCCTTGTGCGGGCCCAGCAGCCGTGCCGCACGACGCTCCGCCACGTGGCACGCCGAGTTGTCCCGCTGCTTGCCGAGGTGCGGCGCACCCCGGCAGCCCCTACCAAACTTCTTAGGAGGCCGAGCGCCACGGACCCGGCGAAGGCGTGGTCGTCACTCACGGTGAGTACCTCTTTCTTTGAGAATTAAAATAGAAGCGCCAAGTTGTCGATAATGTTTGTTGCGAACGCCGCAGTCGACCTTTTCCACCAAGACGCGAGGAGGCGGACGTGGTTCGCCACTTGGAGGCATACCTCCGTTGTTGCTCGGTTGGGTGATGTTCCGCCCTCCCACGGAACACGGTGGACCGTCACCGATCGAGTACGCCAAAGACATCGCCGACACCCGGTGGATGAGGTAACACACTCGGCCCAATCTCGCCTCAACGAGCACGCCTAACTCCCCTTGTAAACAGTGATGCAAGGGTCGTGGGCCTCTCAACAGGCTTTGCGGCGACGACAGAGGTCCGCAGGCGACGCCGTTTCTAAGCGAGCACGACGCGACGATGTCAGTTGCGCCCTACTCCTCCGCCAGGTCTTGGGAGCGCTTCTCCGTCGGGCAGTTCGTTGTTGACACGACACCGCACTCGAGGAGCTTTACGAGACGACCGGTGGATCGCCCACCATGGGCCACTACGGGTCCGACGACGTGCACGCCCTCGTATCTTTTTCCCCACTAACGCACTTGAATAACCTTCGCCATTTCTTATTTCCTCGCGCGGAGGTTCGCGCGACCTACAGTGAGGAGGTCCTATCAGAGTTCGCTCGGGAGTTCGACCGCCTCCACGACGAGGACGCGCGTGGACGCCATACACCGCGCAGACGACGCCCACGCCCGAGCACTCACGGGTCTCCGTGCTTTGCACGCGAGATGAGGCCTTTGGCTCACCCGTAAGGTGCTCGCCTTTGACCTTTGTGTCGAGTGTACTCTCGCGACCGAGTGTCGCGCGCTCGCCTGCTCAGCCTCCTTTCCTTTGCCGCCGCCACGTTGTCGACGTGGCGCTCACATGTATTTGCCCGATCCTACTACTCCGCATCTTTACGAAATTAATGTGTCGCGATTTCATCGCTTTTGCATTGCAGATGACCCGGATGGGTCTGCGGTGGGCTCTCGGGCTCACAGACCGTATGCAGCCATGGGCCCTGCATGGGACGCCCGACTCGACGAGAGGGTCACCGAGACCGGCCAGACGACCATGACATGTACGATCAAGACATGGAGTGGTTCGCCCAGCAAGACTCGCCTCGGTGGGTACACACCAAGACCGTGACGTCGCCTGACGGCAGCATCGGCAGCGGACACGCATCTTCACAGATGTCCCGCAGGACAACGCCTCTGTAAGTGTCACAATCGAACCTACATGGGCACGTCTTTTTCATGTAACTTACGTAATGCCAACCGACGTTACATGCGCACTCAGCTCTTGGCGAGATTGAGGTGGAGGTCAGGTCCATGTTGACGCGCCTAGAGGGGGCATACAGTGACCACCGCCGAGTCCGAGACAGCTTGGGGTCGGGTCCTCGCACGGTGAGGCGGTTGGCTCGCTTGGCCACCGCCGAGGGCGCGGAGACGTCGGCGGACGCAAAGACACCACGCCACTTCGCCCCAAAGACTCGCCTACCCACCCGGGCTCCGTCACGCCCCACGCACCGCAGGGGGACAGTGGTCGACGAGGCTCCTTCCGCGCCTCGCCCCTACCCCGTCGGTTCCTCGCTACGCCCCACGCAGCAAAGGTGGGGACAGTGCAATGGGAGGCTCCTTCGCGTCTCGCCTACCACGCCGGTTCCTCGCACGCTCCCACGCAGCAGAAGAAGGCAAGCGCTGGTCGCGGAGGCTCCTCCTCGTCCGCGCCCCAGCCAGACCCTGTGGTGGTTTCGACGAGCCTTCGACGACGAAGTTCGACCGGAGGAGTACCTTTCGACCGACTACCTCGACCCTCTCACTCTGCAGCGCCGCCACAGACTTGGCCTCGCCACAAGACTACTCTACGCGCTGGCCAGCAGGTCGGCCTAGGAGGGACGTCCGTCCGCCGCCGCCACTCACCTACCCCACGGGCCGATTAGGAAGCGTGGCCGTGATTGACTTGTTGTACGGATGTATTTTTTAATGGCTTTACGCTCAAGAAGACATTGTATAACTCCCAGAGTTAGTAACATGACAAAGCGTTATCACTATAAATTGTTCAAATCATTTATGCATTGCTTGCCTATGCCACACGACGTGACAACACACCAACGCTTCTTGCACCTATCGCTTCTAGTAGGGGCGATCGCTCTAATGTGAGGCGATCGCCTTACATGGGGCAATCGCCCAAATATGAGGCGATCGCCCCATACCCGGCGATATCGCCGCTTTATAACATCTGCTCACAAGCGGTCTCGCAAAGAACAGCGGAGAAAGAATAGAGGGTGAGCATCAATCGAAAATGCCGAGGCGCAAGTGCAAAGGGTAAGGGAAGGCAAAGGAAGAAGCGAGTGCATGCTCATGAATTTAGCGTACCAAGATCTCTTCCTACCTCGTGGAGTCAGAGCGCCCATGTGTATGTGCGGAGATCTTTGCAGCTTGTCCGCTCTTGGGAAATTTCAACTTGGAAGAGGAGGTATTGAGTGCCGAACTACGCCTTCGATCCGCCGGAGAAGAGCCTCAAGGATCGCCGCATGGTAACAATCGACGGTTACATAATATTTGTGAATGAAACTTTGCTAATTTACGCTTCATGCGGTCACCTCCGCCATCGTGTGAATTTGAGCAAAGGGTTTGATACGGAGATCAACCCCGAGGACCAACGGCTTGACCAAGCCAACCGGCAGATGAGTTCACGCGCGGTTTCAAGAACAGCGCGATGCCGCACGCGAGGAGGCATGTAGGAAGGAAGCGAGGAGAAGGAGGCAGAGAGAGAGAAACGAGAGAGGCGCGACGCGTTGCAGAAGCCCACGAGGCATGGGCGAATGGGAAGTGGCCTCAAGCACTCAATAGACGTCTGTGTTAACTTTGGTTTTCCTTGTTCGTGGTACTCCTTTTAGTTTTAAGTCGTAATAAACAGTGCATGCCCAACCTTCAAGAGTATGCTCACCGTCCGGAGGGCTAGTATGTGTCCCATCGCCCTGTGTCCCAAATGATGTTATTTTTCTCCATCGAGATAGGTTATAGCATTTTCAGTTTCGTCATATCCGATTTCATCGAGTTTTACCATCGTTATAAAGATACGGCAATTTTCATGTTTTACCGATTGCATGTTCTGACAACAATAAAATAGTGCAAACCTAAAGTGACATCTAAATATTTTTACATAATTGTGACCTATGCAAGCCCAAGAATGCAACAAAACTGGTTCTCCAAGTTTTGAGGTCGCTCAGATATTATTCTAACCGCTTGAACAATGATTGTTATAAAGGGTTTAAACTAGCCATCTTTTATTCAAAATGCAATCATATTTAGATATTTTTGCAAAAATAAAGTGCATAAGGTTGTAGTAACTTATTCTATTTATTTCATGAATTATGGATCAACACACATTATAATTCCTTCACAATCCACAGCTTAGAGCCTAGCATTCAACTCAAATAAAAAAATTCTGCAAACAACACATGGATTTTTATTTTAACTCTAATTCTTCATTCCAAAATTTAAATTTAGAAACAAGTTTCATTTAATTTGGACACTCCTAACAAAAGTTACGGGTTTATATTAAAAAGCATATAGTAATTACAAAACAAAACTAAAAAATCATCTGTCGCCTCAGAGGGCGATCGCCTCTACAGAGAGGCGATGGGGGCCCTACAAGCGGCTAGCTGCTAACGCCATTAACGGTGGTAGGGCTATCGCTCGTAGATAGGCGATCGCCCCATACACTAAGCGACGGGGGCATTTTTGTCATTTTTTCATTCGGACGCATAGTTTGAAAAAACGAATAAAAATAAATATTAAATAAAAAAAAATTTGGAACAAGTAGACTCTTTTGGGCCTGCAACAACACCTCGGAACGATAAATCCCGGCTCGAATCGAAAGCCCATCTGGAGGATTCGATTGCCCAGCTAGACCGTCTCCCAGAGCCGAAGAAGCCCGCCTTGCTCAAGCCCGGTTCTGGGATGGTTTTAGAAAAATTCAGCAGTCAAGGAAATGTCGTACCACGTGTAAAAGTGGGGAAATTTGCAAGAACGATAAGCTCCATCCGCACCACAGCAAATTTAAATGTTCGAACGATCGATGCATCCAAAAAGTAATAGTCTATACTGATATAAAAAACATCAGTTTGAAAAATATTGTATTAAATTGGCTGGCTGAATCGGAGCATTACAGTCATTCATTTCTTAGATCCGATGGCTCATGTCTCTAGTTGGATCCTGGCCAAAATTAGCGCAAGTTTAATGACCAATTAAAACATGTTTACTGCCCTCTCTCCCATGCGCTCCTACAGCGCGTGCGCATCTCCGTGCTCTCCTCTGTGCCCTTTTGTGCCCCACCACAAGATTTTCAGTTCATGCAGACCACCCACGGGCCAATCGAGCGACGGCTTCGTTACGCTTGAGACTACACTCCGTGAGTGTCGACCTATCTCTCCCGACACGGCAGTCGGCTATAGCGCTGCCATGGATGGAAGCCCACACAACAACTAGTGCCCACATGGTCTAATTATGAACTAATCCTCGTATATCTTGAAGGAGAGTGGGTAGGTTACTCTAGTATAAAATCAAAATTGTTCTATTATGTAATCAAGAAACCACTGCAAGTTATAGATCACGCAGTTACCACTAGATACGTAGACCCATAATGAAAGTAGAGTCGATGTAACGCGTTGGTGCGGTTGTAGCCGTATTAGCCTCACGCTTCCTCCAACAGCTCCTCGTAAACGTCACAGGTTGTGGATCATCCTAGCGTTAAAATCTTACAATAACGTCTCTAAGCTATCCACACGTACGGGACAGAAACGCCACGCACCGGAGTGTTAGCGCCGGCTGCACAGTTTTGAACGAAAGATGTGTGGCGGTTAGGGTTTCAAGAATTTCGAATTCTTATGGTGTCTCTTAATCTTAAAGCTGCCACCCTCTCTTTTTATATAGACGTCCTCATAATGGATCTCTACATTAAAGGCTCATTAGAAACACAAAGCCTATTAGAATTCAGATCACCATTCGAATTAAGTTCTAACTTTTTAAGCGTGCGACCCTATAGGTCCACGTATATTTTGATATGGCCCGAGTACTCTTACTCGACCATTAATCGGTTGCGGTCACTAGCAGGACGTGCCGACTCTTGAGTATATATAAATATCACATTGGACGAACCTTAACAATGCTTAGTTATATGTATTTTTCTTTGCCTCATGATATTGGTCAAACTCAAAGCGAGTATGTGCCATCCTTGTTTCGTTAGCTCGATCACTCTTTCTCGATTACGTGACTCGAAATCCACAACTACAGTTAACTCTTTTAACTACAAGTAGCAGGGCTATGCAATTCCAAAATCCGACCACTCGAAAGGCTTAGAGATATCTCTCCCGTTATTTGGAGGGCAAATCCCATCTTGATCGACCATGTCTCGCAACATGCTCCACAACAAACCCGAAAGCCACTTTTATAACTACTTAGTTACAGAGTAGCGTTTGGCAACCCCCCAAGTAAGCCATTACATATCTCGAGTACATACGTCAACTTCAAGTCTAAGGATATAGCATACATATTGTATATGAGACCAACCGATGAAAAGTAAGATTACAACGTTCTCACAGTATCTCAAGGTGGGTCGACCCAACTCCATGTTCTCTAACATGTGTCTATATTATTGGTTGAATATCTCCATATCCATGACCTGTGAGACATGGCCATCAACCAATACATACGTTAGTCTATTCATATGTGTCCTCATATATTTATCGACTAATGATCACTTTTAGAATAATCATCACAAAAGGTCATATATAGAATTTCACAAATAAGTCACATACTTGCTAATAAAAAATAATAACATTATTCAAGGAACAAAATAATAAATCATGAACATAAAGAAATATAATCATCTCTGTGATTACTTCTAAGGTATATCTCCAACAATCTAGATGGAATGGAACGATGAGAGAAGACATAGTACGCACCTGGAAGTGGTTGATCCCAGGGCCGGTGAAACCCTAGCGGCAAGCTACGATGAACTGATAGGATTCGGAAGCTAGGGAGAGCGGAGGCGTGGCCGCCAAGGCACTAACCTATAGGCTCCATTGCTCCCATCAAGGGTGGCGTGAGGATGTGCGACCTAGCGGCAGTGCGGAGAAGATCGAGGCTCGAGCCTAGGATGTCATCAAGGAAGGGAGCCGCCGAGCTAGGCCCGTGGCGGTGGGTCCCATCCTCCCAGGAGCAAGTGGCCAGCCAACGGATGCACACCATGCATACACTGGTCGATCATGATATTGATGTAGTCACCGTCTTGTATCCGGACTTGGCAGACGTAGCGGCTGTTGGGGCCCAGGAAATTAACGGTCCCGGGGTCGAGCGAGTGCTTGCCGCAGCACAGGTCCCTGAGCCACCATAGCTTGACGTCACGCTTGATGCTGAAGAAGATGTTGGGAGAGGTCTGGATCTTCACCTTGATGTTGACGAGGGCCCCCTCTGCCGCCTCGGTCTTCACCGGCTTCTGATCCTCCTCCGTTGTCTCCTTCCTGTGCCCTAACACCGGCGGTGGTGATGACATCCTCCTCATCTCGCCTTTGGATCTCCTTGTATTATACTAGTCATGTGCCCGTGCGTTGCAATGGAAACTCAATTTGCAACAAAAAATTTCTTTGCAAAGACCATTAACCCTGCCTAAATGATACTATTCACTTTGAATGTGCAATGGTTGAATGTTTAAATCAATTCATCAAAGCATACACATTCCAAACACTTGTTTACAAACTCGAGCCTGAAATTATCTTTAATTTTGCAATCTGAAGGCCCTCGTGTTACAAAATAGTTTGCAAATTTTAGATGCACATAAGTACTACTTATGTACAAACACAATAAATAGTAAACAATGTAATATAAAAATATCTCATTTGAAATGCATGATTTTTTTCATGTGAAACAATTTAATTTCCAAACGAATCTTATAAAATTCATTGTCCCAAACGAGCCTAACATGGCATTGCTTGCTAGACAGGTAAGAGATTTCGGTCAAAAAGCATACAGTACTACGAAGATAATGATTATACCACTGGAAAGTATACAGTACTGAAACCAGAGATATATAAGATGAATATATGAGTATTACCATTTTAAATGGTCTTAGGGCACCTGGGGAGAGCATGTCCATATTCACCACAGCTACAACATAGTTTCTTTAAATTCCCTTCACTTCTGTCACAGGGAGAAAATTTGAAAAGACATAATACTATTACATTGTTAGAAGATAGTAAATTTGAATCTTCGAAAATCAAGGAATTAAACTAACTGACATTTTTCTTATGAGAAAGTGGGAGAACCCCCTATTTCATCAAGGAAACCAGATAATAACTCAAATAGATAACATGCAGTGATCGATAAAACCGATGAACACTTACTTGTAGAGGTATGCAGCAATGCCAAGAATGATGCAAATCAAGATGATATCAATTGTGAATTTTCTAGTCTATCGAAACTGCATAGCACATAGATTTGTTAGTAAAACTAATAACACTGCATCGACAGTTAAGTTGTAAATTAAGACTTCAGGTTTCAACAAAACTAACTGCTCACCTGGTTGACAGTTTCTTTTAGCCTAACATTAGTTTTTCTTAGCTCTGCATTAGCTTTATCTACCTGCAAAAATTATGCACGTGCATTTCTTTCAACTTTAACTATGGATATTATGATAACAGTTATTTTGAAAAGACAAAAAACTATAAGTTAGCCTTGGAGTCGATCTCATCCATCAAAAGGACCTGCCTATCCAGTGTCTGCAGAATTACATGAACAATTTTAGTTCTTAATACCAGCAGAGAGTTAAGGTTATATGAATAATTTTAGCTTTGACTTAATGCAAGTAGAGAATCAATCTAATTTAATCAATAAAGAAGCTACATGCATCTACAACAAAACTCATTCATGTCTTCTGCCAGATTTTTCAATGTGTCCAGAGTCCAGACCTTTAGAAATGATGTTCAGCCCTTCATCCTGCACATCACATTTGACAAGGTAATTTGTAAATCAGCAGCTGTGTTGGATCAGCCGAACATAATTTTTTCAGGTGAAATGAAATCAATTGCAGGATCTTTGCATACTGCATCCAAAAATAAAAGAACAACTCATCACATTTGTATTACTTCACAATTTTACATGCATGTGTTATCAGGGGAAAAACAATTTTACATGAACAGGTAAACAAAGTTACCTGTTGAAGGAAAAGCCTTGGCCTAGGATGCAGATTAAGCAACCACATGAGGGTGATGAAGGAGTCGGATGCAAACTGGAAGGTGGTGATGGTGTACGGGAAGGGCACTGCTTTCAGAACCTGCGTAGTGCTAAATTGAAGCCAAATACTAAGAACATAAAGTGAGAAGTTAAGAAAGTATATCCAAAGTTAACAATTGATATGGGAATCCAAAATTTATACCCTACAATTTCAGAATAAAGTGAAACATACCATATCATCAAGTTGTTTTTGTTCTGTTCAAGTACTTCATTAAGAATATGTTTAGGCGGAAATATTGCCGTAGAGAAGAGTAGGAGGGCATCATTATGATATTTAGATGGTAGTTCTGACAGTTTCCCTAACCATAAGTTCCAGGCAAAAATTACAGCAATAACATAAGGACCAAGTGCAATCTGGTTCAGTATGACCTGAAATGACTGAAGGATCGATATGGCCTAGAGGGGGGGGGGTGAATAGGCAATTTTACAAATTCTGGCAATTTTAATTTACTAACTTATTTTAACGAGTGCAACTTATAGCAAGAGTAAAGCAGAATTCAAGCAACAAACAAATACAACGAAAGCAATAAAAGAAATGATACAGGAAAGACAAAGATTTATCCCGTGGTTGAGTGCACTCTAATCCACGTTGAAGCACTTCTCTTGAAGTTCAGCTTCTCCAAAGCTAGTCGCAGTAGCTCTGGTGTTCACTTCAGGTAACTCTTTCACTTCTCCAGTGAGGTGAGTTCCAAACCTCTCACAAAATACAGTTGCCTTCCACAAACACCTTTGGACAGGTCACACTGTTTTACTTCCTCCAAGCTGTCTAGGATCACCAAGATCCAAGAGTAATAAACCTCGCACAAGTTCTGTCTCTTGGTTCACTATGCAAATCACAAAACTAGACACTAACTTGGAGCTTACACACTTAGGGAAGTATGAAGATTTTTGTGTGAAAATGAAGCACAGACTCCTTTTTGAGAATGAGAGCTATATATCAATGCCAAAATGTAAGGAGTTCATGTATATCTTAGGTAGATGGCTTAGGAAATGCTTATATAGCCATTTTGAGTGAATATAGCCGTTACACACTGATGAGCCGTTGGACGTGTCGATGTCGAAACAATGAAAAACACACGCATAACGGACTATGTATCGTTGCTTAGCGATACTGGGTATGTGTATGCCGGACCAAATTTCTGAGTTCACGACGGACCAAATATTTTGGTCCGCAGTACATGGGTTGATCAAGAAGATGGTCTGGCATACAACTGAGAGATATATATGAGTATCTGACTAAGAGGTTTGGTCCGTTACACATGACTTTCAAAAGATTTTGCTTAGACATAGAGACTTATGTATGCCGGACCAAAATTTTGGTCCGTCATACATGGACGAAGCCACAGATTTGCCAGGCAAATAGACACATGTACTTCGGACCAAATTTTTGGTCCGTAATACATGGACTTAAGAGAAGATAGGTTCTGGCGAGAAGACATATGTATTTCGGACCAAATTTTTGGTCCGTTATGCATGGACTTTAGAGAAGATAAGTGCCAAGAACCTTTTTCAATTATATAAAAAAAATACTGGCTTTTCAATCTAGCAACGGACTTAAAAGAAATTAAGCACAAAAGTTTTGTCTGCATTTCGAGAAAAGACTTATTTTAGGTTTCGATCGAAAAGGAACATCAAAGATTTAGTCCGCCAAAACTTATATACCGAAGGGATGCTGGGACCAAATTTTTGGTCTCACGAGGATAGGAAACCTAAGACATCTTTGGTCCGACATCGAGAAGCGAGAATTGCATGTATGCTTGGACTAAAAATTTGGTCCGTCATACATAGGCGTGTTTCGACTAAGATGATTTTCGGGAATGTTTGTTCAAGAATATGTGGATATGAAAGCGAGTAAATTCTAATCAAGAGCAGATGTACAAAGGAAGTTTTGACAAAGAATAGATTCAAGGTTTGCAACGAATCAATAATATAGATAGGTAAAGATATGGTCCGCTTGAACTGGAAGATATAGTTAGAAAAAGATATAGATTGAGTGTCTTTTGCTCCAAGTGATCTGGTTTTGCTTTAGCCTATCAAACTATTTCCTTGTGCTAAGTCCTCTTTTGAACAACTATACAAAGACAAAACACCTTCATCATAAACTATAAACTAAAGGCCTTAATCTTGTTGTCCCAACTTATTTCATCATACGCTCCACTCACTTTCTTCAGCTTTGAATATTACTAACTTAGTCATCAATACCAAAATCATAATAATATAAAAATAAATTTGAGGGGTGCCTAGATGCTATCAATCTCCCCCTTTTTGGTAATTGATGACAACATACCTTTTAGTTAGTAATATCTTATTTATTCTGCAAAACAGAGTTAGCTGAATGTACTGATAGCAGAAATAGAGAGTAAATTTGCTCCCCCTTAATGAAAGCATTCATATCAAAGTAGAGAATCCGAGCATATAGTATCTAAGTAAATAAGAAATCACACCATAAACATAGCACAGAACATAATTAATATCCATATAGATAAGCCAGCCTATAAAGGAGAACTAAGGTTTTTTTTTCTCCCCCTTTGGCATCAATAGCCAAAAAGGGGCCCTATTTGCGCTTTGAAAAGAATCTTTGGAGCTGGCCCTGAGCTTTGCTTTTCTTTGGAGAAGAGGCAAGTTGTTCATCAGTAGCTTCTTGGCTTGGATTATCTGCCCCTTGAGACTTAGCTCGATCATGCCAACTTGGATAGTCTGGGTCTCCTGGCTGGATAACCAACAACCAAGATCCGATCAATCGATCCAAGGATTCATTCATATTGCGAAGTTTCAAGAAGGACATCGCCCACATCATATGTGACATCATGTGCTAGGCGGGTATAGTCGAGCAAAGCATCTTCAGTAAATTCAGTTAGATGATCTAATTGGTGCCTCATCCATAACTGATTGCTTGTATGTGATGTTCTTGCAGCTTCCACTTGATTTCTCGTTTCTTGTAGTGGTCATCCATCTTCCGTTCATATCATACAATGTGTCCTTGATCGATTTTGAGTAGTATCAACTGCTGGACATCTTTGTCTAAGATCTTCTTGATTTTTGCTTAGGTGGTCAAATCTTGACATGGCTTCATTAAAGAATTTCATTTCTTCCTCATGCCCGTGAGTCTTCAGATTCGATCTTCCATGTATCTAGCTTGAAATCCCTTTGATCGGCATAGTATTGGTGCTCAAAGTTTGAAAACCAGAAGGCCGAGTTTCAAAGATGTTTTCTTGAGCTTGAAAAGTGTTGTCTTGTCCTTGCTCATCATACTTGGGAGAGGATGATTTGGGGTACTGATAGTCAAACAAGCTTTCCCAACCAGGAAATGTATCCCTTTGATCATGCTCAGGATGAGCTGAAGTTGAAGGATAGACAGGTTCATATGGTTGGGGTATTTCAGATGGAATACTAGACCCTCCAGCTTCATTTTCATTTGCTCTGATCCAAATTGCGTGCTTCCATGAACCTTGCTGCTGCAGCTACTTCTTGAAGTTGATGAATTTGATGTTCTTCATCCAAGGCTCTATCAACTGAGCTTGAAAGCTTTTGAGTAGCAGCATCATCTGTTTTCCATGATTCACTTCCATAAATGACTTCAGTTGCTTCTTGAGAGGGCTGGCTCAGAGTCTTCCCTTTTTCCTTTTGAACACTAGGTTCTCTGTCATTTCTGCTCTGATCAGATATATGATGACTTTCATACTCTTGATGATAGCTTTCATAGGACTGATGCCAAAAATCACTTTGTTGTGCTTGGGAAAGACTTCTAGCACAATTTCACAAACTCATTCTCACCTCAACCCTTTCTTCACTTTCTTCTTGGGCTCAAATGGTTGATGAAGAAATGAAATCCTTAGATTATTCGATGCTCTGATGCATCCGTATTTCTTCTGAAGCATTTGAACTCTTTATTTAGATCATCTTGAGAAATAATGCCTTGAGCCAATAAGACTCAGTGATTAAGCGGGCAAAAGGCAAAGAGTCAGCTGAATTTTTATAGATGGCTTCTTCCATCCGTCCAAAGAAATAATCACTAGATCTATAGGTCGTCTTGTGAGAATCAGTGTAGCAACCATGCTAAAACGAGGTGATTCCTTCTTTATATCCGGACTTGGGATATATAGAGTGTCTTAAGATTAAGAGCGTAACCTTGGCTTCTTCCGATAGACAGGACACCCTATTTGGATTAAAATTTTACTTGAGGTATCTTGGTATATATGCCCTGATACTTGTAAATCTGGCATGTCCCCACTTTGTCTCCACCTTTGATGTGGATACATCTTTTCAAAGATCCTTGTCCTAAATGCCTGAGGACTAGAAGCTCCTATTGCTGATTCAAACTGGGATGATCTGATTTTCCTTATTTTTCCATTCATAGTGAACATGATATATTTCTTTTGTTTGTTCACTAGTAGAGAAGCATAAAACTCTAGAGTCCTGGAAACACTCCATGGAATTGTTTTATTTGACATGATTCCTACTAGTCCAGGAGTGGAGTTTATGCAGTCATATAACTCAGACGATCCAATAATATTGTTCACTTGATCCCAATCTATATATTGGTGATTTGACAGAGCAGAAATCAGCTTTCCTTTTCCATCTCTTCTGTTCAGATAGGCATTGTAAATATTTTTGTGTAAAAGGGACACAAAATTTTCACCTCGGACTGGCCTTGACTCAGGGAACCAGACCTTTTCACTGACCAAACGAACGGCTCTTAACTTCTTAGAATTAAGTTTTCCCAATTCTTCACTACTAAGAATATCAATCTCAGAGATCAGTTTCATGCTTTCTGAGGATGATTCACTGTCGGGTTCATAGGGATTATCCTTAGAGGATGACTCAGAGTCAACTATCTGCTTTCCTTTTCTTGGATGAGAGGTCACTATTTTTCTGTTTGCTCGAGCAGCACTATGAATATCAGGAATTAGTACTGGTCCATGAGATTGTTCAGACTCATTTGTTTCAGACGTTGAACTGGATCTTCTTTGCTTTTTATCTTTGACTTTATCAATAATTTTTCCAATCAAGCCCCTTTTGTCAGGATCCTTTGACCTCATTTTTGCTTTCTGACTTAGACACGGACTAATTGCTCAGACTCAGGACCAGGCTCTCTTCAAACAAAAGAACAGACCTAAAAGGAAGAACTAAATCTAAGCACTAGGTCTAGGGTTTGAGATATGAAGAGACAAAGAGAAGTTCTAAGGAACTTACTGAACTTGGAAGGAGATTCTTGAGCACAATGCTGAAGGATCACCGTCGCCAAGATCCGGTTAGGATTTGCTTCGGTGCAGAGAAGAAGAAAAACTTCTGATTCAGAGAAGATTTTGCGCAAGCAAGACAATAACAAGGAGGTTTTTGATGGAAGAAGTTACTGCATTGAATGCATTGGCAAAAGTAAAGAGACCTTGGAAACTGACACCTTTTAACCAAGGTGGTTGAATAGGGGCAGAAGTTTTGTAAGGACAGTGGGACCCCTTCCTTTTAAAGTCTGTTTGAGCAGGCACAGAGAGTCCCAAAGAAATAAGGACATGATAGCAATAGGTACGACCTAAAGCAATAGGTAAGATCTAAATCAATAGGTAAAATTTTGAACAGCTTTTGAAATCTGAGAAGAGAACAAGGAATTTTATTTAAGCTTGGTGCAAATTGTTTGAGTTTAGATAAGAGTTAAGACTTAGAGGTATTTAAACATGAGGCAGACTTGACTTAAACGGATTTGGACAGTTACAATTTGGTAGGAACAAAAGTTTTGTACATCTGGACCAGATTTAGTCCGCTTGGTATTAAGACCAAAACTCTTATTGACGGACCCAAAAAGATTTAGTCCGGAGAGCATTATTGGTTTAATGAGATTGGTCCGATCCAAGAAGGAACCCGTAACTTTTAGTTGTTCTCAGTCTGCATCATATCTATATTTCTGAATATTTTAAAGATAAGAGATATATCTAAGATCACCAACCAAATTCAATCAAACAAACGATTTTAGTGAATGTTTGAGTCTGGTAATCATGTAAGCTTAAGTATTTCCTTAAACCAAGCTTATCTGAGAAACTCAAGTGTTTTAATATGGATTTTTTAAAAAAAACTTTATTTAAAGAGTCATTTTATCTTGACAGAGTTACTTTACTCATATTGTGTAGTCGAAACAAGAATCATCGAACTTAGAGCCGCGAAAGATCATAACGTGCTATGCGACTAGTCGGGTTATGTTGTAGCGACATACACTTATGAATAGAGTTTACCAAATAAAGTATGAAAGACAAGAAATGACTCAATAGATCATTTTAGAACACCATCATTTTATTTAAATACAGAGTCCCGGATAACATGATCAGAGGAAATGGGACAGGACAAGAACAGACACTAGTTTTCTCCCTACGAATGCGACCGAGAGCCTCTATGAGAGCATCTCGGCTTCTGACAGAGCGGGAAGACTACGAGAAAGGCATCTACTTTAGCGAGTCCTTGACGACCTCCTTTTCTTCTGCCATCTCCTTTAGATAGAGATCAAACTCCTTCCAGAGTTCAGCCAACTCTGGATTGTCTCGATCATCTCCATAGGGTCTTTTTGGCATGGTGAAGAACTTTAGATTAGAGAAGAAGAGAGACTGGATAAGATGGGAATGCATTTTCAGGGTCTCTGGAACCCCTTTTATAGCCAATTAGATAAGAGAGAAGTAAATGCATCAAAATTTGAAGCGACTTTGAAGTTTGAGAAGATACGGAAAAACTGGGAGTTAGGAAAACGAAACGATTTTTGATAGAAAAACATGCAAGGCTTAGGTAAGAAAACAAGGGAAGAGAGCATTAAGATATACATGGTAAACAAAAATGCTCCCCCTGAGACTGACATTATCGAGCAATATTTGAAAAAGCAATGATATTTAGTTCATTTCTTAATTTTGAGAATTTCGCCTCATCAAGTGGCTTAGTGAAAATATCAGCCAATTGGTCCTCAGTTCTTACATGGCTAAGCATAATATTGCCTTTAGCAACATGATCACGGATAAAGTGATGTCTAATTTCTATATGCTTAGTTCTGGAATGTTGAACCGGATTGTTTGCTATTTTCACTGCACTTTCATTATCACATAACAGAGGTACATTATCAAATTTTATACCAAAATCCGTAAATGTTTGTTTGATGAATAAGATTTGAGCACAAGAACTTCCAAAGACCACATATTCGGCTTGGCAGTGGATAGTGCTACTGAATTTTGCTTTTAGAAAACCAAGAAACTAAAGACCTTCCAAGCAAATGACAGCTCCCTGAGGTGCTCTTACGATCAATCTTGCATCCGTCATAATCAGAGTCTGAGTAGCCTAGAAGCTCAAAGGGAGCACCTTTGGGGTACCACAAACCAATGTTAGAAGTAAACTTAAGATATCTAAATATTCTTTTACAAAGACTCAAGTGAATTTCTTTAGGAGCAGCTTGAAATCTAGCACACATACACACACCGAACATGATATCGTGCCTAGATGTTGTCAAGTATAGTAAAGAGCCTATCATGGATCTAAAGAGCTTCGATCTACAGATTTACCTCCCACATCTTGATCAAGATGTGTATTAGTAGCCATGGGAGTCTTTATGATCTTGCATTCTTCCATTTTGAAGCGTTTGAGAAGATCCTTAGTATATTTTTCTTGTAAATAAAGGTTCCTTCCTTTAGTCGCTTGATTTGAAATCCCGTAAAGAATGATAGTTCCCCAATCATAGACATCTCGAACTCTTTGGCCATCATATCACCAAATTCTTTACAAAGAGAAGTATTAGTACACCAAAAATAATATCATCAACATATATTTGACAAATCATTAATGTTCCATTGATGTCTTTTAAAAACAATGTTGGATCAACCTTTCCAGCTTTGAAGTCTTTATTGAGTAGAAAATCTCTATATGCGTTCATACCAAGCTCTAGGAGCTTGTTTTAGACCATAGAGTGCCTTAGATAATTTATACACGTGGTTTGGCAAATTTGGGTCTTCAAAACCAGGTGGTTGTTCAACATAGACAGTTTCATCAATGAATCCATTTAGAAATGCACTTTTTACATCCATTTGAAAAAGAGTGATATCAAAATGAGTAGCAAAGGCAAGAAGGAACCGAATTGCTTCAAGACGAGCCACTGGGGCATAGGTCTCTCCATATTGAGTAAATCCTTGAGCTACAAGTCTGGCTTTATTCCTTATCACCACTCCATTTTCATCTTGCTTATTTCTGAACACCCATTTTGTACCAATAACATTGTGATTCTTTGGGCGATTGGTTAAACTCCAGACTTTGTTCCTTTCAAAGTTGTTAAGTTCTTCCATAGCAATAATCCAATCAGCATCTTCTAGTGCTTCTTCCACTGTTTTAGGTTCAATACACGAGACAAAAGAGTAGTGTTCACAAAAAGAAGCTTGTCTAGAATGAGTTTGAACACCCTTACTGAATTCACCAATGATTTGATCGAGGGATGATCTTTAGCAATGGTATGATGGCTTTTGATGAGAACAGGATGATCTTGCTCTTTTTCATCTTCTTCTTCCTCTTGTGTTCCATCATGAGGCACTATTGATTGAGTGGGGAGTTCATCCTTGTCTTCTTTTGGTCGAATATCTCCCACTTCCATCTTTTTCATTGCTTGTGCCAAGCCATCATCTCCTACATCATCTAAATTCTCATGCTCACCTTGTGAGCCATTAGATTCATCAAACTTTACATCATAAGTTTCTTCTACCAGTCCTGTGGTATTATTAAAGACTCTATATGCTTTGGATTTAGAGGAATAGCCTAGCATGAAGCCAGAGTCACATCTAGTTTGAAATTTTCCCAGATGAGTTCTCTTTTTATAGATATAAATTTTACAACCAAACACACAAAAATATGATACATTTGGTCTTCTACCTACCAAGAGTTCATAAGGAGTTTTCTTAAGCAATCTATGAAGATATAGTCTATTTACAGCATGACAAGCAGTATTAATTGCTTTAGCCCAAAAAGCATCAGAGGTTTCATATTCATCTAGCATAGATCTAGCCATTTCAATCAAAGTTCGATTTTTCCTTTCAACAACACCATTTTGCTGAGGAGTATAAGTAGCAGATAGTTCATGCTTAATCCCTAATTCATCACAGAATTCAATGATATTTGTGTTAACGAACTCAGATCCATTGTCACTTCTTATTTTCTTGATGGGACAATCAAATTCATTTTGAGCCCTTTTTGCAAAAGTTTTGAAGATTTTTCCAACTTCACTTTTGTTTGGCAAAAAGAATACCCAAGTAAATCTGGAAAAGTCATCAACAATTACTAAGCAATAAGAGTTACCACCAATCTTTGGCATATGAGGTGGGACCAAACACATCCATATGCAGAAGCTCAAGTGGTCTAGTGGTGGACATGATACTTTTAATTGGATGAGAATTAGCTACTTGTTTGCCCGCTTGACAAGCACTACATAGCTTATTCTTTTCAAATTTGACATCTTTCAAACCCACCACAAGCTCATTTTTGAAAAGCTTTAGATTAGACATACCTACATGCCCAGACGCCTATGCCAAAGCCATCCGAGGGAGACTTTAGCTAGCAGCAAGGTTGAGATACATGAGGAGTTAGATTTCAAATCTACTAAATAGAGATTTTGAAATCAATCCTTTGAATATAAGCTTTTCATTTTATCAAATACAGTTACCCCATCGAAGTGAAGTTACAATGAAATCCAAGATCACATAATTGAGCAAATGACAAGAAATTGAAGTTTAAGGAATCAACGAGAAGAACATTGTCAATAGAGTGATCGCTTGATATGGCAATTTTACCAAGACCTTTTACCTTTCTTTTCTGTTGTCTCCAAAGGTGATTTTGTGACTTGGATCACTTTCTCCTTCAATTGAAGTGAACATTCTTGAGGTACCGGTCATGTGTTGAGTGCACCACCATCAATGACCCAATGTCCGCCTCCACTCTTATAATTTACCTACAAGTTCATTTCTTCACTTTAGGTACCCAAATATTTTTGGGTCCTTTGATGTTAGTTACAGCCATCTTAGGTTTGAAAGGGTTTGTCAACATGGCCTTAGGTACCAGACGACTTTAAGCTTCTTATTTAAATTTGAGGGACCTACATATTTCACATTTGTTTTGCCCTGAAATCTTTAAATAGCATGTAATGGGCATCTACCATGCAATCCCTTTTGGCATGAGAAACATTTGCAAGATAGCAATTTTGGATTCATGGTTTGATTTATGACAATAATAACAATGAGTGTTTTTCTTGACAAAAGCTTGTGTAACGTGACTGCCCATTTTTATTTGGCGAAATGACGGGTTTGTAACCCAAGCCCTTTTGCCCAAGTTTGGTCTTTGTTCAACAAGAATTTTGTCAAGAGTAGCACTTCCAGAAAACATTTTTCTAAGCCTTTATCAAATGTGGCTATCTGAGCTTTTAGATCTTTATTTTCAACTTCAAGCTTCTTAACACAAGAAGCATATTTGCAATTTTCTTTGCAAGCATCAGAGGAGCCACAAGTTAAGAATGAAGAGCCACTTGAGACAGATGTATTACTTGAAGAGACATGACTGGATTTGTTAGACATCATTTCATTTTCAATTTCTAGTTCACGAGAGTTGATTTGCAAGTCTTCATAATTCTTAACAAGCAAAGCATGACTTGCAACAAGGTTATCATGAATTTGTATGACTTTTATGTTCATGCATAAGGTTTTCATACTTGTCTGTAAGCATCCTTTGATCATTAAGCAAGCTAGAGATAGTCTTCTTAAGAGTTCTAGTTGAATTTGTTTTATCATGCAAGGCATTATTTAGTTCTTCAACTAGTTCTACTAACTCATCATAAGAAGGAGAGTCACTCACTTTTTCCTCATCTGATCTTGCCATAAGACAGAGAGGGAATAAAGGTATGTGGAGTTGACTCATCTAGAGTGAGTCCACTAGCCCCTTTGACTTTGGACTTTCTTCTTCCGAGGATGAGTCTTCACTTTCACTTTCATCATCAAGAACCCATTCTCCTATGTGAGCTTCTCCTTTTCCTTTCTTCATAAATCTCTTAGAGTAGCTTTTCTTGAAGAATTTCCTTTTTGATTTTTCATGAGTCTTTTCTTCTTCATCATCATCCTTATTCTTGTATTTGCTCTTCTTCTTGATTTTGTTGGACACCGAGCAGCTATGTGTCCTTTTTCATTGCAATCAAAACATACAACATTAGAAAAAGGATTTTTCTTTGAGTAAGAGTTTGACCTTTCTCTGTCTTTGAAGTTGACCCTTCTCATGAGTTTGTTTGCTCTTCTCATGAGTAGAGCTAATTTCTTTACGTCTTCATCTTCATCTTCACTTGACTTATCATCATCTTCTTCAGATGAGTCTTGAACAACTTCTTTGGCCTTTAATGCGATGAATTTCTTTCTTGGAGCATCTTCATCAGCCAGAGTGAGCTCATGAGCAGATATCTTGCCCAGTAGTTCAGTTGGAGTGAGCCTTTTGAGATCACCTTTGTTGGGATGATAAGTGATCAAGTCGTGATATGATCGTGGAAGCACTCTAATCATCTTCCTGCATACTTCAACATCTGAAATTTTAGTTCCTAGGCCCTTTAGTTCATTTACAATAGGATTTAGCCTAGAGAACATATCATTTGCATTTTCTTGAGGAAGCATTTTGAATTGATCAAATTTTTCTCTAACAACATAGTATTTTTCTTCTTTTACATCGGAGGTACCTTCATGAATTTCTTGTAATGTTGTCCATATATCATATGCAGAAGTAAGATTACTTACTCTATCAAAGACTTCTAAGCTAAGACAAGAAAATATGGCATTTCTAGCTTGGGCATCATATTGCATATTTTGAATTTCACCCGGAGTGGGTTCTCCATATGCAGATTGCCCTTGTGTATGACACGAGGAGGCATAGGCTTCTCTGTAACCCTCCACACATCATACCCAACAGCTTCTAAATAGTATCTCATCCTAATTTTCCAATAAGCATAGTTTGTGCCATCAAAAACAGTACTCTACCAATACTAACGACAGTAGAACCATTTCCTCACCATATACCAAAGTGGTTAAGCTAAACAAGGTAAACCCCGCTCGATACCACTTGAAGGATCGATATGGCCTAGAGGGGGTGAATAGGCAATTTACAAATTCGCAATTTTAATTTACTAACTTATTTTAACGAGTGCAACTTATAGCAAGAGTAAAGCGTAATTCAAGCAACAAACAGATACAAATAAAGCAATAAAAGAAATGATACAGAAAGACAAAGATTTATCCCGTGGTTCAGAGTCGCACTCCTAATCCACGTTGAAGCACTTCTCTTGAAGTTCACTTCTCCAAAGCTAGTCGCAGAGCTCGTGTTCACTTCTGTAACTCTTTCACTTCTCCGGTGAGGTGAGTTCCAAACCTCTCACAAAATACGCTTGCCTTCCACAAACACCTTTGGACAGTCACACTGCTTTACTTCCTCCAAGTCGTCTAGGATCACCAAGATCCAAGAGTAATAAACCTCGCACAAGTTCGTCTCTTGGTTCACTATGCAAATCACAAAACTAGACAACGACTTGGAGCTTACACACTTAGGGAAGTATGAAGATTTTTGTGTGAAAATGAAGCATGACTCCTTTTGAGAATGAGAGCTATATATCAATGCCAAAATGTAAGGAGTTCATGTATATCTTAGGTAGATGGCTTAGGAAATGCTTATATAGCCATTTTGAGTGAATATAGCCGTTACACTGCTGAAGAGCCGTTGGACGTGTCGATGTCGAAACAACGAGAAAAACACACGCATACAACGGACTATGTATCGCTGCTTAGCGATATTGGGTATGTGTATGCGGACCAAATTTCGAGTTCACGACGGACCAAATATTTTGGTCCGCAGATACATGGGTTGATCAAGAAGATGGTCCGCATACAATCGAGAGATATATATGAGTATCTGACTAAGAGGTTTGGTCCGTTACACATGACTTTCAAAAGATTTTGCTTAGACATAGAGACTTATGTATGCCGGACCAAAATTTTGGTCCGTCATACATGGATTTAAGCCACGATTTGCGAGCAAATAGACACATGTACTTCGGACCAAATTTTTGGTCCGTAATACATGGACTTAAGAGAAGATAGGTTCTGGCGAGAAGACATATGTATTTCGGACCAAATTTTTGGTCCGTTATGCATGGACTTTAGAGAAGATAAGTGCCAAGAACCTTTTTCAATTATATAAAAAAAATACTGGCTTTTCAATCTAGCAACGGACTTAAAAGAAATTAAGCACAAAAGTTTTGTCTGTTTCCTGAGAAAAGACTTATTTTAGGTTTCGATCGAAAAGGAACATCAAAGATTTAGTCCGCCAAAACTTACATACCGAAGGGATCTGGACCAAATTTTTGGTCTGCTGAGGATAGGAAACCTAAGACATCTTTGGTCCGATACTGAGAAGCGAGAATTGCATGTATGCCGGACTAAAAATTTGGTCCGTCATACATAGGCAGGTTTCTGACTAAGATGATTTTCAGGGAATGTTTGTTCAAGAATATGTGGATATGAAAGCGAGTAAATTCTAATCTGAAGAGCAGATGTACAAAGGAAGTTTTGACAAAGAATAGATTCAAGGTTTGCAACGAACTGAATAATATAGATAGGTAAAGATATGGTCCGTTTGAACTGGAAGATATAGTTAGAAAAAGATATAGATTGAGTGTCTTTTGCTCCAAGTGATCTGGTTTTGCTTTAGCCTATCAAACTATTTCCTTGTGCTAAGTCCTCTTTGAACAACTATACAAAGACAAAACACCTTGGTCATAAACTATAAACTAAAGGCCTTAATCTTGTTGTCTCAGCTTATTTCATCATACGTTCCAGCTCATTTTCTTCAGGCTTTGAATATTACTAACTTAGTCATCAATACCAAAATCATAATAATATAAAAATAAATTTGAGGGGTGCCTAGATGCTATCAATGACAGCAGACATAAAAAGGGATATGTTTGACTTAATAAATAAAATTCGCCAACACATTAGGTTCCACAGGAGGATGCAAAGCGCACCTTAGTGGACAGATTTACAAATGTTTGCCTGGGCATACATCGATCAAGAAACTAGTGCCATGCATACGACCCTCGACCATAAAGAAAAAAACCATAGGAAGCCATATGAAGCACCCACAACCAATCATGGTTCAGCAATAGGTCTGATAGCAAATCCTGAAAGGAGGACCTTAACAGTTGTCAGAATTCACAACGTCAACTCCCATGCTAACACTCATCGAAGCGTCCAAGACTACAAAATGGCAATGCATTGTGAGTTAGCTAAAAGTTTGCAACGATGGTGCAGGATTACGCTTACTATACACAAAGTAAAGATTTGGACTTTACCATTTGATATATATTTAAAGGTAACATTCAAGTTGAATTGCATCAATACAGCAACTGCTTCTGGTTTCAGTTATTGGAATACTTACATAGATCCAACATAATTTAAGCTGCTTTCGATTCATAAGATTAGCACTACTCGCAAGTTCGTGCCTGTTTTGCGAACAGCGTACGGTTTAAAAAAGGAAATGAGGTGTAGAACAAAGGAGTGACCTTCCTGTCAGGCTCGAGATTGCGGCTTCGGCGGTCGACGATGTCGGCAGCGGACCTGCGCGATTGGGTCGCCTGTGAGGGTGAGAGAGGTGGCGGTCGTGGCTAGCTTGAATGGGAAGTCGATAGGCCAGCCACGGCTTTGGCTAATGGACTCCGACTCTGACAACAGTGGCTCCCGCAGGGGCCATGGTGGCGTCCACATGGGTCGGGGTTGCGGCGACCGCGGCGGTGCGAGTCGTGCTTGCGACAGACGGATGGGAAGTTCCACCACCACTCGCCGCTGCGTCCGATGGCCTTCATCTTTGCGCGGCGGCAGCTAGAGGAGAGCTAGCGCGGAGACGGCGAAGTGTTTGAGGCAACCTCTGCCGACGGGGACGCCACCGCGGTGACGGTCGTTGTCGCTGTCCTCCTCGCTGAAGCGTGATCCGAGAGAAGGGGGTATGGCAGCAGCTGCCGACCTCCGCGAATGCCGAGTGGTAGCACGGGCACGTGGGCGTCGAATACCGGGCTGCAAGAAGAAGAAGAGAACACGACATGCCGTGTAGCTAGGGAAGGAGAGGGGTTAGATCCGCTTTTTGGGAATGTGAGCGCATTCGATTTTTCCCCCTTTGAATGTGAGCACGTGAGAAGCGCGTGAGGGGGTGGAGAACGGACGTACCACTACCAACTCCTAACTAGAAGTAGTAGAGATATTGAGTTTTGCGGTGCTGTTGTGATCGATTGATTTGTTTTTCTGCCCGCTTATTGCATGGGTGAATATAGGTTACACGATACGATACGAGCACGAACCTTTTTGCATTAGTTAGTTAGCGAGCTTTCGAATGGCTGCAGGTTCGAGGATCAAACAAGGAGGAGGCTGGTGGGGTCGAGAAGTGTTGGGTGACTGCCATGCGGGGTAGAGCGAGGGGTGTAAGGCTCTGGAGCACCTAGTGATGGAAGTGTGTGCTTTTGACCGGTGGACCCATGTGCCAGTGAAAGTAAGCGCGTTCAAAGTAACGTCAGCTTGCTCCCCAATGAGAAAATCCCCATTTCGTTCTCTTGCTCCCTACTCGCAGATTTATGGCATTTTGGTCGGTCGGCTTCACCATCGACGACCGAACACCACCAACCGCACGTGAGCCCGTGTCCACGTGGCGCCGCAAACGCAATGCTCTACCTCCAAAGGCACCTAATTTACGCCCTCTGTGCCATCTCCCCTCTTCCCACCTCGTCCTTCGGTCACCGCCCCCTTGGCGGCACCACATCCCCCGCACACTTCGTCGTCACCTATGGCCTTACTCCAGCGCAAGCCTTTAAGGCCTCGAAATACCTCTCCCACCACAAGACCCCCAACAAGCTCGACGTTGTCTGTGCCTTCCTTTCAGACCTTGGCCTCTCCAAAATCGACGTCGCCGCCATCGTCGTCCGAAACCCGCGAATTCTCTGCTACAACGTCGACAGAACCCTCGCCCCCAACGTAGCTCGGCTCCGCAACATCGGCCTCTCCACTCCCCAGATCGCCCACCTCATACCGCTGTTGAAATAAAAAAAGAACCAAAATCAACCAAAAATCTGCATGACTCAGGACTTGAACCCGTGATCTTCAGTCTGAAGACAGCGCGCAAAATCAACTGAGCAGGAGCTCCTTTTGTGACTTACATTGCTTCGTTTTTTCTTACATCTTACAGGGTTCTACCCAGCCCCTTATAAAGGCTGCTCACGCCAGTTCTTAACCGATTCGGATTGAACTCCATGCACTACTCAGACTCAACACTTCCAAACCAAACTTTTCTAATACAAGATTAAATCTACCAATCACCCCTTAATCTTGTAACACAATTCTAACCTATTAAGGTAGTCGGTCTCAACTATGACTTACCCAATATTTATTCGATACAGGATGGAGAACGCATCTCCTCAATATTCTGAACTCATCTTACTTAAATTAAGACATTGAACACATCTTCTCAACGTTTTGGTCTCATCTTCGACAGACATGATTTTGGACGTCGAACGCATCTCTTCAACATCCCGGAGTTAACTTTGACGGACTTGACTTAGGGCGGCGAATATACCTCTTCAACGTCTCGGACTTCAACTCTCTTACTTGACACATCGTTAAAGAAGTGCTGGTTCATTGTCATTTAGAGCTTCGGCAAGGAGCGCTTTTTTCACCTCCTTTAGCTTGCAGCACTCTGAAGCGAAATGCCCATAATCATTACAATTATAGCACCTCACTTTTGTCTTGTCAAATTTCTGATTCTTGCGGCCTCGTCGACCATCGCCTTTAGTGCCATCAAAGGAGCCCTCACCGCCTCGCCTCGACCATCAGGCCTCCTATTCGGCGTGTGTCAGGAGTAGGTGCTCATCTTCACCCCTGTCGGATCCCCTAATCCGCTCCTCGTGAGCCTTCAAACGACCGATCACCTTCTCAATCGTCATCACCTTGAGGTCGCCGAACTGCTCGATAGTGGAGACGATTTGTAGAAACCTACGAAGGAATGCACAAAGGAATTTTCTTACCACATAGCTTTCCTCCATCTTGTCACCAAGTTCTTTGACTTTGTTGACAATTGTTGTCAACCAGATGGCGAAATCATCGACCGACTCTATCTCCGTCATATGCAACCCCTCGAACTCAGCTTTAAGGATCTGTACCTTTGCCTCCTTTACACGATCGGTGCTAAGATGCATCGTCTTTGACGCCTCCCACGCAGCTTTGGTCGTCTCCTTTTCGGCCAATAGGAAGAGTGTTTCTTCCGGGATGCCTCCATAGATGGCCAACAAGGCCATCTGATCTTTGCGCACATCGACGTTGCCGTCTATGATCGCGTCCCACAGTCCTTAAGTCCTCATATACACCTTCATCTTGATTGCCCATGCTGTATAATTGCTCTTCGTAAACATCGGATAATGCAGCGAGACAACGGAACTTTCTGTCGCCATCACACCTAATATTGTCTCATCACCGGCGACACCATCTCAGGTAATGGATCAAGAATCTGGCTCTGATTACAATTATTGAAAAAAAAGAACCGTGATCTTCAGCGCGAAGACAGCGTGCAAAACCAACTGAGCAGGAGCTCCTTTTGTGACTCACAGTGGGTTTTTTTTTGCTTATATCTTACGGGACTCTACCCTGCCCCTTGTAAAGGCTGCTCACGTTAGTTCTTAACTGATTCGGATTAAACTCAGTGCACTACTCAGACTCTATACTTTCCAAATCAAACTTTCCTAATACAAGATTAAATCTATGGACCGCTCGTCCCGGCGTCTGTACCAGCCCCGCCTACATCTCCCGCCTCGCGTTCTACGTCTCCTTACTGGGCTCCTACGACAAGGTTCACGTCGCCCTGAAGAGGAGCCACTACCTCCTCGCCAGTAGCCTCGAGAACGCGGCCAAGCCCAACCTGGCGTTGCTGCGTCAGTGCGGCTTAACTGTTTGTGATGTTGACAAAGTGTTCCTCCTGGTCCCGCGGCTGGTCGTCGGACCCCAGGAGCGTCTCGAGGCCGTCGTGGCGCGCGCCGAGGAGCTTGGCGTGCCCCGGGAGACACCAATGTTCCGCCACGCCCTGGTCGTAGCGTACTCTGTCCAGCGGGAGAGCGCCACTGCCAAGATGGAGCTGCTGAAGTCGCTCGGTTGGTCCAGCGGTCAGGTGGCGAAGGCGGTGGCCAAGTGTCCGTCCATTCTGGTCAGCTCCGAGGACCGGCTGCGGCGTGCAGTGAATTTCCTCACCAAGGAGGCCGGCGTGGAGGTGGAGACCATCGCGCAGAGACCGGCGATGCTCAAGTTCAGCATCGATAGGAGGCTGGTGCCCCGGCTCAAGGTGCTGAAGATTCTCAAGGAGAAGGGGTTGCCAGCGGGCAACCGGAGCTTACAAGCCGTGGCCTGCATGAGCGAGGATATCTTTGTGAAGACCTTTGTGCATCCTCACGAGGAGAGCGTCCCCGCCCTCACCGACGCTACGCTGCCGGTCGTGCTGGGAAAGCGCCCATTACAGCTGCATCATCATGACAAGCCCGGTTGCAGGCGAAGGCAGGATGGGCATTTTCTGCGGTCGCACCTGATGTTCATGCTTCATAATCGTACGGAAGGATTCTAGCACACGAGTGTTGTAGACTCGTAGTTGCTTTTCATGTTAGGCAGGTAGAGACTAATTGATTTGGTGTGGTGTGACTGTAATCTAATGCAATTTGGCTGGTGTCCAAGTTTGGGTATCTGGTGCTTTTCAGAGGATGGCGAACATCAGATGCTGGATTTGCTAGTCCGTTACTCAGTTTTCTGATGTACTAGGAGGCTTGCCGAACTGATTATTGAACTTGACCTGTGCAAACAGTGAGTCTCCGGTTGATATTAGAGTGGATTATGACGATGCTGTTTGATGGAGTCTTTTTTTATGTTTTGGTGTTTGGTTGGTTGTTGTTCTCTAAACCTTGTTGCTTGATTTACTCACTCAGGCCTGTTGTTTGCTGGATTTGCTAATCCGTTACTTCATGCTTGATTAACTCACACAGGCAGCTGTAGTATGAGTAATGTACCAACTTTTATTTCTGAGGAAGTAAGGTTGTCTGTTCACTTCCCTTAACCAAAATATGAAGTGCCTACTACTGCATATACTCTCTGCATGGATTTATGCATCTTCCTTGAATGATATGGTGATCCCATTGTGTTGTTGACACTCCAAACAGTCATTCCTTTGGGGATATCTGATGTCGCCAATAATTGGTGGAGCGCTTGTCGACTACTATGGCGGGAAGCGAGTCTATGGCTTATGGTGTGGCTATTGGTCCTTGGCTACGTTCTTGTACCCTTGGGCGGCTGCTTGCTCTCTGTGGTTGTTCTTCTCAACAAGAGTTCTGCTAGATATCGCAGGAGTGACACTGCCAAGTATGAACAACATGGTGTTGAGGTATTTCTTTGGAATTCTGTTCCTTTTGATCACTTGATTAGTCTTCACACTTTTGCCACGACCTAACACTATTTATTTGCGTTGCACTGCCTGTTAAGAATTATGAAACTGTTTGCACTGGGCCTTTTCTTATAGGTGGTTTCCTCGCACAGAACGATCTAGTGCTGTGGGGATTGCAATGGCTGGCTTTCAGCTGGCAATACCACTGTGTTACTTCTTTCACCTATTATCATGTCACGAGCTGGAATTTTTGGACCATTTGTGATATTTGCATTGTTTGGATTTCTGTGGGTGCTGGTGTGGATATCTGCTAGATCGGGCACTACTGGTGAACACACGCAAATATCAGCATATGAACTAGAGTATATAACCAAGGGTCAAAAATTGGTGAAACCTCAAATTGGAAGTGAAAAACTAAGAACGGTCCCTCCTTTCAGCAAGCTACTTTCTAAATGGCCAACATGGGCTTTAATTTCTGCAAATTCTATGCATAGTTGGGTAATTACTATAAACATAGCTTTCACTAACACTTGGTTAGATTGTGCCATATGAAGAACACTGTTTAGGGGTAATGTCTACCATGCTATTTTTTTCAGGGCTATTTCGTCATCCTTTCATGGATGCCAGTGTATTTCAAAACGGGAAGTCCTGATTCTTCTTCATGTTTCTTGAATAAAGAAACTAATTCTCCCTGTGTTTTATTTAATATTTTGCCTTCGATGGTGAACAGATATATCATGTCAATCTGAGAGAAGCTGAATGGTTTAGTGCACTCCCCTGGGTCATGATGGCAGTTTTAGGCTGTGGTTGGTGTTGTATACTTGTATTAGACATGTTTATCCGAAATGGTACAAGCATTACTTTAACTCAGAAGATAATGCAGGTTCGTTGCTTGAATAATTTCAGGTTAAAGAAAAGGAGAAAACAATCAGGGTAGTTTTCGTATATTTTATTTAATACGATAGTGAGCACATCTCCACACTCTTACCAAATGTGATATAATTTGGGATATGCTGACCTTTAACTACTGGCAATTGGTTTCACAAGATACATCAACCAAAATAGTTCAAATTTGGTAAGCTATGGAATATTTCAAATGCAAGGAATGGACCTTTTCAACTCAATTACCAACATACTGGAAACCGCATTAATAACAACTTTACTAAGCTACACTTTTTTGTTGATTGAAGCTTGATTAATAAATTAAAGCCATAGTTGATGAAATATCCATAATACCTTTCTCACATTGGTAAGCCATACTACTGTTCAATAAAAAATGCCAAGTTTGATCACAAGCAATTTATTTTAATCAATATTAAGTTTTTTTCATCCAATTTGTCATTTCAAATGTAGATATTTACTGCTGGGATTAAAGCCCAAACTTTAACTCTGACTTTGCTTCTTGCAGACAATTGGCTTTGTGGGTCCTGGTATTGCTCTTCTTGGTCTAAATGCAGCAAAGCACCTAATCTTTGCTTCAGCTTGGCTTACAATTGCTGTTGGTTTGAAATCCTTTGGTCACTCAGGTTTCCTAGTAAATCTTCAGGTATTTAAACTTTTATACTTGAGCTCACTGTGCAATGTAGTCACTTTCCCCATCTGACGCAATCCATTCTTAAACTCTTTATCAGGAGGTTGCCCCACAATATGCTGGAGTGCTACATGGTACTAAATATTTTCCCTCCTTGCTTTAGTTATAGATTTTATACTGTCGGAGTTGCTATATTTAATCTATGATTGTGCAGTGACAGGAATGTCAAATACAGCTGGAATATTTGCTGCTATGTTACGAACTGTTGAAGCAGGTTTCTTTGTTGATCGGATGGGTTCTTTCCGTGGATTTTTAATATTAACATCACTTCTATACTTCAGTATAGCACTTTTTTTGGGATATCTTTGCTACTGGAGAGCGTGTTGATTTTGATGGCACTGGCTAGCACCTGAAAGAAAATCAACAGTTTATCTTTGAACATAACATGATGATTCATTGCCATCATTGGAGAATGATTTGCCATCATCTTCTGGGATACTATTGGAAAGTTTCGTGCACCTAGAGATAAACAGCTTTAATCGTGACATTTGCATCATCGTGCTTCAACTTTTTGTAATTATGTGGTGTGTTGGCTTATCTGGGAAGTACATTATCAGCGATGGAATGGAACCAGCTACCGTGGTTATCTGAATTTTTCTACTGGGCGAGTCTGAAATGTGAATGTTACGAGTCAAGGAAATCTGAAGTATCAGAGAATAAGTAGCAGAGCAAGAGTCAAAACTAGTCGTGGCACTGGTAGTAGTAGAGAACTGACATTGATTGGCAGGATAGTTGGAAGCTTGAAGTCTAGCATGATTTTGTGAGGCAAGAGTTGCCATCGTTTAAAATTACTAATAGTATATGAAATGCTGTTTACCGTAATAATTAATGAAAAGTAGTAACAGGAGAAGTTCTACATACACACGTTACTTGGTGGGGCCTTGGGAGTGTAAATGAAACAAGAAAATTGATAAGGGGCTTCTAAAACCATGAGTTGTGAGGATTTTTGCACTTCTCTTCATTTAAATATAAAGTGCATGGATGGACAGTGAAAGATAGAAGGCTCATTGACTGGCGATCACAGAAGAATATATATATTGATGGAGGTTTGTAAAATACCACCGTAAAGTTGTAAATATTAGGAATGCCACTACAAATTGATGTATTAGATTATTAATAAAATGCCACTGAAAACTTCTCTTGCGTATTAAAAGCCACTTTCAGCTCCCCATTGATGCCAAACAGGGCTTTAGGGTGGGTGGTGAAGACTGAAGAGTCCAAAAATACATGTAACATGTGTATACGACTTTTCTTATAGTGTCCAACTCACGGTAGGGAGGTGATACTCTACGCTGTACCACAGGCAACCAATCTTAATGCGATAGCAAATAACGGTTGATTCAGCCATACGATATGGACACGCATCTTTATCCCACTCGAACACCCTAACTAATACGAACCAACCACACAGGACACAACAGGTTCACAAAACCGGATTCAAAAAAATCGCTCGAAAATCGGAAATTATCATAAAATCAATTTTTTTGATTTTTTTTAAAAAATAAAAAATCGACTGGTTTCGATTTTGACCGAAAATCCATCGGCCAATTAATAGGTGTTGACCACTGCAGTATTGCCACACGATTTTGACCTAAAACCGATCAATTTTAATCGAAAATTGATCGATTTTATGTCGCATAATTTTTTTCGACTTTTTAAAATTTTAAGTTTTTTTATAAAATTAGATCGATTTTGAATATCGAATTAGCTTGATATAGTCGAAAACTGCGATTTTGTGAACCTGCCACACAGCCCTCCCTTATCCCGCACCTTCTCTCTCTGCCCAACAGACTCCACTAGTTGAGTGTGCCGTCGCGAACAGATCCGAGTCCGCCTCTTCCCGACCGACTCCAGTAGTCAAGCGCGCCGTCGCGAACAAATCCGAGTCCGCCCACCCGGTGCCAACAAAGAGCTGATGTAGAGACTAGATCTGGTTTAGCGTTGGGTGGTGGATGAATCAAACCGGGGTGGGAGGAGGAGGGTCTCGTGCGACACAACTTGTGAGGAAAGTATGCACAGGTGGAGCGGCGAGGTGTAATGAGGATGGACGAGTGTGGAGTTGGGAAGGAGCGCTACAGCGAGGATGGGTGAGTGTCTTTTGGATCGAAGCAGCGGTGATAAGGAGTTTTTGGTTTATGAATCTGAGTTGTTGTGTTTTTATTGACATCCGGTGAAAGTTGTTCAAAATTTATTTTAAAACTTGTGGAACTTCTTTTGAAATTTGTTGAAAAACACATGAAACTTGTCGAACTTTGTTGAAACTTTAAGAAACTCTTTGGCCAAAACTTGAGTTCCGAAACTCATTTAAACTTTTGGTCTGAAATCTTCTAAAAACTTTTAAAAACGTACGAAATTCATTAAAACCTGGAACTTGTTAAATGTTCTCGTGGAACTTCTTGCTATGCCATTGTCTAATCGCTTCCTAAAATCTTTCCTACTTAAAACGAACCAATCGGTGATCATCAATTGGTAAATCGTTCCCTCCCATCTCTCTTTTCACTTCCCAAAACAATCTCTAATAAACAAATAGAAAAAAGCCATCTACAACAAAGATTTGGGTGCAACGGCGGAGCAAAGGCACGGTGTAGGCCGAGCACATTGGCGGAGGCGCAACATCGGAGATGCAGCGTCAGCTTGGTCGGAACATGACCAAACATGGAGGTGGAGCTCAGGGTGTGAATCAGATCAATTCCAGCAATATCTACTCGACATACAATGGTAATATTTTTTTTTCATAGCATGGCACGGACATTCAGCTAATTTCCCAAAAATTAAAGCAGCTGTTGTGGTAGCGCAAGAGATCATGCTGCAGCAAGTTTTCCCCCAACTGAACAGTTCAGATGACCAACTACGGCTTTCTGTGACAGCTGAGAATAGAACGCTTTGGCTCTGGCGTTCGAATTTCAGAGTAGAGGATAGGACATTGGACAATCCTAGTTCAGTCTCTCTGGCAAAGAATCTGAACATTCTGACACTGACATCCTCTACCAATATGAAATTACAGTGAACCGTAGTTGCCATACGCACTAGTACTTCTAACTACATCGGCTTGACCTGAAGCCCAAATCAACATACTTTTTCGTAATTATAAATAAGTATGCACCCGGTCAAACTTGAATCGGTCCATTGCCTTTGCGTCTACAAAGTTGAGGAAAGAACCTTAGTGTCAACGCCTTCTTCGAACCCCATCAACTATGCAGACAGCACGCCACCGGGCATTCAGCACCAGCCATGAAGGAGATCTCTCTGGCTTCAGCCATGAGTTTCAGTCAGATCCTGGCTTCTCAGGACATCCACATATACAGCTCGTTCCCGTATAGTTGACAGGAAGGTCAAGAGCTCAAGATCATCCTGGAAAGTAGCTGCTGCAATTGCAGGGGTATGCACAAACTGCTTCGCTCCTCGTCAATCTAAAATCAGGGAGAGCCACAACAAACCCTCAAATGATGGGCATGACGTGTCTATTAGTTCCAGTAAGCTCACCTTCCTTTCTTGATTTGCCCATCAAGTATATGCTATCATGTAACCATATCTGCCTCTGCAATTAACTTAGTTATAAGTCATTAAATTGTTATGTATGTCAACCTGACACCTTGTTAAATAAGATGTGGCAGATGCAGGCCTTAAAAATTTTGATCCATGAAACAGTTACTAATTGTGACACTGCAAAATTGTAGTATCAAACAACAATAAAGGAGT
The DNA here is from genome assembly GCA_036346275.1 of Otatea glauca. Lineage (NCBI taxonomy): Eukaryota > Viridiplantae > Streptophyta > Magnoliopsida > Poales > Poaceae > Otatea > Otatea glauca. The sequence continues at coordinate 44,683,493 of CM070712.1, read as the reverse complement.
CATTCCTGATCAAGATTATAACTTCGGGGTTACATATCATAATATGACATGATGGTTCGTCTTTTTTTTAGAGGAATGATGGTTCGTCTTTCACCAGACCAAGATGTCAACAGCTTTTACTTACTCCTGGTCTGCCACCTTTTCTGTCATGTTTCGGTTAATCTTGCACACACATAAGCTTAGGTTAATTTGAAGTTTTTCAAGTTAGCACTGCTGTTCAACTAACGTTTCTATCCACATATTTTGGCCAATCATGATTCTGCCATCAGGTCAAACGGTTTTCAAAAAACAACCAACCAGCAGATGTAGCTCCTCAACCATCAATAGTGTGCATGCATGTGTTTTTAAGATCAGCTGTTCAATTGTTGAAGCAATATTAAGTGTGATTAATTGCAAATAAGACACTGAAGGTTTCCAGTGGTTTGTAGCAGTTTCAAGAATTTCATCAGCAAGCAGCGCAAGCACTAATATACCCAGACAGATGGGTGACAACCGTCAAAAGAAGTCATGGCAAGAACAGTTCTCATTTCAGGAAATTTGCCTGGCTACTTCAAACTTCAGTGAACAAAACAAAATTGGGCTAGGAAATTTTGGCTCTGTGTACAAGGGGAAGCTCAGAGATGGATCCATCATAGCTGTAAAGCGAGCCACTAAGGTTTGTATGTGAATTTCTTAACACAAGGAAAAGCGTGCATCTTTACTAATAAATTACTTCCAGCAATTCCCTTTTAAAAAATTACTTCCAGCAACCAAATAAATGAAAATTCTTCACACAGCATCTGGAATTGGCAGAATATGTATGACAGGCACCTATCTGCAGAGTTCAGAAGTGAAATTCAGACATTGTCAAAGGTCGAACATTTGAACCTGGTGAAGTTTCTTGGGTACCTGGAGCATGAGGATGAACGTCTAATTATGGTTGAGTATGTCAACAATGGAACACTTCGTGAACACTTGGATGGTAGGTCAAACGTACGCATCGAACATGCTTGAAATCATAACAATATTGTTAAAATAGGTCAAAATATAGAACCCACTAATTTTGACATCCACCAAAGGCAGTGAAATTGGATGGAATAAAACATATTATAATAATATATAGAAATGCAAAAGGCACCTGTAATCTCACAAATGTTAATCCCCTAAACATGATGTACATGTGTAAGTATTTTAGTATACAATTCAGAGTTAGTACTATAATTTTTTGTTTAGAACCATACTTGTTAAATGTTCCTTTTGTTACAAAGGCTTTCTTGGGACTCAAATTACGATGTAGGATGTAATGCAATTTGTCTTATATATTTTTTTGTTGGATTAAAAGAATTTTAGGGGCACATCTTTTGTCTCTATGCAGGATCACGGGGGGAACCATTGGAATTTTCACAGCGTCTCAACATTGCTATAGACATAGTTCATGCTGTCACCTACTTACATGGATACACAGGTACCATACTCCATTTCTACATGACAGCACTGACACCACTCTCCATTTCAATTGTCATATTGGCTATCCTACAGAATGTAAAATTTTCAAATTCTATCTCTTTATTCACAAGCATGTTTCGTCTTTTTTTGAAATGTCTGTTGGACATTCCTAGGGGAAAATGTGCAACGTTATGAACAAACTTATAAACATACTGTGCACACAGCATATGTATGTTTATATGCATACTTATGTGAGCTCACAAACGCATACATGGCTAAAGCCCTGAAGTCCATATATCATCAGTTCACTATATTCTATAAGAAGCATGAAAGATCATCAGTTCAGCACATTCTTGATCAGAATTTTGTCGACATGCTGTACACATTCATAATTTTGAACCCCAACAGAATGTATCTACATCTACAGTATATGGATACCAAATTGCCAACATCCTAATGTCTGACCATCCAATGGGCATGCAGACCATCCAACCATCCACCGCGACATCAAGTCGTCTAACATTCTCCTGACAGACCAGCTAAGAGCAAAGGTGGCCGATTTCGGCTTCGCTCGCCTAGCCCCCGACAACCCTGAAGCGACCCACGTGTCAACAATGGTGAAGGGCACGGCAGGATACGTGGACCCTGAGTACCTGCGCACGAACCACCTCACTGACCGCAGCGACGTCTACTCCTTCGGCGTCCTCCTCGTGGAGCTCCTCACCGGCCGACGCCCCATCGAGCGCGGCCGCGGCCGCCAACAACGCCTCACCACCCAATGGGTAAAAGCACACCCTAACTAGTAGCACTGAGCACTGGAAGATGCTGCACGTCAGGTGTTCGACGGAATTACCTCGTGGACGCAGGCGCTGCGGAAGTGCCGGGATGGCGACGCGGTGGTGGCGATGGACGCCCGGATGCGGAGGAGCAGCGCGGCGGTGGCGGCGGTGGAGAAGGTGATGGCGCTGGCGGCCGAGTGCACGGCTCCGGATCGCGCGGCGCGGCCGTCCATGCGGCGGTGCGCCGAGGTGCTCTGGTCTGTCAGGCGCGACTTCCAGCACGAGCAGCAGCGTGCCGCCACCGCGTCGGCGGCCGCGGGCACGGGTGCGAGGGGGCGCGATGGCTCCACGTACGGACCGTCGGTTACGAGTCTCAGGGAGTAGGAGAGGCCGACGATGCTTGTCTACGAGGGGATCATAACTTCATTAGTTCGTAACGGTCTGCGTTTTTGGAGATTTTTTTGAAAGAGTGATATGGTACTTGGCAAATTGTAATGGAGCACACGAATAAGATTTGGTTTAAATTTGTTTGCGGTACAGATCCACGAAAACTTTGTGCACGGTGGTATTACAGCTTTCAAGTTTATCTAAGAGTTTCTATCTGTTTTCGAGGTCAAGTTCTAATATTGAACAAAAATTATGTGCATTGACAGTCACACCCGGTTCAAATTCTACAGAATTGGGTTTGCAATTTCTAGAATTCGACTTGAATACTACAGTTAACGTACACTGCCGTTAAAACCTCCGGAGTAGCATTGTAGCCAGTAGTAAGGGGTAGATCTAAAAAGAGTAAGAATCAAGTAAGTAGCTCTTAATAGCACCAAATCCGTAGTATTTCGGCATGCTTCACCGTCCATTACGCGATAGCTGAATGAACCGAATGCAAAGGATCCTAGCTACACTTTTGTCGCGCATGCATAACCAGCGTTCGTATGATAGCTCAATGAACGACCAGCACGGGCCTCGCGCCAGCCAAAATCAGACGTGACACCTTCCATGCGTTTCAAGTCTCCGTCTTCCCTGGCTCTCACACGAGATTTGAGTGTGTGACGCGACTAGCCTCGTCTCCTGGACCGCAAAGCGTTGCAGTCTGGCGGTCACCTCAACTCCCAAAGAGCTTGGGATTTTTAAGGAACCTTCTCTCCGAATCTACCAAAGCCACACAGACAAAAAAAACATTTCGCATGTACGTGCAATTTAGGGCAATTTAGGGTGTATTTGGTTTTTTATACCAAATGGTTTATGTATGAGATGATTCAAGGAAAAAAATCATTCAGGAATGGAACCATCCCGTCCTAAATGGTGGGATATAAATTTAAGTAATATTCTCTATAGATGTTGAACCATTCCGTTCACCTAAAACAATAGAACCAAATGATACAGAACAATTACATCATATTCAACCTCATCCTACCGACCAAACAAACCCTTAGTCGCAGTATGTTGGTCACATTGTCACGGTCTTGCGTGCCATATCGTAAAAATTAAACGATGTACTGCTACTGTACAAGCAATTGCTGGAGAGCCCGTCGTGTTTATTCATAAACGGATCTTGCCTTTAAAGAAAAAATGATCCAGTTCAGGAGATGAATGTTCAGATCTCGCAACATGCTCTCGTAAGTCGTAACACGTAGGAGTAAGATATGATGGACAGGGGACAACCAGTTGAGTGTGCACGGTACCTGAGAGAAGAAGATATCATACTTAAATAGTAGAAAGAGAAGCGGTGCGGCCCTCGTCCCAAAGTCCCCAATCTGGAAATGGGCGGACCGATTCATCTGTGAGCCCGATTTACCCGCGGGATCGCAGGTGGGCCGTGGGCACGACCCACGTGCCACGTGTACTCTCTAGGCGCTGCTATGCTAAGTTCGCTTTCTCACTCCCGCCGCTTCCCCCTCGTTCTGTTCTCCGGGCGCCGGCCGGTGTGCCGGCATGCACTAAGGACTGTTTCTCTTCACCTGCAAATGGAAGCATGTAGCTTAAAAACAGGGGGGGAGGTATACGTGTTTTTCTTCTTGGGAAATGCCTACGTAAACCTACCGTAAACACGAGAAAAAGGAGCTATCACTGGACCAAAAGAACAAATGTTACTCCGTACATTGTCATCTAGAATATAGATGTTTTCTCTTCACCTAGAAAGATGATGTATATGCATGTGCGAGTTCCTTGAAATAGCAAAAAAATGTCAATGTAAACCTTCTACAAATATCACTGGACCAAAAGAACATAGGCTACTCAGCCCATCTTCATCTCGAACATTACCATTCGAGAATTCTGCTCTCCAATCATCCGATAGCGAATGATTCAATGGTTACATATGGATTGCTAAGAACGGTGGTTACACTTTTTTTTGTGTGTGTTATCATGCAAATACTTCGTCACAAATCTCTCGGCCCTTTCATGAAAAGGAGCGAAAGAAACAGCCCTTCGTTTCTTTTGGTCCTCTATACCACTTATTAAAAATAAAATATCTTTGCGTTTTCCAAAATTTCTTCGTCCTGCCCAATTTTATCGGATCTGTTGCTCTCCCGGTCTCCCCTCAAGTGCACACCGCCCGTGAGGCGCGTGGCCCTCCCGTGTCCCGTCCATTAGAAAAGGCCCCCGCCCCGGCTTCCAGAGTTCCTCCCACCCCGTTCCATTCGCACCTGCCCGAACCCCGAAGCCTCGTCGCCTCACGCACGCCAAGTGCTTGACGCAATTCCCCACCGGGAGCCCGCCATGCCGGAGAGCGACGGCGCCCCGTGCGGCGCGGCGGAGAAGGTGAAGCCGGCGGCCAGCCCCACGGCGGAGGAGCCCGCCGCCATCGCCGGCAACATTTCCTACCACGCGCAGTACAGCCCTCACTTCTCGCCGCTCGCGTTCGGCCCCGAGCAGGCCTTCTACGCCACCGCCGAGAGCGTCCGTGACCACCTCGTCCAGGTGCGTTTTGCGCGCGAGAGCCGACCCTAAGAGCTCCTCGCGGCTCCTGCCCCCGTCCCGTCCCGTGCCGAGGTGTGATCTGTGCTTTCCCTCCCGTGTGTGCAGAGATGGAACGAGACGTACATGCATTTCCACAAGACGGATCCGAAGCAGACGTACTACCTGTCCATGGAGTACCTGCAAGGCCGCGCGCTCACCAACGCCGTCGGCAACCTCGGCATCACCGGCGCCTACGCGGAGGCCGTGAAGAAGTTCGGGTACGAGCTGGAGGCCCTCGCTGGACAGGTGAGCTCTATTGGAGTGTCTCTAGTCCTAAATTGGAGTGTGCTTTGTTTAGTTAAGGCTATTTTAGTAGTACTTGGTAGTGACATTATTTAATTAGTGCTTTGTTTGACTGTGACATTGTCTAATGGGATTAGCGTTTTTATTTGACTTGTTTTAGAAGAGGCTGAGATATCTGGTTGGATGGCTTAGATTTGCCCTACTATTTAACTGAAAAAAGATTCACAAGCTTAGAAGGCGTCCCTTATGGGATAACTTATGCAGTATTTTAGATCTAAACCATGTAAACTGCAATTTTACTGGTTTGTCATTTTACCCGTTTTGTAAAATATGTGTTCTGTAGTTTATTCAGCTTTCTTTGAACTCAGACTGGCAGTATGATTGTTCTGGGTAGCAATTTGATACCCAGATGGTAAAGAAGAGCTGAAAATGAGTTGTTTATTATACTAACAAAAGCAAAGCTTGAGGATTTACAAGATTGGACATTTTCTCTTTTGCTTGGCATAGTTTGACTTAATGTGAACTAAATGTTACCAAGGAACCGAATTATTCATGGTATCCTAATAAACCTTCTGATTGAAATGTCTGGAGCTTTTTTTCATCATAAATTGATGGTGCGAGTTATTATTGAACTGATTATACCCAGGAGAAAGATGCGGCTTTGGGAAATGGTGGCCTGGGTAGGCTTGCATCTTGCTTTTTGGACTCAATGGCAACATTGAACTTGCCTGCTTGGGGCTATGGCCTGCGTTACCGATATGGCCTGTTCAAACAGCTCATCTCCCAGGAAGGGCAAGAAGAAATTGCTGAAGATTGGCTTGAGGTACCATTTATAAATATACATAAGATCTATCATAATATTTGTTATCTAGATCTCGATGATTAGCTGCGGTGTTTTTTCTTTTTCAGAAGTTCAGCCCATGGGAGATTGTCAGGCATGATGTTGTGTACTCAATCAGATTTTTCGGCCACGTTGAGATTTTGCCAAATGGATCGTAAGTATATATGGATGCCTGGACAAGTTCTATTTTTTGAGAAAATGGTGATTAATAGTTTAATTTGAAGTTATTAAGGAGTTTGATACCTTCCAAATCTGAAAATAAAAGTGTGGTGCGTGAACTGCATTTCTTCTGTGACTTGATTTACCAATCTAGGTTCATCTCTATGTAATAGTGGTAACCTGGCAGGCATACCAAAAGAAGAATATGCTTTCTAGCCCTTTTTAGTGCACTATTTTGGCCTACACTATCTTCTCTTATAGCAAGTGGACTTAATAACCAACAAACACAAGAAAAATGCTTTGTTAACACAATGCTTGTTTGAAGGTAGATGCTTTGTTTTCTGTTGATCCAAAAACTTATACAAACCTTCATGTCTGAAACTCCCTAACAAGTTTTGCTAGGTAGATCTGGTGATACTTTAATCACAACTCCTCACATCAGAACTCTCTTGCATCAGTTAGAACCCATTTCCACAGGCTTAGCTGTTATTATTTTCATGTTATGGATGTTTATGTCAAGGCCTTGTTGTCCTGCTTTTAATCGCTCCTTTGTTTTTCTTTATGACATGATAGTCGGAAATGGGCGGGAGGAGAAGTTTTGAATGCTTTAGCATATGACGTGCCAATTCCTGGGTACAAGACAAAAAATGCAATCAGCCTTCGTCTTTGGGAAGCAAAAGCTAGTGCTGAGGATTTCAACTTATTTCAATTCAATGATGGTCAGTATGAGTCTGCTGCTCAACTTCATGCTAGGGCACAACAGGTGATATGTCATCCTAAACTGAGTATCTCAATTGTTTGTATAAGATACATTAGCAGAGACTACATCAAGAGTGATGCCTTTAATTATGTGAATACTGCTACTCATCAATGATATTGCATGCTGAAACCAGTAATTTTATCTTTTATGTCCCTAAAAGATGAGCCTGGAATGTCATTAAGTAAATCATCCACATCCAATGTAGCCTGCCCTATACAAGACTATGTTTTTTCATAGAATTCTGTGCCCCGGCTGTCTCATGAAACAGCTTACTTGGTCAAAAAAAATGCCAAAGAGTTATCTGTTGAAGTTTTGACATGATTTTCAATTGTGACTGGGATAGGTGAGATGTTAATCCATTTTAACTTTTAATTAAGAAGTTGAAAATTATGTATTATGTGTTTCCTATCTTTTATCAGTTCCTATATCTAGACCATAAGTAACTATTATATCTATTCTCTCCAATTACTTTATGAACTAGCTAGTTTGATGCAAACTTACATCTTGTATATCACACTGTAGATATGTGCTGTTCTATATCCCGGTGATGCTACAGAAGAAGGAAAGCTTCTGAGATTAAAGCAGCAGTTTTTCCTTTGCAGTGCATCACTTCAGGTAATTAATTGATTGATTTTTTTTTGTAAGCATGGTTACTGTAAAAGGGACATGTACCTATGGCCCGCCACCTCATGCTTTTCTGTTTTTTTTAAAGACACTGTAATGAGATACTTGCAAAAACACAATGGTTATAGTCTTCTTGTATTGTTGCAGCATTCTATATCACATTTCCCCCATCTTGCATCAGAAGAATGTTCAACCGAGTTTTATTAAGTAGAGTTATATTTTTATTATCATGACCAACCTCAGTCTCATGACATTTAGATCATTCCTTCTGTCTTCTTTTAGTTAAAATTTATCCCTTCATGGTTTTATTTTATCTTTTCTCAATATCTTGATTTTTTTAATCTCTGTGATGAATGTTGACAAGCATAACTGATAATGAATTGTTTCCAGGATATTATTTTCAGATTTAAAGAAAGAAAATCTGACAGAGTTTCAGGGAAGTGGAGTGAGTTCCCTTCCAAAGTTGCTGTTCAACTGAATGACACTCACCCAACTCTTGCCATCCCTGAGCTAATGAGGTTACTTATGGATGAGGAGGGACTTGGTTGGGATGAAGCTTGGGATATCACAAATAGGTGAAGTTCGATTTGTACTAGTGATTTATTTTAATTTGATCTCTTTCCTGATATTTTGTTTACCAAGGTTTTGTTTTTATTATTTCTTTTTACAAGAGTACTTCAACTAAAAAGTTTGATTCAATTAGTAAATTATTTTCCATGGTCCAGGACAATTGCTTACACCAATCATACAGTTCTTCCTGAAGCTCTTGAGAAATGGTCACAGAGTGTAATGAGGAAATTGCTTCCACGACACATGGAAATTATTGAGGAAATCGACAAGCGGGTAATTGTCATGCCACATTTACTCTTCTATACACGACAGTTATGGCACCAAATGACAAGTTCCATTGGCTTGCAGTTCAGAGAAATGGTAATCTCCACCCGGAGAGAAATGGAGGGAAAGCTCGAATCGTTGATAATTTTAGATAACTCAAATCCCCAGAAGCCAGTAGTGCGCATGGCAAATTTGTGTGTAGTGTCCTCCCATACGGTAAATACAGTTATTTCTATTTCATGCTCATGTTCTATAGCCTGTTACTTCACAGCATGAGTACATGACAATTGTTCATCATGCCCACTCTAATGAGCACTACCTTGATCAGCTTTACTACCAAGCTGATTTTTCCACTCACTTCTGTCATGTCACCAGATGTTAAAATTCTTACTTCTTCTAGTATATTGTGAAAATCTATAAATATTAATGTTATGAAAAAAAATATCAATTAAATGTTTACATAGTACTTTGTTCTTGTGTTTCTACTGTTGGGGATTCCATTTGTCTATTCACTATTCAGTAGATAATAGAGATACAGTACAACCAGCGAAAACTGGTGTTGTTTATTTAACAGATATATCCTCTAATGGACCATGATTTTATTTATTTATCTATTTCAAATTCTTATCTCTTACTCATTTCTTTGAAGAAATGCTGCTTGAAATCCCATTATCGTAGTTGTTTGCTTCTAGCTAAGTATTTCCATTAAAACGTAGTTACGTGCGCATCAATTAATTCTGGTATTCTCCATTCTGTACTTTTATGTTGAATATTTAGGCAACTATTTGCGTTCTCATATCAGATGAGGCAGGCTGTACTGAAGTTTACTAAATTCTTCTGACAGGTGAATGGAGTGGCTGAGTTACATAGCAACATTTTGAAGCAAGAGCTATTTGCAGACTATCTCTCTATATGGCCTAACAAATTCCAGAACAAAACTAATGGTATTACACCTCGTAGATGGCTCCGTTTTTGCAACCCTGAGTTGAGTGAAATAGTCACGAAATGGCTAAAAACAGATCAGTGGACAAGTAACCTTGATCTTCTTACTGGACTTCGGAAAGTGTGTACATGCTTCTAATCTTGCATCTTTTTTATTACTCATCACACTATCACAGTATAACTGAAAATTTTTAACAGTTTGCAGATGACGAGAAACTTCATGCTGAGTGGGCATCAGCCAAGTTGGCCAGCAAAAAGCGCCTAGCCAAGTATGTGTTGGATGTGACAGGTGTTACAATTGACCCAAATAGCCTTTTTGATATACAAATTAAACGCATCCATGAGTACAAGAGACAGCTTTTAAACATTTTGGGAGTTGTTTACAGATACAACAAGTTAAAGGTTTGGCTTCTTAGACTATGCCCCTACTCTTACAGTTTTACCATGTTTAGCTAACTTCATTAAATGGAAAATTATTGGTATTGTGGTTCTGAAATATGCCTATGAATCTTCTAGGAAATGGGCGCAGAAGATAAGCAGAAAGTTACGCCTCGCACTGTCATGATAGGAGGGAAAGCATTTGCAACATACACCAATGCTAAAAGAATAGTGAAATTAGTAAATGATGTTGGTGCTGTGGTGAACAATGATCCTGATGTTAACAAGTATCTGAAGGTATCGAATTTTCATCATGTTATCACATCCAAAGCATCCCTGGCAATTTCTTCTCAGAATAGCTATTGGAAACTATAATATATCTGCCATCCATAAAAAAAAAATCACTATCGTGTAATGAACATTATTGAGATATTTTAGTCCTGACATAAATATACAATGTAATTTTTTTATTTATAATGAGTTTCTCCTTGTTCCTCCCAGGTGGTCTTCATTCCAAATTACAATGTATCAGTGGCTGAAGTGCTTATTCCTGGTAGTGAATTGTCACAACATATTAGTACTGCTGGCATGGAAGCAAGTGGAACAAGTAATATGAAATTCTCTCTGAATGGTTGTGTTATCATTGGAACTCTCGATGGAGCTAATGTTGAAATCAGAGAAGAAGTGGGAGAAGAAAATTTCTTCCTTTTCGGTGCCAAAGCAGATGAAGTTGCTGATCTGAGGAAGGATAGAGAAAATGGCTTGGTAAGATATTTTCTAGTAGATTGCGAGTTAGCAACATACAACGAGTATTAGTTAGCTGGGCTAGCAAATAGCTGAACTTGAATGTGTGCTTTTGTTAGTTTGTTGATTCAGTATATATTTCTCACTATCGGATGGGTTATTATTAACTGATTTTTTTTACAATATCAACAGTTCAAACCAGACCCACGTTTCGAAGAAGCCAAGCAGCTTATAAGGAGTGGTGCTTTTGGTAGTTATGACTATGCTCCTCTCTTGGATTCCCTTGAAGGAAATTCTGGATTTGGGCGTGGTGATTATTTCCTTGTTGGCTGTGACTTCCCAAGCTACATTGATGCACAAACCCGGGTTGATGAAGCCTACAAGTAAGGATTCCAAAAAAAATCATTTGCATCAAGTCCATAGCTTGCAAATTCTTGATCAAACATGATCTTGTACTTTGCAAGTTTTGCATACATCCTTCCTTTGATATTAGTTACAGTGAAGATTGAATAACACCATGGGATTTGGAAAAAGATAACTGCTGCTGTTTTTTCAATAGTGATTACATCTTTGTTTCTCCATGCTAGTGCTAGCTGCTATGCTACCGTGTTCCAACAGGTTTTACCACTATTGAGAATGAAGTAGCTTAAGTCTTCCACATTTGCTGTTTTAATCAAACCCAGACCATGATTTTTTTCGGAAAACTCAACCTTTGCACAATAGTATTAAATTTCAAATTATTAATAATTGTGGGAGGTGGTCAAAATCGACTTATTTGCCAATCCATTATATGTATGTCTGCATACATATATGAGAGAGCCAATTATTAGTGCAGTATGCCGAATAGCGAAGGTTTAATGTTATCCTTCAACTGAATGGTTTGGTTAAATCACGTTTCCATGACAGGGATAAGAAAAGGTGGATCAAGATGTCTATATTGAACACAGCTGGAAGTGGCAAATTCAGCAGCGACCGTACTATCGCCCAGTATGCAAAGGAAATATGGGGTATTACGGCTAGCCCTGTTTCGTAAAAAGGAGGTGCAATCAAGATGAAGTTCGTTGGATGCTATAATAAGGATGAATAATGATCCACGGTGAATGACACCTGCTTCCCTTGTAGCTGGAGAACGGAGAGCAACGCACAAAGCTCGTTCTGTTGCATATTCTGCTATACTTGTTTCGAAGTGCATAGAAAATGCAACTCTTCTTTTGTTCTATATTTTGGTTTGAAACGAGATCCTTTTGGTCTGTACTGGAATCTTCCATCATAAAATAAAATGATTCAGTTTTTTTGGTTATCTTCGATATCAAAATGTGCTGGTCACTTTCCAGGATAATTATCTGCTATGTTAGTCATCCTCCCAAAGGTCACCAAGCAAAATTCATATGGTAGCCTGTTACAAGTTATAACAGGCAAAATTCACTGTCGCCGTCGGGCGGTGGAGTAACCATGAAGGTTGGAATGGAAAACGGCGGCAGCGACTGGTTCGAGCTTCGCAAAATGATCGAGGAAGCCTTATAATACTAATTACTAAGTAAAAGTATGATTAGGCTATTTCTTCGTACCTCATGACATGACATTTTAGTACGGGACGAACGCGCACGACACATTCTTATTCCACATAATCGCATGCTCATGTCAATGATGTCATCCTGAGATATCGGAGGAAAGCCTCTATTCAATAAGTAGTACATTATTCTCTCTCCGATGAGTACGGTAACATTAAAAGTCGCAGAAGCTTAATAGATGTACGGGACGAACGCCTTGCGCGACGCCGGGTACTCGTCGCCGAACTTCTTCACGTACCACCGGCGGTGATCCCTCGCCCTCGGCCCGAGGTTGGCGGAGGTGTAGATGAAGAAGGCCCAGGCCGCCGGCGTCCACGCCACCACGGCGTAGCCGAGCCACTCCACGGTCTCGCCGAAGTAGTTTGGGCACGTCACCACCTCGAACCACCCGCCCCTCGGGATCTTGTACCCTCCCCCCTCCTCCTTAAGCCTCAGGAGCTCCTTGTCCGCCGCGATGTTCACCCGCATCCCCCACGCGAACAGGACCAGCCCGACGACGCAGCGGGCGAGGGCGGAGGCGGTCGCGGGGCGGGCGGCGTGGAGCTCCCAGGAGCGGGCCTGGACGTAGGCGTTGAGGAGGTTGAAGGCGAAGGCGCAGGCGGCGACGAGGACGGGCACGGGCGCAGGAGCGCGGCGCAGGCGGTGGAGGCGGAGCGGGTGGACGAGGGTCCGGTGGGCGTAGTGGAGCGCGTAGAGCGCGGGCGGGAGGGCGGCGAGCCAGCTAGAGGCCTCCACGGCGCGCAGCGGCAGGGGGGAGACGAGGGGCGGGAGCCAGAGGGTGGGGCTCTCCATGAGGCACCAGGCGAGCGCGGCCGGGACGGCCGGGCCCCACCCCGGGCGGGAGAGCTTGCCGTACGGCGCGGAGACGTAGCGGAGCGCGAGCACAGTGAGCGGGCTCATGAGGTACAGCGTGAGTAGGCACCACGCGAACACCTCGTCGCCTGCGCTGGCGCCGGCGCCGGCTTGGTCGGACATTTTTGGCTGGGTCGAGGTGGCCACTTTTGGGTCTGGGGACGAGTGCGGCCAGGGGAGTGAGGAGTGCGCGGTGCGGATATGAATTTTTTTTTTCGAATCAGGTGCGGATATGAATATGATACGGTCGAGTTTGCGCGGCGCCGGCGGTCGCTCTCGGGCGTTAATTGCCATGGGGTCGCCTCGCGGTGCAGGGGCGGCTGCGTTAATGCGTGCGTCACCGGGCACTTCGGCTCGGCTGCTCGCTCGTACGGTGACGTCTTTGAGGCTGCACCGCGGCCGCGAGGTATCTATCTGAGACGGCGGCATGGGCAGCTCAACGATTGTGTGGAGCGGATCACGCCTGCACGAGGAAAGATGGGAGTGTTGCTGCGATGTGTGTGATAATTAGTATTGATCCCGTAAAAAGCACGCTGGAAAGGGGGTGAGGGAAGGGTGATGGCACATGATCCAGGACCGGGACGGGAGCATCATGGAAGAAAGTAACCACATCCCCTGCCGATTTTGTTCATTAATGTGCTCCACCTGTACTGACATGGCCCAGCCATGTGTACCACCGACGGCTCCTTATCACCGGTTGCGGACTTGCGGTCGATTCGTCGGACCTGTAAAGTATGAGCTACGACCATTTAACAGTTGTTAACTTGTTATACACATCTTCATTTGATTCTTGACACTTGCCAGAGAAAAACAAGTACGCGTGTTTAGACTAAGGCGGGAGTGGGACAAACAAATGTTGCAACATAAATATCCTTTCCTCAAGTCCATATCATTATCGGGTAATGCGTCACAAGGAAGAACAAGCATGCACCTCCAAAAGTTGCTCTATTCAACGTGGACGCAAGTTCATCAGCGCTGTCAATTATTTGAACAAGATAGTGTTGGAAGGATTCCAGGCAAGATCAAGCAAGTGTATTATTTCATGCTATGACTTTTGCACAGCGATTACTGCGGCAGAATTATTGACGCATTAATGCTCACACCACCCATCGTATATTCAATCACGCCCTTGCGTTCAGTCTGGTAGATAATACGTACAGTCAGTTAAACAGGCATATTCAGGTAATCACATTTCCACAATTCCACGCCATTCTTCTCATACCGGTCGTCTTTTATGATGTATACAGCAGATTTTGCATCCTGTAGATGCACATTGAAAGGGATTGCAGTCAAGACTGAGCAGTCACGCCTGTCAGGCTTGTCCGACAGTGGAATGACCTGGATATAGTGTATTGTAAGCTACAAATTACTGAAATATAACTGCAGGTTAGGTTAACTAGGTAGGTTTCGCGCAGAGTATGAAAGGGTTTGGAAATTAAACACAAATGTATTTAACATCAGAGAAAATTCACTTATTACATACGGCATACATTATTTACATGGATAATTCATAGATACTAGTTGACGAGGATTAATGCATGTATTTTATTTGGGCAAGCAACGGTTAAAAGTCATACACTATTTTTTAGGCCCGCAACTTATAAAGAGAAAGTCCATAAAGTAGAACAACCAATCGGTTACGTCTCCGACCAATTTGCTCATGTGTCTTATACATTGTTTCGCACTAGTCGTCCCGACCTGTGAAATATTCACCTTGACCAATATTTTTGCACATATGGTTATTTTTTGCTGTGAAATAATATTGGTGGGAGCAAGAGGTTATTTTTGCACATGCATTTGTGCAAACGGTTATCTTAACAGGTTCGAATAACTACTTGGACATTATCCTGAAAAAGCACTCTTTGGCGAGAACACAACTGTTGACGAGAAGACACTATTTGGCGGGAAGACATCTTTTGGCTGTACGGCATCTTTTTGGAGCATAATTGCCGCCTCTCATTCTGTATAAATAGGGAGCCTATTTGTACCGTCAGGCATCGATTTTTAGGTTTTTAGATAGACTCTGTAATATTTGTACTCTGTTAAGCCGTTTGGCTAATAAGAAACAATCTCTTATTTTCTCCTTCACGATCTTATTCCTCCGGAAGCCTGCAACTATTTTTAATCATAAGCTCGATTTAGAGACCCTAGGTCTTGAACATCGACACTAGTCGTCAACTCGTGTATTCGCACGGGTTAGCTTCTTAGATGAAGTCACTTGGGTCCACTAATTTGGTTTGTAGGTGATAGGCACTATAACTAGGTTCTCCTAGATGGGCACTAAATCTTTTTACTTTTCTTGATTAATGAGAATTTTTTCCTAATTTATAATTAGTACATGTAACATACCTTATTATGAAATTTAATATTTTTAAATGTAGCATTTTAATTCACATATAAATCAAATATCTAATCATCCTTTAATTTATCCCTAATTCACATATTTTTGGATCGCACTTTGTGTAGATTTTTCTTTCATTTCTAGGTTAGACTTCACATAAAAATCCATTCTCTATTTCATTTATTGTTGTTCTGAATTTTATTTTAGGTTTTACTTTTGAATTTCTATTGAAATTAAATTGCTATTTTTTTATTTTTTATTCTAAATTTTAGTTAATTTGGTTTGTAGTTAACAAACACTAACTCTACCAAAAAATATAATGCGTATTTTTTAATGACCTCGTTCATAAATATAGGCTATATTTCTTATTCCAATAAAAATTAGTGTGATCATATCACTTGGGCCTATGTGCGAAGAGAAAATGTGCCTAACAGATATTTTGCTTTACTTTATATCTTTTATATGAATGCATTGTATAGTGTTTATAGACAATAATTAGGGATATTCTAGCCATTTTCAATATCACCTTGGTCTATGTGCTAAGAGAAAAATATGCTCTACAAACTTGGACGGAGTAAGTAACTATTATTCTCAACTTTTTTTTATTTATGGATGTTACTTTGGAGGTCGTAAAAATCAAATCTCTAATCACCCCTTTAGTTTTTATTCCGAATTTGCATATTTTTTATCATACTTGTGCTGGATTTTTCAGTTTTAGGCTAGAATTTGTAGGAATTTATTATTATTTATTATTATTATGAATTTTATTTATAGGGTTTACTTTGAAATTAATATGAAATATAGACTCTTTGTTCAATTTGATAATTTTATTTGATTATTATTCTAAAATTTAGTTATTTATGGATTTACTCTAAAATTGTATGGAAGTCAAATTGCTAATTTTCCTTATTTTTATTTTGCATTTCAGTTAATTTAGATTGTACCTGATATAGACTCTTTCGTATGTAAGTCAAATTGCTAATTTTTGTTATTTTTTAATTTTGAATTTCAGTTAGTTTAGATTGTATTTGATTTGGACTCTTTCTTTTAATCTAAGTTGATATAACTCGAGCCCAATAGATAGATGGTTAGATCTTTCTCCTTAATGTGGGAGCTTCTCAGAGTGCCTAATTAGTATAAGCAATTTTTATTTAATTATTATTCTAAATTTTAGTCGTTTATGAATCTACTTTAGAAATTGTATGGAATTCAATTTGATAATTTTCTTTAATTGTTTATTTGAATTTCAATTAATTTAGAATGTACTTGACATTGACTCTTTGTTTTAATCTAAGCCATTATAACTCGGGTATTTTTCTTTTGAATTTTAGTTAATTTGGCTTATAATTGACATTGAATATTTGTTTTAATTTGCTAATTTTTACTTAATTATTATTCTAATTTAGTTATTTATGCGTTTACTCTCGAAATAGTATGGAATTCAAATTGCTAATTTTCCTTCATTTTTATTCCTAATTTCAGCTAATAGAGATTGTACTTGAAATGGACCTTTTCTTTTGAATTAAGCCATTATAACTCTAGTATTTTTTATTCCAAATTTTATTTAATTTGACTTGTATTTGACATAGACTATTTGTTTTAATGAGCTAATTTTTATTTAATTATTATTCTAAATTTTAGTTATTTATGGATTTACTTTGGAAATCGTATAGAAGTCAATTTGCTAATTTTTTTAATTGTTTATTCTGAATTTTAGTTAATTTAGATTGTACTTAACATTGACTCTTTCTTTTAATATATGACGTTATAACTCATGTATTTTTTATTCCAAATTTTAGTTAATTTGGCTTATAATTGACATGGACTCTTTGTTTTAATTTGATAATTTTAGTTATTTATGGATTTACTTTGGAAATCATATAGAAGTCTAATTTTTCTTATTTTTTATTCTTAATTTAAGTTAATTTAGACTGTACTTGACATGGGCTCTTTCGTATGTAAGTCAAATTGCTAAGTTTCCTATTTTTTATTCTGAATTTCCGTTAATTTATATTGTACTTGACATTGACTCTTTTTAAGCCGTTATAACTTGGGCCCAGTAGATAGATGGCTAGATCTTTCTAGTTTTATTTTAATCTAAGTCATTATAACTCAGGTCTCGTAGATAGATGGCCAGATCTTTCTGCTTAACGTGAGAGCTTTGCAAATAGACGGCCAGATCTTTTCTGCTTAACGTGAGAGCTTTCTTTGAGTGCATAATTAGTATAAGTAATTTTATTTAATTATTATTCTAAATTTTAATTCTTTATGGATTTACTTTGAAAATAATATGAAAGTCAATTTGCTAATTTTTCTTAATTGTTTATTTCGAATTTCAATTAATTTAGATTATACTTCACATGGACTCTTTCTTTTAATCTAAGCCATTATAACTCAGGAATTTTTTATTTCAAATTTTAGTTAATTTGGCTTAAAATTGATATAGACTCTTTGTTTTAATTTGCAAATTTTTATTTAATTATTTTCTAAATTTTAATTGTTCATGGATTTACTTTGGAAATCATTTGGAAGTCAAATTGCTTATTTTTTCTTATTTTGTATTCTGAATTTCATTTAATTTAGATTGTACTTGACATGGACTCTTTCGTATGTAAGTCAAATTGCTAATTTTCCTTATTTTTTATTTTGAATTTTAGTTAATTTAGATTATACTTGACATTTACTCTTTTTTTAATAAGTCGTTATAACTCAAGTCGAGCTTATAGACGGTCAGATCTGTCTGGTTTTCATTTAATCTAAGCCTTTATAACTCGAGCTTGGTAGATAGATGATCAGATCTTTCTGATTAACATGAGAGCTTTCTCAGAGTGCCTAATTAGAATAGGTATAGATATAGATAGATGGCAATTAAGAGGGGCGGGCTATGTAGACTACCGTTTCCTCAGTTGCGTGCAATCTTTGGGAGAACTCGTAGAGATGGGGACATTCTATGTCATCACATTGTAGAGTCCTGAATCCATCTCCGTATCTTCTTCAATTAGTTCAATCCACAACTCAAATACCATGGTAGGAATAATTGTTTGCTTCTGCAAAGAATCAAATTATTATTCCTAAAATGGAGTATATAATTGATTAGGATTAAAAGCCCCTTTTTCTCCTGGTCTCTCAACGATTAGAAACCATACTCTATTAATAGGCCTCTAATACATAAAGCCCATAACATAGAACGAAGTCTATACTTAACCGAACGATTACGTCTTTGACCAGTTCAGTTAAGATGGACTATAATATTGCTTCAAACTGGTCATCCCCGACCAGTGGAACTAGTCGGGACAAGCGGTTATCCTCGCACATGTCTCCGTGCGGACATACATCTGACAGATACACTCAATTACCTGAAAGTTATGATTGTAAAAACACCCTTTGACGATAAGACACCATTTTGACAGGAAGGCACCTCTCAACTACAAGACACGTTTTTGAGGAACAACTGCCACCTCTTCATCCAGCATAAATAGGATGCCTATTTGAACTATTAGGAGGGACGTATATACATTGGCAATTGTAATCAATTTTCGGTTCTTAGACTAAGATTTTTGTACTCCGTTAGTTACACCGAAACACACGATTATATTTTCATAAGCTCGATCTAGAGACTCTAGATCTTGAACATCGACAATAATAATGTCAACAAAAAGCAATACTGATCTAAGAGCAAAAGCATTGAAACAAATAGAATATACACAAGGTAAAATATAACGATGTTCTTTCAAAGAACAAAGGACAAATGCCCATTGCTATCTTGAGGACATATAAACATTTTTCTTTTGAAGCAAGCAACATACCAAATTCTAAAAAAGGGCAAAGAACTATATATCGACATGAGAGCAATGTATAATATTTCTTCAGTTGCGCATAGCTTTAGTTTATTCTGTAAAATGACAACTCAATCTTACTTCCTTCAATTATACAAAAGAGAATAAATATATCCTACATGTGACAACATTCTGTTTTGATCTTCTCATTAGGTAGGGACCGCTAATAATCGAATAATCAGCTGGAAGTATGTAGGTGTCAATAAAGAAGAAAGAAGGCACTAACTAGACAAGCAGTATAAAAGTTTCGTATAGAATCTTTAGGAAATGAGTTATATAGACCGTAGAGATTTATAGTACTGCAAGGGCAGCCCATTCTGTAAATTTTGAAAGGGAAACTAGAAAGCTACCAATAGATCACTCAAAACAAACAGATAAATGCAAAAGGAACTAGCATAAAGAGAGAGGTAAAAGGCCCATGTATCTAATTCTCTTCGTAGCTATATATCAATTCCTCTAGCAGTCTATATGGGGAGAAAAATCAAGACATCTTTCTATTAGCTCTGTGGCTGCAGTCTAACCCCAATGGAATAAACAAAATGCATCAAACCAAGCAAAGCAAGGCAACTAGAGAATTATTGAAGGAAGAAAAGATTCTAGCCTCGTTTGAAAGATGTACCATCATATATCCCTTGCACATATTATGAACAACTGACAAATCAGAACCATCATATATCCTCTAGTCAATGCAGTACAACTGCAACAAAATTACATTAAACTAATATCATTGACATTATATCAGCACACTATATAAGATCACTCTGTTTTAGACAATAGCACAAAAAAAGAAATATTGCCACAAACCTCCTAGCAGAAAGATCACACAGACCACGAGAAATACATTCCAATTGGTAGAAAGACCAAACTAAACAAAAACAAGCAGACAAGGCCATTTGTCACCTTAATTAATGAATATATATACACACACTATTCTACAGCGAGTTTTCCTTGCCGACCGAGCCTGCGCGTGGTTTTAATTAGTGCAACCGACTGTCTAATTGACTAAGCGTGTTTGTATATGAATGATTAATAAATGCTACTTAGTGCTTGTACATGAATGTGTCTTTTGTTTTATTTAGCCATAACTTTCAAATGTGATTGATTTTAGTCTTCAAATTTTATAGTATTGTAGAATCTCACCTCCTCTACATATGGTAAATTTTTGAAAATATGTACATGTGTTTTTCATGAAACTTTAGAAAACACTGGATATGTTGCCTTTTACTATCCAAACAAATGACACGTGACGAGTTATTACACCAGATATTAC
This sequence comes from Otatea glauca, assembly GCA_036346275.1. Lineage (NCBI taxonomy): Eukaryota > Viridiplantae > Streptophyta > Magnoliopsida > Poales > Poaceae > Otatea > Otatea glauca. The sequence goes on along the minus strand of CM070712.1, from coordinate 44,662,936 downwards.
CATATTGAAACAAAGTGTTACACAACAGCTTTACATAGGATATGGTAGCACCTTGAGTAATAAGAAATAAAATGTTATTTTCTTGACAGTAAAAGATAGTATAAATTGCTGTTTAGCACATTTTTATTTTCATATCTTTCAAATGCGATTGAGTTTGATATTCAAATTTTGCAGGGTTGTATAAGCTTACCTCCCTACGTTTGGTAATTTTTTGAGAATTTTTTAAACAGTAAAATGTTATTTTATTGACAGCAAAAGATAGTATATGTGCTGTTTAGTACATTGTTATTTTCATATCTTTCAAATGCGATTGAGTTTGGTCTTCAAATTTTATAGAGTTGTAGAAGCTCACCTTCCCTAAGTGTGGTAATTTTTTGAGGATTTTTAAAACTGTAAATATTATTTTATTAACAGTAAAAGACAACATATCCTGCTATTTAGCACTTTGTTATTTTCATATCTTTTAATCCTATAGAGTTTAGTCTTAAAATTTTATAGGATTATAGAATCTCATCTTCCCTATGTATGGTAATCTTTTCAGAATTATTCAAATATTTTAATGCAGGTCCGACAAATAGAACTAAATTCTTATTCTTGAAAACCACATGTACAGGTTTTAAACAATTCTCAAAAAATTACCATACATAGGGGAGGTGAGATTATACAACTCTATAAAATTTAAAGACCAAAATAAATATCAGCTGAAATATATGAAAAATACAAATTCAGCTGACTTATGATTTTTCACTATTTAGTGCTTTGTCAATTTCATATCTTTCAAAGGCTATTGAGTTTGGTCTTCAAATTTTGCAGGGTTATAAAATCTCACCTCTCCTACATATGGTATTTTTTGGAGATTTTTTTGAAAACTTCTACATATAATTTTCATATATTTTACTCTATAAGAGTGTTGTACACATGTTATAGTAATACCTTGAGTAAAAGTCAGTAAAATCTATAAGTCTTGTTAATAAACAATAATTTTCCTGACTGGTAATAGATTTTACTATCCTTATATATAGATTTTACTATCGATATATATATTTTACTACTATACAATAGTAAATTGGTGTTCATTTTAGCAGTAAAATTTGATTCATGTGACATTTATTAGTGAAACTTATATCATGTTATTCCTCTCATCGTCAGTAATCTACTAGTGAAATTCGTTTGTGAATCGGAGCATCAAATAAAAAGTTATAACTAAAATAAAGAAAAAATAGATTTGTGTACAAACTAGAAAATGAAGTAACAAGTGAAGCAATAACGTGACCGAACCGACTAATAAAAACATTTCTTAGTTTGTATATGATTATGTTCTTTCTTTATTTTAGCCATAACTTTTTATTTATAGCTCCGATTAACGAACGGTTTTCACCAGTAGTTTACTGACGACAAGAGAAACATAATGATATAAGTCTCGCTAATAAATGCTACACGAATGAGTTTTTACTGCCAATTTACCAAATATATCGTAAGATTTTACTACCGCACATGCTCCTAAACCTCTGATATGGTAGTAAAATCTATATACACCAATAGTAAAATCTGATTTATGTGGCGAGACTTATATCAATATGTAGCTCTCGTCATCAGTAAGCTAACGATGAAACCGTTTATGAATCAGAACTACCAATAAAAAGTTATAGTTAAAACAAAAAAAAGATTCATATATATACAAAGGAACAATATATTTATTAGTTCGATTAGCACGTTACAAGGGAACAACACACGAAGCGAGCAGGCTCTGTGGTTTTGATAAGCGCGTAAAATAGCTTATTATACGTGTAAACGCATATTAGCGATATATATATATATATATATATATATATATATATACACACTAAACTTTTTGTTTATTCCAATATGCTCCCTGTTAACCAATCAATTACTGCCTGTTTAACCAATCAATTCTGTGCCCGTCCGTCACTGCTTTCCCCAACAAACTTGCTGTACCAAGACAGTATAGTTGACTTACTTAGAGCTTTTTAGTTTGCGCGGCGTCGGGGTAGGGTAGTTGCCCGATGGCGACCGCCGCCGCCGGCGACGGCGAGGGGATCAAGGTAGTTGGCGGGCAAGGCAACGTAGGCCACCAATCCACTTCGTGAGCCCGTGACGGAGAAATTTGCATTTTGGTGAGTCTTGTACTAGTTGGGCTGGCCAAGTGGGCCCATATAGTACTATGAATCTATGATATACTAGTACTATGGGCCACTCGTGCCAGGATAGAACCAATTAATTAGTCATCAGATTTGCTGCTGGCGGTCTAAGCCCTTGTTTGTTTGTACTTTTCATTAGCTTAAAAGCCGAAAAAGTTAAAGATTAAATAAATAGATAGTTTTTTATTTGGACTTTTCAAAAGTCATAAACTTCTATATAAGTAAAACCCAAAAGCCACTGAAGAAGATTTTTTGTCTTATTGAAGATTGGTTTTAGACTAATATCATTAAAATTACGGTAAAATTATCCACCTCTATCACGTATAAAGCTGTTATCTTTTAAACTGTTTAAATTAAAAGTTGATTTTAAGTTATAAACCAAAAAACCTAAGTCTAAATAGACAAACCTAAAAATATCAGATTGCTTCTTGTCCTTGAATTAAACCCATCTGTTGCAAGAAAAAAAATCTTTCGAATAAGCCAGCTCAGCACACACCTAATGGAAACAAAAACAAACGGGCCAGGCCCGACAAGTCCTTTCTCGTTTATGAAAGAACCAACTCGAAGAAGACGCACGAGCTGTATGCGCATCAACGTAGAGCTGTAAACATCTCGCAGAGTCATTACATTATTATTATTATTATACGATCGAATAATAATAATAATTGTTGGCGTCAAAAACTTGATGTAGGGTTTACAACAAAGACACCGCATTTAACACTGTTCGAGCGCGTCTGGGTCGATTTGACCTGGAATCGACAAGGTAAAAACAATAAAATTCACTCAAGCCGATCGTTAAGATCAATCGGCTTATACTCAATCGACTTGAAGCCGATCAAGATCAAAGTAACAAGGTAAGTCTAATTAGCCGATTAAAGCTAATCGGAGGATAAAGCGGATCGATTACGAAGAAGGCGTCGCGCAACAAAATCGAGAATAAATCGAACACGGTCGTAATTGGCGAAGATCAACAATCGGCGATGCGCAACTTTATTGATCAAGATCGATTACAAAGGCTAAATTACAAGAACTACTCCTAGTCGACAAGAAAATAGATGAAAAGTAAAAGTGGTTGTTTGTATTGTTGATGATCTCCTTGCGCTGCTTTGGCTCTTTTTTACCCTTCTACCGATCGTGTCCTACTCAACACGCTTCGAGGTCCGTATCCGTATCGGCCTTATCTTTAGAGGTTGTTTCCTTAAAATCTTAGTTTTACCAAACATCTCAGATTCTTTCCAAACTTCTATTAGCTCCCGCATCTTTAATTTGTATTTACCTGATTTAAACTAACTTGCCGAATTTTGGTGCAAACAATAATGATCGAGTTTTATAAAAGAATCAAACCGTGGAAGTATATATTTCGCTCAAACGGTATAGTGCTGCGGTAAATCGAAGCTTTTTCGAGAAATTCCACGTGGTAGTCAGGTTGCAGCTTTTTGAGGATCGCGTCCACGTGGCAAGATTTTTTATGATTTTCCGCAGGGGAATGTGCGTCGCATCGAGAAAAATATTCATATCAAGTTCTGTATATATATTTTTTAAATCTAATCTTATCACATATATATTTTTATAAAAATAGTCTCTTCTTATTTGCAGAAAACGCGGAAAGACGACACGTATCCCCTCCGTGCTTGAGAAGTGCGGCATCTGCGGAGCTGGGCGACCGCGCATGATACCTTCCTTGTACTATAGCACGATAAATCACTATTCACACGCTAAAAACATGTTCTGCAGTACTGCTCGCTTTGTAGACTCTGTGCTTTTGACACGGGAGGGCATACATGCCGCCCTTCCGCATCTTTCATGATGAAGAGGGGGGCTATTTTTGTATAATCATGTACGAAGATACTAGATTTTTTTTGAAAATAAGGTACAAGCTATAGACAGTGTTCTCGCATCTCCATTCCCACGGACCCAAACCCAAACAGCACTCAACTCTCGCGTCTCCTTTCCCTTTTCCTTTCCTTTCCCCCATCGGTTCAGTTTCGCTTCTCTTCCTGAGAAGCAGCGCTCGAATCTGCGATATACAGAGAGAGAAGAGGGAGGAGGAATCTCCTGAGGCTTCTTGAAGGTTCTGGAGGGATGGAGGCGGCGAGCAATGGGGGGATGCTGTACCACGAGGTGCAGGAGGGGAAGCTCTGCGCCGTGCACTGTGTCAACTCCGCCCTGCAGGGTCCCTTCTTCTCCGAGTTCGACCTCGCCGCGCTCGCCGCCGACCTCGACCAGCGCGAGCGCCAGGTCATGCTCGAGGGCGCCTCCGGCGCCGCCGCCACCGCCGCGGGGGACTTCCTCGCCGAGGGCGAGGGCTCCCACAACGTCTCCCTCGGGGGCGACTTCAGCATCCAGGTAGGTTTCCTATCCTTCTGTATGTTTTGCCCTTGGTCAGTTCGATTGTCGTGGAGATACCATTACAACTTGGTTGCCTGTATGGTCGTACCTCCGAATTTAGGGGATTTCGCTTGACGCATTGCTATTGGGAATTTGTCGATTGCATTCTAGTTGAAGATTCTAGGACAATGTGCAGAATTGCATATATAGGTTTTATAAGATGGATGTTAATGGCGTAGAGCTTTGCTTGAGTCCAGAAAAGGGGGCACCCTTTAGTTTTGAATCGAAAGACGTACTATTTTCTTCTGTATCAGCCGGCTTGACATGCATGATCCTAGGCCTAGCCATGGTGATGAAATGTTTATTCTTGAGATTATGTAACAGTTAGGGTTCCAGGAAATGATCAGTGAGTTTCCTTTGATAGCTTGCACGCACAGAGAGACTACAATGATGAAGCCAAATATATACTTAGGTAACATCATGGATTTATAGTCATGCATTTGCATGATTGTTTCTTTTTATGCTCACAGCTTTGCTACTTAGAAAAGTTATTTTCATAGGTTAGGGTAGCAGCAGAGCAAAAAGGAAAAGAAGTAGATCGTGTGTTGGAGTACTATGTATTAATGATAGCAAGATATTACGTATAGGCTTGTACTTTTTTGCATTACTAGAAAAGGCTAGCTATAGTTGCTTCTTAAGATTGGAGGACTTTGTATTAATGATAGCAAGAGATTTCGTAACAGTTTGTTACGTATTTGGCATACACAAATGCATGTGTCTGCATGCAATTATAGTTATTAATTCTGTTGTGATTCCACTATCCAAATTTATGTACTTGCTACGCGTCATCAAGCTTGTAGTCGATTTTGCTGTTTGTGTTTTGTCGTGTACTGAATTGCTTACGTTAAGAAGAAATTCAGGTTTATAGCTTTCTAGGTTTCATCTTAGCTGCAAAGAGTCCTCTTTGGGGTGAAATCATTTCTGTCGGTTAGGTGGCTAATATTGATGTTGGTAAATGGTTTGACCTTACCATGGTCTGTTCTTTAACTCTTAGTCTTTGATATTTTTTTTGGAAATTTGAATTGGTACAGCAAGCTTGATGGTGATATTAAAGGTTTAAATTACAATTTTGAATTAAATTGGTCTGGAAGGAAAACTTTATGGAGATATGAATTCTGAAGTGTTTGGCAATATATCATTAAAATCCAAATCAGTGCGAAACCATTATAAATGCACAATTGAGACACATGAGATCTCGTATGAAATTTTTCGGTGGAATCTACTATACTTCCAAATCAAGCATTTTACGCACATTTTTAATTCAGGTAAATATACAACGATAAACTTGTATTGAAACAAAAGAACATAAATAAAAATATTTACCGAGTCAATTAATTGGCTATAAAGTAGTAAAGCTGGCAGTGGTCGAGTTTGTTGGTTAAGGCTTTCAGCTTGGTAATTATATCATTGTGCTAATGTAGTATGTAGCTGTTGCCATATTAACTGGGGGAGGGACTTCCTAGCCAATAACACAGCCAGATGCGTCCTTCGATGCTCATTGCCCTTCACTTGGGCCCTGGCTGTTTTAAAGAACCAGGCCTTCTAATGCAAAAAATAAAAATGGAAACCATGGAAGGAAGAGAAACCTGCCCTAGACGTGCCTAGGTATATCAGTTGCTGAAACACGATTAGATTCTCAAATGCAAGTACAAATACTGTTGAATGTTTTATTACTTATTTTTATTGAAGGATCAAATTTTTCATCTGGCTAAGTTTGACTTGCTTGCTAACTCCCTAGCATCTTACATTTTTCCATCTGGCGGACATAATATTTTTCTTATATGTATCTTCTGAGATTATTATGAAGAAACAGCATGGCATAAAAGGCAGACCGATGCATGGGCATTTCGTTTCCTTTTGGTCTGCTTTCACTTGCATCAATCTGGCATTTGCAATCTCAGTACAGTTTAAATTTGGCATGAAGTGTACCCATTTCAAATTTGTACTATTATACAGCAGTTTAAAAATTCTTATCCAGAATTTTGTTGCCATAGTAGCAACCGATTCCTTTCTATTTATCTCTGGTAAACCTAAATTTATACCTTAAACTGCATTTAAGGTGTTCTGGTGGCTCTTCACTTACTGACTGAATCTTAAAAACATCATATGCCACTGATTGTTGACTATAACTAAATGAAAGTAGTTTTAAATCTATTTTGTAAGAAAGAAAACATGTTGACTTTGCATTTTCTGATAGCATATGTTTGGTTTTCAATTTCTTCATATTGGTCATTCTCTATGGCCTTTGAACCATGTTTCATCTGAACAAGTTTTTCCTCTTAGAGGAGCATTTATGCTTGTACCTTTGTATTGAATCTGTATTCCATGTAGGGGTATTTTCGGTCTATTTATTACCGAAGGAAACTTGTTACATGGTCTTTGTATTCTATTTATTTTCATGTGTATTGTTCATGTGCTTCATCAACTATAGTTTAACCTTATAATGTCTAAAGATAAGTGCAAGTGGTTTTGATGCTTGGAGCAGTAAAAGCAAATTCTTTGTTCTGGGCTTCTGGCACTACAATTCTATGTAATGCAAGTTTTAAATCTGTTGTTATTGGCTTTTGCTCATTTGCTGGAATCATTCCCAAGTTCATGTTCTCACCTGAATGTTTTCATCAAATAGGTTCTGCAGAAGGCACTGGAGGTTTGGGACCTCCAAGTTATTCCCCTTGATTCTCCAGCTGCAGGGGTATCCCAATTTGACCCTGAGCTGGAAATTGCTTTCATTTGCCACCTGCAGGACCACTGGTTCTGCATTAGGAAGGTGAATGGGGAGTGGTACAACTTCAATAGCCTCTACCCTGCTCCTGAGCATCTATCAAAGTTTTACCTCTCTGCTTACATTGACACCCTGAAGGGGTCAGGGTGGAGTATCTTTGCAGTGAGGGGCAATTTCCCTAAAGAGTGCCCCATGGCGACAGAAGGCTCTAATGGTTTCGGGCAGTGGCTGACTCCCGATGATGCCCGAAAGATAACAGCCTCTTGTAACCAGGTGCAAACACCTACTCAACAGGCAGACATCTCTCTGCTTGGTGATCAATCAGAAGGCATGCGTGAGATGGACATGATTGCAGCACAGCAGGAAGAAGCTGAGTTGAATGCTGCTATAGCTGCTAGCCTGATGGACACTGGGGGTCCATTAGCCAGCTACGGTGCAACTCAAGAAGAGAGCAGGACTCAGGATGCTCATGTAAGTGAAGCCGCATCAGGCGTAATGAGCAAAGGAAGCAACCTGGAGCAAGGAGCTAATCAATCTGAACCAAGCGAGTCCCGCAGCGATAACACTGAGGAGCCTGCTTCAGGCGGTAATCCTAGGGAGAGCTCTCCCTCTTTAGAGGGAAAAGAATCAATAAAAGAAGGTTAGGATGACGTGTCCATATGTGCTGGAACTGCATTAGACTATACAGACAGAGCGAAAAAGTGGGATGCGTTTAAACTGCCCTCCATTTCACTGGATTAATGTTCTTAACTTCTGATTTCTGAATGTCGTATACATATTAGAGTTTGAACTTGCCTGGCTTTAAAACTACATTTGTAACTGTTATGTGCAAACTGCATAGAGACTGGAAATGGCGGTTTTGTTTCTTTGTTATGTGATGCTTCTCTACGGGTGGGTGGGTGTTAAATATGATGACTCATATCTAGTCTTTTAGGATTTAAAAATAGGATTTGAAAATGTGTGCTAGATTAATTCAGTTCCTGAACATAATAGGAGTAGGATTATTATTTATTTTGAAGGAGGACTAGGGATGTTATATAAACATAGAGATTAGTTAAGGATAACCTAAGCAACCAAGAAGCCACAAGCCAAATCATTCAAAGTAGCAGGTGTATCACAGGATTAGATGCTAGTTTATTCTTAGCACTAGATTCTTGTATAGAATAAGGATATGAGTCTTAAAAATTCGAGAGTTTGTAAGAGAGCAACAATCTCTTGTACTCTTTTGAGGTTATGTTTACAGAATTTACGGTCGGTTTCGTCAAATTTTGTCTTTCATTGTGGTTGCTTCAACGTCGCTATTTTGGTTCTCTATAAGATTCATTTGTTTCGTTCTTGAGACCGTGTACGCTAGTGTCGTATCTCACAAAACTCTGATCCGATGGTTGCTACGCATAAGAAGGGGGTATCAGAATATAACAAGTGGTATCAAAATGTAACAAGTAGTATCGAAGTCAAGGTTCGATTAATCAGATTTGTGAGAATGTCGGATTAATCAGATTTGTGAGAATGTCGGTAAAACGTTAGGTGGTACAAAATCAAGATCTATATTGACGATATGAAATAAAGTAGAGAAATTTGACGACGAAAATTTCAACATGTGACAATATATGGTGAATGATGTTCTTATCCAGTAAGAGTTAATCATTGCTCTCAAAGGGACCAACTGGAAAAGATGCCCTAAGACTAGAATGTGATGAAAAGGAAGGCTGTCAATACAATTCGTTTATGTCTCTCCGATGAGGTAAAGTACTCGATGATCAAGGAGAATTCGCTGAAGAAATTATAGAAGGACCAAGAAGAATTGTATATGGCGAAGTTGCTAACAAACTGGTTGGTGCTAAAGCGATAACTGTACAGGTTGTGCATGAAGTAAGGTAAACGATTCGTTGACCATCTCAATATCTTCAACAAGCTTATCACACAGATGATTAGTGTAGATAAGAAAATTGAGAGAACAATAAAGTCGTCATACTTGCATCATCTCTGCAACCATCATGAGAGCAATCGGTGATAAATATTCTTGTCGGGAAAAGCACTCTCAACTTCAACGAGCTAGTTGCATATCTATTGGAGGCAAAGTCCCTGAAAAAGCCATTGGAACCTTCATTCTCGCATGATCAAGCATTGACTGCAGTAGGTGTTGCAAACAAAAGCAAGAGTTATAGGAATAAGAATAAAAGCAAGGGCACATGTGTATACTATCTATGTGACGAGGAATGTTATATGATAAAGGATCTGTCTGAGTTTGAAGCAAATAAAGGTTACATGCACAATGGCGGTAGAACAAGATGATTCAGATGCATTTGTTGTCAGTCAATCAGGTACTTCTCACAGATTGATATTAGATTTAGGTTGTTGCTTCTATATATGTTCAGCGAGGGAGATATTTGACGAAAACCTCTACGTCCGACGCATGGAACTGTTCTCTTGGTTGATTGTGAGGAGTATGCAATTACTAATGTGGGAATAATTACATTGAAGATGTATAATGGAACACATCGCACATTGATAGGAGTTCGGTGTGTTCTCGGCTTAAAGACGAATCTAATATCTGTAAGGTTGTTTGAACTAAAAGGTTGTGGGGTATCACTTCGAGGTGGAGTCATGCGAGTTATTTGTAAACGACAGGTAATCATGAAAAAATATTTGGAGCAATAGAGGATACTGATTGATAGATAAACCTACAGGAAGGGTAACCAATGGGAGGTCTAAAAATCCTGATTAGGAGAAAGAAATCATATCATCAATGGTAGGTAATCAGATCTCAACTGTAGTTATGTATGTAATTGCAAAGATGGTTGCAAAATCTTGCAGGTGCAAAGGCGAAGGTGCGAGTTATTGGAGAAAGGAAGACGTGGTAGAACAGTACCAACGAGTAGGTGGAGCTCGGAGGCTGTACAAACCTATGGCATGGAGGGTTTTAAGAATAGAAGGTGTGGTTAACCAAACTACACAAAAAAGGTCTCTTGGGTGGAGGGTTTGAACGACCAAGCCTAAACACCAACACGTATATTACGGCAATATGCATGAGCCCATGTGGTGGGGCACTCCCAAATGTGGGAAGAAAAAAATATAGAGCTGACTTAAAGCAAGTTTTTGGAGGAGCATAGTGACTTCAACAGATAAGAGTCAAGGCGGAGATTGTTAAATATGGTGACTCGTGTAGTCTTTTAGGATTTGAAAATGTATGCTAGATGAATCGTAATAGGATTAGGATTCCTAATACTAATAGGAGTAGGATTGCTACTTTGTTTTGGAGGAGAACTAGGGAGGCTATATAAAACTAGGGGTTAGTCGTGAAGAATTCGAGTAACTAAGAAACCACAAACTAACTCATCCAAAGTAGGTGTATGAGAGGATTAGATGCTATGTTATTCTTTAGCACTAAATTTTTGTGTAGGGCAACGATCTAAGGGTCTTAAAAGTTTTGGGAGGTTGGGAGAGTGCAACAATCCCTTGTACTTTTTTTTAGGTTGTGTTTAAAGGATTTGCGGTCGGCTTTGTTAAATCTTCTCTCTTATCGTGGTTGCTTCAACGTCATAATTTGGTTTTCTCTACGTGATTCATATGTTTCATTCTCAAGACTATGCATACTAGTATCTTATCTCACAAAACTCTTATTCGATATCAGAATTGCTACGCACAAGGAGGGGGTAAGAGTGTAACAACAGATGCCAGCTGCTTTGATCTTGAATATCTGATGTTTATACGCCTACTCTTATCTCTGGACTCGAGTGTAGTAGTTAAAACTACAGTGCTTCTGCAGAAACTATGCAGCAAAGCATTATACTTTTCTTCACCTGAAAGAGGTGCGTTGTTGGATTCTCTTGCAGGAGTACTAACAATCATATATCGATTATATTCGCGAGAATGCATTGTTATTCTCTAGCTGTTGTTCCTGCAGGCTGCTTGTAAAAAGACCAGTAGCATCTGCATGCCCCCCGGCCTAGCTTAGCCGAAAGGCGGCGGCCGGTGGGTGGCCACACCCGAGTTACGACCTTCTGTTTTGTCGTCCGGTGAAAGTGACATGCGAGGACCAAGAACACGACGGCGATGATGACGATGCAACACTATTGGTCTCTCGTGGTGGTGACGTGGTGTGTCGCGCCACGCTTTTGCGCCTTTTCTTTTTCTTTTTCTTTTTGCTCTTTCTCCCTTTGCAATTTCCAAACTCCAGCTCGAGAAGTTGGACTAAACAAGATTCAGTAGCCGCCGTTCTTCCATTCCACCACTGTTCTTGTCGCCCCTTCCGCCTTTTCCATCAGCTGAGCTCCGATCGGGGAGAGATCCATCCATCCGGCAACAATGGATGCCTCCGACCAAAGCTGCCGGCCGTTCGGCACCCACTGCACGACCTCCTCGGCGGCGGCGCTGGTGAGCTCAGTACCTTCAGAGTGCTGTAGATCGTCTTGGTCGTGGTTGGTTCTTGTATCATTACTTATTAGGCTGTTTTCGCATTTGAGAGAGTGCTAGATCTGGGGATCTTTTGTGTGTGTGCGCGCGCGCAGTGGCGGATGTGGTGCTGTGGAGGAGGAAGGAGGTGGCCGGCGGGTTGCTGGTCACGGTGGCGGCGTCATGGGCCCTCTTCTACTGCATGCCGGGCTATACGGTGCTCTCCTTCGTATCCCGGGGGATCATGATCATAATCATGATAAATTTTGTTGCTATCAATTACTAGATGATAGTTATTTTTATATATTATACAAATATACATCAAACATTTCATCAGCAGTTCTACATTGGTACTTCTGAATAGATTGATGGATTCTCAAGGAAGAGCTTTAAAGTGTAGATTAGGACGTGACAAGGGGATCCCTCTCATTGTTCACAGTGGCAGTGAATTGGATGCATTTAACTTGATTTGAATAACTACATTTAAAATTGGTGCTTATTTATTTGGAACACCACGAATCATCCTGTAGAAAGGGAGATGTATTTGAAAATGTAATCTATTAATCTTAGTGATCAATGCAAATTTTGTTGAATCTTTGTTCTCCCGGGCCTTGTTATTATTCTTGCCTGTGTTACTTGGACACGGACATGAGAATCGGAATCGATTTGAATTCATAGTGTCTGATTCGGTAAAAAATGTTAGACACGGATGTTCGAATAACGCTGGTTCTTACCATCCCCGTTTTTTGGTGGAGAAATCCGAAGGACACATTGCCAGGTTCTTGAAGCGAGCGTCAATATCTGTTCAGGCATGTGGGCAAAGCATACAAACTACAAAGCTTATAAATCTCAGAGTAAGAACAGGATATTGGAAAAGAAGAAACTGTGTTGATATTTTTATGAAACTAGGAAACTGTGTTGATCTCATTGTGCATTCGTCAACAAAATTTTGCCTTGTCAATGCTAAACATTTTTGGCATCCATCTTAATCGCGGTCTGTCTATATACGTTAGGCTTAGAGCTGCACTGCAATGTTGTATGTTAGATAATATCCTATATTGTTTTGTATATAGATTGTTAGTATCCTAGATTATTTTGTTTAGAGATTACCAGTATCCTGTATTGCCTTGTATAGCCTTTTCTTTTGTATCCTCATATACATATATATATTATGGTCTATTGAATTCGTGATGAATACAAGTGCTATTTATAATATGGTATCGGAGCAAAGTTTTAGGGTTAAGGTTTTTTTTTCACCCATGTTGCATTTGCGCGATCCACCACCTTCTTCTTGACGGCCAGGCGCCACCGCTTTTTCTGCTGCTCTTCTTATTGCTTTTGAAGTGATCTGTATGTACTTTGCAATGGCATGCTTGCATATCGTTGTACGGAGTAGCCAAGAGTCATCTTATACATATGTTCATAATGCTTCTTTTACTTTTAACATGAAGGAGATATTCCCAAAGAAATCCTACCTTAGTTCTTCAATTTTTTATTGAAATAAACTATTATTGTTCATTAGTTTTTCTTCTTCTTTTTCTTTCTTTCTTTCTTTTTGAGAAAGGAGTTGTTCCTTAGCTCAGGGTCGTGTTCGATGCACCTGTAGGCTGTACTGTAGTTGCCTGAACTTCTATATGCTCTGATCACATCACTCCTTATTATGGTTCGATTTTACAGATCGAAAAGGATGTGCCTGAAGCGTGCAGGAAGAATACCTGGAGTCTGTTTAAAGCTGAAATGGCATTTCACGTGTGCAATCTGCTGATCTGCTTGATGTAGCATGTGTGAGCAAAGCATGAACGCTACAATTACAAAGTTACTTGTATATTAGCATTGGGACCAAATATTGATGCACTTCGGTGATTTAGGCCCCGTTGAATTTGACGAAATTCCTGTGTTCCAATCCAAACAGGGCCTAGAGCCTGGATACCTTCACATGATCACATCTGGTCAGAGTTAAGCAACGGCATCGTGATGAATCCTGGCAGCCTGGTAACACTACATCTGGCTGTCGCGTGACTATCCGACCTTGGCACTGTTGGCGTCAAAAAAATGATGAAGGATTTGATCGGTTCAAACACATGCAAGCATCAATTTAAGAGATTCGACGCGTGCTAGCCGATTTGATTTGCAATCAGCAAAAAAATTATAATCTAAACAGCTATAATAGCCGATTAGGTTTTTCAATGATAATCTAACCTAAACAGTTATTTAGCCGATTAAATCATACGTAACGATAAGGGCCTGTTTGGGGGAGCTGCGTCTGGCTGAAAAGCTGCTTTTGATTTACTGGGCTGTAAAGCAGCTGTAGCTGACGGCTGTGGCTTTTCTTGTTATGCCGTTTGGCAAATTGGCTGCTGCAGCTGTAGCTTTTGGGGGGCAACCGAGTGGGGAGGCAGTAACCTAGCGAAGCACAGCTGCAGATGAGTGGAGAGGTGAAGTGGAGGTGGCGGGGCAGAGTGGCGAAGGTCGAGGAGGCGGAGTGAGCGAGATGGGAGATAGTCAAGCGAAGCCACAGCTGAAAAGCTCCTCCTCAACGGTTGTAGCTTTTGAGGGTGCTTCTGCTGTGGCTTAGCTTCCCATTGCTACTGACCATCTTGTTTGGGAGCTTTTGGCCCAAAGTCAAGCATGAAGATTATCCAAATGATCATAATGACAAGATATGACACCAAGCTTATTAATCTCAGATTAGCTCATGCTAAGTTTTGAAAATGTATCATTTTTAGCAAGATTTGACAAGTGCAAAACTTAGCAAAGTTTCAAAACTAGAAGCAAAACCACTCAGGATCAAATGGAAAACCTAGAGTTCAACCTACTCAACACTTTGGGAAATTTGAAGTGCATATAAGGTCCTTCGAGCCCATTTTTCAATTTATGCAAATTTTCTTTAAGACTTCAAAACATAGCTGGTGATGACATTATTTGCATTCTTTACCCACTTATGTGTTTGATATTTTATTTTTTTGTTGATTGACTAGCCATTTTCGATCATCTCAAAGTAACTCTTAAGAGAAATCGAGTTCATCCCAAATGCAATTAGATGAAACTTAGTAAGTAAAAGCAACAGTTTCTCAAGTTTTCATTAAAGCTTTTAAGTTTTTCAGATTTCAATGAACCCCATATCTAACAGTCCTAAGTCTAATAGACAAACATAAAACGAAAAATGCAGTCTAAATGCAATGCATGAAGATTCCCAAACTCCCTCAACAATTGAATCAATTTTAAGCTCAACTTGGTTAAAGGTATTATCAAGATTAGGCATAAAGAAAACCCAATGAACTCAATAATAACTTAAAAACAGAACGAGGAGAAGAAGTCGAGAAACCGCAGAACTGGATGGCTAGTTGATGCAAAGCATTCCAAGTCTAATGAGTGAACTCAACTCAAGAAACAAGCCCAAAGTCACCAAAAAAGGAAATGCTGAAGAAAATATATAGTACATAATATACAAACCACTCCCTCAAGATAAGGTATGGGCTCACGACTCCAAGCTCACCTCAAGGCAACAAACCCGAGCTATCCAAAGGCTTGGTGAAGATATCGCTAACCGAGGTCACTCTACAAATCGCTGATATCTCCTTTCTCCAATGGTCTCTAAGGAAGTGATATCTAATATCAATGTGCTTGGTCCGAATGTTGCAATCGGGTTTTAGCAATGCAAATAGCTGAATCACGTAAAAGTGGCACACTTCTATCTCTAACCCATAGTCCGCAAGGTCGATCTCATCCAAGCACTGCTACAAAGAATCGTCAAAGAACATACTTACCTCACGGTGGATCAGGCAACCCTGCATCGCCTAGATGACCAAGAAACAAGAGAAGTGCCAATGAATTGGCAAGTGCCGGTGTTTTCCTATCTATCCTACAACAAGAAAGCTGCAGATCTAAAAGGCTCTAAGAGATAGACAAGAAGAAGAAGAGTACCAAATACCATAATCTGGTAGCACGAAGGTACTAAGATGCTGATCGTCCAAGGGAGAGGCGCGAAGAGAAGCTTGAAATCGAGCACGCACACACAAATAAATGTATGTCCGGCCAAATACAAGAGGAGCCGAGCTCAAACTCCTTTTGATAAGCTCACCATCCTCATTCGAGGACACGAAGTGGCTATAGGAGTCATCACCGCTTCCAACCCCCAAGCAGTCCTAAGTCTAAACAACTTGTTAAAGCTGATTAGATGGTTTTGATAAAGACAAAGCATCAACACCTGCACTTATAGCTACGAGAAGAAGACTTACCATCAAGAGCGAGACTCAAACTTATTAGGTTACTGACTTCAAGATAAAACACTTAAACCAAAACTAAAATGAGACACCGGGCTTTCGCCCATACCTCAACTCATAAGAAGTGCGATGCAAATGTGCTCAAAAACACGCGATTAGAAACATGGCAAGCAATAGCTATAGCCTCAAACCAAAACTTCCTAAGAGTAATCAGACTATCTAGCATCGCCCGCCATCTCAACTGTGGTCTGTTCTTCCTTTCCACTATGCCATTCTCACGAGGGGCGAGGGAGAAGAGAATCGATGCTCTAAACTGCATCTACACAAAAACTCAAAGTAGGAATTCTTGAACTCCAGGCCATTATCATAAATTCCCGCCGACCGCTCTAGCCGACCAACAAGGTCCATATGTAAAAGCTGTCCTAAAGTAAATGAAAGTAGATATGTGTACTTCGCCTTGCTAGAGACAGAGGCAACAGAGTAACAACGTGCCTCAATCTTGAGGGCCTCACAAGAAACACACGACGATTTTTAATTCTATGGGCTTGGTCTTCTAATTTCTTCCTAAGCTCGACATGGATTTTATCCAAGTCCCCTCAATCACGAGAACATATAAGCAACTTTCTTGTGACTTATCTAGTAAGTCCTTAGCAAGTTTAGCACACTTGACATTTAAGGATTCATTGTCAAGTTTTAGTTGCCTACACATGAGCCGATTTGGTTCCTTAGAAGCATGCATTTCAAGTTCATCATTTCTAGAAGAAAGCTTCCTAAGGTGATCGCTCATGGCATCAATTTCGCAAGCAATTTAGGCAATTACCACAAGAAGGAGTAGAGTGAGCATGAAGAAAACTAGCATCTATGTAATGAGTATCAACAGATTCATTGCTAGCATTCTTCAACCTAAGACTATCTAGTTCAGACAACACACTATCATGCATAGTCCTTAGGTTCTCTAACTCCACAAGCAAAGCATCACACAAAGTACACCATCGGTGACTCGGGAGGAGAAGATCTAAGTGAAGCTAACTCCGAGTCAAGGTACCTACTCCTTTTCTAACTCGTAACACCTCGACCTAGCCTTAGCATGAAACTTACCTAATTTACTGTAGCGACATTTAACTCGTCGAGGTGGGTACTCATCATCCGTGTCGCAGACAAATCGGAGTCGCTTACTTCAATGGCGCTGCCATGAAGCACATGCCGAGAAGTCATCTTTGCCCTTCACCTTCTCTTGCGGATCGTCCTCGCTTGCATCACTCCGGTTCTCCGTGTCGAGAGCTCGATGTCGCCCAGTCTTGGCGAGGACCCGTGAAAGAGCTTCTTATTCTGGCAAAGTTGTGGTACTTCTTCTTCGCGCTCACGAGTACCGGGCCTTCTTGTTGCGGTTCATGTCGGTGTGGTCGTTCTTGTCCGAACCGCCTTGTTCGTTTTGCCCTTCTTCAACTTGGGACGCTTTGCTCGAATGTGGTTGGGGCCACCACACTCAAACAGTGATCATCCCATCTCTTCCTCTCTCTCACTCTCTTGTATGCATATGAAATTTTACGAGCAAGAAGAGCAAGCTCATTTTCGAAATTTTTCCATTGGTCATCGCTAGCTCGCAAAGGCGGAGAGAGAGAAACCAATGTAAGAATCGAAAGAGAGGATCCAATGGGATCGTGACCAAAGCCATCGATCGAGATTTCGTCTTCGCGAGACGACGCCGATCTCATGAGTCTTGAGGCGAGAATAAAGCCCGTCAAGAGTCAAGGTCGATGGTCGGTGGTGTCCTTGATGGTGGTCACCTTCATCTCCCAAACACGAAGATCGAGCGCGGTCAAGAAATGTCGAGCATTATCCGAAGTCGGGGTATATGCAACCGATCGCTCAAGGTTGCTCAAAATCTTCGTGAACCGACCAAAGCACTCGCCAAGATTCTCACGCGTGTTGTTCAAACTTGTTGAACTCACGCTTGAATTGGTCCTGTCGAACTGCCTTGATTTGGGTAGTGCCTCATGGTAAGCATCGAGGGTCACCCAAATCTCATGAGCGTAACGAAGGTGAGAAATCCTATCGCACTCACTGCGACTAAGGCCTCGATGAGGATGTTCCTTGCCTTAGCATTTGCCTCAACATCGCCCATATTGCCGCCGGACGTTCTCATCGGCAGAACCTCAAACGGAGCTTCACCTTCGCCATATCGGGAAACCGGCAGGCGATGTACGACTCCATCCGAGATTTCCAAAAAGGAAAATCAACTCCGAGAAAATCGGAGGCTTGGTGGAATACTTGTCCATCGCCATGGCTCTTGAGACCGGTCAAGATCTAGAAAGAGCGAGAACCGCTCGATACCAATTGAAAGATCGAAAAGGTGACTAGAGGGGTGAATAGGAGTCAAATAAAATTTTGAATAAACTCTCCCCTAAGATTCAAACCACCAAAAGACCAGAAGAAATCGCATTGGTCGGGTATTCGGTCGGATGAATACCACTTCACCCATGAGGCCTGATGAACAAGATCTCGGATGAATAGTGTTCTGGGTGAATAGCATTCGGCAAAGACGGCCTGATGAAGCGGTACTCCCACACGAAGTGGTCGGATGAAGCAATACTCGTGTGAATAGTGTTCGGGTGAATAAGACTCGAAAGCAGGTAGGATGAATAAGACTCTCGACTGGAAGTGGTCGGATGAGCGTACTCTGACTGGTGCTTCGGATGAACAAGACTCCGGGGTGAATAGTGCTCGGTGAACAAAGAAATCAAGACGATCTTAAAACATAAATCTATGTAACTTTTGATCGGTGATCAAAAATAGTGAAAATGTGTGCACCTCCTAAGGATGTCAGGAACCTATTTCAATCATCAATCAAGGAATTGATACCAAGGTTCCGCCTCTTTTCGTTTAACAAATGCAACACCAAAAAGAGTCACGAACACAGACTTCACCCCTAACTTGCTGGTGGGAGTTGATGGTCGTAATATCCTTGGATGAAATGCGATGCGCAATAAGATTGGAGAAAAGCAAATCTGGTAAATTGGCGTAATCGAAGATGATCAATAATCGACGATGCATAACTTTATTGATCAAGAACGAATTACAGAGTCTAAATTACAAGAGCTATTCTAGTTGATGGAAAGTAAATGAAAGTAGATGCGAGTTATTTGATTGATTGTTGTATATTTTCGGGCTCGTCTTAGGTCCCCTTTTTTATAACGTGTAGGCCAACCGTATCTTTCTCTAATACGTCATCAACCATGATCTTTATCGACCTCCACCCCATGCAAGTAAATCTCCTGGTTTGAACCAATATCGGCTAGATATTTCAAATTTGACTTATCCCTTCAAGTTGGTCATGTATTCTCAAATTTTCTCCATATCCAGACTCTACCTTAAAAATCAGCTATATTGACCAAATCCTGATGCTAACAAGCACTTAGGGCCTGTTTGGAATCAAAGTTTTCTAAAACCATAGTTTTGGAATACTATGGTCTGTAATTACTTTGACATAAATACCATGGTTTTATGTAACCCCATTGAAACCATGGTACTTCTTGGAACTAACAACTGTTTGGTTTCATGTTTTTTTGGCTAGCATACTTATCAAAGTATTGACTATGACACAAAAAAATGGTTTCATAGTTTTTTGGCTGGCATACTTATCAAAGTATTGACTATGACAAAAAAAAAGATGTCAATTTTTTGGCTAGTGTATATAAAGAGAAGAGATGATGAATGTAAATCTTGTGTAAAATCTGGTGAGCAAGCCAACCTCACAAAATAGAAATAACTTGTGAGGTGAATGTAGCGAGAGATGTGGAGAAATTTCTTGATGAAAGAGAAGAGATGATGAAGAAATGGAGATTGTCAACCGGTGGTTAGCTAGCAATTGTTCTCATGAGCGTACACCTGTGCTCACTTCCATCCTTTCAGGAAAGAAGCATGTTGAAGAACTTCTCCAAGGTCATAAGGTGCGGGCTAGGCGAGAACTTCGCATGGAGAAAGAAATTTTTGCAAGCTCGTAGAGGTCCTTCATGACAACAACCTCCTTACAAATAGTAGAAGTTTGGTTCAAGAACAATTGGCTATATTTCTATTTTGTCTTTCAACAAATGCAAGTAACCGTTCGATGCAAGAACGATTTTGACATAGTGGTGAGACTATTAGTTGGTATTTCAATATTGTTCTGGAAGCTTTTGTTTCATTATCATCAAAGATAATACAACTGCCTCCAATCAACACTCCATTCCATATATCTAGCAACCCCAAGTTCATGCCATACTTCAAGGTAATTTTAGGACTGATGTTAGTAATGTGTACACCATTTTTTGCATTATGAATTGATGTTAGTAACATCTTTTTTTAGGACTGCATCGGAGCGATTGATGGAACTCATGTACCTATTACTATTTCTCCTAGTTTGCAAGATCCATATTGTAACAGAAAGGGTAGTTTATCACAGAATGTAATGGTTGCATGTGACTTCAATTGTCAATTTGTGCATGTCAGCGCGGGATGGGAAGGATCGACTTCAGATGCTCGAGTATTACATGATGCATTAGCTCATGGTTTTTATGTTCCTACTGGCAAATTTTATTTAGTGGACGCAGGATACACTAATACTCCAAATTTCATTGCTCCATACCGTAATGTTCGATATCATTTGCAAGAGCAAGCCAGGAGTAATCAAAGACCAAGTAATACGAAGGAACTATTCAACTTAAGACATGCACAACTCCGCAACCATGTTGAATGCATTATCGGTGTTCTGAAAATGCGTTTTCTTATACTGAAATGTGCATCTTACTACCCTATTGACGCATAGAGAGATATTGTGCTTGCTTCTTGTGTTCTCCACAATTTCATCAAAAAGAATGATGGTTCTGATCAATGGCTTAATCAAAACAGTACGCAAGTCAATCCGTCCGAGATAGTAGATGTTCCGGATGGAGATGAGGAATATGAAGATGATGTGCTATCTCTCAACCAAATTGCGCAGTCTATGTGGAATGATTATGTTGCTCATTTTCAAAGAAATAACTAGTACTGTTTGTAAGCATGCAAAGAAATGGAAGCGCTTTTTTTTTCTTCGATAAACTCATGTCCATTCATCCAAAATAAACAAGCAAAATACTGCTAGTATGAACTAACAAACAAAAAACTGCTAGTATGAACTAGAAGTTCCACTCATCCAAAATAAATGTAGTGAAGCACAAACCTGACATTAGTTAGAAATTGACCCCTTGATGTAAGCATCCGCAAGGTCCACCCCATCACAACACATGAATATCTCTCTAGCGTCTCTATCTTCTTTCAAAAAATTGATTGCTTTAAGTAGCTCAACTTGAGGAAGGGATAGAATCTTCAATTTACCCATACATTTTGCCATACTGTATGGATCATTGTTGGGATCACTATTCTCTATCTGTCTAAGCTTTAATTGAATCTGCCTCTCCGTAAGCTCCTTATAAGCCTTTAGCTCTTCTTTTCGCAAAGCAAGCAACTCATTTATTGAAGTGTCGTTGTTTCTTTTACATTTCTTTGAACCAGGTACAGCAGGTGCTTCGCTTTTTCTTTTTTGCCTCCTGGGCATGTCATCACTAGCAGCTTGTGCCTCCCTAGCAGCTTGTTTTTCAGCCATTGCTCTATATTGACTCTGAGGTACATCATAGCTAAATCCACTTTGAGTGTTCAAATCAATACCTTCATGAAGGAGATCAACCCATGTACTTTGCAAAACAGGTATGGTTGGGCTAGGTGTATTCATCTGTCCATAATCCTCTTCCAAAAATTGAGTTCAGATTTATATGCCTTCTCCGAAGATCGCCTACAGTGCTTCCCTTCAGCTATTTTACCTATCGATTCAACACAAATAAAATAGTTTAGCAATGAGAGATATGGGTATGTTTAATTCACACAAATAGTTGAATTGTCATACCATTGTAAATCTCATGCAGGTCGTCATAGTAGGGGAAAGTCTTATTCTTCCATTTCTGCAATTCCTTTGGTAGCTCATCCCATTTTTCATCAATCATAGTAGCCATCTTTAGATCGTTGTCCCAACCAAATCCACTCTTTGACAAGAGGAGCTTCATTGCATTATGATCCTTCTTTAGCCTTTGTTCTCTGTCCTTCAATTGCGACACTGTAAAGTTTGCTGATACAAATTTCTCATTGATACGGTGTGCCATGCTATTCCAAGCTTCTTTGGTCCAACCATTATGAGCACGATATCTTGGTGAATTATACTCTTTGAGGATGCTCACAAAAAACCTAGTTCGTGTTTCATTCCATAATGCCCTCATGTCCTTTGTTCCTGTGACAGAACAAAACAAGTATCAGTAGTTTTCACCGACTACTGATTTTTTGAAGCAGACCAAAACAAGTATCAGAACAAAACAAGTATTAGAACAAAACAAGCATTGGAATCCATTGGCGAGACCATGCCCGCGCTCCTCGCGCCGGTGTTGCCACCGCTCCTCGCGCGGCTGCCGGCCGCCTGCGCCTCGCCCACGCCGCTGAGCTCGTGGGGCGTTACCATGTTAGGACTTAGGACTTGCAGAGGGGCAACGGCGTACCTTTCTCGCGGGGCATGGAATCGGCGGTGGCGACATCGGCAACGACGGCGCCAGATCTTGCACTTCTTGCGATGGATTGGGGGAAAATATGCGCAGCCAGCGGTGGCGGGAGAAGGGGAAAAAACGCGCGGAACGAAGCCGCAACGCTTGCTCGGTGAGAAAACTTTGGTCTGGACTGACTGGAGTTTCCAATACTCCAAAAATACCACAGTATTAGCAATACCATGGTTTTTAAAACAGAGTTTTTTGATGAGCAACCAAACACCTCATAGTATAAAATATCATGGTATTCTCATATACTATGGTATTAACTAGAAACCATAAAAATACTATGCTTCCAAAGTGAGGCCTAATGATCAAGATAGCCTTGACAAGTTGGGAATGAGCGTGAAAGGAAGGATTGCCTAAATGATTGAAAGCATATCAAGAGAAGAGTTCATCAACCATGAATTTCAACGAGCAAATCCAAATTTACGTAAAGTAAATTGCAAGGGGTGAATGGTCCCAAAATAAACTTTCCACCTCTTGGACAAATACTAGTCAAAAGACTCAATCTTGCTTGAAAACAAGATACTTTCAGACACTAGAAAAACACAAGCGGTGTTGACTTTCCTTGATCCAAGAAAATAGTACGACTCAAAAAGCCAATCTGTGACCTTGGCTTGCTCGTGAGATTCTAATGATCAAGATAGACTTGAATGCCTTCTCACTACGTCTTGTCACATAAAAAGTTGTGTTTCAAAATTCTATACAACTTTCATGTAGAACACATAATTTTTCGAGTACAGGAAGACCCTAAAAAATGCATATTACTGCAAGCAAGGTAGTACAAGAGTAAACACCAAAACTCGATCAATTAAGAATTCATCATGAAGGGACAAAAGATCGGTTTCTTTGCATGAAGATCACAAAAATTTGGAACTTGAACCGGGGTTGCCTAGAGAATTTGGATATGCTCAACTTGAGAGTGAAGATTCATCCAATCAATCTCTCATTCTTTGCAAACCTTATAAAAGGCATAAATTTGAGTTTGAGTAAGATAAGAAGAAAACAATTTGATTGCAAAAACACACATGGTCCAGAGAGAATAGACTGAGAACATGACCAAGTTGGTAAGACATATTTTAGAGCTAAATCAAGCAAAGAGCAAGTTTTCCACAAAAAGCTCTAAAATCCAATCATAAGCGCCAAATGTGATTATGTGATTATGATCCATAAGAATTAGCAAAATTTTACAAAGATCATAAGAACCAAATAAGCTTTCACATTTTTAATGATGCCTTTTCTACGATTTCTCCCCCCTTTTGGCAATATAGGCATCAAAATAAAATTTTCTCCCACTTTTTATGTATGCATGAAATGCAACCTAAGGGAGCTTTGAAGATTATCCAAATGATCATAATGACAAGATATGACACCAAGCTTATCAATCTCAGATTATGACCAAACTAAGACATGTCCAAGTGCAAATAACAAATTTTGCTCATAAGCTACGTTTTGAAAATGTATCATTTTTAGCAAGATTTGACAAGTGCAAAACTTAGCAAAGTTTCAAAACTAGAAGCAAAACCACTCAGGGATCAAATGGAAAACCTAGAGTTCAACCTACTCAACACTTTGGGGAATTTTGAAGTGCATATAAGGTCCTTCGAGCCCATTTTTCAATTTATGCAAATTTTATTTAAGACTTCGAAAAACATAGTGGGGTGCAAATGTTTGACATTATTTGCATTCTTTACCCACTTATGTGTTTGATATTTGCATTTTCTTTTTGTTGATTGACTCAAGCCATTTTCGATCATCTCAAGAGTAACTCTTAAGAGAATGATCTTGGTCATACACAATATATTTCAAGTTCATCCCAAATGCAATGGGAGGCGGTCTCGAGAATATAAAGTCTTTGAGATCAATTTTGCACAAAAGAGTCAATTTTTTTAATTTTCAATTTAGCACATATGAGCAATTCGAAGGACTCAAATATGGATCAAGCAAATTTCACCCAAGTTGCTATAGGGACTCTAGAGAAATCCAAAATTTCACAATTCATGGTAAAAGCCCTAGAGAAGAAACTTAGTAAGTAAAAGCAACATGTTTCATCAAGTTTTCATTTAAAGCTTTTAAGTTTTGATTTTAATTAACCTTAGATTGATAAATGAACTTGGACATATCTAAGCTAGTGATTTTCTTCAAAACATATAGCATGATGTATTTCACGAAGATTGAGTCAAATGCATAATAGACAAAGCTCATAAAGCAGAAAATGCAGTCTAAATGCAATGCATGATTCCCAAAACTCCCTCTCAACATATGAATCAATTTTAGGCTCAAATCTGGTTAAAGTTGAGTTATTATCAAGATTAGGCATAAAGAAAACCCAATTGAACTCAATAACAACCGGAAAAATAGAATGAGGAGAAGAAGTCGAGAAAGCGCAAACTGGGTGGCTATTGAGTGTAGAAAAGATAGAAGAGACTCACTACGGCTTAGACTTGCTCTTATCTTCCCGATGGTGACATAGGAAGCGACTCTAGATCCCAACTAAGGAGTGCACACAGACCACTGTCTACCGGGAGGCCCAACACGCTAGACTTATAAGGCGTGAGGAACTCAACCTAGAGAGAGAGAGACGACTAATCACACATGATAGCAACCTAAAGCACAAGATAAGATGTCCATACAAGGCATGCCAGAAAACTAAGTGAGTGAACTCAACTCAAGAAAATAAGCCTAAAGACACCCAGAAGAAACACAAAGAAAAGAAAAAACTGGAAGAAAACATATATTACATAATATACAAGCCAGCTCCCCCTCACGAAAGGCCGTAAGGGCTCATGACTCCAAGCTTACTCCTCAAGGAAACAAACCTAGAGCTATCCAAAGGCTTGGTAAAGATATCGGCTAACTGGTGGTCACCATCTATGAACTAAAACACGATATCACCCTTCTCCACATGGTCTCTAAGGAAGTGATATCTAATATCAATGTGCTTGGTCCGAGAATGTTGCACTGGGTTTTTAGCAATGCAAATAGCAGAAGTGTTATCACAGAAAAGTGGCACACTCTCTATCTCTAACCCATAGTCCCGCAAGGTCGATCTCATCAGAGCACTGCAGCTACAAGCGATTGCGACAACATACTCGGCCTCGTGGTGGTATGCAACCCTGCATCGCTTCCTAGATGACCAAGAAACAAGAGAAGTGCCAATGAATTGGTAAGTGCGAAGTGCTCTTCCTATCTATCCTCTGACCGACAAAGTCGGCATCGGAAAAGGCTCTAAGAGATAGACAAGAAGAAGAAGAGTACCAAATACCATAATCGGTGGTAGCACGAAGGTACTGAAGATGCGCTTGACCGCTGGCGGTGAGAGGCGCGAGGAGAAGCTTGAAATCGCGCGCAGACACACAATGAAATGTATGTCCGGCCTCGAGCGGTGAGGTACAAGAAGGAGCCGATCATGCTCAAACTCCTTTTGATCGTGAGGCTCACCATCCTCATAGGGCTCGAGGACAACGGTGGTGGCCATAGGAGTCATTCTCGGCTTCCCATCAAACATATCGAAGCGCCTCAGGAGGTCACGGGTATATTTGCCTTGATGCAAGAAAGTACCCTCCAGTGCGCTTGATTTGGAAGCCAAGAAAGTAGCTCAACTCGCCCATCATACTCATCTTAAACTCGTGCTCATCACCTCGTAAGCTGAGACACAAGCGAATGAGACGAGCCACCAAAAATGATATCGTCCACATAAATCTGGACAAGAAGAAAATGAGACTCATGGTGTCTGATGAACAGAGTTTTGTCTACTTTGCCCATTTTAAAATCATGGTTGAGAAGATAAGACTTGAGCCTCTCATACCATGCTCAGGGGCTGCTTGAGTCCATCTGAGCTTTGGAAAGCTTGTATACATGACTCGGAAACTTGGGGTTCTCAAATCCTGGAGGTTGATTGACATAAACCTCTTCCTCAATATAGCCATTGAGGAATGCACTCTTGACATCCATTTGATAGAGCTTGAAGCCCGGGATGCGAGAGAATGCAAGTAGGATCCTAATAGCCTCTAGTCTAGCTACGAGGGCAAAGGTTTCCTCAAAGTCAAGACCCTCAACTCGAGAAAAGCCCCTGCAACTAGCCTAGCCTTGTTGCGAATGACAACCCCATCCTCACTCTGTTTGTTTTTGAACACCCACTTGGTCCCAATGACATTATGATCAGATGGGGGCTCGACAAGCTGCCATACCTTATTCCTCTCAAAGTTCTCAAGTTCCTCATGCATAGCATTAATCCACGATTCATCGGATAATGCATTAGAAACATCCTTGACTCAAAGGAGGCAACGAAGGCGAGTGGTGGCGAAACAAAACAGACCGTTCTTGGCGTGTGACACGCTCGAACAAATCGCCGATCATCGATCGGTGGATGGCGTCTCTGAATATGACGGGAGGTCGAGCGAAGTGGCATCTACCTCATGCACGAAGAGGTAGGAGCGAGCCACTAGCTTCATGAGAATCGAAGGCAAGGTGGCCTTCACGGGTGTGCGAAATGGAAAGCAGGAGGCACCTCAGGTGTAGAGGGGACTGGATCAGGTGGAACACCATCATCTCCATCATCCTCATCCTCTACAAAAATGGTCTCGGAGGAAGAAGAAGAGCCTGAAACATCAGGTCTAGCTCCTGGGCTAGCCTCATCAAAGGTCACAACACAGGTCTCTATGATCCTATGCGCATCAACACTCCAGACCCTATAGCTACGAGAAGAAGTCGAGTAACCTAGAAAGATACCATCAGAAGAGCGAGACTCAAACTTATCTAGGTTACCAGACTTCAAGATAAAACACTTGCAACCGAAAACGCGAAAATGAGACACACTGGGCTTTCGCCCATACCTCAACTCATAAGAAGTGCGATGCAAATGTGCTCTCAAAAACAGCGATTAGAAACATGGCAGCGGTAGCTATAGTCTCATTAAAACTTCCTAGAGTTGTGTACTCGTCTAGCATCGTCTGGCCATCTCAACCGAGGTCCTGTTCTTCCTTTCCACTACGCCATTCTTTGAGGGGCATAGGGAGAAGAGAAGCGATGCTCTAAACCGGACTCCACACAAAAACTCTCAAAGTAGGAATTCTTGAACTCCGTGCCATTATCACCGCGTATAGCTCGTAATGCACCTGGGAGCTCAATAGACAACCTCTTGACCAAACCCTGAAGTGAGAAAAGTCTCATCCTTCGAGGTCATGAAGAATACCCAAGAGTATCTAGAAAAATCATCAACGACGACAAGAACATACCACTTCCCTCCTGCTGACTGCACTCTAGCTGGACCAACAGTGTCCATATGTAAAAGCTGTCTTAGTGCATCAGTCATCACTACGGTGACTGGAGGATGAGAAGCAGTAACCATCTTGCCATGTCGGCAAGGAGAGCAAACTAAGTCTTTGACCATCTTGAGTTTGGGCAAACCCCGAATGAGATCGTGGCTGCTAACTCGGGTCAAATGATCAAAACCAATGTGACCAAGTCTCCTATGCCAGAAGGAGAGATCACGGGACTCAGAAGCAATCAAACATCAAAGAGAGTCTCCAGAAGAAGCAGAAAAATCAGCACGAAAGACTCTCCAAATCTAGAAATCCCGCAAACTAACCCTCATGATGAATCAAGGATTCTACAGGCATTACTCTTGAAGCTTACCTCGAAGGAGTCATCGATAAGCTGAGAAAAAGAGAGCAGATTATATTGCAGCTTACTTACTAAGGCAACATCTTTAAGAATGAAATTTTGGTTAATGCAGATGATACCTTTAGCAATGACTCTACGAAGATGCATCCCCAAAAGTGATTAACTCATCACGGGGCTCGGACTAGGAAGAGAACCAACGAGAATCTCCGGTCATATGGCGAGAACAACCGAGTCAACAATCCAAACATTGCCCTTCCCAATCCGAGCGAACTGATCAAGACACAAGAGAGAAAGATGACTCAGTACTGGGATAGAGTGAAGACTTAGGAACCCAATACTAAACCATACGACACCTCAGAGTACCAGCCACAGAAGAATACTGGACTCGAGTGTCTCTCTGACGCTCAACTCTCACGATCGGGAGCAACTCGGTAGATAATCTAGAGTCGAGGCGGGTTGTACGCCGTGGTGCAAAAGTCGGACCATCCCGATAAGCACTGCCTAGATCTCCTACCAGTAAACACCTCACGCCGCTGATATCTACCACGATGGGAAAAACGAGGAATATCAAGAGGACGATGGAAAGACTGACCATGAGCAGCTACAGGACTAAAACCCGACTGAACGGCATGAAAACCAAGTCCTGAACGTTGCCCAAAAATAGGCGACTCTCTAACCTGTCTAAAAGCAGTGTGTGCTTTAGAAGCACTCAGAGTCTGGGGATGACCCTGAAAACCTCTAAGAGCAACAACATGCTCACGCCTGATGATCTTGGCGCGCCTGAAGTAGAAATCCACTAGGTGACCATCTTTCTTACAGAAGGTGCATGAGTACTTTGCCTTACTAGAGGAAGAAGCAACAGGAGAAGCACCCTTCTGTTCAGAGATCCCATGGTCAATCCCAGCAGACCTAAACACAGTAGTACTCACCCTGGGAGCTACCACGATCTCACCACTCTTGGAGCCACGCACAATGGTAGGAGGATGAGTCCTAGCGTGCTCCAAGTAGTCAAATCTTAGACCCTGATTAAATCGGCTAATTTTGGATTGGTCTAGAATTAGATTGAGCTTCTTCTTGCCCCCAACAAACTTCTCGAGAGTGCTCATGAGATACTCACACTCCCGGAAGAACGAGGCACATGAAGAACAGGGGGAAGGAGAGGAAGAAGAAGAACCAGAAAGAGAAGATCTCTCAGCACGTGCTTTTTGTTCCCTTAGCACGGCTGCCTCAATCTTGAGGGCCTCACAAGAAACGCAAGGAGCATTTCTAATTCTAAGGGTTTGGTCTTCTAATTTCTTCCTAAGCTCAATATGGATTTTATCCACATCATCCTTAATCCCAACACACAGCAGGCAACCAATTTTTGACTTAACTAGTAAGTCCTTAGCAAGTTGATCACACTTGACATTCAAAGCATCATTGTCAAGTTTTAGTTGCCTCTGACCCTCACATGAGTTATTTGGGTCCTTAGAAGCATGCAATTCAAGTTCATCATTTCTAGCAGAAAGCTTTCTAAGGTGTTCGCTCATGGCATCAATTTCGGCAAGCAATTTAGGGCAATTAGCACATGATGGAGTGGAGTGAGCATGAATAAAACTAGCCTCAACAGGAATAGCATTTACTGAACTAGTGCCAGCATTCTTCAACCTAAGACCATCAAGTTCAGCAAGTACACTATCATGTATGGTCCTTAGGTTCTCCAGCTCCACAAGTAAAGCATCACAAAGAGTACAGCTATCAGAGTCTTGGGAGGAACATGATTTAAGTAAAGCTAACTCCCGAGACAGGCTATCTACCTCCTTCTCTAACTCCAAACACCTCGACCTAGCCTTAGCATGAAACTTGCCTAATTTACAGAAGGCATCATTTAACTCGTCGTAGGTGGGTACCTGATCTGTGTCACTGTACAGCTCGGAGTCGCTCACTTCAATGGCGTCTGCCATGAAGCACATACCGGAGAAATCATTGCCGCTCTTCACCTTCTCTTGCGGATCATCCTCGCTTGCATCGCTCCAGTTCTCAGTGTCGGAGAGCTCGATGTCGTCCAGCGCGGCGAGGACCCGGTGAAAGAGCTTCTTGTTCTTGGCGAAGTTGTGGTACTTCTTCTTCACCGGCTCACGAGCTGGGGCCTTCTTGTTGCGGTTCTTGTCGGTATAATCGTTCTTGCCCGAACCGCCTTGTTCGCTCTTGCCCTTCTCCAGCTTGGGGCAGTTCGCTCGAATGTGGTTGGGGCCACCACACTCGAAGCAGGTGATCACGCCACCTCTTTTCCTCTCTCTCACCCTCTTGTAGGCATAAGAAAACTTGCGAGCAAGAAGAGCAAGCTCATTTTCTGGAAATTTTTTCAGTTGGTCATCGCTTAGCTCGCAAAGGGTGGAGAGAGAGAAACCACAAGAAGAGTTAGAAGAGGAAGATCCAATGGGATCGGTGACCAAGGCCATCGACTGAGATTTTGTCTTCCGCGAGACGACGTTGATCTCATGAGTCTTGAGACGGGAATAAAGCCCGTCAAGAGTCAAGGTCGACAGGTCGGTGGTGTCCTTGATGGTGGTCACCTTCATCTCCCAAACGCGCAAATCAAGTGCGGTCAAGAAATATCGAGCATTATCCAAGTCAGGGTATATACAACCAACTGCTCGAAGATCGCTCAAGATCTTGGTAAAACGATCGAAACACTCATCAAGACTCTCACCAACGTGTTGTTCAAGCTTGTTGAACTCACGCTTGAATTGGTCCTGTCGAACCGTCTTGATTTGGGTAGTGCCCTCATGGTAAGCATCTAGGGTCACCCAAATCTCATGAGCAGAACGAAGGTGAGAAATCCTGTCATACTTACTTCGGCTAAGACTCTGTATGAGGATGTTCCTTGCTTTAGCGTTCGCCTCAACGTCAGCCATATTGCCGGTCGTGACGTTTTCATCGGCAGAAACCTCATATGGGAGTTTCACCTTTTGCCATATAAGGAAGCCCTGGGCAGTGATGTATGACTTCATGCGCGACTTCCAGAATGGAAAATCGACTCCAGAGAAAATGGGTGGCTTGGTGGAATACTTGTCCATCGCCATGGCTCTTGAGACCGGTCAAGATCTATGAAAGAGCAAAACCGGCTTTGATACCAATTGAAAGACCGATATGGCGACCAGAGGGGGGGTGAATGGTCCCAAAATAAATTTTCCCACCTCTTAGACAAATACTAGTCAAAAGACTCAATACTGCTTGTAAAGAACAGAGACTAGAAAAACACAAGCAATGTTCAGAAAACAGCACGACTCCAAAAAGCCAATCTGTGATCTTGGCTTGCTCGTGAGATTCTAATGATCAAGATAGACTTGAATGTCTTCTCACACGTCAAAGCAAGCAAGATAGTACAAAAGTAAACACCAAAACTCGATCAATTAAGAATTCATCATGAAGGGACAAAAGATCAGTTTCTTTGCAGAACTTGAACCAGGGTTGCCTAGAGAATTTGGATATGCTCTGAGTGAAGATTCATCCAATCAATCTCTCATTCTTTGCAACAAGAACCGAAGCAAATCAAAACTAAAGAACGCAAGTCACACGTTTACACACTTCAAGAACACACAGATTCACAACTTGCAACAAGAACAGAAGGATTGCCTAAATGATTGAAAGCATCGAATCAAGAGAAGAGTTCATCAATAATGAATTTCAACAAAGATTCAATAGCATGTAGAAGGAGACGAGGCAAATCCAAATTTACGTAAAGTAAATTGCAAGTAAGTAAATGCGGAATTTAGATAGCAGAATTTAAGTGCGTAATGTAAATACGTAAAGGAAATGAAACTAGAACATAAATGAAGAACATTTCATTTCTGGAAGGGAGGTTTACAAAGCCTCACAACAAAATGAGCAAAACTCAAATGAGCAGCAAAAACCTCAGAACCTTCAAAGAGGGAAGGCTGCTCCTACCCCTCTATTTATAGTGACCTGGGATCAATCCTCACCCTTGGATATCTTGCTTCAATCCTAAGCCAACTTTCAAGAGCCAGGATTTGATCCTTACACTGTCACTCTCAACAACTCTCAACTACACTCAGATACTTTCTAGTACACCTGAAAGCAAGCTACACTTATCCACTACTTTATCTTCCAGAACTGCAACCCTACAGCTTTCCTTGATCCAAGTAGTGATAAGCTAGCTTCTCCACTGATCTCTTGTCTCTTGGAACTGCACCGACTTCATCTCTGGCCATCTTTCGACGAACTTCCGGCCAACTTGAACCTCCGGCCATCCCATGTCTAGTTCCAGCCTCCCTTCGCCTCACCATGACCACCAAATGAAGTCCTACATTCACAAAGACAAGAAATCCCTTCTTGGTTCTACCATGAACCCATCACAACAATTCGATTATGAGTTGGGGTTAGAAAAGACCAAAAACGGACCAAAACATTTCAACCAAATGCAGACAAGCTGTTTTCAATACAGCAGGATCTTCTCAATTTGTTATGATTTTATATGTTGTTCTACTGAAAATCTTGTCAACATAAAAAAGTTGTGTTTCAAAATTATATACAACTTTCATGTAGAACACATAATTTTTCGAGCACGGGAAGACCCTAAAAAATGCATATTATTGCACGCTGGAAAATTGGTCCGTCGTACACGTGAAAATCTCTATTAAACTTCCCGATTTTATATGATTTTTTATGTTGCTCAAATGAAAAACTTGTCAACATGAAAAATATGCGTCTTGAAATTCTCTACAACTTTCATGTAGACCAAATAAATTTTTGAGTAAGATAAGACCTTCAAAAATGCATATTACTGTACACGAGTAAATTTGGTCCGTCATACACATGGAGGTCACAAAAATTTGGTCCGGTCTACACATGAAGATCACAAAAAATTAGTCCGGCCTACACATGAAGATAATAAAAATTTGGTCCGGCCTACACATGAAGATCACAAAAATTTGGTCCGGCCTACACATGAAGATCACAAAAATTTGGTCCGGCCTACACATGAAGATCACAAAAATTTAGTCCGGCCTACACATGAAGATCACAAAAATTTAGTCCGGCCTAAATGCAACTCATGCAACATTTGGTCCGTCGCAAATGCAACTCCAACTTGAGATCAAATTTAAATACAAACTCAAATCTAAGCTATTCTAGATCATATAAAGTTAAATACTCATCACAAATAAAGATGGACCTCCACATGCTCCTTCAGAACACCACCCGAATCGGCGCACGCGGGGCTGCCGTGCCAGTTGCCGTGCGCCCGTGCCGAGGAGCGGTAGGGTGATGTGGCTTTGTAACCGCCAGCTACTCGGCACGGCTGGCCGGTCACGAGTATCTTTGGTGCGAGACATGCTAAAACTCACGTTCTCGTTCGGTTCGATCGGATGCTTTCCGTAGCCGGTTAGGAGCTCTACCAGAGGCGAGCGGTTGGTCTTGGAGTGTCTGATGGGGCAGAGACCAACGTGCGATTCGTTCGTTCGGTCACGGGATGCTCGATGCTCTGCCAAGACTTGCCGTAACACTTCAGATTGGAGTCGATCTGAGTGCAGCTACGGTAGTGTGATGACAGCCATTTAAAAACTTTGCTATGTATGATTTTTATAATAGAGGAGAGTATAGTTATTTTTTAAAAAGATAATCATGTAGATAACATAAAACATCATTGTATGAGTTATTATCTATAACAAACACTTTGTTCATACTATGATTAAAAGATTGTGGAGCATATAGAGACAACTTTAATATGACATTTATTACAAAAATTGTCTTTAGATAATATGGATGAATATATAGACAACGATTATCTTTACTACTGTACACACTTTTAGAGATAGAAACTAAGAAAGATGGTAAGATAGATGTTGCAGAGTAGGCAGAAGAACGAAGCACGTGAACCCATCCGTTGATTTGGTGTTTACTCACCGACGGAGTCGGAGACACGAAGGAATTCGGTCCTTGTCGCCCTAATCGGACCCAATCAAGAACAACGTTGACGCGGAAAAGGAGTCCACGATTTATGCTCTTTTTTCCGTTCGGTGGCTACAACTACAATGGCGCGTATCTTCGTTCTTGTAGGCTGACTTGTATGGTGCGGCGTCTACCCTGCTTGTTGGATTAAAAGAAGAATAAATTGCCTCCGCTGCTACTACCACTCATCCAACCGTATTGCAGTGTGACAAAGTCCTCTACCCCTGCTCTGGTGGTGATAGTCGTGAACAAGTATCGGTTTCTCTTCACAACCGGAAAAATCCAGAATTGCGAACTTAATCCTTCACCGTGTAGCGAAAAAGTTCAGTACAAGGAAAAGAGTGTCCACTCGTGGTGCCAAATGATGAGCTAAGGTAGTATTTTTTAAATATCTAAGTTAGTTTAGGAACAGCAAGTGTAACACTAAGCCAGTTTAGGAGCAGCAAGTGTAACACTAAGCCCTCCGGATCAAACTTCTCGTGCCTTACTAGAATAATTAAAAACAAGTACGCATACATACATGTTAAGTGGGACAGTATGTTTTCGAGCTTCGAAGGTCATGGAGCCTTCGATTAGGGCTGTTCCTAACATTTCGGAGACCCTACGGCAAAACAAAAGTGGAGTCCCTATGTAAGAACTAACATTTTAGATATCTCAATTCTATTTAGGGCAGTTCTGAGCATTTTCATATCCAAAGCCTAATGCGCATTGATAACATATGCAAACAATTTCATAAAATCGACATCCTACTATAGTACTGTATGAACAAGGTTATACGTGCAAAACTTCTCTTGTAAGTTGCAAACGACATATAACTTAAGGCCTCGCATGAAACTCGAGAAATTACATTAGCTATATGAAATGAGCTGTTTTCTATGAAATTTATGCATTCTAAATACTTTCTAAAGAGTATGAAACTACATAAAAAAATATTTTTATGGGATTTTTTGGTTACCCAAGACATACAACTAAGCAATCTGATACGGATATGAGAAGCTACACCAGAATCAATATCGATGATTTTAGCATGCATATGCCATATCACAGGAAAGATATGGAAGTCTAGTTTCCAGCGCTTCAAACCATGCATCGTTTCGACTTTCGAAGCAAAAGTTATGACCATTTAAGTGGAAACTGCGAAGGCTGTTTTGTGAGTGCGCGAAATTAAAAGAAGACTCCTCAAATGCTTCACCAATATAATTTTCCAAATACCTTCATTAGTACTTGCATTCATACCTAATTAGGAGTGTTGTTCCTAGTATAAATACCCCATGTACTCCTCCATTGTAAGTAATGAAAAGTGAAAAATGTTGTTATGAATAATTTTTAGAATCAGCCATCATAGCGTCTTCTCCACCATAGAATGGCTGTATGGAGGGATCCTTATCCACCCTTTGCTCTTGTAAACTCGCTTTGTGAAATTACAAAGGCGGTCGTTCGACGATAACCTTTCTGTGCTTCCAACTTCATGCATGGTTGTGTGGATTGAGAACTTAGAGTGTGGTTAGATGAATTCTTGTTGCAAGTCATTGCATAGGCAGTGGTTGGCCTCAAGATCGTTGGGTTGCACTGTTATCTTTGGCTGTTTGCAGCTAGTTATCTTTTTTTTTTCTTGCTCTCACGCTGTGAATGTCAGGCACCCCGTATCACAATCATTAGTCGACACTAAAAGCCCAAAGCAACAACCTTTAACCAAAAAATTCTCCATATCCTTTAATTGATAAGAAACTTTCTGTTAGTCACCAAACACAACCAACCGGTCACCATAGGCACTAGAAATTCAAATTACCAACCTCAAATGTTTTCTTCATATTCTTTAACCAAGGAATTCAAATATATAAAGAATCACCGATTGTCAAATTCTCTCTCAACTTAATTAGTAGGTAGTAAGATGCAAGCGAGTTGTGTCGAGCTAGTCATCGATCTTGTGATCGAGCATTTATTCGTTTAGTCTATTATGAATGCTAAATGCAGATGTTTCCAAATGGCGAGTTGTTGAGCTGAGCACTTGGACTGGCTTAGACAAGTTCTCAGTATTGTTATTGGTGGTCTAATTCTTTGTTCTTGCTAGTGGCTACTTGGGAGTTGACGATATAGACTCATATCCTTATGTAATTCGATTTGTATTGCTGCCCATGCCTCTGAGTCGGCCATGTCTCTTACCACTTTCTTAATGCATGTAAAGGATGTGCGTGAGTATATATACATATAGTACATGAGTATAATAAAAGAAGTATAACACTAAGCAAGTCCGCCTTTCTCCGTTTTGGTGTACTCGGACTCGGAGACTATACATGGCGCATGGGTCCCCTCGAGGCTCAAGCTACTAGCCTAACGCAACAAGGGACGTGTCTGAAGCGACATCTACTGGCGGCCACCACCTCCGTCCGTTTGGTCGATGTGCACTTCAGTCTTTAAGATAAGACTTTTGGCATCCATCGGCACACCGCGGATCGCATATATACTGGCAATCATTCGTTCGGTAGGTGACACCAGATTTCACCAAACAATCTGCCCCGTAGCGACTCGCCGTGTCGCCCATCGGCATGTAGCTTACTAGCTGCCGTGTGATTCGAGGTTGGATTACTCATGTCAAAGTACTTTCTAGTTTCTCGATGAGATGAACGGAATTGTTTTTAGAGACAACTGTTTCAACTTGTTACGAACTAGAAGCCTGACACTGCAAGACGGTGCAAACATGAAAAGATAGTCAGATAGGCTGAGCTACTCACTGTTCCTGGGTTCCCCGAATCCCCGGGCTCCACGGCATTTCTTTTTGTCCATTCCACGAATGGGAACAAGCAAAGAGAGGTCTTTAGGACGCCGTGCAAAAGATCTATAGCACGTCGCCAAGTGCCAAGTAAGACTTTTCAACTGGCTGCAGTGCCAAAATCCTTGACGTCGTACAAGGTAGCAGTGTAGCACTAGATAGTACACAAAAGACAATGCATGTTGAACATCAAAGAGGAAAGGAGAGTTCCGCAGATCACCACTTGAACTAATTACCGTGCTCGTAGTCGTACCGTCCCTACCAAAATCTTCATCTAAAAATCAGACACTCTAGCACTAAATAACAGGGCAAAATCAGGCACTCTAGCACTAAATAACAGCGCCATCTCCACTTAATATGAAGTCAAGAAATTAATTGTCAAGGATTGCAGTGGTGCGAACGATGGGCTCCGCCGCTCCTTAGCCTCACCATGGTCCATGCGACCTTTGCCAAAGATTTCGTCACTCGCGCTCAAAAAGCGAGAGCAACATGAACCATTTTGTATGCATTTGCAACAGAAAGGCTACTTTCATGGATCAGCTGTGTACATACTACCCGGTAGCTAGTTTTACGTATGCATCGACCAGGCTGGGTCAGTCTATCATTTGGACGCATAGTACAGTGCACCTAATTAACGATTTAATTCCTTCCTCCTCGAACGGCTATAGGTAGGCGTCACACCAGCAAAAGAAAATACTATCCTACACTAAATTTAATATAGACATTTAATTCTTTTTATTCAATATATCATATTAGTTAATATTTATTTATATTTTTTCTAATAGTAGAGTAGTAGAAATGCCCTCAATAAATTAATATCTATATCTGATTTTTTTACTGTTCATAATGAACCGATGATATAATGCGCCGTAGAATTGAGAGAGACATATACGAACGAACGAATGGGCGGCCAAAGTGACAAACGTGCGTGCGAGTGGAGGCATGGCGCGGCCCAGGCGCGAACACTGCGCGACGACCAAACTTTAGTTTCTCCTCTCTCTCCGTTGCCTGGCCCCAACACAATTGCACATCTCGAGCGCCGCGCACGCAGCACCACAAAAACGCACGGCTCCTCGTGCCCACGTCTCCTTACGTGCCGTGCCGGCAGTTGCACGGAGACGTGCACCTCGCCCGCGCGTGCGTCCGCCTTGCTCCTCGAGTGCTCGCGACGGGTGACGAAGCGGCGAAAGGCAACTAGGCAAGGCGCCGTCCGTTTATTTCCCGGGCTTTTCTCCCCCGTGATCGGGTCCTATTCTTAGGCCCTTACTGAAGTAAACGGGCGTCTAGCGCGCCCGCTTCGGCCATGGACGTAGCATCCTCCTCCTCCAGCCCCGTCCTGTTCGCCGCGCACCGCCGCCGCCTCAACGACGTCGACAGCGACGGCAGGCACCGCGGACACGGCGCCGGCACGGCGGGGGTCAAGGCGCTGTTTTCTATCAGGAGTAATAGCAAGAGGGCGTCGTCCATGATCAACCAGGTCTGGATGAGGAACGCGGTGGCGTGCCTGCTCTGCCTCGCCGTGGTCGTCGGGCTCCTGAGCTCGCACCGAGGCGACAGCGCTGGCGGGAGGCTTGTGCAAAGGGTGGACGTTGGTGACGGCGAGGTGCTCGGCTGGAGGGAGGAGAATCTCACGGCTGTCGCTCGCCGGCCGCCCTACCCGCCGGTAAGTACGTCTCGCCGCTCACTGTTCGGTTAATTCGATCGCACCCAAACCTGCCGGTACCTAGCAAGTCAAGGCAAGCTAAAACTAATCTAAACACGTAGAACTAATTTTGATTGTTTAGAAAAAAGAACTTTTAGAATGAGTTTTGGAATGTTAATGTGCAATGGATGATATTGTGGTTCTACCGAGAACGATGATTGGATATTGGACCAGACATGGATATGAATTCGTTCCAGCTTCTGTTCTGCTAGAACGATGGAATTAGCAGAGACGTGTTGGATCTTCGGCTCTTCGCGGACCGCGCGCGCGTACGCAAGAGAACTTGAGAAGCTTCATGGCGGGCGTTCAAGACCTTGGAGGTCGTAGTTGCCGTTCTGTATTTTAGCTGTACAATCAAACTGGATACACACGACATTTCAGTAGCTCCAGAGGCAGCCCTTCCGTCCGTGTCTTTGTCGATGAATAGGTGCCCGTTCATTTCGTCTGTGGTGTAGTACACTGGCATTTTTGGGCACATCGCTATTTCTTCCTTTTCGTGTAGTTATTGTTGGTGTCCACTCGTTGCACAATTCAATTGGGATTTGGGAGTGTGATTCCCTGTGGTTAATGCCATCGATGTAGGCCCTTAGGGCGTGCAACGAAAGCACTTCCAAAGTGTTGATGTGGATGTTGAAGTTGTGGTTCTCAAAGCCGGGATTTGCAACAACATTTTGAGAAACTCACGTTCAAGTTCCACGGCCACCGGAACATAGCAGAATTGTCGCAAATGGAGTGAAATAAATTTGGATCAGAACAGTTTTAAACATACACTCGTTTCATTTGCACAAGCTAGCCCCAGATGATCAATCTACAATGGGGAAAGCAGCTTCAACAACGGCAATACTATACATATCAACTTTTTTTGCTGTACATGCGGACAACACTTGGTTCGATGGTGATCAAAAGTTGTTGGTGTAGATCATGGGTAGGATTAAATGTGAGAAGAAATCGATGGTTGAGATCATCTTGTAGTACATATGTACTACAAAATGTGTATTGTGTGAAACATTTTCCTTTATACAATAAAACTATCACCAAGTTGCCATGGAGATTCGAGAGAAAAAAAACCAGTAGATACACTAAATCCTGCAAATGAACAAAATATTGGCGGTTCTTTGCGTTGCTTTAAGGAAGAAAATATCTACATGAGCTTCTAGGGAAGAAAATCCGAATGTTGCCTTCTCCAGTCTTCGAAAAGAAAAGAAAAGAAAAGGTAAAAAAAGTGAGAGTTTTACATCAATCAATCAATCCTATGCCAACAAAGTGCTGCAGTAGTGCTTCTATGACTAGAACACGGGCAAAAAGAGTTCTCAATCTGCTGATTGTACAATATGAAGCGTGGCTTATTGCATGTTTCACACTAATTAAGCGTCCATGGACCTGCAAACAAATTAGCAGAATGGATGTTGTCAGATACTGATGTTCCTAATTTACAATCTACAGCTTCTAGTTTTATTCAATTAACTGTTTTTTATTCATGAAAGCAAAATACATATCAAATGATATTATCCGCTAGCTTTGTACTGAATTTCCCTTGCAACACAAACAGGTGCCTCGGATATGGATGATGCCGGATAACGAGGGTTACAGCAAATGCATTGAACGCCCAAAAAACCATTACAGTAAGTTACACTTACCATCTTTCAGGTCAATAGTAGTTTGAACTAACGGCCTTCCATCTTTCAAATTAGTACTAGCCTGAACTGAACGGCTACACTTGGCCACACTTGGTATGCTCCTTTTCAGGAACAAACAATGCAACAGCTGGTTATATAATTGTGGATGCCAATGGTGGATTGAACCAGATGAGAATGGGAGTATGTATACATCTATGTTTTTGTATAAAAAAAAGAACTTAGCGTATGAATTATGAAGATGCCTTTCAGCTCATTTACATAATTACATTGCTTCAAAATCATCCTTGTAGATAAGTGATATGGTTGCAGTTGCTAAGCTCATGAATGCAACACTAGTAATCCCTGCACTGGACCACAAGTCATTCTGGACCGACCAAAGGTTCTTCTCTTCATGACCAATAATGAGGATCTTGTAGATACTGTTGGGATAACTGATGTTTGTCTTTACATCTAGTGATTTCAAAGATATATTTGATGTGGAGCACTTCAAGAAAACTTTAGAGGATGATATTTTGATTGTGGATTCCTTGCCACCTGCTTACAAAAGATTGAAACCTTATATGAGAGCACCCACCTCCTGGTCCAGGGTATGAACCAACTACTTCAGGGACTACTCAAGTGGACATCACAGTTGCATAGAAATGAGGAATTTTTTTTAGTACGGCTGAACAATGATGGGTTGCTAGTTCTTCTTTGCAGGCTTCTTATTACAGAGCTTTCGCAAGGACACTGAAGAAGGCCAAAGTTGTGAAATTTACACATACAGATTCACGAATTGTTAACAATGGTCTCCCTCCTCCTATCCAACGACTCCGTTGCCGGGCAAATTATGAGGCACTAAGATACAGGCAAGAAATTGAAGAGCTAGGTAGTACTCTAGTTGATAGACTGAGGAATGGGTCCAACCATTATATCGCACTTCACTTAAGGTGACTGAAACTGCAAATGTTTAATAAAGTTGACAGCATTTTTCTGCAGAGAAATTTGCAGATCAGTAATATATTTGTTTTTCTTATCAATTGACAGATATGAGAAGGACATGCTTTCATTTACTGGCTGCAGCCATAACCTAACAAATCAAGAGGCAGAGGAGCTGAGAGAAATGAGACTCAAGGTGCGGCACTGGAAAGAGAAGGAAATCAACAGTA
The DNA here is from genome assembly GCA_036346275.1 of Otatea glauca. Lineage (NCBI taxonomy): Eukaryota > Viridiplantae > Streptophyta > Magnoliopsida > Poales > Poaceae > Otatea > Otatea glauca. The sequence continues at coordinate 44,621,613 of CM070712.1, read as the reverse complement.
AGGAGAGGCGACTCCAAGGAGGCTGCCCTATGACTCCACGTGAAGCAGCTTTTTTCCTTAAAGCTATGGGTTATCCTTCCAGCACGAAGATCTACATTGTAGCAGGTGAAATATATGGTGGACATAGCATGGATGCATTAAAGGCCGAATATCCAAACGTCTACACACATTATAGTCTGGCGACGGTAGATGAATTAGAGCCTCTTGAGCTGTACCAAAATAGATTAGCTGCTGTGGACTACAATGTGGCCCTCCAGAGTGATGTTTTTGTGTATACATATCACGGACATATGGCTAAATCAGTACAGGGTCACAGAAGATTTGAAGGATTCCGGAAAACCATCAACCCTGACAGGTACATTTCTAGGAGTGTTGTTTGAGTTATTACATCTCAATTCGTCAGTGTTGAATTGTTTTACTGTTTACAGGCAGAAGCTTGTGGAGCTTATTGACAAGCTTGACGAAGGTGCAATAACCTGGAATGAGTTTCAAAGCGAAGTGAAGATGCATCACGAAAGCAGACTTGGGGGTTCATACCAGAGGTTGCCTGGTCAAAGTCCAAGGCAAGAGGAGTATTTTTATGCAAATCCTCTTCCAGGGTGCTTGTGCAAAAATAAACGCAAAGGATAAGTGACATGGAATTATTCTAACGAGGTGGGATAGTTCAGTCTTCAAACATACTGCCTGCTTCACTGAATGTAACATGGACATAGATAGAATTTTCTTCGAATGATGAGATACACCAAATACTGCATCTCCTGGTAAACTGACAGCGACAGCCCACAGATCATTTTCCTAGACTGACCATGTATGTACTCATTCTTGCACACAAAGTTGGTAGACGGAAGTTCACTTGTTATCGTCTGAGATGTGCATTTCCAACGAATTGTTTATTCAAGTCTAGGGGAAAATGTAAAGCCAAAGAGATTTCAAGTACTATTATAGGATACTAGGATAGGTGTACCACAGGGGATAGGATTAGCTAGAAAAAGACTTCGATCCATGTTTGTGCTTAGTTCATATCCATATGTACAGTCATTCCTCTTTCTTGATAATTTTGATTCATTCTAGAAGTCCAACTTTATTCTGGATGGACTTGTGTATGCACTATGCACAATAGTTATCAGGTATAGATTAAGCTGTAACCGACAAGTGATGAATGAGATATTTTTTCTTAGCCTAACTCATTCCATTATGTCTTCGCATTTAGCTACTATTAAAATAACTAGCAAGATGGCCACGCGCATTTGCGCGTACATCATTTTTAAAGTATGTGTTAAATGACTTGATAATATATATACGATTTTTTTTCAAAAATAGATCAATGCAAAACACAATTTGTGATATTTTGATATTGTATATTATAGGAGAGAATATATTTACTCCGTTTCTCATTACTTATCACATATTTACTCCGTTTCTCAGTACTTATCACATGTGATCGAAAGTTTCTTCTACGAATACCTGCAAAGAAAAATAGTAAACATAGCATAACATAATATTTTCTATTTATATTATCATCTCTTAATTTCATTATTACAATGTTTGTCTCTTTCTTTCGGTACTTCTTTTATTGCACATCATATTGCTCATACCGGTATAACTGAATGAACAACTGTCAATGTATCACTCTCTTAATCTCTTCGTTCCGTGGAGATCTACCAAATAAAGGGTTAGAATTTTTTTTGAGAATTTTTAGTATATTCTATATTTTTTTAGCGACTATAAAAAACGTGTAATCGACTTTTATTACATAATAGTTAATAATATATATATATATATATACACAAATCAAATTACTTACCTTATTTTATTTCCCCCCTTAAATTAGCATATTTCTAAAATTTTAATTCTGAATAAAATAAAAAAAATTATATTTTTCACTTAGTATGGAATTAAAAATAATCCCTAATTTCCTTTTATATTTATTCTTATGTTATTTATATTTAATTTCGAATTTCAAGTTTTGATTTAGAATTTGTATGAAAATCAAATGAATAATTTCATTTTGTTTTTATTCCGAATTTATGTTAATTTTTATTTGTTAATTTTTATGTAATTTTGCATATCGGTTGTACGGTAGAAATCGTATACAAATCCAATTACTATTTTTTATATAATTTATATTCTATATTTTAGCAATGTACATGTTTAATTTGGACTTCATATGAAAGTTAAATGGTTGCTTTTTATTTATTTATTATTCTGAATTTCTGTTATTTTTATTGTTCTTAGTATGGGCTCTTTGTTTTAATCTAAGTCATCGAATTTATTTTTATTTAGTTTTGAATATTAGTTTTGGATTACAATTGATAATACAAATCCAATTGCTAATTTTCATTCTGAATTTTAGTAATGTACGTGTTTTAATTTAGAGTTCATATGAAAATCAAATGTCTAATTTATTTTATTTTTTATTCTGAATTTTTGTTAATTTTTTGTTGTACTTCACATAGACTCTTTCTTTTAATCTAAGCCATTATAATTTGGATCCTCTAATTAGACGGTTAGACGTTTTTTAAAATAGTAACATCAAATCTAATGGCTATTATAATTTAACTTAGTTAAGGTTCACTAAATTAAGGGTTATATGTTTTGCTTTTTTATGAGAATTTCTAGCATTTTATTTTCTTAACAACTCTACATGATATGCTATTGAAGCGCCGTAGGACCGGTCTTGACCCTGTGACCCAGTATAGGATGGGCGTAATGCCTTCTGATGAAGCCCAGAACACTATTACCACATCAATTTGTTTCCTTTGATCAGGTCGGTGCCATACTTGGTGTTGAATCTATCATAGACGAACCAAGAGATAAAAAAGAACAAATCTAAAGAATCCTGATTTTGTGGGAGTTAGATTAGGAAATCAGGAGGCGCACTCTTCCACGTCAAGAAAGAAGCAGCGATTTCTGTTTTTTTCTGACTACGCAAGTAAAAGGATTCGAAGGGCGATCGAGCTCGTGCAATGTTATTATTTTCCCGTTCTTTTCTTTCCTCGGGAGCACTTGGACGGGGAGCACCAGCAGACACCATGGCGTCCAGGGGATAAGTCTATATACAGTAAATGTCTTGATTTATTTGTTTCTCGACAAAACCGATCTACTTTTAGGGAGTTCTTAGAAAAACCAAATCAAATACAAATTAGTTTTGGGGCTGTGTGACTTTTATGTTATGGCTGAACCAACATGAGGTCATTTGTATTTTCTTTAATTGCATGCATTGAGTCACATCGGTGTGTATTGTCTGTATAAAATCAAGATGCGTCTAATTTAATATCAGAGTTTATGTGCTGATTTGTTAGTTATGATTTATTAATCAAAATTATAATTAGGCTTAATTACGCATGAGATCCAGATGTATCGATCCGCCCCTACCATGTAAGTTTTGTCTTTTATTTTGATTTTATACTACAAAGTAATATATATATCTACTCAATAGCATCTAATGGTCAATATGATGCATTTTTAATTAGGGTCCACCAGATTAAAGGCTAGATATTTTGCTTTTTTGTGAGAATTTTAGTTTATTTCTCAAAGATCTAATGGCAGTTGTAAATAAAGCCCACCAGATTAAGGGCTAGATATTTTGCTTTTTTGTGGGAATTCTTGGTCTAACTCTCATGGGCTTTATTTCTAGTCTATTTCTCAAATATCCAATGGCAATTGTAAATATCTATTTCTCAAAGATCTAATGGCAGTTGTAAATAAAGCCCACCAGATTAAAGGCTAGATATTTTGCTTTTTTGTGGGAATTTCTAGTCTAACTCTCATGGGCTTTATTTTTAGTCTATTTCTCAAAGATCTAATGGTAATTGTAAATAAGGCCCATAAAATTAAGGGCTATATATTTTGTTTTTTTATGGGAATTTCTAGTCTATTTTTTTTTCTTAGCGACTCTCATGAGCTTTTAATATATAATAATAGATGAATTTGGTTATGGCATTTTTTTCTGTCATCAAATATTTTGTTGCTCAGTTCATTCCATTATTTTTTGTGTTTTCGTGCCTTCCCCGTTCCATATCAGTAAGTTTCAATGGATGCTGCACTAAATACCATTCAGCCTGCCAGTTCCTAACATACCGAGTACTGGTGTACAGTGTAGTATTTAAATATATAGTCCCTGTTAAGTTTACTCCTTTAACACAGAGTTCCAGTCAAGTTTCAGAAATTATGAGCAAAATTAAAATGCCAAGAAGTGGCTTTTACAGTACCATATCAAATAGAGTACAGCTTTGTGTCTCGATGTAGTAGTAAAAGTCAAGAAGTAACTATTCAACATTTGAAGACAATACAAGCCTGTCTGTGGCAGACACAATTTTCCTATTAAAGTTCAAATTTGAAATGATACGAAATTGGATGATAAGATGGTATCTCGAAAATTGGTACACATGTGACACCTATTAGCTCTTGTGGTAAAAATTTCCCTTGTTCACTTCCGTTACACTACACCACTCATGAATTAGGCCTGTATCATAAACGTTGTGCATTTCATCGCAAATGATTCACCAGTCACCACATAGAGATTAGAAGGCACGTATGCTTGCTCGGTTGCTCCTTCAAGTTCTGGGCAGCACTCTCAGTGGGGAACCCTCGCACAGCACCAATTGTCCAATGTGAAATGATTCCAGCAGCCACAGCAAATCTTAGCTTCCTCTCCAAAGTACCCTGGTCCTCGCGCATGTCTGGACAAGTTGTCAACTTACTAAGAGCATAAGAGCATGTACAATGAATCAATGATACATGTATGCTATATATAAGAGTATGCTATATAAGATTTTGGATAATGTGAAGGAGAGAGAATGAGGGTAGAGAAAGATGTTGTCTACTATTTAACAGACAGTTTTATAGACAACTTTATATTGTGTATATCATTGTACAGACAGTCTATTAATTATATGAGTGACGAGTAAAAACAACTATATATACAGTTTATTGTATGAGTTGTCTTTAGTACTATCTATAAATGATATGGAAGTGCGTTATAGACAGTCACTGTTTATACCACTGTACATACCCTAATAGCAGAAGCAGCAACAGCGTCCCCAGAACCAATCCGGTCGGTTGTGTATGGAGTTACGAGTGTGTCCTCCGTCCCAACCACACAGCCATGAAACTTGGGTGTGCAGTAGTAGATCCGAAGCATTGCATAGGTCACAAGCAAGAGTTTTATCCCATCATGCCAAATAGGGGCAATTTCTTCAAGGGCGTAGTAGTCGTACTAAAGGATTGGAAATAGCGATCAGAGGGAGGTGAATAATCACAAAACAAATTTTATTTCCAAAGAAACCAACTCAAAAACTACATAAGAGAAGTGTGGAAAAGCAAATTTTCGGAGAATTTCACCCGAGGGTCTATACTACCGCCTATATAGGAGCAGCATTACTGGTGAACAGTAAAATCCGCACAGATTCAAATCCAAAAATTGATGTAACTTTTGATTAGATGATCCAAAACTCGTGAAACTTTGTATGCACCTTCCTAAGGATGCCAAGAACCTATTCAAACCTTCAATCACAAGGATTGGCGTCAAAGTTCGACTTTTTCAAATTTACTGAATGTTGCACCAAAATAGGGTCAAAATCCAAAATTTTGCTCTAAGCTTGCTTGTGGGGATTTGATGATCAAGATGACTTTAGATGGCCTCCCACATGTCATAGCAAGCAAGAACTCCAAAGAAATTGCCTCAATTGTGCAAGATCAAAATCTACCTCAAATCCTTCCTTCTCAAGCTAAAAACCGATTTCTTGATAAATCTCTTGATGATCATATGAGAACTTGACTAGATGATTGGGATATGATCCACAGAGGATTCATCCATAAATCATTCATCCTTGGCAACTCAAGATCAAGAGAAGAAGAAATCACTAAGAAAGATTAAAAACCTAAGAAGAGGGAAGATCAAAACAAGAGATAAAACTTGAGCACAAATTTTAATTTCATTTCAGATTATGAGGATGGATTATAAAACCTCTCATCTGAGGGCAAAATTCCCAAGGAGTACTTACACACCCACACAAGAAAACTAAAAATCTTGTGAAAACGCTAATCTTCCTAACCTAGGTTTAGTAGCTTAGAGCCTCACCACCCACTACATCTCCTTATATAGTGGAGACAACCTTAACCCTAATACCTAGATACACATGTGGATACCATCCATATTTACATGGGCTAACCCGTTAACCCAACACCATACTGGGTTTTACACTCACACAAGCACGCTTCTCAAAGCGACCTTCACCTTGACACCAAATTCGCTCCACGAGCCCGAACTTGAATCCGTCCCCACTTTGGCTTGACATAAACCACTTAGACCACCGTCGCGGTTTTCCAAACCACCTCGTTCGCCGATATTGGGCAAATTACCAATTTGCCCCAATGACTGGTCTTCTTTCTCCTCCAAGCATCGTCCATACTTCGTTGCTTTCTATATGGCCCCAATGACTTGCCGTCAAGCCTCTCACGCGTCTGAAGTCTCCCAAACCGTCCTTGCTTGCAAATGGGCCTAAGTCACTTGACGTGCCACGTGTCCTTGACTGCTTCACCATGGCGACACTGGCTTTCTTGATCGTTTTAGACCTCAACTCCTACCTGAGTCTAGTCCCGATCCATTCCGTTGCTCGACATGTTCATCACTAGTGCTTCATGTTAAACTTCCTTGTCTTCTCGGCTTGCAACCACTTCCTGGCCTCGATCATTTTTCGACGTCCCTTGACCATTTTTGACCTCAGCTCTCCTAGTCTAGTACTAATCTCGCCTTCGTCTAACCATGACCTAGCACCGAAGTCCTACAACCAACACAGACAAGAAACACATCACATAGCACTATTCATAATAAATGCAATTACCAATTACATCATCAAGGAATTAATAAAAAATCACTGATAAACCCGGTATTATCGCCCCTAGGACCGTAGTAGTGCACTGTACTACCGCTCCTAAGTAGCCGGTAGTACCGCTCTCTAAAAAAACTCGGCAAAAACCCCCCTCTAGAATATAACTACCGCCAATTGGAGGCCAGTAGTAACGCACCTCTGGTACTACCGCCCCCATAGCCGGTAGTGCTGGTCCTGCACAATCCAGAAAAACACCCTTCCTAGAAAATGACTACCGCTCCCACAGTCGGTAGCTCCACAGGCCAGCACTACCACCAACTCAGGCCAGTAGTGCCGCCTGACCAGCACTACCGCTCCTACAAGGCCGGTAATGCCGTCTTTGACCTGACAGTCCTCAAATTGCTTCTATTTCACAATAGAATTCAAAAACAAACTTTAACGTGTGCACCACATGCTCAAACACTGTCAATAACTCATCATAAATATGAATAGACCTCTACATGGTCTTTCACGTACTATGGCCCGTTCCTAGTTAGATGAAAACCATCCAAATAATACTGAGGTGGGGTGTCTCGTTTATATTCGTAGTACTCATGATCAAGGAGGAATTCCAGCTCATCCCACCAGATATCAGCCTCGTTCCATGACTTGTTTATCAACTCTTTTGTCTCGTCCCTTGACCTCCACCAAGGCAACGGCAAATTGAGATCAAAGAATATTTTACTTCCAAATTTCTTTGGACAGCTCAATTGCTCTGAAGAGTGTGTTGTGCGTTGAGGGAGTCAATAGGACTTCTGAATTGAAATGGAACATTTTGACCTGTTGAATTACCACATATTAGATCTGAATTCACTTTGTGCTTTCCATCAATCGTAAATAAAGAAAGGATGGCTTAGAATGTAGTTTCATGTCTGCATTGAAAATTCATCTTTTAAGGGTAAACATTAATTAACATAATATGTTTTTTCCACATGTGCATGTGGGTACGTAAGTAGAACCGTGCAGTTCCTATTATCAACTTAAGTAATCCCCGTAGACATAGATCGTCCAATCTATGCATTGGACGGTCCAGATCGGCCAAAAATGGGATGAACAAAGTTTTGTTACAGTACCATGAACAGTTCTTTTGCACAGTAAAAGATTTGCACAATATTTTTAGCCGATCTGGACTGTTTAAATTCGATCGGACGGTCTTTTGGAGACTGCTTAAGTCGCAATCCCTAAAAGACTACACTAGATCTGCTTCCTGTGGGTACTTGTACTATCATCACCGTCACATGTGACTTGACATTGATGCAAACTTTCAAAATTTAAACCACCACCCCATCTTGTAATAAGTGAATATGTCTTGCACAAATCTTGAGGCACAGTTAAGGATTAAGGTATGAAAACATCTAGACCCCTAATTCGATTTGATTTTGATAATTTATGACAATTAAAAGACTAACATTTTCAATTTGAGCATTTTGAAGTGAGTTTGGTCCGAGATTAGATGAACATGGAAGCATGAAAATGGTGAGAAAAAAAATGAGCGCCAAAGACAAGATGACTAAGGTATAAAATTTAAGGATCTTTCATAGTCTTTTTGCCGATCTCGAAGTTTGGAGTAAAAAGATCGGGTTAATAGGATAAATACCGTACTATCAAGAGGGCTTAATGACAAATAGTTTAAATTTGAATTAAGTGTCATATGGCTCGCATCTTGATAGAAGAATCATTGATCGTTGCATTTGGTTTTGTGCTTCAAAGCAAAAGAGTGCTTTCTCAATAAAGTCGGTACTACCGCAGGCATAACGCCGGTAGTACCGCAGTTTGTTCAGCGGTACCTTTTTTCCAGAGAAGCTTCTTTATGATTTTTTCCTTGATTTTCAGGGCCAGAGCTACCGGAGTTAAAATTGCAGTACTACCACATGTGTGGAGGTACCGATCTGATGCCCGGTAGTCTTTTTTCCAGAAAGAGGTGTTTTGAGCATTTTGTCCAGGGCGGTACTACCGCAGGCTAAAATCCGGTAGTACCGGGATTTGTATGGCGGTACTCTTTTTCCAGAACGAGTAGTTTTTGAGTAAATCACTCCAGAAAAGTCGGTACTACCGCACTTTGTGTGGCGGTAGTACCGGACCTCCTCCAACGGCTCCTTCCCGCTGCATTAAATGCTTAAAACCGATCGTTGGGACAGAGCCGGTACTACCGTGCCTTGCACGTCGATAGTACCGGATTTCCTGATTTTCTCAGGATCTCACTTCCAACGGTTGGAATAGTAGGTGGAGGTTATAAATACCCCCACACCTGCTCAATAGAAGCTCTTGGTGACTCATTGAACACATATTGAGCTCTAGCAAGTTCTTTCTACTCACAAGTGTATTAAATTCTCATTTTGATTAAGTAAGAAGCATTCAAGTGTTACATATATATTTAAGTCATTTAGACACTTGATTCATCTTCAAGCAAGCGTCATTACTCTATTCTCTTAGAGATTGCCGCCTTTTAGACGACTTGAAGGTGTTTGTGCGCAGTGAGCTTCTCGACGAAAATTGTGAGAAGCCCCGGTGAGTTGTGAAGGCCGGAGTTTGCCTACCCGGAACGGGAAAGAACTACCTTAGTGATCGAGGAAGGCTCAAGTGGTTGGAGGCGACTTGAACTTATTCAAGTCACCTCAACGTGGATTAGGGGAGATCAGCAAATCTTTGAGACCACGAGATAAAATTTGTGTCTCATTCTCTTGTGATTTGCATTCTTCATTCTTGTGCTAAACTTATAATCCTAGCTATTTGGATATTTTATTTGTGCTTAGAATTATCTCTTGCTCATACATGAATTGCTAGAGTGCTTAGTGATCACTAGAAAAGTTGGTTGTAAATTGTCTTAATTGCAATTCTCGCTTAGTGATTTTATTAATTGCAATTAGTGTCGAAAAATTTAGAAACCTCCTATTCACTCCCCCTATAGTCGGTTATCCTTGATCTACAAGATAGTGTATGTACCCGCATGTATATGTAGTTTTACATTTTTATAATTAACAGCATGAAAGTCATATATTTTTCGCTCATTAGCCAGGATGTGAATCCGAGCGATGTACTTCTGCATAAAGTTTTTTTTTTGTCTTTTTAGTCTTGCAAACTTATTAATTTTAACCATGGGGCACCATTGCGTGTTCAATTGAATAGTTAGAACAGTTATGATATTTTGTACTATGATGATAAACGTTGTGGCAATAAAAATAGTAGAAGAAAAAAAATCTTCATAAAAAACATACTCCCTCCACTCACAAATACATGTCATTTTGAACATCGACATGGTCTTCAAAATATAATTTGACCACTAATTTCTATTGTAATATATTTTTCGAGACAAATCTATACATATGATTTTTCATATATCCAATTTACATATTTAAAAAGATATTGATACTCAAAGTTTCGAATATTTGAAAACAACATGTATTTGTGATAGGAGGAAGTATATAGTACAGAAGGCTCAATTACTCTAATATAACGTTTGATTTTCATGGATTGCTATAACATCATCTAAAATGTAACTTTGTTTGAAACATAGCAGTCCACTGAAATTTATCACACCATCACTCATCGCTAACTTATCTTTTGCAAAGCAGGTTCTACTGGTCAGGGTGCATCTGCCGGTCCAACACCCGCACCATCGGGCACGAACTCCCACCGCGGCGCCACGAAGCGGCCCACCGGCGGCGGCAACTCGTACGGGAGATCCACCCCGTAGTCATAAATTCATAATCGCTCTCACCTCCTCCTCCTCGTCATACTGCTTGGCTTCTTGCTTCGACTTACTGGTCCGACGGCTCGTCCGCTTCGCTAGATCCTCCTCACCCTCCAATCGGACTCCTGTTCCGTCTTCTTGGTTCTACGTCTCGTCCCCTTCGCCTTCGGCGACGACGACGACGAGGACGAGGACTTTTTGCGTCCGCGGCGATGGGCTGGTTTAGGGGGATTCCGGCACCGCGGCGCCGTTGGGGAGCAGCGGATATGGCGGATTCTGGGGAGGCTGAGGTAGAGTGGCACGGCGAGGGGATTGGGCTTGGAGATTACCAATGGTAGGAGGAACCGAGGAAGGGAGAGGCGGCCACGGCCATAGCCGTTCCTCTTCTTTGCTCCCAGGAGGGGTAACGAGTGTTGGACAATCTCCAGAGATTCCAGTGTGATCCGGTAAGGGTTTAGTGATCGTTAAGGATGTCGGGTCGCGCCCGTGACGGGGGAATTCGACTACGGAATTACTTAGGATCGGACATCTGATTTTTTCAGACGCTCTGCAATATTTTTTTTCACGTATGAAACATTTTCTTTGTACGCGTGCAACATTTTTCGTTCGACAACAGTAGAAATATTCACGCAAAACAAAATGTTGCAGACGTTGAAAAAAAATGTTGCACGCGTGAAAAAAATGTTGCAAGACGCGTCCGATAAAATAAACAGTAATCGGACGTCGATTGCTAGTATCTCCCGATGGATTATTGGAGCATGTATATCTGGAATTTTTTTATTTAATATTTATTTTTAATCTTTTTTTCAAAACTAGGCGTTTTAGAAATTGCAAAACTAGGCGCCGGTCGCCCGTATATGGGGCGATCGCCTCATATACGGGCGATATGTGTCTCTGCTAACGGTCCAGTTAACCGAAGTAACGACAGGGCAAAAATCGCCCAATACAAGGGCGATAGCAATTTTTTTTAATGTTAATTTCTCTGCGCTTGGCTCACCCGAATGAGGCTCTGGCTGTGCTTAAAAAGCCACCCGTCGCCCGTACATAGGGCGATCGCCCGTGTAGAGGGCGATAAGTGGCCTTGCCATTACTCTAGTTAGCTAGGCCGTTACTCGAGGGACATATCGCCCGTATATGGGGCGATCGCCCCATATACGGGCGACCGACGCTAGTTTTGCAATTTCTAAAATCTAACCCCTAGTTTTGAAAAAAATATTAAAAAAAATATTAAAGAGAAAAAAATTCGTATATCTGAGCATTTTTACGTCTGTGTTTGTGAAAAGCCTAGCAAGAAGCCGGACCGACTGGACTGGGCTGAATTTGGCCAGGATCACCGCCAATAGTTCAAAATTGTGGTCTTAGGCTATCAGCTACAATTTGCTGGCACACGCTTCTCTATCCTAACATCTTAATTCGATCTTAGCCGGTCAATTCAGCAGAACGTAAACTTTGTTATCCATGACTCGTCTGGAGGCCAATCCATTGTTGGATGGAGTAACGAAGTACAAGTTTTTAATTGAGTTTAAGATGTCAAAGTTCACACTTATGTTTTAGCAGATTGAACAACTGAAGTTTGATATTGGAGTTCATATATAAATTAAATTTCTAATTTTATTAAATTTATTCTGGATTTTAGTAATTTAAGGATTTTACTTTGGAATTCTTCTAGAAATCAAACTGCAAACTTTCCAAATTTTCAATTATTTTTATAGAATTTTTATACAGATTCAATTGATGATTTTTATTCTGAATTAGTTATTTAGGGACTTTCTACTTTAGAAATCAAATTTCTATTTTTTTATTTTTAATCCAAAATTCTTTAATTTTTGTTGGAATTCGTATAGAAATCAAATTGCTAAATTTTATTTAATTTTTATGATGGATATGTTTATTTAGAGATTTTACTTAGGAATTTGTATGGAAATCAAATTGTAAAATTTTATTTTACTTTCTATCCAAAATTTACTTATCTTTAGTTCGAATTCTCATGGAAATAAAATTGATAGTTTTTGTTTATTTGTATTACAAATTATATTTCTTTAGGTATTTTTCTCAGTAATTCATATAGAAATAATTTTCTAGTTTAATTTTTATTTTTATAAAAAAATTAGTTATTTTGTTGGGAATTCGTATAAAAATCTAGTTACTATTTTTTAATTTTATTCTGAATTAAATTTATTTAAGGAGTTTACGTAGAGATTCATATGGAAGTCAACTTTTATTTTATTTCATTTTTATTTGGAATTTCAGCAATTTCTGTATTATACATGGCACAGAGTATTTTTTTAATCTAGACCATCATAATTTAGAACCACCATGATTAATAGTGTAGATTTTCCAGTTTTTCCTCTGATTAATATAGAAATTTCTAGTTTTGATAGCAAACGTGGTGGTTTATTTTATTTAATTTATTTTAAATTTTATTTATTTAGGGATTTTACTTTGGAATTCATATGGAAATCACATTGCAAATTTTCTTTAATTTTTATTTCTAATTTTCAAATTTTTTTAGGATTTGTGTATAGATCCAATTTGTGATTTTTTATTTAAGTTTTGCACCTAATTAGTTATTTAGGTATTTTTTTGCAATTCATATCGATATCAAATATCTAATTTTATTTTATTTTTATCCAAAATTCTAGTTATTTTTTGTTGAATTTGTATAGAAATACAATGGCTAATTTTTCTTTAATTTTTATGTTGAATTATATTTATTTAGGGATTTTATTTAGAAATTAGTATGGAAATTGAATTGGTGGTTTTTTTATATATATTCTATTATGGATTTATTAACTTCGGTTGGGATTCTTTTGAAAAACAAAATGGTATTTTTTTATTTATTTGTATTCCAAATTATATTTGCATGTTGTTGGATCATACATGATGTAGAGTTATTTTATATACTTTTAGGTTGGAGTCGTATACAAATCCAGTTGGTATTTTTAATTTCATTGTTATTCTGAATTTAAGCTATTTAGGAACTTTACTTTGAAGTTTGTATGAAATCAAATTGCTAATTTTATTTGGTTTTTTATTCCAAATATCAGTTATAGGTTGGTATTTGTATACAAATCTAATTACTAATTTTTAATTAATTTTTTCCAAATTTTATTTTTATTTTGATGTTTGTATGGAAATTAAATTGCTAATTTTATTTATTTTTACTGTGAATTTCTGTTTTTTTTTATTATACTTGACGTGGACTCTTTATTTTAATTTTATGGAAATCAAATTCCTATTTTTTTCTTCTTCTTTTTTCTGAATTTTAGTTTTTTAGGTTGGAATTCTATACAAATCCAACTACTGATTTTTATTCCGAATTTTCAGTTTTATTTCGATGTATGTATGGAAATCAGGTTACTAATTATCTTTTATGTTTTATTTTAAATTTTTAAACTTTTATTCTAAATTTTAGTTTTATTTTTTTGTTCGTATAAAAATCATATTACTAATTATCTTTTATGTTTTCTAAATTTTTATTTTTTATTGTATTCAGTACTACAGAAATGTACATCACAATCGGTTCTTTTTCGTCATCACAATCGGTTTTCGTGGCAATACAAAGTCATTGGACAGTGATGAGGCGGCGCTATCACATTCGGTTTTCGCACAATTGTGATAAATGCATCATCACAATCGGTTCTTGCTCTGAACCGATAGTGATGAGGCACTCATCACTATCGCTTTTTATAAAGAACCGATAGTGATGATGAGGTGTGCTGTTGTTGTTTGTGCATTCATATTTCATATTTCAAAAGGCACATTCATATTTCAAATCTAAAAATTATAGAAAAGAATATCTACATGCTTTGCATTATTGCGCTTCTAAAGATCAATAGAACAAAATGACAAAATAGTATGAATTGAATGACACAAGAACGTCAACTACATAATGGTAGAACACAGGGAACCATAACAAGAGAGTCACAAGCATTTTATGTGGTATGAAACAATAGAGTTTCCACATCAAGCTAACTCATGCACCAATTAGAGCACAACTTCAAACTATAGAAGGGCATGGATATCACAAATATAACACAGAAAGATCAAAGAGCATACCATCCTGGATAATGCTTCTTCAAGTTTGCTATAGAAATATGTATTGAACACGTACAAGTCTCCACGAGGTCTGGATTTCTTGAGGTACCTAAAATGGCCATAGTGCCATAGTCAGAATGGACAGTCGATGTTTATTCAAACCTACATAGCAGATTATTGGATTTTGATAAATCTTAAATGGAACACCTCACAATAAGCGTGAGATATGTTGACAAGTCATAATCCAGTCTATTGGATACAATTTTGCAGCTTTACACAATAGCCTCAGAATGCTAGTACTGCCTTGGAAGCCAATTATGCAGGGAGAGTATTACATCAACAATAATTACCTGGGCATTTTGGTTGAAGACCAGTGTTTATCCTGCAAAGAAAAAATAAGATGTAACAATCTTGACTCTATAAATAAAGTGTCTTCAAAAAATGACAAATCTAAACATCACAACTAGTGTTTACCTGTACCATCATTGGCAATGCCAATACTGTCAAAGCTAAGTATGATATCAGAAGGTTGCAGGCATCCAGATTCAGGAGCAGTTGGCTTGACCCTTCTGACACGAACACCCTTTTGATCGGATTTCATTCGCATTGCCTTACGGCGATCAGGATTTTTTATTTTCTGCCATTCTATCCCAAGTATAGGGAAACCTGGCAGAAGAATGCATGAGAATAGGAGATAATAAGCTAATTGCAAGGCAAACCTAGAAGATCATAGATGTCAAAAGACTAAAAGAGTGCATATCAGATTACTAAGCATGACCTGGAAGTTAATAAAAGAGAAAAGGCTAGCACAAAACAATCTATTAATAAAAACAAGATCCCCAGCCATCTAGTAATGCAAGTGTGATGGGTAACCGGTACACATGTGATGACATGCTCTAGGCCTTACAATGGTGTAGTTTAATCCTGATCCCCTGATGTTTCTCTGGTTGCAGCTTTGTAATGAGTACTAAGCCAAATAGGTTGAGCACAATGTAAGCTAGATTCAGAAGTTGACCCATTGCAGCCCCATTTACTAAAATGTGGGCCATCAAATACCAGCGTAGGGCTAAACCAGGAATCGTAGCACCTGGTTAGTTTGTTAGTTCATATTATATGGTTAGTCAAGATTATTAGGGCCAGCCTATATCAAAGGCACGACGGTTCATTTGTTGGCATCAAGAAGTGAAGTAATCTACTTCCAATACTGCAAGGATAGAAGAATAGCTGAATAAGTACAGTAGCAGATCGAATCTAGCTAGCTAGTGTTGAGTTCTACCAAAATTGAACACTTTACTAGCATAAGCATGTCAATGAGAACCATTCCACCAACAAACTGAACTCCTACTAGTTAGATCCGTGATACCTAAGAAATCAAAGCATTAATCAAGATGGAACAAGCTGTACTTCAATTCGCACACAAACCTTCCGCGGAACCCTATCGCGGAGATGACGGCGTCGACGCTGCGGACGACCTTGACAAGCCTATCGGTGCCCTTCATCACATCGGCCCTCACCTTCAATTCAGTTCAACCAACACGCATCTCACACCACCATCACTAACAAAGCAAGAGCAATACAAGTGCAGCTTAACTCATGAGCTGAAGGTTGGGGTCCTTGGGAAGACTGCCACGGGCCCTTCCCACGTCTGTCGTGCTGGCGACGACGCTGAATCCCCTCTCTAGCAGCTTCCATGACTCGCTTGCCAGTGCCTCCCCTTCTCCTCCTGCAACATGACTAAGAACCAAAACTTTGGGCTGACGTGGGAGATGGCGGCGCTGCAAGGTTTGGATCAACCCTTGCACAACAGTTTGAGCTCGGGATCTAGGGTTTGGATCACCACGGAATCAAGAAACGTGCGTACCTTGTGGCTGTCGGGGCAGAGATGCCATCGGCGCCGGGTACGGTGGTGGTGAGGAGGCATCTGGATGCAGCCACATGGTGGCCGAATCCACTTCCATTGCCACGATCTAGGGCTCAGAGAGTCAAAGATTTGCTCGACTTTGACAGCAGCACCAGGGTCCTCCCGGTTTGTCCCTTTCGCTTCCCATTGATCTTCGTCTCTTCGCCGAGGCCCCCTTGCTGCTCCTGGATCCCATCTCGCATCAACTGAGGCTGCGGGGATTGTGTCGAGGGCGGCCGCGAGCGAGTGATGACCAAGATGTTAACGACAACACTATATAAGAGGAGCAATACTATAGGTTTCCAAAAGAAACCGACTGCGAAAACCAATACTGTCGGTTCATAAGAGAAACCGATCGTGAAAACAGACAATCACAATCGGTTTTCCTACAGAAAAATACACATTGCTATCGGTTTCTTTACATTGCTATCGGTTTTTTTATTGGAACCGATACAGAAGAACATATATTGCTATCGTTTTTTATTGGAACCGATACAGAAGAACGTACATTGCTATCAGTTTTTTTTAAACCGATACAGATGTAACATACATTGCTATCGGTTTTCCAGTAGAACTGATACAGATAAATGTATATTTCTATTGGTTTTAAAGAGAAACCAACACAAATGTAAAGGTGATCACTATCGGTTTTGGATCAAAACCGATACAAATAGCCTTTCTTTACTATCGGTTTTAAATCAAACCCGACACAAATATAGAAGTCAGCACATGTTCAGAAGAGAAGAAATGAGTAGCATGTTTATTTAGAATCAACACACAACAATACTATGTAGATACTCTCTAATTTTTCATGAACTTTAAGAACTGAAAAGCTAATATGCCCTAAACTGGCCCTTGACATGAACAGAATATGAAATGTTGCATTTTTTTGCTTTTCAAGATCAACTGATCAACGTAATCCCATTATTTATATCACAATCAGTTCTTACTTAAAAAGCGATAGTGATGTGCATAATCATCACTATCGGTTCTCACTTAAGAAGCGATAGTGATGTGATCATGCACATCACAATCGATTCTTAAGGAGCAATAGTGATATGCACGTGCTCATCACTATCGCTTCTCACATAAGAACCGATAATGATGCTCATCACTATCGGTTCTTAGGTTAGAAGCGATTGCTCATCACTATCGGTTCTAACCTAAGAACCGATAGTGATTATTATTAACACCCCTCCTAAGTCATCTATCACAATCGTTTTTTCAAAAAAAACTTAAGAACCGATCCAAATGAAGCAA
This sequence comes from Otatea glauca, assembly GCA_036346275.1. NCBI lineage: Eukaryota > Viridiplantae > Streptophyta > Magnoliopsida > Poales > Poaceae > Otatea > Otatea glauca. The sequence goes on along the minus strand of CM070712.1, from coordinate 44,603,852 downwards.
TAGTAATGTACCATTCTGTATTAGTGATTTGACATTGACTCTTTCTTTTAATCGTATGGAAACCAAATTTCTATTTCTATTTATTTTTATTCTGAATTTTAATTATTTCTATGTTGTACATGATATAAATTCTTTTTTTTAATCTAGACCGTTATAATATGGACCCGCTATGATCAACGGTGTAGATCTTTTTTATTTTTCTTTGATTAATGTGGATTTTCTAGCTTTGAATTAAAGCGAACATAATGGCTTTTTTTTTACTCTACTTTAATATTACAGTAGATAGATTGATCCATCCAATCATGCAGGGGATATTCATTCGCACGCGATCTGGGCAGGATCACAAATTCGCATTTTCTCACTAACAGTTCCGCTACTTCAATTCACACACTTGCCGAAGTAGCTCATGGACAAAAATCTATAAGTCTATCGAAAATTAAACAAAAAATGTATAACTTAAACGGCACCCAGGAAAACGTAGCTTTATTCAGAACTGGAAGCTTAAAACATGACGAACGATCGAACATGGATAAAATCAGTGACACGCACGCGCGCGCACATACGAATAGACGAAAAAATAGCATAAAACTGGTGCATGGCACTTGAATATGGATACGTCTCGTCCCACACCCAATCTCGTTTTTGTTTCTACGAACTTGTCAAGGACACACGCAATCTGTAGGCTACGTTCAGTAGCACTTCGGATAGTCAGCGGGAGGTGGAGGGAGCAGATTCGGGGCCGGACCGTTGAGCACCTCGAATACCATCCCCAACCCCAACGGCAGGTGCGCGTCAAAGTGACAGTGCAAGAACCACATACCTGTATAATTTTGTGGCAATTGATTCAATCACAAACGTATTCACAGATGAATATGTTGCTAGGTGATCAGCATCAGAATTATGAAACAATCAAGAGCAGTACTTCAATATTTTCTCTCAATACAAGTTGTATAAATTTTAAAGTAAACGAATGAGTAAGTAATTGTCATCTACAATTCATTCATGCTTTAATATTTATGCAACTATCAAAAAGAAAAGCATGAAATCACATCTCAACAATCAATTATATATGCACGCACACTCACCTGGATTGTTCGCCGTGAACCGGATCACGGCCCACCCGCCGGCCGGCACGGCGACGGTGTTGCGCACCTGCGGATTCACAAGGTTGTACGTACTCTTCATCCTCAGGTCGAAGCGCCCGAGCCCATGCGCTAGCACGAAGAAGTTGAACCCGTGCAGATGTATCGGGTGGTTCTCGGCGCCAAGGACACTATTGTACCCTTCATTCTGCAGCACCACCTCCAACACGTCGTTGTAGTTCACCTTCTTCACCGAAGTGACCTTCCTGATCACCCACACCGGCGGCGGGGAGCCGGGGAAGTCCTCGGAGTAGATGTCCGGGACACCCTTGAACAGCGCTTCGAGGAGTGAGACCTTCTTGGGGAACTGGAACGAGTACCTGTTCATGGAAGCCACGAGCGCGAACCCCTGGCATTTTGTCTGGGCCGGAGCGCATGCCGTTTGGTCCAGCCCGAACGAGACGAACATGTTGTGGTCAACGGTCTTTGGCACGGCGGGGTCGCCCGGGCGGACGAGGCCGGTCAGGGACCAGTAGAATTTGACGGCGGTAGCGGTGTTAGTGTGGGACGGCATGAACGGCATGGCCGCTGGGGCGTAGTCCGGCACGCCCTTGTACTTGAGGATGCCCGTGGCGATGGCGGTGTCGAAGGATTTTGGGACGGTCTTGCTCTCGAACACGTGGGCCGCCATGAAGTACCGTCCCGGCGGCGCTGAGGTGGTCATGATGGCGTCCACCGTCTGGCCCGGCGCGATGGCGATAACGTCCGCGGCGTATGATTTGGTGTAGCTGGCGTCGGCGGCGACGACGGTAAAGGCGTGGCCGGCCACCTTGAAGAAGAGCTCGACATTGACTGCAGCGTTGATGATGCGGAGGAGGTAGGTCTTGCCGTACTCCACCTCCACTTGGTACATGCCCGCGCCTAAAATCAGACATATATGCACGTTGAGATGTTTGGTCACATATGCGCGCGGCTGTGGTTTCATGAATTGAGAATTGATTTCTGCACTGTACCTTCGCATGGAGTCTGGTCGCCGGGCAAGCCGTTGATGGTGAGCGCGTCTGATATGTCCTGTCCTAGGCCGGTCAAGTACCCATCGTTCTCCACATCGTCCACATTTCTGTTCCACCATTCGCCTGCCAAAGAATTGTACGCAAAAGATGCACTTCGTAACTAACGCGGTACATGGTTAAAATGTTACGTGTATCATGTATGTTTGTTGCGCACGTACCTAGTAGGATTGGGATCTCGTCGTACGGTTTTGGGAACGGGTAATCACTCGGGCCGTTTCTCGGCTTTATGATGAGCGCGCCATAGATGGTGGCCCGGAGGAGCGAGGAGTGGGCGTGCCACCACAGCGTGCCCTCCTGGCCGATGATGTTGAACCGATATGTGAACGTGCAGGAAGGTTGTATCGGGCACTGTGTTATCATGTTTGCCCCGTCGGCCCAACCACTACGCAACTGAAATATGCCATGCCTGCATCAAACACCGCGGGAAAGGAAACAGGAAAGCTCGTCAATCTTGATGCACTCGAGTATGTACTTCCTCCTTTGTAATATATATATATATATATATATATATATATATATATATATATATATATATATATATATATATATATATATGGGCACCATGGTGCGGGTTCCATGATCCAAAGCGGGTATTTTCCTATGTATTTTCATGTGATACTTTTGAAATTTCTATGATCTTTGAGTTTAACCAGTTTACTAACTAGTTCAAACAAGTTTGAACTGAAATTCAAACTAGAGTTTCCTTTTTTGATGATAGTTAGGATGTAGGTATGTGCTGATTTTATATATAAATCAGCAAAGCATGTGATCCAAACTTGTTCAAAATCTTTGAATTCGAGTATATTTTTTCAAAGGTATGTGTTTCATTTGAATTGTTATAGATGAGTGTATGCCCTAAAACTGAAGTTTTTTAAAAATATTCTCAAATATAGCTTGAATTCGCGCATTTGAAATCATAGTGTCCAGGCACCATGGTGCCCCATTTTAGCTTATATATATATATATATGACTTTTTTTTAATAGTTTTATATATAAATATAAGATGTATTTCATTTCAATATAAAATTAGTGTGATGTTCCCTCTACATCCTAATAAATATTTAGCTTTATTCTATATGTATAAATTGAATACAGTGTTTAGAGATAATAATTAAGGATAACTTAGTCATGTTTAATATTTTTTTTGATCTACATATTAATAAAAGAATATAAATTATAAATTTGGTTGAGAGTATTTTGTAACGAACAGAAGACGAAAGCATAGTTTGGTTTGCACGCAGGCGGTAGGCACACTGGCAGCGTTGGAGCCCGGAGATGGGCGCCGCGTCCGGGGCACGCTACAACACGGGCGGTCGGTGCGAGTGTGACTGCCAATCCGCCATACCATACGTCGCTGCGCTCTCGCGTGGGCCACTGCGCGTTTCTCGGGTTGGCCCTCGGCCACGAGCGTTTGATTGGGCTTGGCGATGGCGGCAGAATGGCAGCGGTGGACCGGTGGCCGGCGAGCGCCTAGGCTACACAGCCGAGCTGAATGGCGTTGGCGTGCCTCGGCCGGAGCTGCGGCCGAGCTAGCGGGTGGGTGGAAGTCTCGGGCTTTTAAATTTTAAGCCAGGTCGGCCGGGACCAGGAAGTGTGGCCCAGAGGGATCCACAAGCAGTTTGCCAAACAAAAAATTCAGAAAAGAGACTGATATTTAACGGGTACTTTACTTACCAATGGATCGACAATGGATATGGTGAATCATTCACGACGAGGACGACCAATGTATCGCCGTCGTTAACCTCTATGGTTGGCCCGGGCAATTGCTGGTTGACAGTGTATATCACACTGTTCATGCAGAGCTGAGAGATCATCATACCGCCCACCTAAAATTTCGGCATACGCCATTGCAACGGTACACAGAGAAGTTAGAAAGACGAAATGGCATGGAGCTATACTACAGTCACTCTGAAATGAACAAACTCGATGTATGTATGCAGCTGTGCAAAGTGCAAAGGCCTGAGCAGAGTAGGCAGCAGTGGATATATATGTGTGCAAGAGAGAATTGAAGTGGCGCTGATAGGTCCAACAAGCTCTTCTGTGCGAGAAATTTACTTTGAAAGTGTGCTCCACGACAGCCCCGCTTGCCATCGCTGTGCAGAGAGCTAGCATGAGTGGCACGAGCATGGCTGCCCGCGCCATGTCCTGTCTCCCGAGAAACTACAAAGCTGGTCCTAGCTTGGTGTCCTTATATACACCGTACTCCATCCCATTGACATGTGGAACTAGTCCTGCATTTCTTGCAGCAGGATATATATTTTTTATTCAGTACATACATGTTTAGAACAAGTCCTGCGTCATTGATCCCTTCGCGTGAGAGCTTCACGATGTAATCAGACTGCGACAACATAAGAAGAATACCTTGTCGGATGTATCGCGTATCCAACCTTTTTCTTTCGGTGTAGTGGTTGCACTTTGCTCTACACTATTTTACTAGGAGCCACCAGCCGCGAGTTGCACCCAGGTCAAGTCTTTCAGAGTATCAAGGTGTGGATTATCCATGCTAGCTCATTGGACGATTTCAAATGCTCCAAGGTTTCCATCGCCTCCCTATATATGTACTTACATTGACTTGATCACGACTCTTTTATAAGATTACATTAGAATTGTGCAGTGTAAAAACAGCCGGTCTTAGCTAGCTAATTTTGTGGCTTGTCAGGATAGTACCGTACGTTAGCTTGAGGTTATAGGACACATCATTGGTAGGTAGAACGTAGAAGCTGTTAGAAGTCAACTACACTTTACGGTTTTTCTACAGCGTAATTTGTCTTTAGGTGAAAGACTAGACGAACTGTAGTTTCTAGAATGTAGAAACTTCCGACGTTCTATACTTGGAGCAATTATTTCTACACGCTTTCAATATATTTCTTGTATAGCCAACAGTGTTTCTAGAGTGTAATCTAGATCTTTTCCGACGGAAAGAGAGCCACGGATGTAACGGAAGACAGAGCAAACACAAGGATCAGCCAAGAACACCGCATACCGCTCGATTGCAATTTCAAGGCCGCAGCAACTTGATGATATACTGAACAAAGTTCGGTGTGGATTCGTTCAAAAGCTAACAAGATAATTTACCAGGACGAACGACGTGAAGAACTTACCAACACAAGCAGTGCTTGAAGTTACGATGATGACAAATGCAATGGGAATGCCGTTAGATATATAGAAGCCTAGTTGGATTGGTCAAACACTAGACTTTGAGTTTAGGTTAGACGCTGAGATATCTACTGCACATTTGCTCCAAAATAGTTCACTGTTATCAATCATAAAAAGATGATGATTATGACATAATGATATGAGGTTTATAGAGTTTCATTATAAACAATTGTCAAATGACAAGTAATATAGTTTTAGAAAGGTGATAGAATAGCTGCAAAATCAGCACAATATGATGTACAGCAGAGAGTATAACTTTTTTTCCAGACAATCTCGAAGCAAAAAAGAAACTTTCAATGACAATATTGATGATTGATCATATATACTAGTACTCAAAAAATGATTGATTGTATAATATCCACGGTCAGGTATACCTTTAAAAGAAATATCTACTATTGTTGGGACAATTCAAGTTCTTTCTGGAAGAACTTTTTTCTTCTTCTTTTTTTCTGGGTGAATTTTCTTCCATTTGATCAGAAAATTTACTTGGCATGATAAGGAGCCAAATTTTTTTTTAAAAAAAATCATGTGTAAGCTAGCATTTTGCTTTCAAGGAAGACTATTCGAAGCTCACAAGAGGACTTCTAACACAGAAAAATAAACAGAAGAAAACAAGCAAACTTTTCAAAGAAATCTCTATGCAGTGATTTCACTCTTGAACCCTTTACAGCCAGTGCATGTATGATGTAGAGAGAGTACGAGACATTTCTACAGAATACCTACTACAGAGTTTAATTTCAAACTAGGACTGACTGAATCACCCATTCATGCATCTATCGTTTTCTCGGAGAATCTTTTCTCCATGTTCAATTTGAACACTCCAAGAGCATGCATCCGTAGGTCATATATGTTCGCTGCCACTCCAGCTTGCAAAGCTTAGCTTGTGCTGAACTGGACCAGAATTTTCTCAGAAGCATTATTGTTTTCTGGCAACAGTAGAAAGAGAGGAACAGATCGATGTGTCTTTCAAAACAACATATCGACGCACTGTGACGGCTAAGCTTTAGGAGATAGCCGGAGTAAAACGATTAAAAGAATTAACAGGGCAAACAACGCCGAGTAGAAATCAATACCCAGCTATTTCAAGTCCCCCTAGTCAATCTCTCTCGTAAAGAGTATCATCCTTTCCGCCACAAGCGCGGCTTATACTACCTGTAAAATATTTGTAACTTGTTTCTCTGCCCTTCTAATATATGCTCTGTCAATTGCTTGTTTTTCAAAAAAAAAAATCAGTTTCTTCATGCATGTTTGGTAGCTTCAGACACTAGCGCAAGCTTGTGAAGCAATTTGGTAGCTTCACCAATCTTGACCTAGACTTGGCGATCGGGAAATCCATTTCCCCCCATGATTCGATTACAAAGTGTCTTCATTTGTTCAGACACTAGCGCAAGCTTGTGAGATCATCAGACGGCACAAACAACAGCATCCAGGCTTAGACGAGGCCACGAGGGCAATGTGCTACCACTAGCCATCTGCATTTACTAGTCGGTGAAAAGAACAGGTGGTTAGACTAACGAATGGCTGTGAACAGAAGGATTTGGGAAACAAACAAACGTGGGAGGGACCGATTGACTGAGAAATGTGTTGCTTTCTTTACCTAGTCAAGTAACTCTTATCATGTCAAGATTAGGTATAAGAAAGCAATGGCAGGCAACTAAACATCTTTATCAATCAGGCCATACCGCTCATTTCAGACAAGTTAATAATGCATCAAGTAATTAAAAAAAGATTAGTTTTTGGAAAAATTGAGGATTTGCCACTCTAAAGAACAGAATTTGATAATTTACCACTCAACAATTTTCTCAATGATTTTGCGACTCCAAAGATTGAAATAACTGCACTTTGCTACTCAGCCCGTATTCGTGTATTTCTTAATTTTTTTGATCGAAATCACTGGTGAAATTCTCTTCTTGCCTCCGGACTTGGTTTCAGCCAGACCTGATTCCCTGTTGGAGCCAGACAGGCTTGGACGATTTGGCTAAAAAAGGTTCCGACTCGCGACCCGGTTCCCCTGTTCATGTATGACCAAGTAGGCCGTTAGAGGTGTGGGGTGAATGACTATTTAAATTTTTCTCCAAGTATTCAATTATCTTTTTACTTAAGTAGCTATAGAGAGCTATGAAGATCAAGACAGAATCTTCACACTGCAATCAACAGAACGAAGCGGCGACGAATAGCAAGATCTTCCCACCTACTATGGATCGGTCTGACCACTGTCACTAGGTTGGTCTGACCGCCGGCAAGAAATTGGTCCGACAGCCAGCTGGTGGCCGGTCTAACCGATAGAGGAACTGCGGTCTAACCGTTTCTCTGCTGATAGACCAAGAACATCCCGAACTCAACTCTAAAGCTTGTCCAACTTTTAATATAGTGAATCAAAGCGCACAAAATCTCGAACACAGCTTCCTAAGGATGCATAGAACCTATTCCAACAAACGATTTCAAGATTCATTGTCAAGATTCTAACCTCATCCATTTTCAAGAAGATGGCTCAAAAACTATGGCCAAAACCTAGATCTAGTCAAGAACGTGAGAAATCTCCAGTAGAGATGACATTGGAAACAATCTTACAAGTCCTAGCAACCTATCCCATGGCACGGAATCAGCTAGAACAAGAAGAAAACACGAGTCATCAATATCAACTTAAGAGGGCAAGAAAACCAAACAAGAGGTCAATTAACACATAAGAGAACGAGTTGAACTTGGATTTCCACTTGATGAGGAAGGATTACAACCACTCCAAATAGAGGACAAAAACACTAAGAGGAATCACTTGGTTCTTTCTAAGAACCCTAGTTTTTCTCTCTTGAACTCTGTCCTTGTCTTCTTCCCCTCTTCTCCTTATATATGTTATAGGCTGAAAAGAAACCCTAAATACAGGATACAAAGTGGATTCCATCCACTCTCTCTTGGGCAAAACCTAATAACCCGACACACAACAGGTTTTTCACACACGCACGTTTCTCAAAGCAATGTCTTCAACCCGAACTCCGCGAGCCTGAATCCACCACTTTTTCCTCCGTGAAATCTTCTTGACCTAAAGTACTTAGGTCAACACCGCGGTTTTACAAACCACCACCATTGCAGTTTTGCAAACCTCCTACTTTATCGATTTTAGGGGAATTACTATTTTGCCCCTCAACCAACCTCTCTCATATTTCCATCGCCTCGAAGCATCGCCTTCCATATGGGCCCAATGACTCATTGCCACGCTTCTCGTGTGTTTGGATCCACCGAACCGTTCACACTTGCAAATAAGAAGTCACTTGATGCGTTACATGACCTTGACCACTTGTGCCTTCCATGGTCCTTGACCATCTCATCCGGCTTCCTTGACCGTTCTGGATCTTTGTTCTCCTAACCAAGTCTTGGTCCTCCATCCGTTTACAATAATTGACTCCAAACCACCTACAGAATAATAAACTAAGCAACTATTTTCGAGCATAAGTTCTTCTCAACTTGACCCACATTAGTCACAAATATGCAACATGCATTCTATATGCACTGAGAATACAACTCAACACACCCCTGACGATCTGACTATAACCAGTCAAACCGCTTGGGCCAGTATGACACCGCTTGCACTAAGCTGGTCAAATCACTACCACTTAGCCAATCTGACCGCTTTGGCAAAGCTAGCCAGACCGCCGCATCTTGTTATGTCAGACTGCAATACCCAATTCGGTCTGATCGCCAAAGTATGAATCTCACCTCAAAAATTGTTAATTGAATCTCACCTCAAAAATTGTTAATTACTCATCACAACACAAATATGACCACCACATGGTCTCACATTTTGACCACTCTTGATTCACACGACGAGGCAAAGGGCGACGGCAACCGTTGAGAGGTAAGGCTTGGACGGCGGCAAATGTAAACCGACAGAATGAGGTAACTTGAGTAATGAAGCAAACATTCAGAATTTCTTTCGATATAGTACCTCATATACTAAATCTTATCTTGAAGATCAAATCTTTAACAGTCAACAGCAGCACTAAGCAATTAGCAGTTCTCGAGCAGATCTCCTAATACTGTTCGCATGCTCCAAGCTTAATCTGAGAAAGCACACACAAGCTGATTATGTGGACAGAGAAACATTATTCACATAGTTACATAGCACAACATATAAGCATTATTCACGTAATTTGCACATATATTCACAACACCGTTCTATTTTTTTACAATAGTAAGCAACCTTCATTGATATTATATCATCCACCAATACAGAAACAAGATAGTTTGCCGCTTTCTGGAGAGTTAGCAGCTTCGATCACCATCAAGAGCAGCCAGAACTCGGTTGCAGCCAACCTGAGCAGTCAAAAGGATGCCATTGCATAAGGCTTCTTCTTTTGTTGTTGTAGCGTTGAGAGCTTGGCCAATATACCATTCTAAGGACCGGAAATAATGATCACAAATTAAATTTTTACCTCCAAAGAAACCAAGCCAAAGCCCCTAGAGATCAAATGGAAGCGAAAAAATAATTTTTAGAGTTTTTAGCCTGGAGTCGGCACTACCGCCTATATAGCGTTGGTACTACCATCATAAACAGTAAAATCAGGCATATAAACAGTAATTTCAACACGAGTTCAAATCAAAAGTTGATGTAACTTTTGATTGAATGATCAAAAACTCGTGAAACTTTGTATGCAACTTTCTAAGGATGTTAGGAACCTATTCCAACCTTCAATTACAAGGATTGACATCAAATTTCTGCCCTTTTTCAAAAATACCGAAGGTTGCATCAAAATCGAGTCAAAAATCAAAACTTCACCCTGAGCATGCTCGTGGGGATTTAATGATCAAGATAATCTTAGATGATCTCCCACATGTCCCAGCAAGCAAGAACATCAAAGAAATTGCTCCCAAATGTCCAGAATCAAGATCTACCTCAAAATCTTCCTTCTCAACCCAAAAACCGGTTTCTTGAAAAAACTTAGATGATCAAGAAGATGCTTGCCTAGATGATTGGGAGATGATCTACATAGGATACATCCATCAATCGTTAATCCTTGGCAGCACAAGATCAAGTAAGAAAGGAACTACAAGAAAAGATCAAGAGTAAAGCAAGAAGAAGATCAAAACTTGAGGCAAAAACTTGAGCACGAAATTGATCTTTATTTCAGATCAAGATGAATGATTACAAAGCCTCTCACCTGAGGACAAAGCTCCCAAGAAGAACTCACATACCCACACAAGAGTACCAAAATCTTGTGAAAAACCTAAACCTCTCTAGTGACTAAGTCTAAGGTCTCAAGTCTCTCCTCCTACTACATCTTCTTATATAGTAGAGGCAACCTTAACCCTAAATCTGGATACTACAAGTGGATACCATCCACATTTTTATAGGCTAACTCAAACCCAATATTCTTAACGGGTTTTTCACTGACACAAACACGCTTCTCAAAGCGACTGTTACATTGTCGCCAAATCCACTCTATGAGCTCGAATTTGAGTGCAACTCCACTTTGGTGTTACCTAAACCACTTAGGCCACCGCTGCAGTTTTCTAAACAGCTCCGACGCTGGTATTGAATAAATTACCAATTTGCCTCAATAACCGGTCTTCTTCTCTTCGAAGCATCGCCCATGTTTCGTGCTTTTCACGTAGCCCCAATGACTTACCGCCAAGCATCTCACGTGTTCGGACTCCCTCGAACCATCTGAAAGCATTTAGGCCCCCAATTCGATTTGGTTTTGGTAACTAATGACAATTACAGTTAAAGGACTAACATTTCCCATTTGAGCATTTTGAGAATAGGTTGGTCCAAGTTTCGATGATTATGAAAGTATGAAGTTGATGAATAGAAGATCAATGCATCAAGCCAAAATGGCTAAGGTATAAATATTTAAGGACCTTTTCTTTGCTTTTACCGATCTTGAAGTTTGGAGAAAAGATCGGATTGCTAGAATTAGGGTCGTACTATTAAGAGGGGTCTTGACGATTATCTTGATGTCATCTAGGGTTTAAATGCTCAAATTCCATGCTTAAGATCATGCATTGTGTCAAGTTCAGATTCAAATTGAAAATTCTATAGACTTTAAAGGGAAGCATCTGGAAGTCCGGTACTACCACCCATGGTAGGGCGGTGCTACCGAGTAAGCGATAGCATCGGCCTTAATGCCCGGTGGCAAAAAATCCAGAGGGGTTATTTTTGGGCATTTTGGGCCATCTGGTGCTACCGGGGAAGCGGTAGCACTGGCCCCTGAGCGGTGTGTAAAAACCCGAGAAGGCTATTTTTTTGGACTAGGCAGGACGGTGCTACCACCCATGGTAGCATGGTGCTATCGTCTATGGTAGCGCGGTGCTACCGGGCAAGCGGTAGCACCGGCCCCTCAGGCCAGTGCTAAAATTCCAGGGGGCTTGTTTTTGGGTAGTCGGGCGGTCCGGTGCTACCGCCCATGGTAGCGCGGTGCTACCTGACAAGCAGTAGCACCAGCCCCTCAGCCCGGTGCAAAAATTTCAGAGAAGCTCCTTTTGACAGAGCAAAAATAAAAAGAGCCCAGTGCTATCGGTCCTAGTTGGGCGGTAGCACCGGACCCTCTGCACAATGATCTCTGACATTGCATTTAATGCACTGTTCCAACCGTTGGGTTGTTGCTCGGTGCTACCGGTCCTACATGAGCGGTAGCACCGAAAATCCTGATTTCAACTCATTTCGAGGTCCAACGGCTAGAAAAGTTGGTGGGAACTATAAATACACCCCACCTACACTCTAGAGGTTCTCTTGGTCCGTATTGATGATATTTGAGCTCTAGCAAGTCTTCTTCTCTCCCAAAGTGCATTCAATTTTCATTTGAGAGAGTGAAGAGCAAAATTTGAGTGTTGCATTTAGTTTGAACCATTAGACACTCAAATTTGATCTCAAGCAAGCGTCGAGGCTTATTACTCTTGGAGGTGGCCGCCTCCTAAATGGCTTGGAGGCGATTGTGCACGGTGAGATTCTCAAAGGAGGTTGTAAGAAGCCCCGACAAGTTGTAAAGGCCGAAGTTCATCTACCCGGAGCAGGAAAGAACTACCTTAGTTATCGAAGAAGGCTCAAGCGGGTGGAGCCGGCTTGAAGTTGTTCAAGTCACCTCAACGTGGAGTAGGGGAGACTGGCAAGTCTCCGAGACCACGGGTCAAAAATCTTGTCTCTTGCTCTCTTGTGATTTGTATTTACTCTTCTAGTGTTTTAGCTCAATCTTCTAGCTTTTCAAGTATATTATTTGTGCTTAGCTTTCTACTTTATTCATATTTGAATTGCTAGAGTACTTGATATTTACTAGAGAACTTAGTTGCAAAATTGAAGGAGATCGCAATTCTTGGCTATTGTCTTAATTGTTTGAATTTAGAATCAAAAATTTAGAAACCTCCTATTCACCCCCTCTAGTCGGTTACCCTTGATCCTACAAGTGGTATCAGAGCACAGGCTCTCTTTTGGGGCTTTACCGCCTAGAGAGTAAGGATGGCTAGAGATGGGGTGTCAATAGGTAAGGCTCCTTTTTCGATGGCACAAATTATGCATATTAAAAAATTTGCATAGCCGTTTATTTAAAGGCTATGAGTCCAAGTATATAGTGAATTGTAGTTGAGGGTTTCGCTCCGGGAGTTAATCCCACACTCACAATGGAACAAGAAGAGCGAAACACTCATCTCAACGCTCAAGCTATGAACGCTCTCTTTGGTGCTTTGAACACGGATGAGAAAAAACATCTCTAGCATGTTGAATTCTTATGCCAATACAGATCACAAAACTAGGAACAAACTCATCAACCCTGGGAAATCGGCTGAGATAGTACGAGGACTGACACTGCTGCCACCTAATGGACAACCTGCAATCAAGAGAAGAAATTAAATTTATATACAACAAAGTACTCTACGATAGGAATGGTAGCAAACAGTGGATTTTGTGCTAGATTTCCACATCAGAACATCTCAGGAAAATATCTCCCAAGAGTCGATTTTTAATATATAATTTCTTGTAACTTTCTATTATTAACTCAATCGTGTGCACAGTGTTTTACCTTCAGGAATAAGCTGTCTCCAGCGCAACACTCCTTGTTTTCTTGGTTCTCCGAATGTATATTTTTCTCTCTTAACAAACTCTAGCAAATTACAAGATCTGAGAATTTTTGACAAAGGTTATAATAATTTGGTACGTCTTAAATGCAGATTATTCCTTTGCAGTAGACTGTGGCAGTAATAGATCTATGAGGGGCTCAGACAATACTATCTACAAAGTTGATGCTTCAAACATTGGAGTTGCATCATATTATGTTACCGATCAAACAAGATGGGGTGTTAGCAATATAGGAATATTCGATACTTCCCCAAATGGAAGTTACATAATGTATGGCTCTCAGTAGTATCAGAATGCGCTGGATTCAGAACTGTTTCAGACTGCAAGGATGTCACCATCATCACTGAGATACTATGGTATTGGACTTGAGAATGGAAATTACACTGTTGTGCTTCATTTTGCAGAATTCACCTATCCAGACTCGCAAACTTGGAAAATCGCAGGAAGGAGAGTTTTTGACATATCTATCCGGGCATTATTGATTATGTTTGTAATAGTTCGTTCACTGAATTCTATTTTTGAAACCCCAAGCCATTCCCCATTCGATTTGATGTTTCTTAGGGTGATCTTAAAGAAAAGTACTTCGACATAAGGAAGATGGCTGGTGGAAAATCTTTTATTGCGGTGAATAACGAATACATTGCTACTGTGTCCAAAACTTTCCTTGAGATTCATCTCTTCTGGGCAGGCAAAGGCCCTTGCTGCATTCCTACTCAAGATTACTATGGGCAGCTAACACTTCATTTTGCACTGCAAGCATCAATGCAAGAATACAACAACCATATAAAATCTAAAGCAACCACAAAACTTGCAAGTGCACATGCTGATGCTTACATGCCACCCAAGAAACACAAAAACAATAAGGAGATAATAAAGAAGCCAACCTTGGGGACGATCGGAGGGGAGGAGCCTGGTGGGTGGAAGGCCGGAGGGGAGAAGCTGGAGGTCTGCTAGGATCTGGCGGTGGAGCACGACCGGGAGGGGCGGGGAGCAAGGGTGACGGCGCTGGGCAGGGGCGGAGGCGGCGAGGTTGCCGCGGCGGAGCGCGTTGGTGAACGGGAGGTGGCGGATCTGGAGCAGGAGCTCGAGCCGGAGGTGCCCAAGCGCTCCCCGTGGGGCGGCGCGTCGAAGGGGAGGGGAATTGCGGCGTGTTGAGGGGAGGGGAATCGGGTGAACGGGGCAGCGTTAGACTTAGGGTTACAGGATATACAATGTTTTTTTAAAAGCTCGTTAGCTGGCTCGTTTAACTCGTTTCCTTAACATGTATATCTGAGCTCGTTAGACGGGGAAATGGAGCATGTATATCTGAGCATTTTTACGGGCTGGGTTGGTGAAAAGCCTAGCAAGGAAGCCGGACCGACTGGACTGGCCTTAATTTGGTCAGGATCACCGCCAATAGTTTAAATTTGTGGTCGTAGCTACAATTTGCTGGTATACGCTTCTCTATTTATCCTAACATCTTAATTCGATCTTAGCCGGTCACTTCAGCAGAACGTAAACTTTGTTAACCATGACTCTTCTGGAGGCCAATCCATTCTTGGATGGAGTAACGAAGTACAAGTTTTAAATTGAGTTTAAGATGTCAAAGTTCACACTTAACTGAAGTTTGATGTTGGAGTTCATATATAAATTAAATTTCTAATTTTATTTAATTTATTCTAGATTTTAGTTATTTCAGGATTTTACTTTAGAATTCATATAAAAATCAAATTACAAACTTTCCTAATTTTCATTTATTTTTCTAGAATGTTTATACAGATCCAGTTGATGATTTTTATTTTTATTTTTATTCTAAATTAGTTATTTAGGGATTTTCTACTTTATAATTCAAATAAAAATCAAATTTCTACTTTTTTTTATTTTAAATCTAAAATTCATTTATTTTTGTTGGAATTCGTATAGAAATCAAATTGCTAAATTTAATTTAATTTTTATGATGGATATTTATATTTAGAGATTTTACTTAGAAATTTGTATGGAAATCAAATTGTCAATTTTTATTTTACTTTCTATCTACTTGTCTTTAGTTGGAATTCTCATGGAAATGAAATTGATAGTTTTTGTTTATTTGTATTACAAATTATATTCTTTAGGTATTTTTCTCAGCAATTCATATAGAAATAATTTGCTAGTTTAATTTTTTATTTTTATAACAAATTTTAGTTATTTTATTGGGAATTCATATAAAAATCTAGTTACTATTTTTTTATTCTGAATTATATTTATTTAGGGAGTTTACGTAGAGATTCATATGGAAATCAACTTTTACGTTATTTCATTTTAATTTAGAATTTAAGCTGTTTTTGTATTGTACATGGCACGTAGTATTTTTTTTAATCTAGATCATTATAATTTAGACTCACCGTGATTAATAGTGTAGATTTTCTAGTTTTTCCTCTCATTAATGTGGAAATTTCCAGTTTTGAGAGTAAACGTGGTGGCTTCTTTTATTTAATTTATTTAGGGATTTTACTTTGGAATTCATATGAAAATCACATTGCAAATTTTCTTTCATTTTTAATTCTAATTTCCAATTTTTTTAGGATTTGTATATAGATCCAATTTGTCATTTTTTTATTTAAGTTTTGCATTGAATTATTTATTTAGGTATTTTTTTGCAATTCATATCGATATCAAATATCTAATTTTATTCTATTTTTATCCAAAATTTTCAGTTATTTTTTGTTGAATTTGTATAGAAATCCAACGGCTAATTTTTCTTTAATTTTTATGTTGAATTATATTTATTTAGGGATTTCATTTAGAAATTAGTATGAAAATTGAATTGTTTTTTTTTGTATATTTTCTATTCTGTATTTATTAACTCCGGTTGGAATTTTTATGTAAAAAATTGGTATTTTTTATTTATTTGTATTCAAAATTATATTTGCATGTTATTGGATCATACATGGCGTAGAGTTATTTTATATAGTTTTAGGTTGGAATCGTATACAAATCCAATTGGTATTTTTAATTTCATTGTTGTTATGAATTTAAGCTATTTAGGGACTTTACTTTGGAGTTTGTATGAAATAAAGTTTTATTTTTTATTCCAAATTTCAGCTTTAGGTTGGTATTTGTATACAAATCTAATTACTATTTTTTAATTAATTTTTTTTCAAATTTTATTTTTATTTTGATGTTCGTATGGAAATCAAATTGCTAATTTTATTTTGTTTTTACTATGAATTTTAGGTTTTTTTATGACACTTGAGGTGGACTCTTTATTTAAATCTTATGTAAATCAAATTCCTATTTTTTTATTTTTTATTCTGAATTTTAGTTTTTAGGTTGGAATTCGTATACAAATCCAACTACTGATTTTTATTTAATTTTTATTCCGAATTTCAGTTTTATTTCAATGTATGTATGGAAATCAGGTTACTAATTATCTTTTATGTTTTATTTAAAATTTTGAAACTTTTATTCCGAATTTTAGTTTTATTTTTTTGTTCGTATGGAAATCAGATTACTAATTATCTTTTTTTTCTAAATTTTTATTTTTTATTGTATTTGACATGGACTCTTTCTTTTAATCGTATGGAAACCAAATTTATATTTCTATTTATTTTTATTTCGAATTTTAATTATTTCTATGTTGTATATGATATAAACTCTTTCTTTTAATCTAGACCGTTATAATATAGACCCACTATGATCAACGGTGTATATCTTTTTTTTTTTTTGATTAATGTGGGATTTTTTAGCCTTCAGAGCGAACATGGTGACTTCTTTTGTCTCTACTTTAATATTGCAATAGATAGATGGATTGATCCATCCAATCATGAAAGGGGATATTCATTCGCACGTGATCTGGGCAGGATCACAAATTCGCATTTTTCACTAACAGTTCCGCTACTTCAATTCACACCCCTTGCCGAAGTAGCTCATGGACAAAAACCTATAAGTCTATCGAAAATTAAACAAAAAATGTATAACTTACACGGCACCCAGGCAAACGTAGCTTTATTCAGAACTGGAAGCTTAAAACATGACAAACGGTCGAACATGGATAAAATCAGTGACACGCACGCGCGCGCACATACGAATAGACGCAAAAATAGCATAAAACTGGTACCTGGCACTTGAATATGGATACGTCTCCCACACCCAATCTCTTTTTTGTTTCTACGAACTTGTCAAGGACACACGCAATCTGTAGGCTACGTTCAGTAGCACTTCGGATAGTCAGCGGGAGGTGGAGGGAGCAGATTCGGGGCCGGACCGTTGAGCACCTCGAATACCATCCCCAACCCCAACGGCAGGTGCGTGTCAAAGTGACAGTGCAAGAACCACATACCTGTATAATTTTGTGGCAATTGATTCAATCACAAACGTATTCACAGATGAATATGTTGCTCGGTGATCAGCATCAGAATTATGAAACAATCAAGAGCAGTACTTCAATATTTTCCTCTCAATACAAGTTGTATAAATTTTAAAGTAAACGAATGAGTAAGTAATTGTCATCTACAATTCATTAATGCTTTAATATTTATGCAACTATCAAAAAAAAACATAAAAGCACCTCTCAACAATCAATTATATATCAACAATCAATTAATTATATATGCACGCACACTCACCTGGATTGTTCGCCGTGAACCGGATCACGGCCCACCCGCAGGATGGCACGGCGACGGTGTTGCGCACCTACGGGTTCACAAGGTTGTACGTACTCTTCATCCTCAGGTCGAAGCGCCCGAGCCCATGCGCTAGCACGAAGAAGTAGAACCCGTGCAGATGTATCGGGTGGCTCTCGGCGCCAAGGACACTATTGTACCCTTCATTCTTCAGCACCACCTCCAACACGTCGTTGTAGTTCACCTTCTTCACCGACGTGACCTTCCTGATCACCCACACCGGCGGCGGGGAGCCGGGGAAGTCCTCGGAGTAGATGTCCGGGACACCCTTGAACAGAGCTTCGAGGAGTGAGACCTTCTTGGGGAACTGGAACGAGTACCTGTTCATGGAAGCCACGAGCGCGAACCCCTGGCATTTTGTCTGGTCCGGAGCGCATGCCGTTTGGTCCAGCCCGAACGAGACGAACATGTTGTGGTCGACGGTCTTTGGCACGGCGGGGTCGCCCGGGCGGACGAGGCCGGTCAGGGACCAGTAGAATTTGACGGCGGTAGCGGTGTCAGTGTGGGACGGCATGGCCGCTGGGGCGTAGTCCGGCACGCCCTTGTACTTGAGGATGCCCGTGGCGATGGCGGTGTCGGATTTTGGGACGGTCTTGTTGGACATGATCTTGGCTAAGTCAGATCCGAAATTATAGGGCTAAGCCAACCTTAATCGCGCTTTGATCGAGAGCGCTCCAACAAACTTTTGGTGCGGTCCCGTTAGCTAGCACAAGAATAAAAAGGAAGGCCAGCGAGTCGTTTTTGTATGCTAATCTCGAGTCTTGCCTCTTCCTCACATTAATCCGATCCTAAGCTAAGCTAGCGAAGACCGTAACCATCACCGTGCGCCTAAGCTAGCGAAGACGCCAAATACTACTCACACCATGGAATACACAATTAAAGATAAATTTGAATTGTATTTAGCAATCACCGTGACTTTCACAAATATTAGCAAGGTGTCACTTCTTCACCTACACTCATCTTCACCGCAAAATCAACAATGACGAGATCGAGGCAGTTTAACTAATGGCTTCATCCTCTCTGGGTGAGTTCTTCTAACATTTATTCCGCATTACGTCTTGGTGATCATGTCTTAGGCTAATTGATGTTCATGTTCAATTAAACCTAATGCTAACATTTGGTATCAGAGCACCTAGCCTAATCTTGATCCCCTTTAACATTTATTCCCGTCTTTGAATGTCTTGTTGATGTTCGAATTAGTATGGTTCTTTGGGCTCGGTTAGCATTGAGAAGAAGGGGAAAGAGTAGATCCGAAACCTCAGTGTCCACCCCGAAACCCTTTTGTCCCCAAAAATCCCCAAAATCAAGCAAACCTAAAGATCTAAGAGGGGTTTTTTTGGAGCTTACCTCATCGGGTAGTCGTCGTCGCCGTCGGCTGCTCTGCGTCTGCGCGGCCCGTTAGCCGTCGCGGGCCTTGGTCTTGCCGCGCGCGGGCTTGTAGCCCTTCGCGCCGCCACGACGGCATCGATCCGCCTTGCAGCGTGTCGCTGCGCGTCGCTCGGCGCCGCCGGATTCGCTTCGACGCGCGCGCCGGCGCGCATCGCGCGCCTCGCTCGATCGCCGCTGCGCTTTTCTCGGAGGCAGAGAGTGAAATGAGCTAAGGTTTCTCTCGCGTCGCTTTTTTGTTCGCTCGGGCTGATCGCGCCATTCGTTTGGATCGGCGCCGACGCTTCGTTCGCGGGCCGCCGCCGCGCGCCTCGCGCGGCAGACGGTGCCTCGCGTCTCGCGTGGACCGCGCCGCGTCTTCCACCGCCGCCGCCTCTCTCCTTGGGCGCATCTGCGCGCACTGGGCCGCCGCTTTCCCTCCGCGGCTGGGCCGCCTTTTGTTTTGGGCCGCGGGCGCGGTGGGCTGCGCGGAGGATGACTGGGCCGAATGCCTTTTGGGCCCGTTTTTTTTTCTGGCATTTAGCTCCTTTTTTGTCTCATTTAATTTCAGCAATTAAGTATTGTTTAAATGTTCATTTCCTGAGTATTTATATTATGATCAATTTTATGATTATTTATTTCCTGGGCATTTATGTTATAGTTAATTTTATGATTAACTTTTGGGCATATTATTTAATGTGGTAATTATTATAATGTGCTGATTATTTCTTAGCATTATTTCTAATCTAAATAGAACCAACGAGAAGTTTTGATTAGAGATTAATTGTTTAATGTTGAAATTGGGATAATGTCATGACCATATTCATATACTGACCAACGTTGTTTATGAACATGTGTCACCCATAAAATAATTTTAGTTCCTTTTCGTTTCTGCCCAACGGTGATGCGAATTTGAACTTTAATGTTTCCTGTCATTAGCATGTTATTGATCAGACCAACGTAGGGTTAATTTCATGCATGACATTTAATTTTCTTTTCTTCTAATGTTTACTGATTATTTTTTTTGATTCAGCCATGAACAACACTAATGTTGCCGCTTATTTGAACGGCATTGAGCAGCTAATAGGGACAAACTTTCCTTCTTGGAAGGAGAGAATATTGATTATCCTTGGAGTTATGGACTTGGATTATGCATTACGAGAGGACGCCCCCATAGCTCCTTCCGCTGATGATGAGAGTTTCACTGAGAAAAAGAAACTCTATGACTTAACAGCGGAAAAGTGGGAGCGGTCTAATCACATGTCCTTGATGCTTATGAAGAGCACCATATCTATAGGGATAAGGGGAGCAATCCCTGAATTCGATAATGCTAAGCAGTACTTGGCCTTAGTTGAGGAGCAATTCAAGGGCTCTTCAAAAGTTTATACCAGTACCTTAATCATGAAGATGCTCACCACTAAGTATGATGGCTCTAGTAGCGTACGTGAGCATATCATGATGATGACTGATATGGCTGCCAAACTTAAAGGCATGGACATGGCCATTTCTGATTGTTTCTTAGTCCATTTTATTATGACCTCCCTCCCTTCTGAGTACAATGCCTTCAAAATTAATTATAATACTCAGAAGGAGCAGTGGACCATGAGCGAGTTGATCGCTATGTGTGTTCAAGAGGAGGAGAGGATTAAGGCTGAGAAGAAGGACCAAGTTTTCCATGTTGGCCATGGGAAAAGGAAATTCCAAGAGGATTTTAAGTCCAAAAAGAAGCTGCATTTTTCCCCTAAGGTTGAGTCAAGTAAGTCAAAGCCAAAGGAGAAGGCCCCTGCTGCATCAAATTCAACTTCTAATGGGCCCATTTGTCGTTTCTGTAAGAACAGTGGGCATATTCAGAAAGATTGTGTGGGCTTCATGAAGTGGCTTGCCAAGAAGGGTAATGACATAATTTCTACTGTCGATGAAACCCTTTTTGCTGATTTTTCCCCTAATACCTGGTGGATTGATTCAGGTGCCTCTGTGCACGTTTCCAATTCATTGCAGGGATTCCTTACCGTGAAGACAACAAGAAAGGGGGAACGAAGCCTTAGAGTTGCTGATGGAAGGGAGGCTGAAGTTGAAGCCATTGGCACACTATCATTAGCATTAGATAGTGGCTTCATCCTTCAATTAAATAATGTTGTTTATGTTCCCAATATGAGGAGGAACCTTATTTTTGTTTCTCTTTAGATGATAATGGATACATTTGTACCTTTGGGGATAATAAATGTATTATAAGTTTTAATTCAAATAATATTGGTCTCGCGACTTGACGAGACAAACTCTATATGCTTCCTCTCCCTGAATACCTTGTGTCAATGAATATGTGTGATGCCACCAATAAGCGAAAGAGAAGTCTAAATGATGAGACTTCATCGAAATTGTGGCACTGTCGTTTAGGCCACATTTCGAAGGGGAGAATGGAGCGTCTCATTAAGTAAGAGATACTCCATCCATTAGACTTCTCTGACTCAGATTATTGTATTGATTGTATTAAGGAAAAATATGTAAAACAAATTAAGAAAGGAGCCACACGAAGCAAAGGAATATTAGAATTAATCCACACTGATATATGTGGACCTTTTCCTATAACTTCAGTTGATGGGTACGACTCCTTTATCTTGTTTACTGATGACTTCTCCCGTTATGGTTATATTTTCCCCATTCGTGATCGATCTCAATCACTTCATAAGTTTAGAATATTTAAAGCTGAAGTAGAAAATCAGCATAATTTAAAGATTAAGGTAGTGAGATCAGATCATGGAGGACAATATTATGGGAGACATGCTCCTTATGAACAAATTCCAAGTCCATTTGCTAAGTTTCTTTCAGAAAATGGCATAATAGCGCAATATTCAACACCTGGTGAACCTCAGCAAAATGGAGTAGCTGAAAGACGCAATCGCACCCTTATGGATATGGTGCGTAGCATGATGAGTTATTCCAGTTTACCAGTTGGTTTGTGGATGGAAGCATTAAAGACAGCCGCGCATATACTTAATCGGATTCCTAGTAAATCAGTACCTAACACACCTTATGAATTATGGACTGGGAGGAAACCAAGCTTAAAATATTTACGTGTGTGGGGTTGTCCTGCTGAAGCTAAAATCTTTAATCTACATATTGGAAAATTAGATCCTAAAACAGTAAGTTGCCATTTTATTGGATATCCTGAAAGATCTAAGGGATATCGATTTTATTGTCCAGATCGTGTCACTAAGTTTGTGAAAACCCGACATGCTGTATTTTTAGAGAATGATGGAATCAGTGGGAGCTCAGAGGCTAGGAAAATAGATCTTGAGGAGATTCGGACTTATGTTCCAATACCGATAATCCAAGAGACTATTCTTCCTGTACCTCTTTCAGTTATACCTCCAATTTTGAATCCTGGAGTTGAGCCTCCTCCTGAGAATTCTGGGATTAATAATACAGCATCTAATGATGAGCCTCCACAGCCCCCTGTGATAATTAATGAACCACTAAGAAGATCACAACGGGAAAGAAGGTCTGCTATCTCGAATGACTATGTCGTATACATGAATGAAGATGTTAATGACATAGGGAAGGTCGATGATCCTACCTCATTTAAGGAGGCTATGATGGCTAAGGATTCACCCAAGTGGCTTGAGGCCATGCAGGATGAAATTAAGTCTATGAGCATTAATGACGTCTGGGATCTAGTAGAAATTCCTGATGGAGTCAAAACAGTAGGCTGTAGATGGGTCTACAAAACTAAGGATGACTCTAAAGGAAATGTCGAAAGATTCAAGGAAGGCTTGTAGCAAAAGGGTTTACACAAAGAGAGGGGATTGATTATGTTGATACTTTCTCTCCCGTCTCAAAGAAAGATTCACTAAGAATTGTCATGGCGCTTGTTGCTCATTATGATTTAGAGCTACATCAGATGGATGTTAAAACCGCATTCCTTAATGGTGACTTGCATGAGAATGTTTACATGACCCAACCGGAAGGTTTTGTCGTAGAAGACAAGGAACATATGAGATGTCGACTTAAGAAATCCATCTATGGATTAAAACAAGCATCTAGACAATGGTACCTTAAGTTCAATGAGACCATAAGAAACTTTGGTTTCAAAGAAAATGAAGTGGACAATTGCATATACATTAAGACTAAGGGGAGCAAAATTACTATATTAGTGCTTTATGTGGATGATATCTTATTGGCTAGCAGCGATAAGGATATGCTGTATGAGACCAAAAGATTTCTTTCCGCTAATTTTGACATGAAGGATCTTGGTGATGCCTCTTATGTTTTGGGCATTGAGATTCACCGAGACAGGTCCAAAGAGATATTAGGTTTATCCCAGAAGGCATATATTGACAGAGTACTTAAGAGATATAATATGCATAACTGCTCTGCCACGCCTGCTCCCATTGTTAAGGGCGATAAGTTTGGAACATTCCAATGTCCAAGGAATCAATTAGAAGCTGATCAGATGAAGGGGATTCCTTACGCTTCAGCTGTTGGAAGCATTATGTATGCTCAAGTTTGTACTCGCCCTGATTTGGCATTCGTATCCGGGATGCTTGGCAGATATCAATCGAATCCAGGGTTGGACCACTGGAAAGCCGTTAAGAAAGTCTTGCGTTATTTGCAAGGCACTAAGCATTTCATGCTCACATATAAGAAGTCTTATGCCCTTGAGGTTGTGGGTTATTCAGACGCTGACTTTGCAGGTTGTGTTGATACTAAGAAATCCACATCAGGTTATATCTTCACACTTGCGGGAGGAGCTATTTCGTGGAAAAGCTCTAAACAATCACTTACTGCATCATCAACGATGCAGGCTGAGTTTGTGGCATGTTATGAGGCTACTGGGCAGGCTGTATAGCTTAAGAATTTTATCCTGGGATTAAGAGTGGTAGACAACATATCTAAACCACTACCTTTATACTGCGACAATTTAGCCACAGTTTTCTATTCAAGTAACAACAAGTCAAGTGGTGCTGCCAAACACATTGACATTAAGTATCATGTTGTGAAAGATAGTGTCGGCGTTTCGAGCACCGGCGAGTGAATTTTTAAGTATAAGGGGTCGCGCGCTCCCTCTCCTTGAATGGTTAGACTCAGGAGTCCAAGACGTATTCTGGTTCGGGCCGAACGTCCCTACTCCAGTTCGTGTGGTGGTGCTTATATTACCGTGGGTGCAGATGACTGCACTGTTTTTACAAGCGGGAGCTGAGAGCTCGAAAACGTGAGAGCAAGAAAGCCTATTCGTGAAGATCGAGAGCCAGGAGTCGTCGTCCCTCCCAGAGGATCCTGCCTCCCTTTATATAGTCAGAGGGGGCAGGTTACATGGGAAGTTGGGAGAGGAAAGGACAACGGTGATCTATGCTAGGAGCTCTGGTCCTTCGTCTTGTCGTTTAGACAGCGTCTGCTTCCTTCCACGCCGGGTAGGTGGACTCACTGAGCAGAGCAGTTCGCTGTTTCACCGAGAAACAGTGCACCTGCTCTCTGCAAGCCTGCCAGGCGCTAACGTTGCCTCTGGAGGGAGCGCGTCCTCATGCCGTGCGCGTCTGAATGATGAGATCGGAGCTTGACTTTGGCAATCTCCTTACCACCTCGGGAAGGAGCCACCGCCCGCATACCACTGCGGCTATCGTATCCGTAGGGCACGTGGCTAACGGCGGTGGAGGCCCGACACTTGGCCCTTGGCGAGATCACCTCGGCTTGGTCGAGATCGGGAGTCCGACTGCGGGGCCTGACGCCTATCGGTCGGGACGAGCTTGGGCGCTCGTTAGGTCGGGTCGATCGTCCTTTGTGGCCCCGTGGGGCCTTTGGTCGGAGTCGGTCTTGGGGCGGCCCGTTCGTTACTCGGGCCGTTAGGGTACCCATGGTACGAGTACTCGTCAGTAGCCCCCGAATCCCCGAGCGAATTCGTTAGATACGATCTGGGGTTTAGCTTGGTCGGCGAAATATGGTTGAGTGTGGCGACCAGACTTGGTCGGCCGATCCGACTGGCCTGGTCGGTTGGTTCCAGCCTGGTGTGCTTGAGTGCATCCGGCAGCTACCGGAGGACTGGGCAAGGGTAGCTCTACCGCCGAAAGCCTTTAATTGCTTCGTTGCGCGCGTCGCGCATGATTTGGCATGTCTTGACCATACGTCTTCCCGGCCGCTTCGGAATCCGACGAAGGACATTTCATCTTTCCGTGTTTGCATTTACTAGGAGTCGTTCGTCCTTCCTTCATTCGGGTATATAAGGACATCACCGCTCGCTTGAACGGTTGTCCCCAGCCTAGAATCCTCCTTTGCAACCTTTTGATGGCTTCGTCGCATCCGCTGGTCTTTAGCTTCGGTGATGACAATGAGGTGAAGGAGGAAGATCCCTGGCTCGAGTACTAGGCAGACTACGACCGGGTGATGGCCGAACTCGCGGAGGAGGAGGCCGTGGCCCGCGATACCGCCGCCGTCGACGCGCTGCTCGAGATCGTTCCACGGCTATCCAAGGCGAGGAGCGCCCTCATCGAAGCAGTAGGGCGCGCGCGCCGGGCGTAGACCTTAGGTTCTTTCATAGCATTATGTAATGATCGAACAAAGAGGTCTATAATAAAATTTTCTTCTTTCTTTTTGATCGCTGCATCTGTGTGATGACTTCGTTTTAGGCGCTTTCCCATACTACTCGAGCCCCCGAGGGTCAGTAATTAGTACGCGACCGTTTGTCTTAAGCGCGGGCATCCTGATGCGAAACCAGATGCCTCTCGGGAGGTTCTGTTGTCCTAGTGCTCGTTTAACGTCGTAGCTGGACGTACCTTGGTCGGCGCGGTCGACCAGATGCCTCTCGGGAGGTTTCGGTGTCCGAGTGCCCGTTTTATGTCGTAGCTGGACGAGTCTTGGTCGGCGCAGACGACCAGATGCCTCTCGGGAGGTTTCGGCGTCCGAGTGCTCGTTTAACGTCGTAGATGGATGTGCCTTGGTCGGCGCGGTCGACCAGATGCCTCTCAGAAGGTTCGGGCATCCGAATGCTCATTTTACGTCATAGCTGGACGTGCCTTGGTCGGCGCGGACGACCAGATGCCTCTCGGGAGGTTCCGCGTCCGAGTGCTCATTTTGCGTCATAGCTGGACGTGCCTTGGTCGGCGCGAATGACCAGATGCCTCTCGGGAGGTTCCGCATCCGAGTGCTCGTTTTACGTCGTAGCTGGACGTGCCTTGGTCGACGCGGACGACCAGATGCCTCTCGGGAGGTTCCGGCGTCCGAGTGCTCGTTTAACGTCGTAGCTGGACGTGTGCTCGTTTTACGTCGTGGCTGGACGTAGGGCATCCATCTCGAGTCCCCATCAGGAGAGGGTAGCTACGAGAGGAGTGGCCGCTGTCTATCCCACGTATACGCCCCGTCCGCAGGTGTGGGACCAGGAGGGGGTGAGCGAACGCGTGTTTCCGACGTCAGTTTGAACGCCGTGCTCGTGGAGCTAATAACGGGTGATCCGAGTGGGACCTGGAGATCCCTCCCAAGGGGGACCTTTCCAAGCTGACGATCCCAACAGAGGTGTCCGCCCATGGGGCACCCATGAGAAACCTTTCTTTACTCGATCTCAGATCGGACTCGGGCCGTCCGCGACCCAGTACACCGGTCATCACCCATCGATGCGTTCCGCGGGAGAGCGTGAAGTATGGTCTCGGACACGAGTTAAGGCGATTGGGTCATCCGCCGCCCAACTAGAGGCCCATTGGGGGCTCGCCTTGTCCTCGCCCCTTGCTCAATTTTCTGCTTGGACGGCTTGAGTCCACTTGGTGGATCACGCCTTTGGAGCCCGCAGCTTTCGACTGGGCCCTAGGCGCGAGCTATTGAGCTCTTTTGCCACTTTGGGGGCCACAGCGGCCCAGCGAGCCTCTCGCACGTGGCTCGGAGCAGTCGACCCGGCCCGAAGGCAGAGACCAAGAGGCCATAGGGTGCGCTGCTCGAAATGGTGTCTTTCGCCTCCTGCAGTCCTATCAGACTTAAATGCATAGAGAGGAATTGAAAATCATTGCAGTTACCAGGGGCCTAGCGTGGCAGCCGAGGGCGTGCGATGCTTCACCCGAGGAGGTGTCTGTTCGACTGGTGCCCGCTCGGCTCGCGCCTGTTCGGCTCCTATAAATCCGGTGCGGGGACGCTTGTGCGGGTCAATTGCCTTTGCTTTCCTCGCCTTCCTGTCTTTGCCTGCGACAAGAGAAAACCAGAGCGAGGGAGCCGGAGAAGAGAGATCCCCACCTTCCCCTTCTCTCACCTTTTCGTTGTTTTGCCTCGGAGATGTCGTGGCCAGAGTGCTCTGCTCGGCCTAGCCGCGCGCTTGGCCTGGAGAAGAAGGGGTTCCTCCCCCCGTGGGATGTCTCCAAGTGGAATGTGCCGACGGGGGTCACCGTCCCTTCGCCGTGGGATGACGAAATCATGGTGCCCGCCTCATTCTTCGAGCGGGGTTTCGGGCTCCCGCTGCACCCATTTGTCTGAGGGCTGCTGCATTATTACGAGGCGGAGGTGCACCATCTCAACCCCAATGGTGTGCTCCATATAGCAGTCTTCATCACGCTGTGCGAGGCTTTCCTGGGGATCGATCCTCATTGGGCGTTTTGGAGGCATTTCTTTCACGCTCGGCTAAGGAAGGACAAGCCGACGGATGCCCCGGCGCCCATGGGCGGTGTGGCCTTCCAGCTGTGCGGCGGCCGCGCATCAGACTACATTGACGTGAAGCTACCGTCGTCAAACCGGGGCTGGCACTCCGAGTGGTTCTATGTTCGGAACCTGGGAGGAAGTGCCCCTGTCTTCAGCGGCCGTCTTCCCGAGGCGGGGCCCAGTGGACTTGGGGAGCCGAACGGAAGGAGAGGAACAAGGTGACCGAGATCATCGACCGGATCAAAGCCCAGCGGGAGCGAGGTCTGACCGGCGACGTCGTCGTACGCGCATTCATGAAGATGCGCGTGCAACCCCTTATGGACATGATCCGCCCCATGTTCCAATATGAGGGCGAGTCTGATCCCATGAGGATGGCAAGACCAGAGCTTTCCGCGTCGGAGGTGGAGGCTCGGGTGTCCGCCGTTACGAGTGGTAGCACCTCCGAGGCGGCGGGCGGCCACCCCGAGCCGTTCTCGGCGCGCAATCTTCCGGACCTGGTAACCCGAGCAGATCTCTTCCCTTCCTCTTTTTCCTTTTCGACCCCTCGCACTTGGTCTGACTAGTATCTCCATGATTTCCAGGGGTTCGCCGGGATGGTCTCCCGGGCATTGCTGCCAGGGGAGAAGGAGCTGAGGGCCGCGGTCCGCGCGGACTCCGCGCAGCGCGAATCCGCGTGCAAAAGGCGGAAGGAGGAGAGGAGGAGGGAGAAGAAGAAAGAGCGCGCGGCGAGGGCTGCGTGTGGCGAGGAGGTCTCCGACACGACCGTCGTTGAATCGACCGGTCTGAGGTCGACCTCCAGCGATAGTGGTGGCGGTGATGACACATACCGCGGGCTGGAGCTCGGGCCGTCGACTGGCGACGGTCCGGACGAGGGTGCCCGCGCGGACACTACCGCCGTCACGCCTCAGGCAGAGGCATCCTCAGGGAAGCGGAGGGGCGATTCGCCTTCGCGAGGGAGGCCGACGAAGAGGGCGCGGTTGCCCCGCACCCGGCGGCGCTGTAAGTACTCTCCCTGTCCCCGAGTCGCATTGTAGTAGACTAGTCCGAGTAGCTTTTGATCGACCGTTTTGTACAGGTCTTACACGGGGGCAGTTGTAGTAGCGGCGGTGTGCCGGCCGAGCCGAGGAGGGTCGCCGCCCGCGAGGCGGCGGGGCCGAGGAGACGCGGTCGAGCGTAATCGCCATGGGGCGCGCCACCGGCCGGAGCGACAGGTCGAGGCACCGCGGTGGCGCCGAAGTCGCCGCGAGCCGACATCGATCGTGGCGCCGGTGGCCGAGCCCGAGCGCGTGGGAGGTCCGACGACTCGGCGAGTTGGGGCCTCGCCCAGATCGAGGGGCGCGAAGAGCTCCCGCCGCCATCGCCGGGAGGCCGCCGGCGCGCGTCCGGCTCTGAGGTGATCTGCCGCCGCCGCCGGGGCCCGTCGGCGGAGGGCCCAGCGTGGGCGATCGCCCCGAGACGCGGGGAGGTGCCGACACCCTCCAGGACAGTCGCCGGGCCGCCGTGGGTCCGCTCGGCCGCTGCGCCTTTGTTGGCATGGCCGGGGGACGATCCGCTCACGAGGTTGTCTCCCGCACAGGACGACCCGGCGGTGTGCGGGGAGTAGGAGTCTTTCCAGGAAAGTGCTCGGGGGGTCGAGGCTCAGATGGGCCAGATCCACAAGGGGTTGGCTCGCCGACTCTCCAAAGAAGGTAATCGACGCTATCGAGGGAATCGCCCCGATCTATGCGTGTTTAACAAACTCCCATCTTTGCCGCTTTGATGAGTTTTGCGATGAACTTAACCGGCGTTCGTGTTTCGCAGCAGCTTGTGGGCTCGCTCGAGGGCTACCCGAAGCTCCGGCCGGACGGCCAAAGGGCGGCCGCCGAGGAGGAGCGCTATGTTCTGCGCCCCGAGCTACGTGAAGCTTTGGGGGCGTTGGCCCGCGAGCGGGAGGAGGCGGGGAAGGTCCGCCAGGAGCTGAGCCAGGTCACCGGGGTCTTGCACGATGTGCGTCGGTCAGACCAATCCTTGAAGGCGAGGGTAGCTAAGCTCGAGTCCCTCCTGGCGAGATCCAACAACGCCAAGGATGCTGCCGTCGCCGCGGAGGAGACCGCGCGGTCGGAAGCATCCCGCCTCCAAGGCGAGCGACGGCCTGTAGATGGCTTGAACAAGCGCTGCCCGAGTGGGACGCCGCCGGAAGGAGCAAGCCGGTGAGGGCGCTGCAGGAGCGGACCCAGGAGGAGCTCCATGCTCTGAAGGACTCCACAGCTGGTAAGTAACCCAACTCTTGTAGTCAACTTCGCGATCGCGGCACGCGAGGTGTGGTCGCTTGACGCAGTTTTTGGTCCGCAGTACTGCAGAAGAACTTTAGCGACGCCGTGGAGGCGCGGAGGTCGACGGTGGAGGAGAGCGATGTGGCGGTCGCGGCGCGCGATGTGGCCTTGACATCGCAGCAGCTGGCGGAGGGAGATCGGGCTGAGCTGGTCGCTGAGCTGACGACCGTCCGAGAGGCCAGCCGGGATGTTTGCGACCGAGTGCTCGGAACCGTGCTGGGCCCGAGCTCGCTTGCCACCGAGTTAGCCCGCGTGCCCGAGCACCTCAATAGCTCGGTGAGTGGCGCTCGCTGAGCTCGCTTTCGCCTTCGTCTGCGAGATCTCTCACTTTGATGGTATCAACCTCGCCACGGTCAGCAGCGGGATTGCTGGGGATCGGACTGAGGAGGAGATCGACAGGTTCGAGCTCCAAGTCGAACCGTACGCCCGGGTGATTGCTGACCGGATACCGCCCCAGAGCATCCTCCATCGAGAATAGGAGGAAAGTTAGAAAACTTAACATATTTTTCTTTCTTTTTGTGATGTAAGAAACATTAGTATGTAATAAACTGAAGTTGGCAAATTCCAATCTGTCTCTTGTACTTTCCTGTTGTGATGAACGCTTGGCGACCATAGCTCTAGAAACTGCGAGGGTTGGTCAAGCATAGGTCAGGGCGTTACCACTTACAAGGGAAGCGTGAAGAGGACAGGAACTTGGCTATGAAGCATTCATGCGCACTTGCTCGGGACAGGAGTGTTCCCGACCGACCAAGTGTCGCTCCGTGTGGGCACTTCCTTCTTCCACAAAGCGCTACTTAGCAACCGTAGCCGCCGGGGCGTAGGCCGTAGCACTTGGGTCGAGAGGGTTACCGCTTTAGGAGGAACCCCGTAGTTGGTCGGGTCACCGACCCGTGTGAGTGCGTGAACTGGCTGTGCTCGCGCGGGAAAGGAGTGTTCCTGACTGACCACGGATCGCTCCGTGTGGGCACTTCTTTCTTCCACAAAGCGCTACTTAGCAACCGTAGCCGCTGGGGCGTAGGCTGTAGTACTCGGGTCGAGAGGGTTACCGCTTTAGGAGGACCCCCGTGGTCAGTCGGGTCACCTACCCGCGTGAGCGCGCCGACTGGAAGCGACCCGCACGGGTGTGCCGACCGGTGGCCCCCGAGCGCCGCGTGGCGACCGGGTACTCGGTAGAAGGGTAAAAAGGAGCGAGGGACAAGAAAGAGTTTTAGGGATAGAATTGCCATAACTTTTCTATGTTCCACGCGTTGGAGACGACGTTGCTATCCGTGTCCTTGAGTTGGAAGGTGCCGGGTCGGAGAACCTCCACGACGGTGAAGGGTCCTTCCCACGGCGGTGAGAGCTTGTGCCTGTTTTGGCTGGACTAAACCTGGCGCAGGACCAGGTCGCCCACGTTGAAGGACCGGCCTCGGACCTGACGGTTGTGGTAGCGTCGTAGAGCTTGCTGGTACTTGGACGATCGCAGAATGGCCACATCACGCGCCTCGTCGAGCTGGTCGATGGCGTCTTGTTGTGAGACGAGCCCCCGTGCCTCGTCAAAGGCTTGTAGTCTTGGGGCTCCGTATTCCAGGTCGGTCGGTAAGACGGCTTCAGCACCGAACACCATGAAGAATGGTGTAAACCCGGTCGCCCAGGTTGGTGTAGTCTGCAGGCTGCAGAGGACGGAGGGTAACTCGGCCACCCATCGTCCCGCGAATTTCTTCAGTTGACAGAAGATTCGCGGCTTGAGCCCTTGGAGAATCATGCCGTTTGCCCGCTCGACCTGGCCGTTGGTCCGCGGATGAGCCACGGCTGCCCAATCGACGCGGATGCTGAAGTCGTCGCAGAACTCAAGGAATTCCTTCCCCGTGAACTGCGTGCCGTTATCGGTGATGATGGAGTTCGGGACTCCGAACCGAAAAACGATGTCGCGGAGGAAGGTGGTCGCCTGCGCCAATATGATGCTGGCGACCGGCTTGGCCTCTATCCACTTGGTGAACTTGTTCACCGCGACAAAGAGGTGGGTAAAGCCCCTGGGCGCCTTTTTGAAGGGCCCGACCAGATCGAGTCCCCAGACCGCGAATGGCCATGCGATGGGGATCGTCTATAAGGCCTGCGCCGGAAGATGCGTTTGCCGGGCGAAGAATTGGCATACCTCGCAGGTACGGACGATTTGCTTGGCGTCGAACATGGCGGTCGGCCAGTAGAAGCCTTGCCGAGGCTTTTCCTACTAGGGACCGGGGTGCGGCGTGGTAACCACAGACACCGCCATGGATATCGAGCAGCAGCTGTCTCCCTTGGTCGGCCAGAACGCATTTCTAGAGGACTCCAGAGGGACTCCTTTTGTAGAGGTCTTCTCCGACCAGGACGAAAGACTTCGCCCAACGAGCGAGGCGTCGTGCCTCGGTCGAGTCGGTGGGGAGCGATCCATCAGTCAGTCGGTTGACGAAGGGCTTCCTCCAATCGGAATCGGTCATCAGCACGTTGCGGCCCGACCCGGGCGACTCTACGTCCGACCGCTCGACGGTCGGAGTGGTCATATCGGACAGGTCGGACGGCCGCTCGGTCGCCGAGTCCAATTGGACGGAAGGCTGTTGAAGATCACAAACGAAAATCCCAGGTGGGACCAGACCTCTTCCGGAGGCAAGGTTTGCTAGGTAGTCAGCCTCACCGTTGTAGCGTCTGTAGCTATGGTGAAGCTCGAACCCCTTGAACCTTTCCTCGAGCTTGCGCACTTCCCGACAGTACGCGGCCATGCGGGCATCTCGGGGCTCGGCGGCCTTCATGACTTGGTCGACGACAAGCTTGGAGTCTCTGTGAACGTAGAGTCGGCGAGCACCGAGGTCGGCAGCGATCCGGAGACCGTTGGCGAGGGCCTCGTACTCGGCGACGTTGTTGGTCGCATCGAAGAGAAGCCGAATGGCGTACTTGAGCTTGTTTCCGAGCGGAGAGACGATGACGACTCCCGCACCTGCGCCGCTCTTGGTGTAGGACCCATCGAAGTACATTGTCCAGTACTCGGGGTCTTCAAGCGCCGGTGGCGATTGGGATTCGGTCCACTCGGCGACGAAGTCAGCCAGGGCCTGTAACTCGATCGCCGTTTGGAGAGCGTACGATATGTCGTGGCCGTTGAGCTCGAGCGCCCATTTGGCTATTCTTCCTGAGGCGTCGCGGTTGTGGATGATTTCGCCGAGCGGTGACGTGGTCACCACTGTGACGGGATGCCGATCGAAGTAGTGGACCAACTTCCTCTTCATGATGAGCACCGCATAGAGCAGTTTCTGCACCTGCGGGTACCGAGCTTTGGACTTAGAGAGGACTTCACTGATGAAGTAGATAGGCCGTTGTATCTTGAGTACATGGCCTTCTTCCGATCGTTCTAAGACGAGGGCCGCACTAACGACTTGGGTCGTAGCGGCGATGTAGAGGAGCAGCGGTTCTACTGGTGCCGGGGCGACCAGTACCGGGGGTGAGGTTAGGTAAGTCTTCAGTCGGGTGAGGGCTTCCTGAGCCTCCTGGGTCCAGCGGAATTGATCGGACTTCTTGAGCAGCTTGTAGAGCGGCATTCCGCGCTCGCCGAGGCGAGACACGAAACGACTTAAGGCTGCAAGGCATCCGGTTAGCTTTTGGACCCCTTTCAGGTTGTCGACCGGGCCCATCTTCATGATCGCCGAGATCTTCTCGCGGTTGGCTTCGATGCCACTCTCGAAGACGATGAAACCGAGTAGCTTTCCTCTGGGGACCCCGAAGACGCATTTCTCGGGGTTGAGCCGTATTCGGTACCGGCGGAGGTTCGCAAAGGTTTCCTCCAGGTCGAAGATGAGGTCACTGGCCTTCCTAGTTTTGACGACGATGTCGTCGACGTACGCCTCGATGTTACGGCCTATCTGGTCATCGAAGCACATTTGCATACATCGCTGGTATGTAGCGCCCGCGTTTTTCAGACCAAATGGCATTGTCACGTAACAGAACGAGCCGAACGGAGTGATGAAGGAGGTCGCGAGCTGGTCGGACTCCTTCACCGCTATCTGGTGATAGCTTGAGTAAGCGTCCAAGAAGGACAAGGATTCGCACCCCGCGGTGGAATCAACGACTTGGTCGATGTGGGGCAAAGGGAACGGGTCTTTGGGGCACGCCTTGTTCTGGCTCGTGTAGTCGACACACATTCTCTATTGCCTATTTTTCTTTTTTACAAGGACAGGGTTAGCCAGCCACTCGAGGTGGCGTACTTCTTTTACGAACCCGCGGCCAAAAGCTTGGCGATCTATTCCCCTATGACCCTGCGCTTCTCCACGTCGAAGCGGCAAAGGCGTTGGGCGACCGGCCTTGAGCCTGGTCGGATGTTTAAGGGGTGCTCGGCGACCTCCCTTGGGATTCCTGGCATGTCGGATGACCTCCATACGAAGATGTCTCGGTTGGCGCGGAGGAAGTCGACGAGCGCGCTTTCCTATTTGGCGGGGAGCGCGGCTCCAACCCGCATGATTTTGGCCGGATCTTCGGGATCGACCGCAACCACCTTCGTGTCCTCGGCGGACTTGAAGGATCCTGATCTTGACTTGCCGGAGTCGGGGGCGGACTCGAAGGTTCCCCCCCAGAGGTTCGTGAGTTCGGCTGAGGCGATGACCGCCGATGCCAACTCGCAATCGC
Organism: Otatea glauca; assembly: GCA_036346275.1. Classification (NCBI taxonomy): domain Eukaryota; kingdom Viridiplantae; phylum Streptophyta; class Magnoliopsida; order Poales; family Poaceae; genus Otatea; species Otatea glauca. The sequence continues at coordinate 44,568,932 of CM070712.1, read as the reverse complement.
CGCCGCGATTGTAGGCAAGCCGAAGATGAGGCCACGGTGATTACCCCCCGTGGTCCAGGCATCTTCAGCTTGAGGTAGGTGTAGCTGGGGACCGCCATGAACTTGGCGTAGCACGGCCTCCCCAGGATGGCGTGGTAGGAGCCGAGAAAATCCACAACCTCAAAAGTGAGGGTTTCGGTGCGGAAGTTGTCCGGTCCTCCAAAAGTCACAGGTAGGTCGACCTGCCCGAGTGGGTGGGCTTGCTGGCCCGGGATGACGCCGTGGAAAGGTGCCTTGCTCGTGGGAGGCTCGAGCTGGGACCCCATGGCGCTGCGCCTCAACATACTGATGTTGAGACCATTCGCCGCCGATCCATAAGCACCTTAGTCAGGCGCTTTGTCCCCATGATGGGGTCGACCACCAGTGGATATCTCCCTGGCTGCGGAATGTGGTCGGGGTGGTCGGCCCGGTCGAAGGTGATCGGAGATTCCGACCAACGAAGGTATTGGGGGACGACGGGAGTTGTTGTGTGGACCTCGCGGAAGGCGAGCTTGAGCCGCCGCTTGTTGGCGTAGCATCTTTCGTCCACCAAAGATCATCGAGCGATCGTCGGGTTCGGGAACTGGCGTCGCCTCTTTCCTTGGCCCGTGGTGCCGGGTCTTGCTTCTTTCCTTTACGCCGCGTCGTTGTGGGGGTGCCGAAGAGGAAGTGCCTCAGGACTTCGCAGTCCCGGTATTTGTGTTTGACGGGGAACCCGTGGTTCGGACATGGGCTCTCCATCAGCTTTTTGAAGTGGTCGGGCAGGACAGCCTGTCGCGCTTTATGCTTGGCGGGGTAGTCGGTAGCCTCGACCTGGCGGCCTTCTCGGCCTTGCTTCCCTTGTCGCTTCCGCTTGTCGGAGCGGTCGGAAGGGGACCCAACTTGAGCGCTGGGCTCTTGCTTGGCCTTTCTTCTCTTGAATATGGCCCCCACAGCCTCTTCGCCAGAGGCGTGGTTGGTGGCGATGTCCAAGAGCTCCTTGGTAGTTCTAGGCTTGACGCAACCCAGCTTGTGCACCAAGGCCTTGCAGGAGGTGCCGTAGATGAACGCCCCGACAACATCGGCGTCAGAGATGTCGGGGAGCTCATTGCATTATCGAGAGAAGCGCCGGATGTAGTCCCAGAGAGTCTCTCCCAGCTACTGCTTGCATCTCTTCAGGTCCTAGGAGTTTCCGGGGCGCTTGTAAGTGCCCTGAAAGTTTTCGACGAAGAGGCTCTTCAAGTCGGCCCAGTTCCTGATCGTCTTCGCGGGCAAATACTCGAGCTAGGCTCGAGCTGAGTCCGCAAGGTAGATGGGGAGGTATTGGATGATGAACAGGTCATCCGTAGCTCCCCCCGCCCGGCATGCGAGCCGGTAATCTTCCAGCCAGACGTTGGGGTTCGCCGTCCCAGTGTACTTGGCTATGTTGATCGGTGCCGAACTGGCAGGAAATCGCGTAATGCATCCTCGACGGAAGGCCCGTGGTCCTGGACCATCGGGGCTCGGGCTGGGGGTTGTCGCGGCGATCGCTGTCTACGACCCGTGACCGGGCCGCTTCGTCCACCGCTTTTTTCGCGCTTCGATGGTGGTGCGGACGTCGTAGTCGTTGCCGAGGCGTTGGCGCACCGGGGTGTGCGAGGCCTGGGGCCATTGGCGCTGTGCCGCCATCTTTGCCGGACCCAGCCGATTCCGAGCGGCGGTATGGCTCGGGCGGCTGGAAGAGGCGCCCAAGTGGTGAGAGCCGGAGCCCTGCATGTGTTGCACGGCAACGCGTTCGACCAGCCCCCGGAGGTTCTGGTACGTTGCCTTGGCCTCCGGGTCATTCGGCTCGGGAATGCCGCGGAGCAGCATTGCGGCTGCGGCCACGTTTTGGCTTGCGTGGGGGAAGAACGAAGGGCCGTCGGATTCCTCCGCCAGCTAGTGATGTACCGACGCAGCGTCCACGCAGCGCGCCAGCGCGAGTGGAGGCTCGGTCGATTTTGCTCCAGTCGGCACGAGTTTGTCGAGCTTCGGCCCCGGGCCTCCGGCTCTCTGTTGTTGTTGAGCTCGACACGGCGAGCTTGGTGCGTTCAAAGACGCTCGCGATATTCCTCTTCTGCGCTGCGTGCGGCTGGATGAGAACTCCCGTAGTCGCGGGGGTTGCGGTCGGGTCGACCACACCCGCCATGTTGCACTCGCGGGAGTGCGGCCCGCCGGCAACGCGCTCCGTGTCGGAGCTGGAGTCGTGGCTGGAGGAATCCTCCAGCAAGTCGTGGACGGAGGCCGGCATATAGCCGGTCATTGCCACGAGGCGTGAGCCTACGGGAGGTGACATAGTCACCTGCCTGAGCTCACGAGTGTTGTTGCCAGAGACGGCGCAGGGCTTGGTGGGTTTCGGCTTCGAGGTTCGCATGGGAGCCTCGAGCCGGAGGTTGCCGAGATCGCCGGAGATGGAGTCCAGGTTCCCAGTGGATGCCTGGTCTCGAAAGGTGGCGGGGACGAGCATGAGCTCTCCCGCCGAAGTGGCGACGAAGTCGAGGGAGCCGAAGCGGATCCAGCTCCTTGACACGGAGACGTCGTCGCAGGTGGAGGAAGCCATCAAGGAAGCGAATGGGAATCCTGGAGATGACGATGAGGACGCGTAAAGGCCCCTACCTGGCGCCCCAACTGTCGGCGTTTCGAGCACCGGCGAGTGAATTTTTAAGTCTAAGGGGTCGCGCGCTCCCTCTCCTTGAATGGTTAGACTCAGAGTCCAAGGCATTATCTTGGTTGGGCGACGTCCCTACTCGATTCGTGTGGTGGTACTTATATTACCGTGGGTGCAGATGATCGCACTTGTTTTTCTAGCGGAGCGAGAGCTCAGCGTGAGAGCAAGAAAGCCTATTCGTGAAGATCGAGAGCCGAGAGTCCGTCGCCCCTCCCAAGGATCCTGCCTCCCTTTATATAGCCAGAGGGGGCAGGTTACATGGGAAGTTGGGAGAGGAAAGGACGACGGTGATCTATGCTAGGAGCTCTGGTCCTTTGTCTTGTCATTTGGACAACGTCTGCTTCCTTCCACGCCGGGTAGGTGGACTCCTTTGGCGAGCGAAGCGGTCATTGTTTCAGGAAGCAGCGCACTGCTCTGCAAGCTGCCAGCGCCGAGCGTTGCCTCGGGAGGGAGTGCGTCCTCATGCCGTGCGCGTCTGGACGATGAGACCGGAGCTTGACTTCGGCAATCTCCTTACCACCTTGGGAAGGAGCCACCTGCCCTCGCACAGTCACTCTGTGCTATCGTATCCGTATGGCACGTGGCTAACGGCCGGTAGAGGCCCGACACTTGGCCCTTGGCGGAGATCGCCTCAGCTTGGTCGGAGATCGTGGGATTCCGACCTGCGGGGGTCGGACGCCCTATCGGGTCGGGGACGAGCTTGGGCAGCTCGTTAGGTCGGGGTCGATCGTCCTTCGTGGCCCCGTGGGGCCTTTGGTCGAAGTCGGTCTTGAGACGGCCCGTTTGTTACTCCGGGTCGTTGGGGTACTCATGGTACAAGTACTCGTCAGATAGAATCCAGGATCAAACTATTGATGTCAAGCATATAAGTACTAAGTTTATGCTTGCCGATCCACTAACTAAAGGCTTACCACCCAGTCTCTTTCGAGAGCATGTTGCCGGCATGGGTTTATTGGAAAGCCTCTGATTTTGGAAATGAGGACCATAAGTATAAAACCAACTCTCATTAAGAATAAGTAATTATCCTATCGAGATAGAATGATGCGCTATAGATACTGGGGTTGTAGCGGTGCTTAAATAATCGTTGCAATACTTTATCTTGGTGTATTGTTCTGTTTAGTATGGACTTATGATGTTAGCTTTACGATCAAGTGGGAGAATGTTGGACATGATCTTGGCCAACTAACTGCTAGATTCGAAATTATGGGGCTAAGCCCACCTTAATCGCGCCTTGATCGGGCGCTCCAACAAACTTTTGGTGCGGTCCCGTTAGCTAGCGCAAGAATAAAAGGGAAGACCGGCGCTCGTTTTTGTATGCTAATCTCGAGTCTTGCCTCTTCCTCACATTAATCCGATCCTAAACCTGCGCCTAAGCTAGCAAAGACCCGTAACCATCACCGTGACTTTCACGGTGTCTTCTTCAACTACACTCATCTTCACCGGCAAAATCAACCGCACTGACGAACTAATGGCTTCATCCTCTCGGGTGAGTTCTTCTAACATTTACTCCGCATTACGTCTTGGTGATTATGTCTTAGGCTAGTTGATGTTCATGTTCAATTAAACCTAATGCTAACATCTTGCTCTCGAACACGTGGGCCGCCATGAAGTACCGTCCCGGCGGCGCTGAGGTGGTCATGATGGCGTCCACCGTCTGGCCCAGCGCGATGGCCATAACGTCCGTGGCGTATGGTTTGGTGTAGCTGGCGTCGGCGGCGACGACGGTAAAGGCGTGGCCGGCCACTTTGAAGAAGAGCTCGACATTGACTGCAGCGTTGATGATGCGGAGGAGGTAGGTCTTGCCGTACTCCACCTCCACTTGGTACATGCCCGCGCCTAAAATCAGACATATATGCACGTTGAGATGTTTGGTCACATATGCGCGCGGATGTGGTTTCATGAATTGAATTGATTTCTGCACCTTCGCATGGAGTCTTGCAAGCCGTTGATGGTGATCTGATATGTCCTGACCAGGCCGGTGTACCATATGTTTCGCAAAATGGAAGTCTAGTCAAAATCGCAATAAAATCAAAGATATGGGAATTAATGGCAAGCGACAAGATCTTTAAGGAAATAACTATGATGGTACGGATCAAGACTTGAAACGTCTGATATGTCGAGCTGAATCCAACAACACAATACAATCAACGGTGATTAGCCTTGATTTGCCGGTCACATCGTACCCATCGTTCTCGATTAGCCTTAATCGGCTAATTAGACTTATCTTGTTACCTCGATCTTGATCGGCTTCAAGATGATTTAGTTAAGCCGATTGATCTCCGATCCTTTGTGTGAATTATATATTTTTACCTTTTCGCCAACCCGTGATTTATGCGGTGTCTTCACGTAAATCCTATATCAAATTTTTTACGCCAACACAATCGTTCTCCACATCGTCCACATTTCTGTTCCACCATTCGCCTGCCAAAGAATTGTACGCAAAAGATGCACTTCGTAACTAACGCGGTACATGGTTAAAATGTTACGTGTATCATGTATGTTTGTTGCGCACGTACCTAGTAGGATTGGGATCTCGTCGTACGGTTTTGGGAACGGGTAATCACTCGGGCCGTTTCTCGGCTTTATGATGAGCGCGCCATAGATGGTGGCCCGGAGGAGCGAGGAGTGGGCGTGCCACCACAGCGTGCCCTCCTGGCCGATGATGTTGAACCGATATGTGAACGTGCAGGAAGGTTGTATCGGGCACTGTGTTATCATGTTTGCCCCGTCGGCCCAACCACTACGCAACTGAAATATGCCATGCCTGCATCAAACACCGCGGCAAAGGAAACAGGAAAGCTCGTCAATCTTGATGCACTCGAGTATGTACTTCCTCCTTTGTACGGGCTCTATGATTTAAAACAGATATTTTCCCTATGTATTTTCATGTGATACTGTTGGCGTCAAAAATTTGATGTAGGGTTTCTAACAACAGCACACCAGACGAACACCTGGTTCAGAGCGTGCCAGTCGATTTGACCTGGAATCGACAAGGTAAAAACAATAAAATTCACTCAAGCCGATCGTTAAGATCAATAAACTTATACTCAATCAACTTGAAGCCGATCAAGATCAAAGTAACAAGGTAAGTCTAATTAGCGATTAAAGCTAATCAGAGGATAAAGGCAGATCGATTCTGAAGAAGGCGATGCGCAACAAAATCAGAATAAATCGAACCTGGATCGTAATTGACGAAGATCAACAATCGGCGATGCGCAACTTTATTGATCAAGATCGATTACAAAGGCTAAATTACAAGAACTACTCCTAGTCGACAAGAAAATAGATGAAAAGTAAAAGTGGTTGTTTGTATTGTTGATGATGTCCTTGCGACTTGCTTGGCTCTTCTTTTATACCCTTGACGATCGTGTCCTACTCCAACACGCTTCAAGGTTCGTATCCGTATCGGCCTTATCTTTAGAGGTTGTTTCCTTAAAATCTTAGTTTTACCAAACATCTCGATTCTTTCCAAACTTCTATTAGCTCCGCATCTTTAATTTGTATTTGCACGATTTAGACTAACTTGCGAATTTTGGTGCAAACATATGCCCCCATTTTGAGAGATGACTTGTCATCTGTCAAAAATCTGATTATCGGCTTGTGCAATCGGCTAACGTTTGATCTTCACCCATTAGCTTCTTTGCTTTATTCGTAGTAAATCTCGACATGCGGGTAGTGCGTTTTAACCGCTCACGCCTTTTGAAATTCACTTCCGCCTTTTCAAATTTTCAACTTTGTCCTATAAAATCGGCATTGCCTCATTCATTCCTCACACGCACAAGCTCTCGAATCACCTTCAATCGGCTTGAACTTTCCGTTTAAAGTACTCTTGAGGCAATTCAACTCATTGACTTCCTTCATCGGCTACAATGGATCCTAGTCGGTACTTATTCGATTCCGCATGCAATGACCAATATTTTTGGGTCCTTTGGGAAATCTAGGCGTCCATCAGTAACAAACCAAGAAGTCCCTCGATTACATCTGTAAACCTGGTCATAACATAGAGGGTGGAATAAGAGTTTGAGGGCTTGGCAATGGCTCTCAAAGGATGGAGAAATTGGTTTATCAGTGCAGCCCAAAGAGGAGTGAATGGGAAAGAATGGGCATAGTGAGTGTATTTCACTTTCTTTAGCCGACCACAAGCCAATGAGCCCTTAGTGGCCACGGCACATTATTTTTATTGAATTTGTTTTAATGCTTTCTTATTCAGACCGGTCCCATCGGCCCAACTCTTTTAGATGTTGCTCATTTGTGTTGTCTTGACGGATGGAGATCAAATATCGACTTTAGTGGAAAACCAAAATATAGGCTCATCAGATCAAGGGAGAGGTTGGGCCAAATATATTGGAAATAATAACAAGGTCAATGGCTTAGTATCGGACGAGGAACATGTGGCTTTTACGAATCTTTGGCTAGACCGTTTTCTATTACGTGGTGCATCTCTTGGACCAACTCAAGTATATCAAATGATAGCGAGCGACTTGTTGAGGGTCGTCGGTGGCTTTAGGAAAAATCTTCTTGGGTCTTTGTGTACCAAATGCTTTACATAATAAAAGTCGGCTTTATCTGGGTTTGGAAAATTCACGTTGGTAATGTAGGTGGCCCAATGTGGTTTGTGCAAATATGGTTATCTTGTTTATTGGTAGTTCTTTTAATTTGGATTGATGATGATACTCCTTTTCAAGGAAGATATACGAAGGGCACCTATTCAATTTAGAGAATGCCGATCCTTTGGTGAAAGATTTATGATGTGCTCGAGAAATGAGACAAGGGCCTTTCTCGACAATTTGTAGAAGGTTTACTGTCATTTTCTTGCAATTGGACACGAAAGTTTCAAGCGACAAGATTTCTTTAGCTCTGATCTTTGCACCGATTTTCTTTGGCCTTCTTTTCTTCATCTGAGGCCGATAGCTCTCGATGCCTCGGGAGACTACGGACTTGTATAAATTTTTATTTCTCCATGCATATTCCATGTCGGCCTTCATACTCGGAATCGGACTTTCCGGCCTTCATCGAGTTTTATCACCCTTGATATATGCAAAGCGACTCGGCTTTGGCCAAGTGATACCAAATCGCCACTTCTAGATCGGCTTCAACCAAGAGCCGAGGTCCGCAATGCCACATCCATGAGGCTAGTTACAGGTTAGCAAGCGAACTCCAACTGTGATCTCCTCACTTCCATCGAATGCTGCGCGCGAGGTTTCACGACATGGTGGTCGGCTATCGCGACATGTTTGTATATGGAGAAGACCCTTCGACTATTGTCAAAAATTTTTCCAAATCGCGGAGACATCCTTAGTATCTAACAGTGAATCTAGCAATGAAGCTAGCTCGTCGGGTTATACTAACTCAAGCTTAGTAGATAAGGTATCGGCTTTGAATAATCTTGCCTCATGCATCGGTCTTAATTGAATGCATTTTATAATCACACTTCCTATATATTTGCAGGCTAAGGATGTCGGCAAGAAAGGCATTTCTAGCCAATCGGGAATGAGCAAGGCAAGAGAGCTCATCCATCGGTGGCCTTCTGAGCTACACCTCGGCACTCTGGGAGTGCATAGTCCTTCTTTGTCGGATATCGAGAAAAACAGCCAAGTAAGCATAAATTAGCTTTGACATTTCCTCTTCCTCCTTGATTTAACCTTTATCAGATTTAAATTTCGAGAAAGAAGAAGGCAAAATATACCAAGGCTCCAACAAAGAAAGGACCCAAACCTAAAAGCAAGCGGAGAGTTCGCCTCATGTATCGGCTATTGGAAAGGTAGGTCACAACACTTTGTGCAATAACTCTTATACTCCAATGCATTGGCTTATCTTTTATTTTTTTTTAGCCAGCATAATCTGCTCAAGTCGAGAAGATCCTTGCCGATTTTCCGAACATTTCAAGCTGCTCCAACTCTTGCACGAGCCAACTCTGCTTGATCAGCGATTTCCGGAACCATCGGATCAAACAAATCGCTTGGATTTTCTTGGCGATCTTGCGACCGAGAGATTATAGCTACGGACGACTATGATGCGAAATCGGAAGAATTCTTGAAGTATCGAGAAAAGGCATCGGTGTGGTTACCTCGCTCGGGCATGAAAGAAGCGTCTTGGCGAGGCTTTTCAAGCTTGTGATGCAACCACGATCGGAGATCTGGTTAACAATCGGTAGATAAGGGATGCCATGGCTGCCGTTGAAGCCGATCTTCCTCCGAAGCAATGCAAGCTCTTACGGATGTATGTCATTTGGACGACGAGAAGAAAAAGAAGTTGAGGCGAGAAGCCGGATCAAGCGCCGTGAGGCCCAAAAGGCGTCGGAAACTCTGGAGGCGGTTTCGATGCAAGGCCAAAAGCGCCAAATTTGATCTTGGTGCTCGGCATCTCAAATCGACCAAGGAAGCTCTCTTGAAATTGGAAAAAACAAAGAAATTTCTCCGGAAGAATTGGTCAAGCTAGAAACAAATCGGAAAAGGCCAACAAACCTTGGAGACCCTTGCGCCGGGTGAAGGAAGAAAAACTTAGCATTGCGATGGTTGTTGAAAATGTAACCAAGCAATCGGCCAAGGTAAAAATGGTGCGGGAATGCCAAGGGCGATGAGCGTCTTACGGGCGAAATCAAGGATCATTGCAAAGCGTTTGGTGCTTTATCGGCTTTGGTAGCGACTCTTCGGGATCGGCATCCAATAAAACTTTATTGTTACATTTTGGAAAACTTGTCTGAATCATCACGAATATTCTTGTAATCTGTACTTGTTATGTTTATAATCGGCTTTTTAACGATTTTATCTTGCTTACATCTCTGATCGTAATCCTTTGGTAGATTAACGACATCGTGTTAATCTTGGTACTGAACATGATTTTAGTCGGCTAGGCTCCGATCAAGCGCTAGGATAATATTTCTTTAGATATTTCCCATTAATGGCTTTAGGCGGGACATGCCCTTCAAGTGTTTCGAGAAGTCTGAGTTTCCACCGACTAGTCGATTAATCTTGTATGGTCCTTCCCGTGGCGACCATTTCCCAAATCGGTTATCTTTGGAACCAACGGTAGTATAGTTTTCCATACTAAATCGGCTTGATCGAAAGATTTAGGCAAGACCTTTTTGTTATGCGCCTTTGCTACTCGATCTTGTTCTTCTTAAGCCGATCAAGTGTAACCAAGCGTAACCCGACCAACTCGTCCAAGTTGTCTATCATTAAATCGTTGTAATCTTGGCCGACAACCCATTTTATGCGGCTATTCGTATCGACTCAATGTTGATCTCCACAGGTGAAACGGCTTCTGTCCATACACCAAGCTGGTAGGGTGAAAGCTTCGTTGCCCGTGATAAGATAGCCGATAGGCCCACAATGACTCCGATAGTGTCGAGTGCCAATTCCTCGGCTTTTCATCAATCTTTCTTTTGATTAATTTAATAAGTGTTTTATTAGGCGACTCGGCTGTCCATTGCTTTGAGCGTGTCTGGCGAGGAATTTAACAATTTGATCCCTAGACTCGTTGCATAACCTTGAAACTTCGTTAGACATGAATACCGTCCCTTGATCGGTCGTGATTGTCTATGGTATTCCAAACCGATGGGCGATATGTTCATTCACGAAGCTAATCGCCTCAACGCTAGTCACCTTCTTAAGTGGTATAGCTTCAACCCATTTTGAAAAATAATCGGTTGCGGCCAAAATAAATTTATGGCCTTTACTTGAAGCGAGGAAAAATTTGGCGATTATGTCTATTCCCAACCTCTGAATGGCCAAGGTTTGATAATTGGATGCAAAGCCGATCTTTGGTGCTAGTTATGCGTTGCCAAACTTTTGACATGTCGACATCCTTTGTAATATTTGAAGCAATCTTCTAGCATCGTTGGCCAAAAATAACTTTGTCGCCTAAGCATCCATTTCATTTTATGTGCCGATTGATGAGAACCACAAATTCCTTCATGCACTTCACCCATCGCCATTCGGGCTTCTTCAGCCTCAAGGCATCTTAGCAACAAGCCTTCCATAGTCCGATAATACAGTGTATCGTCCATGATAACGTACTTCAATGCTTGTTCTGCGTATCCTTCGTTCAGTTGGCTTAGATGGATCAACTAGATAATCTTTATTTGCGTCCTCCAATCGGCAATATCCGTGCACATTATTGCTTTATCTACAAGTTCAGTTTCCTGACTTCGGCCAACATCTCTATACCCTGATGCTTGTTGGGCCAAAGCATTAGCTCTGTCGTTCAATTCTCGAGGAACATGACCGATAAAAAATGATGTAAAAGAGCTTATCATTTCTAAGCATTGTTCTAAGTATTTCGTTAGTACTTCATCTCGACATTGATATTCTCCTTTTATTTCTTTGTACTACCAATAGTGAATCACCATACGCTTCAACCACGCTCACTCCAATATTTTCCAACAAGCTGTAAGCCTTTGAGTAGCAACCGTACTCGGCACGGTTGTTTGAGCATCGACTATTTAGCCGAAATGCAAATTCAAAGCTATGCCCTCTAGGTGAAGTGAGTACAATGCCGATACCATATCCTTCCTCGCATCTTGATCCATCAAAGAACGATCGCCATGGCGCGATCAAGACTAAGTTTGCATTTGTGTCATGTCTGTTATAAAATCGGCTAGGACTTGTCCCTTAAGCGCTTTGGTGATTCATATGATAAGTCGAACTCGACCAAGGCGTAAGCCCATTTGCCAAGTCGACCTCGCAAAATTGGAGCCGACAATATATACTTTATAACATCGGTTTCTGAGATGACTTTACAAGCGATGCTAGTATGTAGTGCCTTAGCTTTGTGCATGAAAAGTACAATGATAAACATAATTTTTCAATGAAAGGGTGCACGACTTACGCATCTAGCAACCGTCGGCTTAAATAAAAGATAACCCTCTCTTTACCATGTACTTCTTGTGCCAAACAGCTCAATAGTATCTTCTTGGTGAGACATACAATCTGAAAGGAACACCTTTTTGAGGTGCGGCCGGAATGGAGGGTTGGATAAATACCTTTTACCGTCAAATGCTTTACTGTGATCGGCTCCCCATATAAATTCTTCATTGTCTTTTAACCCGGTAAAGGAGTAAAAGCACGAATCCTACAGAGAGGTTCGAGATGAGCAAGCGAAGATAGTTAATTTTGCCGATCAACTTTTGTAATTCGTTTTTACATGTTGGCGGTTTGGTATTGGCTATGGCTTTGACCCTTGTTTGGTGACTTGATTCCTCTTTCATGTACCATAAAGCCCAAAAGCATCCTGGCGACACCTTGACGCACACTTGTGAGATTCATCTTCAAACCATGCGCTCTTATGTTCTTGAACACCCTCTCCAAATCGGCGGATGTTGGAGATTTTTGCGATTTTACCACTACATCATCTATATAAATCTCAACGATGTGGCGATTAAATCGTGGAAAATAAGATTCATTGCCGTGATATATTGCCGGCGTTTTCAAGCGAAAGTCATTCTGATCCACTCGAATAAACCTATTGCGGGACATCGAAGGTGTCTTGGGTATATCGACTACGCCATGAGTATCGATTATATCGGCATTACCGTCCAAAAGCTTATGATCTTATTTCACGATGCGACATCGATAAGCATATCGGCTATTGGCATAGGGTATTAGTCTTTTAGCGTCGCCTTGTTCGGATCTCTAAAATCGACACATACTCGAAGTTTTCCATTTTCTTCATTCTTTGGAGCGATGTTGGAAACCCATTGGTGTGTCGGCAAGGCACGATAAACTTTGCTTCTAACAATCGTTCTATCTCTTCTTTTATGACTTGGTACAAAGGTGGATTAAAGCGCTTTGGGATCTTGTTTGAGCGGTCGATAGCCGATTTAATAGGTGGCCGATGTTCCACCGGTGACGGCTTAATCCGGGCATCTCGTGATATTCCCAAGCGAAACAATCTTTATAATTCCTAAGTATTTTTATTAATTTTTCCTTGTACTTTACATCTAAATTTGCCTTGACAAAAGTTGGTCTTTTCTATCACCTTCACCTATATCGACTTCTTCAAGCAAGTCGGTGGGCGTGAATCCTTGACCTAACTTTTCGATTTCTTCATAGTCTTCTATGACTTCGTAGCTATCTGTTGTTTGCCGATAGCTTTGCATTTTGTTTTGTAGCACCCTCAATGCTTTTCTTGTCCCCATCGGCGCAATACTTCATTTGCCGATCAAAGTGCCGAGCTTGACAGCGATCGGCATTAGTCGATTTGCTCACGCATATGAAGTCGCAATCGTCCGATTGCCTTGCCGATATCTGACCCGACTTCTTCGTGTTGCCAATTTGCGCCGGAGCTAGCCATGGCGATGTGTGCGATGTATCGGTGTGACGATTTCAACTTCTTCTCCGTTCCATTGAACTAGTGCTTGGTGCATGGTCGATGGGATCTGACAATTGCATGAATCCAATCTCGGCCGAGCGGCACACTATAGTTTCCTTGGCGTCAATTACAAAAAACGGCGTCGGCAAAGTCTTACTACCGGCGATTAGCTCTGTGACCATGACACCTTTTGTACGTAGGGTCGCGCTGTGAAGTCATTGAACCATGTTAGTTTTAATTAAGTCTTCATCGGACTTACCCGACTTTTTACATGTCGTGTAAGGCATTAGATTCAGCTGTGGCGCCTCCATCTACGGCATTCTTGATATCGACTTGCCATTTATATATCCTTTTAGGTACAATGGTTTGAGATCCGATGATCGTCTTTGGGTTTCTCAAAGATGGCGTTACGTGCCGGAGCATAAGCGAGCAAGCGGCCTCATTGGCGATTCTCTTCGACTTTGAACTCGGTAGGCAAGGTGAACACCATGTTGGCGTCTATGGGAGGTGTATCGTCCCTAATCATGGGAGAGTCGGTCATCACCGATTGAAATCTTCTTGACGATCTTTTCTTCTCCACTCTTTCTGGCGCATCTCATTGGGCGAAGTTCATTAAACGCCGTCTCTTTCTTTCTCGGCATCGGCTTCACGAATTTCTTGTGTCCTTAGCCTCTGAAGCCGTCGTTGTTGTGATTTGCTCGGGCACGATGGGCACCACAGGTTTAGGTTCCACCGGCTTCGTATCGACCGACCAAGTCTTCTTGAGTAGAAGCGGTTGTGTGTGTCTTGGCAGCTTTGCTTTTGATTTGGTTTAGATAATCTTTCATGGACCGGCCTTACATGACTTGTCTTGCTCTCTGATCGGCCCGGATAGCTTTGTGTCGGCCGATTGTGTTGTAATCGTCTAGAGGATAATGTTCCATCAGGCGGTATCACGGTGATGGCAACGCTTCTCTCCTCTCCAGCAAAATTGCCAAAGGACACCTTCTATGTGCCCTCTCCACGTTCTCTGTGCGGTACAAATTATCCGGCCGGCGGGTGTGGTACCGTGGTCGACTATTCATCCTTCATATTTCTCCATTAATTGTGAGCGTAGGACTGGCCTTTTATTTGGTGCCTTAATGGAACCTTTTACGCTTTGTACCATTTGCCTATCTGGGGATTCCCCTTAGGTTTAATGGTCCTTGAATTTTTTCGTCTCGATCGGCTTCTATTTATGCGGACGATGGTAATCTTTAGTGTCGGCGCCGTCAGAGCTCGATTGTATATCGTCTTGTCGATCCTTCTTACGCTCATTTTGCATCGGCTCTTTTCCTTTAGCGAGCATTGTACCACATTAATAGGAAATGGATCGGCGTCCACTTGCATGAGTCGGCTCATCGGCGAACTTCAACCGACCATCTTCAATGGCGGATTGGATCTGTTGACGGAAGATATTGCGGTCATTAGTGTTATGTGAATAAGAATGATGCCACTTGCAATACTGCGTTTTTGATCTCGTCGGTTGATGGTATTACATGTCCCTCCAACAACCGTATTATTTTTCTTGCAGATAAATCAAAAATGCGATCGCACTTGGAAGCGTCAAAGAGTATTTGGCCTCAGACTTGTTCCTAGTCGGCCCGACCAGAAACGGACTAAGGATTTCTTAGACCCTCTTATCCATTCGGCTATGTTTATACCTTCCTCATCCTCAGATGAATCACTAGGACAATACTCAACCATATTAACCTTGGCCTTATCCTTCTCTTTATTATTGCTATTATTGTTCTTAAATCTGTCTTTAAATACTTTGTGATCGATAAATCGGCTTTCTTGAGCGATGCGGTGCAACAAATGGCTAAGGTCGGTGAATTCTTGTCCTCGAATTTCTCCCTAAGTGGCGGGATCAAACCTTGAAATGCTAAATCGGCCAATTGGTTTGTCGGGTAACGTGACACTAAAACACCGATTCTAATTTCTCTAAACCTCTTGATGTAATCATTCTGATTCCCCAAATTTTTGGCGTCTAGAACTCGGATCGAAATTCTAAGCTCGGATTGCGAAAAGAAATATTCATGGAATCGGCTTTCCAAATCGTTCCACAGATGGACCGAATTAGGAGGCAAACAAGTAAACCAAGTAAATCTTGCCCCGGACAAAGATAACGGAAATAATCTAATTTTCAAACCGTCGATTTGGTTGCTTCACGCGTGTGCGATAAAGCGTCCAACATGCTCCAAGGTTGTGATCGAGTCATCCCGGAGAATTTGGCGAAGTCAGGGACTCTAAAATTATGAGGTAGGGCATCGATCTATGTAATCGAGTCACGGCTTTCTATAGCGATCACTTTTCCTTTCGGTTGTATGCCGTGATCCTCAAAGCAGTGCAGATCGATCGGTCAATCGGCATTATCGGCCAGCGGCATAGCGGGCCCCGATAATGTCGATCATAATCTGCATCACCCCGAGTGCAAGCTCGGGTTGCCAATCTGGCCGTCGTCGTATTCGATTATCTTGATCGTCACCGATTATGCCTAATTTGTGGTTAAACGCAGGATAAGCAGTTACGAATCGTTACTACCCTGTGGACCCGGGTTTCTAAGCGAGGTAGGCTCTTGGGGATATCTCTCGGATCAATCGGTTGTGAAACCGATTGGGAAGCGTAAAAAGCCGAGCCGCGGTAGGTTGATGGCGAATCTAACTTAGCGGCGTTGGTATAGGCGTGTGTAATGGCTCACCCACTTGCCAGAGGATCCTAGGCAATATGGCCGTGGGTTGTGTGGGCATCATCGTGGGAGGTGAGGTTATAGCCGATGGTTTAGGATCGTTGGTGTGCTCTGCGTGTTTTGTGATCTTGAAAAAGCGGGATAATTTGGCGAGCTTGTAGTGGATCTAGCAAACTTCTGACGAGGCCAACTCACGGGCTATAGTTTTGGCGCTATTTGCTATCATCGGCGAGGTTGTCACTAGAGCCGATGATTGATTTATCAGGCGTGGTGTCTGATTGATTAATCATAGCCGATAATTCGGCGGCGGTGAATATCGGCTTACTTGTTACGGTATGCGCATCACCCGAGCGTTGACCGTCGGTAGGCGGATTTTGAGTAGCGCCCGTCTTGTTTTACGATAGCAACTTAGCATCATCTCTTCAAGAAGCGATTCAGAGCTTCAATTTCTTGGCGTTGATTCTGCGGACAAATCGTCCATTGTTGGGGCGATTATAACCGAGTTGAGATCCGATGGCGGAATCGACTTCCTGATGAAGACATTACGGGTCCCCCGGCGTGCCAAAGTGTGTTGGCGTCAAAAACTTGATGTAGGGTTTCTAACAACGGCAAGACGGGCGAACACACAGTTCGAGGCGTGCGGTCGATTTGACACTGGAATCGACAAGGTAAAAACAATAAAATTCACTCAAGCCGATCGTTAAGATCAATGGCTTATACTCAATCGACTTGAAGCGATCAAGATCAAAGTAACAAGGTAAGTCTAATTAGCGATTAAAGCTAATCGGAGGATAAAGCGGATCGATTACGAAGAAAGCGATCGCAACAAAATCGAATAAATCGAACACAGGTCGTAATTGGCGAAGATCAACAATCGGCGATCGCAACTTTATTGATCAAGATCGATTACAAAGGCTAAATTACAAGAACTACTCTAGTCGACAAGAAAATAGATGAAAAGTAAAAATTTGGTTGTTTGTATTGTTGATGATGTCCTTGCGACTTGCTTGGCTCTTCTTTTATACCCTTGACCGATCGTGTCCTACTCCAACACGCTTCAAGGTTCGTATCCGTATCGGCCTTATCTTTAGAGGTTGTTCCTTAAAATCTTAGTTTTACCAAACATCTCGATTCTTTCCAAACTTCTATTAGCTCCGCATCTTTAATTTGTATTTGCTGATTTAGACTAACTTGCCGAATTTTGGTGCAAACAGATACTTTTTGAAATTTTTATGATGCTGAGTTTAACCAGTTTACTAACTAGTTCAAATAAGTTTGAACTAAAATTTAAATTAGAGTTTTCTTTTTTGATGATAGTTAGGATGTAGGTATGTGCTGATTTTAGATATAAATCAGCAAAGCATGTGATCCAAACTTGTTCAAAATCTTTGAATTCGAGTATATTTTTTCAAAGGTATGTGTTTCATTTGAATTGTTATAGATGAGTGTATACTCTAAAACTGAAGTTTTTTAAAAATATTCTCAAATATAGCTTGAATTCGCGCATTTGAATCATAGTGCCCAGACACCATGGTGCCCCATTTTGGCTTCTATATATATGACTTTTTTTTAATAGTTTTATATATAAATATAAGATGTATTTCATTTCAATATAAAATTAATTTGATGTTCCCTCTACATCCTAATAAATATTTAGCTTTATTCTATATGTATAAATTGAATACAGTGTTTAGAGATAATAATTAAGGATAACTTAGTCATGTTTAATTTTTTTTTTGATCTACGTATTAATAAAAGAATATAAATTATAAATTTGGTTGAGAGTATTTTGTAACGAACAGAAGACGAAAGCATAGTTTGGTTTGCACGCAGGCGGTAGGCACACTGGCAGCGTTGGAGCCCGGAGATGGGCGCCGCGTCCGGGGCACGCTACAACACGGGCGGTCGGTGCGAGTGTGACTGCCAATCCGCCATACCATACGTCGCTGCGCTCTCGCGTGGGCCACTGCGCGTTTCTCGGGTTGGCCCTCGGCCACGAGCGTTTGATTGGGCTTGGCGATGGCGGCAGAATGGCAGCGGTGGACCGGTGGCCGGCGAGCGCCTAGGCTACACAGCCGAGCTGAATGGCGTTGGCGTGCCTTGGCCGGAGCTGCGGCCGAGCTAGTGGGTGGGTGGAAGTCTCGGGCTTTTAATTTTTAAGCCAGGTCGGCCGGGAGCCCGTGACCAGGGACACCACTTAGTATATCACTATAGCCCTTCCACGCAGGCAGGAAGTGTGGCCCAGAGGGATCCACAAGCAGTTTGCCAAACAAAATATTCAGAAAAGAGACTGATAATTAACGGGTACTTTACTTACCAATGGATCGACAAAGGATATGGTGAATCATTTTGTTGGCGTCAAAAACTTGATGTCGGGTTTCTGACAGTAGCACACCAGACGAACACCGGGTTCAGAGCGTGCCAGTTGATTTGACCTGTAACCGATAAGGTAAAAATATAAAATTCACACAAAGCCGATCGTGGAGATCAATCAACTTAAACTCAATCAGCTTGAAGCCGATCAAGATCAAGGTAACAAGGTAAGTCTAATTAACCGACTAAGGCTAATCAGAGGATAAAGACAGATCGATTCTGAAGAAGGCGATGCGCAACAAAATCAGAACAAATCAAACCTGAGGGTGTAATTGACGAAGATCAACAATCGGCGATGCGCAACTTTATTGATCAAGATCGATTACAAAGAGAGATCTAAATTACAGAGACTACTCCTAGTCGACAGGAAAAAGTAAGAGTAAAGGCTGGTTGATTGTATTATGTTGGATCCTCTGCAGCTTGCTCTGTCCCTTCTTTTATACCCTTCGGCCGATCGTGTCCTACTACAACACGTTTCAAGTCCTGATCCGTATCGGCCTTATCTCGGACAGTTATTTCCTCAAAGATCTTGCCGTTACCAAATATCCTTAAATTTTCTCAAACTATCTGCTAGTTTCCGTATCTTTGACTTTATTGCCGATTTTGACTAGACTTGCCAAATTTTGATGCAAACATATGCCTCCCATTTTTGAGAGATGACTTGTCATCTGTCAAAATTGCAATTATCGGCTTTTCCCATCGGCTAACTGTTGAACTTCACTCAATAACTGCTACTTTATTCGCGCCGTAATTCTCTGACATGCGGGTAGTGCGTTTTAACTACTCACGCCTTTTGAGATTCATTTCCCGCCGCTTCAGATTTTCACCTCACTATAAAATACGGTCCCCACTTCGGTCATTCTTCACGCGCACAATCTCTCAAGGTGTCTGTAATCGGCTTAAGCTTCCTATTTGAAGTACCTCCGAGGCAATCCTTAGTCCATCCACCCTTCTTCATCGGCTGTAATGGACCCCAGCCAGGTACTTATTCCGATGCCGCATAGCAACGACCAATATTTTTTGGGTACATTGGGAAATCTCGATGTCCATACCGTAACAAACCAAGAAGTCCCTCGTTTACCTCTGTAAACCACGGTCACAACATAGAGGTTGGAATAAAGTTTGAGCCGGTGATGACTCTCAAAGGATGGAGGAATTGGTTTATTAGAGTAGCGGCCCAAAAGAGGGGTGAATGGGAAAGAATGGGCATAGCCGAGTGTATTCCACTTTCCTTAGCCGGCCCAGAAGCCAATGAGCCCTTAGTGGCCACAGCCTGTTATTTTTGGTCGGACTGTTTTAACGCCTTCTTGTTCCGCACCGGTCCCATCGGCCTAACTCTTTTAGATGTTGCTCAGTTATGCTGTCTTCGGCCAGATGGTGAACAAGTATCGGCTTTTAGCGGAAAATCGAAATATAAACTTATCCGATCTAAGGGCGAAGGTTGGGCCAAATATATTGGAAATAATAACAAGATTAATGGCCTGGTGTCGGACGAAGAGCATGTTGCCTTTCTGAATCTTTGGTTAGACCGTTTTTTGTTTTGTGGAGCATCTCTTGGACCAACTCAGGTTTATCAAGTGATAGCAGAGCAGCTTGTTGAAGGTCGTCGGCTAGCACTAGGAAAAATCTTCTTGGTATTTGTGTATCAGATGCTTTATGTAATAAGGAGTCGGCTCTATGCCGGTTTTGGAAAGTTCACCGTCGGTAATGTAGGTGGTCCGATGTGGTTTATGCAAATATGGTTATACTGCTTATTCAGCTGCTCCTTTAATTTGGATTCAGCCGACGAGACTCCTTTTCCAAGGGATGACATACCAGAGGGGGCACCTATCCAATTTAGAGAATGCCGATCTTTTGGTGAGAGGTTTATGATGTGCTCCAGTAATGAGATAAGGATTTCTCCCGACAGCTGCAGAAGATTCTTGTCTTTCTTTTTGCAATTGGACACCGAAGATTTCAAGCAGCAAGACTTCTCTAGTTATGGCGCTACAGCCGATTTTTCTTGGCCCTCATTTTTGCATTTGGAAGCCGATAGTTCTCTGATGCCTCAGGAGACTTTGGATTTGTATAGAATTTTCATTTCTCTGTGCATTTTCCATGTCGGCCTCCATACTAGGAATCGGACGTTCCAACCTTCATACGAGTTTTACCATCCTTCAGTTTACGCAAGACAGCTCGGCTTCGGCCATGTAATTCCAAGTTTGCCACTTCTAGATCGGCTTCAACCTAGAGCCAGGGTTCGCAATGCCACATCAGCGAGGCTAGTTTTGGAGTTAGCCGATGAGCTTCAACTTCGCAGTCTCCCACACTTCCATTTGAACTCTCGTCGGGCAGGGGGTTTCACAACATGGTGGTCGGCTATTGCTGAGTGTTTGTACATGGAGAAGACTTCGTCGTTTATAATCAAGGAATTCTTTTCAAATCTGCCAGAGCCATCTTTAGTGTCTAACAGCGATTCTAGCAATGAAGCTAGCTCATCGGGTTACACTAACACAAATCTAGTAGATATTGATAAGGTATCGGCTTGAAATAATCTTCTCTTGTACATCAGTCCTTTGCCAGATGCATTTTTCTAATCACTTTTACTACGTTTTGCAGGCTAAGGCTGTCGACAAGAAGCTCATCTCTGGTCAATCGAGCAGTGGCCAAGGCAAAAGGCCACATCAGTTGACTGGTCTTACTGGGTACACTTCAGGTACCCTAGGGGTTCAAAGTCCATCCTTATCGGACATTGAGAAAAAACAACCAAGTAAGTACAAACACAATCGACTTATTACTATTTTCTCTTTTACCGAACTGACCTTTAGCCGATCTATATTTTCAGAAAAGAAGAAAACAATGTACACCAAGGCTCCTGCGAAAAAAGGACCCAAGCCCCACGAGCAAAGCGGAGAGAGTTCGCCACATGTGTCGGCTACTGACAAGGTAGGTCGTTGTACTTTTGTTAAGAATTGTCCTTCAACACGTCGACTTACCTTGCATTTTACTTCTTTTAGCCGACGTCCTCAGCTCAAGTTGCAAAAATCTTAGCTGATCTCCCCAATGTTTCTTCTGCACCACTATCTCCTCCACGTCCGACGCCAACAACACTGATCACCGCTCCGCCAGAGCTCTCTGATCCAACGAACCTGCTGGGCTTTTCTTTGGCCGATCTTGATGATCCCGAGATCATGGCTACGGATGATTATGACGCAGAGATCAGAAGGATTCTGGAGGTCTCGAAGGAAGCGTCGGCTGCCGTGACCTCTGCCCCAGGTATGCAAGAAAAACTTAACAAGCTTTTTGACTGTTATGAGGCCGCAATCAGAGATATTGGCCAACAATCAGCCGATCAGAGATGCCATGGTGGCCGTTGAAGCCGACCTACCTCCAGAGGCGATGCAAGCCCTCCTAAATGTATGCCACTTGGACGAGAGAAGATCCGAAGTTGAGGAAGCACAGGCCAGAATTAATTGACGTGAAGCCCAGGAAGCCGATCAAAAGATTCTGGATGAGCTGGTCGCAGACGCGAAGACAAAGAAACGCAAATTTGATGCCGATGCGCAGTAGCTGAAGTTGACCAAGGTGTCCCTCTCCAAGCTTGAAAACACAAAGAAATTTCTTTTGGAGGAATTGGCCAAGACAGAAAAACAAATCCAAGAAGGCCAGAACTCCATGGAAAAAATTGCGTCGGAGATAAAGGACCATAAACTAAGCATCGCCATGGCTGTGGTAAGTGTTAAAAAACAGTCGGCCAAGGTGGTAGCAGTGCCAGGAAATGCAAACGAAGACGATCGCATTATTGAAGAAGTTCAAAGCGTGATCGCAAAGGCCGCAGGTGCTCTGTCGACTTTAGGCGCAACTCTTCCTGGCTCAGGCATCCAGTGATAGATTGAAATGTAAAACTTTAATGGTTATTTTAGAATACTCAAGATATTTTGTAACTCTTGCTATGCTTATAATCTGCTGTTTAACCGATTTAATTTTACTACCTGTAATTTCATTGAGTCTACAATCTCTTTTAGCCGATTAACAGCACCGTATTAACTTGGATTTTTGAACGTGATCCTTAGTCGGCTAGGCTCCAACCCAAACGCTAGGATAATACTTCTTTAAATATTTCCCGTTAATAGCTTTAGGCAAAACATATCCTTTCAACGTCTCTATTACGTATGAATTTCCACCGACTAGCCGATTAACTTTGTACGGTCCTTCCCACGTAGGTGACCATTTTTCGAATTGGTTATCTTTCGAACCAATAGGCAATATCGTTTTACATACCAAATCGGCTTGATCGAAAGACTTAGGCATGACCTTTTTATTATATGCCCTTGCAACCCTGATTTTATTCTTCTTAAGCCGATCAAGTGTGGACAAACGTAATTCTGCCAATTCATCCAAGTTGTCGATCATCAAATTGTTATAATTCTGAGCCGACAAACCTTTTTGTCTAGCCACTCGTATAGATTCAATATTGATTTCAACGGATAATACGGCTTCTTGACTATACACCAGCTAGTAAGGTGAAAGCTTTGTTGCTCCGTGGTAGGCTAACCGATACGCCCAAAGCGACTCCGATAGAGTTGAGTGCTAATTCCTTGGTTTTTCATCAATCTTTCTTTTGATTAATTTGATTAACGTTTTGTTGGACGACTCGGCTTGTCCATTAGCCTGGGCGTAGTACGAGGATGAATTCAACAATTTAATCCCTAGACTTGTCGCGTAACTCTAAAACTCGTTAGACATGAACACCGTTCCTTGATCGGTCGTAATTGTTTGCGGTATCCCAAACCGATGAACAATATGCTCATTAACAAAGCCGATGGCTTCAACACTGGTTACTTTCTTAAGTGGTATAGCTTCAACCCATTTAGAGAAATAATCTGTTGCGGCCAAAATAAACTTGTGA
Source organism: Otatea glauca (assembly GCA_036346275.1). NCBI lineage: Eukaryota > Viridiplantae > Streptophyta > Magnoliopsida > Poales > Poaceae > Otatea > Otatea glauca. Next base: position 44,545,970 of record CM070712.1, on the reverse strand, counting down.
CCTTTACTTGAAGCAGGAAATATTTGGCCGATTACATCTATTCCCCAGCCCCTGAACGGCCATGGCTTGATAATTGGGTGCAAGGCTGATGCTGGTGCTAGTTGTATGTTGCCAAACTTCTGACAGGTCTGACATCCTTTATAATACTTGAAACAATCTTTTAGCATTGTCGGCCAAAAATAACCTGTCCGTCTGAGCATCCATTTCATCTTATGAGCCGATTGATGAGAACGCAAATGCCTTCATTCACTTCACCCACTGCCACTCGTGCTTCTTTGGCCCCAAGACATCTTAATAGCAATCCTTCCATCGTCCGATAATACAACGTATCGTTCATAACAATGTACTTCAAAGCTTGTTGCCTAATCTTGCGTTCGGTCGGCTCAGATGGATCGATCAGGTAATTCTTTATTTGCATTCTCCAATCCGCGACATCCACGCACATGACGGCTTTATCCATTAGCTCAGTTACCAGATATCGGTCAAAGTCTTTGTACCCTGATGCCTGTTGAGCCAGGGCATTAGCTCTATCGTTTAATTCTCGAGGGATATGACCGATAGAAAATGATGTAAATGAGCCGATTATCTCGAAGCATTGTTCTAGATATTTCAGCAGTACTTCGTCTTGGCATTGGTATTCTCCTTTTATTTGCTGTACAATTAACATAGAGTCCCCGTACGCCTCAACTGCACATACTCCGATATTTTCTAATAATTGCAAACCTTTGAGCAATGCTTCATATTCTGCTTGATTGTTTGAGCATCGGCTATTCAGCCGAAATGCGAATTCGAATTTATGCCCTTTAGGTGATATGAGTACTACACCGATTCTATCACCCTCTCTGCATACAGACCCATCAAAAAACAATTGCCACGGAGCTACGGATACTAAGTCGGCAGTAGTGTCATGCCCTATTATAAAATCGGCTAGAACCTGCCCCTTGACTGCTTTGGCCGATTCATAAGACAAGTCGAACTCAACCAAGGCATAAGCCCATTTGCCAAGTCGACCCCGTAGGATTGGAGCTGATAATATATATTTTATAACATCGATTTTACAGATCACCTTACAAGCCGATGCTAATATATAATGCCTTAACTTCGTGCATGAGAAATATAAAGATAAACACAATTTCTCAATGAAAGGGTACCTGATTTTCGCATCAAGTAGTCGTCGGCTTAAATAAAAGATAACTCTCTCCTTACCATCAACCTCTTGTGCTAGAACAGCTCCAATAGTTTCCTCTTCAGCCGATACATATAGTCTGAAAGGAACCCTTTTAAATGGTGCTGACCAAACCGGAATTTGGACAAATATCTTTTAACATCATCAAAAGCCTTTTGCTGATCGGCTCCCCACACAAATTCTTGATTATCCTTCAACTTCAACAGCGGGTTAAAAGCACGAATTTGCCGGAAAGGTTTGAGATAAACCTCCGTAGATAATTAATCTTGCCGATCAACTTCTGTAATTCGTTTTTGCAGGCCGGCGGCTCGGTGTTGGCTATGGCTTTCACTCTTGCTTGATTAACCTCAATACCTCTCTCGTGTACCACAAAGCCTAAAAATTGCCTAGCTGACACGCCAAACGCACATTTGAAAGGATTCATCTTCAAGCCATGCGATCTTATGTTCTGGAAAACCTTTTCTAAATCGGCCAAATGCTGCAAATCATCTGCCGATTTTACTACGACATCGTCAATATATATTTCAACGATGTGACCGATTAAGTCATGAAAAATCAGGTTCATGGCTCGTTGATATGTTGCCCCAGCATTTTTTAAGCCAAAAGTCATAACCGTCCACTCGAATAAACCTATGACTCCAGGACATTTGAAAGCTGTCTTTGGTATATCGGCTTCTGCCATGAGTATCTGATTGTATCCGGCGTTTCCATCTAGAAAACTTATGATTTTATTCCCTAATGCAACATCGATAAGCATATCGGCTATCGGCATCGGGTATTCATCTTTTGGTGTCGCTTTATTCAAATCCCTAAAGTCGACACATACTCTAAGTTTTCCGTTTTTCTTCATGACTGGAACAACGTTGGAAACCCACTCCACATATCGACAAGGTCTTATAAATTTAGCCTCCAACAATCGCTCTATTTCTTCTTTTATAATTTTATACAGAGCCGGATTAAAACGCCTAGGGTACTGTTTAAACAGCCGATAACCTTGTTTAATGGGTAGCCGATGTTCTACCAATTGTCGGCTTAAACCAGGCATCTCGTGATACTCCCAAGCAAAGCTATCTTTATATTCTCTAAGATTTCTATTAACTTCTCTTTATATTTTACATCTAAATTCGCGCTAATAAAAGTTGGTCTTTTTCTATCACCATTACCTATATCAACTTCTTCAAGCAGATCGGTGGACGTAAAACCTTGACCCAACTTTTCAACCTCTTGAAAGTCTTCTATAGCCTCATAACTATCCGTCGTTTGCCGATAGCTTTGCATTTTGTCTTGTAATACCTTCACTGTTTTTCTTGTCCCCATCGGCGTAGCACTTCGTTTGCTCGATCAAACGTGTCTGGTTTGACACTGATCGGCGCAAGTCCTGTTTTGCTCACGCAGATGAAATCGCAATCTTCTAGTGTCTTTCACGATATACATCCTGCTTCTTCATGTTGCCAATTCGCGTCGGAACAGGCCATGGCAATGTGAGCCGATGTGTCGGCCGTGACAATTTCAACTTCCTCTCCGTTCCATTGGACAAGCGCTTGATGCATAGTCGATGGAATATAGCAGTTGGCGTGAATCCAATCTCTCCCAAGTAGAACGCTATAGTTGCCTTTGGCGTCGATGACAAAAAATGCGGTCAGCAAAGTTTTGCTACCGACAGTCAGTTCTATAACCATGACTCCTTTGGTTTCGGTTGGATCGCCAGTGAAATCGTTTAGAACCATGTTAGTTTTAATCAAGTCTTCATCGGACTTACCCAGTTTCTTGCAAGTTGTATAGGGCATCAAGTTTACTGTGGCTCCACCGTTTACCAGCATCCTTGATATCGGCTTTCCATTTATATACCCTTTTAGATATAATAGTTTCAGATGCCGATGATCGTCTCTTGGCTTCTCGAAGATTGCATTTTGGACTCCCGAGCATGATTGGGCAAAAGTTTCTTTAACCGATTCAATTTTGATTTTGAATTCAGCTGGCAACGTGAACACCATATTGATATCCATTGGGGGTGTATCATCCCTAATCATGGGAGAATCTAGATCGTCTACCGATTCAAAATCTTCCTCGGCTTGCTCCTTTTTTCTCCACTCTTTCTTGACAACCTTGACCGGACGAAGCTTATTGAAAATTTCATCCCTCTGCTTTTCAGCGTCGGCTTCACGGATCTCCTGAGTCCTTAGCCTCTGAAGCCGTCTACGCTGCGATCGGCTAAGGCCAGACGGACACCACCTGGGCTTGGGCTCTACTGGCCTTCGTATCTGGCCAACCAAATTTTCTTGATCTGAATTGGGCCTTAGCGTTTCGACCCGGTCCGGTACCTGGTTTGGTTCAGATACTCTTTCGTGAACAGGCCTCCTATAACTTTTGCTGCGATCTCGACTCGGTCCAGACAACCTATCTCTAGCCGATTGTCTTGGCCAATCGTCTCGGGGGTAATGCTCCATCGGACATGTATACGGAGATGGTAGTGCTACTCCCCTTTCCCAACAAAACTGTCAAAAGGGACATCTTCTGTGGGCCCTCTCCACATTTTCAGTGTGATATAAGTTATTCGACCGGCGAGCAAGATATCGGGGTCGGCTACTCATTCTTTTGTATTTCTCCATCAATTGTGAAAACGTTGGTCCTAGCCTTTTGGCCAATTGCCTTGATGGCAATCTTTCAGCTTTGTACCATTTACCCACCTGAGGATTTCCCTTGGGTTTAATGGTCCTCGAATTTTTCCCTTCGTGATCGGCTTCTATTTGTAATGAGCCGATCGTAATTTTCAATGTCTGGCCGCCGTCTGAATTCGGCTGAATATTGACCTGCCGATCCTTCTTCGGCTCATCATGCATTGGCTCCTTTCCTTTAGCCGAACATTGAACCATGTTAATTGGAAATGGATCAGCGTCAACTTGCATGGTCGGCTCATCAGCAAATTTTAGTCGACCATCTTCAATAGCCGATTGGATCTGTTGACGAAAAATATTGCAGTCGTTAGTATTGTGAGAGAAAGAGTGGTGCCACTTGCAATACCTACGTTTCTTGATCTCGTCGGCTGATGGTATAATATGTCCCTCGGGTAAACGTATTATCTTTTCTTGTAATAATAAATCAAAAATACGATCACATTTGGAAACATCAAAGGCATACTTAACTTCCGACTTATTTCTAATCGGCTTTAGCCAAGAACAGATTAGGGATTTCTTAGACCCTTTTACCCATTCGGCTATATTTATTTCCACTTCATCATCTTCTGAAGAATCGCTTGGATAATAATACACCATATTGACTTTAACTTTATCCTTTTCTTTATTGCCGTTATTTTTAAATCTATCTTTGAACACTTTATTATCTGGGAATCGGCTTTCCTGAGCCGATACATGATGAAGCAGATGGCTTAAATCGTTGAACTCTTGTCCTCTAAACTTCTCTCTAAGTGGTGGAATTAATCCTTGAAAAGCCAAATCTGCAAGTTGATTGTCGGGCAACGTGACACTAAAACATCGGTTTCTAACTTCTCTGAACCTCTTAATGTAATCAGTTACCGATTCTCCAAATCTTTGGCGAACAGAACTTAGGTCAGAAATCCTTAGTTCTAAACTTCCTCAGAAGAAATATTCGTGGAATCGGCTTTCCAAATCGTTCCATAAGTGGACCGAATTCGGAGGTAAACAAGTGAACCAAGTAAAGGTTGCCCCGGACAGTGACAACGGGAACAATCTTATTTTCAGTCCATCGGACTGAGCTGCTGCCGCATTGAGCGATAAAGCGTCCGATGTGTTCTAGAGTAGTAGTTGAGTCCAAGGTTCAAAATTTCGGCGAAATTTTGGATTTCGGACCACCCCGAGATCTCAAGTACCGACCAGGAAAAAAAAATTAAAAAAAATTGAAATTGCTACAATAAAATCCGAAATTTCATTTTTTTGGGCGAAATTTCATGTTTTTTGGCCGGATTTGGTCCAATAACCCTTAGGAAAGTCATCTCCTATGAAAATTTGTTGAAAAACCTAATTTTTTAAACATTTTAAAATTTTGGCAGAAACACTGTCAGATTTTTATAAAATTGTACAAGCATGATAATAATCTGAAAATTTTATGGTACTATAATTAGTAGATTAGTATCATATATAAAAAATTTTAAAATAATTTAACTTCATTTGTTATCTTTAAAAAATCAAAAACAGAATGAAAATAATTGGGACAGTTATATTGTCAGAATTTTATAAATTTTATTGTGTGTGATTATGATCTAATTTTTTTTTGAGAGATTAATAATCTACTCAGTAACATTATATAAATTTTTCAAAAAATTTCAACTTTTTTTGTTTGGTCAATCAAATCTATGTAAGCATTGAACTTCGTTTGTTATATTATATTTCAAAAATCAAAAAGAAAAGAACATAAATGGTACTGTGCCTTGTAAGAATTTTATAAATTCACTGGAGTGTGATCGTGAATCACAATTTTTATGAGATATTAAGAACTTCCTTATCACCATTCTTTAAAATTTTCAAAAAAAATTATGATTTACATAATTTTTTATTTTGTTCAAGTTTGCCGGTAAGCCTTTTAACATGGCAGTAGTACTGTTCAAATTTTTAAAACTTCATACAGCTTGATCATCATCTGAAAATTTTATGAGAGAATTATAGATACATAATAACCATGCAAAAAAAATTTCAACAGTTTCTAACTTCATTTGTATCATTTTCCATTCGGATCAAACTTGTCGGTCAGTGTTCTATCAGGACAGCGCCACTCTCTGAATTTTTAAAAATTCCTCACATGTGAGAATCAGCTGAAATTTTTATTAGAACATTATTTATAGATCATAACCATGCAAAAAAAAATTCAACAGTTTATAACTTGATTTGTACCATTTTCCATTCCGATCAAACTTGTCGGTCAGTGTTTTATCAGGACAGTACCACTCTCCGAATTTTTAAAAATTCCTTAGGTGTGATAATCAGCTGAAATTTTTGTGAGAACATCATAATTGTGTCAGAAACCTCCAAAAAAATTTCAAAATTTTTCGATAACGTTTATACTACTTTTCAGCCAGTGCAAAAAACCCGAAATTTCAGATATTTCGCCCGAAATTTCGTGTTTTTTCGCCGAATTTCGATTTTTTCCCGGATTGGACCGGATTTGAATTTTCAAATTCAAATTTTGTCCAAAATAATTCCGAAATTTCAAAATTTTGCCAAAATTTCGTTATCCGGCCCGGGGCGAAATTTATTCCGAAACCGAAATTTGTAACCTTGGTTGAGTCGTCACCGGAGAATTTTGCAAAATTCAGGACTCTGAAATTGTGGGCGTAAGGCATACGATCTATGTAATCAGGATACAGCTTTCTATAGCCGATAACCTTTCCCTTCGGCTGTATGCCGAATTGGTCCCTCAAGATGGCGGAGATCTGGTTGGCCCAGTTTACATTATCGGCCATTGGCACCGCAGGCCCTTGATAATGTTGATCATAGTTAGCATTCTGCCCCCCGAGTGCAAACTCGGGTTGTCAATTATGCTGAGTCGTCGGCACACGAGTATTCTGATCATACCTATTACGCCTGACTTGAGGTTCGGGTATTGGGATGAAAGGCTCTTAATAAGTTACTACTCTATGCGGACCTGGATTTTTAAACAGGGTAGGTCCATGCGGGTATCTTTCAGGCCCAATCAGCTGTGAAACCGATTGTGAAAAAGCATAGAACGAAGCCTACGGCGGCAGATTTATTGATTCGTCCAACTTAGCGGCGTCGGTGTATGCGTGGTAATGACTCACCCCACTGGGCCGAGGGTCTTTAGGCAATATTATGGTCGGTTGAGTAGGCATCATGGTAGGGGGTGAGGTTATAGCCGATGGTTTAGGATCGGCCACTGTGCTCTGCGTATTTTGGGCTACTGAAAAAACAGGATAATTCGGCAGAGCTTGCAATGGGTCAAGCAGACTACCTAACGAGGCTAACTCCTGGGCTATAGTTTTAACACTATTTGCTATCATCGGCTTAAGCGTTGTCACAAGAGCCGATGATTGGTTTATTAAGGCGTGGTGCACAGACTGATTAATCATAGCCGATAATTCGGCTTGAACAGGCAGATATCGTCTTACCGGTTCTGTAACACCCGTATCTCCCAGGGCGTTGACCGTCGGTAGGGCGGATTTTTGAGTGACGCTACGTCTAGTTTTCTGATAACAGCTTAGCATCATCTCCTCCAACGCAGTCTTCCGAGCTTCAATCTCTTGACGTTGTTCTTCAGTCAAATCGTCCATTGTTGGGACGATTATGGCTTCCGTGTTGAGATCGGATGGCGGAATCGACTTTCCTGATGAAAACATGATCCCACCGGGCGTGCCAAGAGTGTGTTGGCGTCAAAAACTTGATGTCGGGTTTCTGACAGCAGCACACCAGACGAACACCGGATTCAGAGCGTGCCAGTCGATTTGACCTGTAACCGACAAGGTAAAAATATAAAATTCACACAAAGTCGATCGTGAAGATCAATCGGCTTAAACTCAATCAGCTTGAAGCCGATCAAGATCAAGGTAACAAGGTAAGTCTAATTAGACGATTAAGGCTAATCAGAGGATAAAGGCAGATCGATTCTGAAGAAGGCGATGCGCAACAAAATCAGAACAAATCAAACCTGGGGGTGTAATTGACGAAGATCAACAATCGGCGATGCGCAACTTTATTGATCAAAATCGATTACAAAGAGAGATCTAATTACAGAGACTACTCTTAGTCGACAGGAAAAGGTAAGAGTAAAGGCTGGTTGATTGTATTATGTTGGATCCTCTGCAGCTTGCTCTGTCCCTTCTTTTATACCTTTCGGCCGATCGTGTCCTACTACAACACGTTTCAAGTCTTGATCCGGATCGGCTTTATCTCGGACAGTTATTTCCTCAAAGATCTTGCCGTTACCAAATATCCTTAAATCTTCCTAAACTATCTGCTAGTTTCTGTATTTTGACTTTATTGCCGATTTTAACTAGGCTTACTAAATTTTAGTGTAAACACATTCACGACGAGGACGACCAATGTATCGCCGTCGTTAACCTCTATGGTTGGCCCGGGCAATCGCTGGTTGACCGTGTATATCACGCTGTTCATGCAGAGCTGAGAGATCATCATACCGGCCACCTAAATTTTTGGCATACGCCATTGCAACGCTACACAGAGAAGTTAGAAAGATGAAATGGCATGGAACTATACTACAGTCACTCTGAAATGAACAAACTCGATGTATGTATGCAGCTGTGCAAAGTGCAAAGGCCTGAGCAGAGTAGGCAGCAGTGGATATATATATGAGTTGACGTCAAAAATTTGAAGTAGGGTTTCTGACAGTAGCGCACCAGACGAACACCTGGTTCAAGAGCGTGCCAGTCGATTTGACCTGTAACCGACAAGGTAAAAAATATAAAAACTCACTCAAAAGCCGATCGTAAAGATCAATCGGCTTAGACCTAATCAGCTTGAAGCCGATCAAGATCGAGGTAACAAGGTAAATCTAATTAGCCGATTAAGGCTAATCAGAGGATAAAGGTAGATTGATCCTAGAAGAAGGCGATGCGCAACAAAATCAGAACAAATCAAACCTGGGGTATAATTGATGAAGATCAACAATCGACGATGCGCAACTTTATTGATCAAGATCGATTACAGAGACTAAATTACAAAAGCTACTCCTAGTCGACAGGAAGAAAGTAAAAGCTGGTTGATTGTATTGTGTTGTTGTCTTTTGCAGCTTGCTTTGGCCCTTCTTTTATACCCTTCGGCCGATCGTGTCTGACTACAACACGTTTCAAATTTTGATCCGTATCAGCTTTATCTCGGACAGTTATTTCCTTAAAGATCTTACCGTTATCAAAATATCTCCAAACCTTTCCATCCTGTCCGTTAATTCCGTATCTTTGACTTTATTGCCGATTTTGACCAGACTTACTAAATTTTAGTGCAAACAGTGTGCAAGAGAGAATTGAAGTGACGCTGATATGTCCAACAAGCTCTTCTGTGCGAGAAATTTACTTTGAAAGTGTGCTCCACGACGGCCCCGCTTGCCATCGCTGTGGAGAGAGCTAGCATGAGTGGCACGAGCATGGCCGCCCGCGCCATGTCCTGTCTCCCGAAAAACTACAAAGCTGGTCCTAGCTTGGTGTCCTTATATACACCGTACTCCATCCCATTGACATGTGGAACTAGTCCTGCATTTCTTGCAACAGGATATATATATATATTTTATTCAGTACATACATGTGTAGAACAAGTCCTGCGTCAATGATCCCTTCGCGTGAGCGCTTAATTTGGGATCAGACATGTTTGTTTTTGTTTTTTTATTCTAGGTTTTGACTGCAAAAATAGAATAAAAAACAAACAGCCTGATTCTATTAATCGATTCTCACAATTTAACCCACTCATATACACTATAATCCACAATCAACTTCACATGTGATTTTGGATTACAGCTTTTAGAGAATCAGATTCTCTATAACTACAATCCAGAATCAACTTTTAGAGAATTCAAAGCAAAAATAAACAGACCATCAGACTGTGACATCATAAGAAGAATGCCTTGTCGGATGTATAGCGTATCCAACCTTTTTCTTTTGGTGTAGTGGTTGCACTTTGCTCTACACTATTTTACTAGGAGCCGCGAGTTGCGCCAAGGTCAAGTCTTTCAGAGTATCAAGGTGTGGATTATCCATGCTAGCTCATTGGACGATTTCAAATGCTCCAAGGTTTCCATCGCCTCCCTATATATGTACTTACATTGACTTGATCACGACTCTTTTATAAGATTACATTAGAATTGTGCAGTGTAAAAACAGCCGGTCTTAGCTAGCTAATTTTGTGGCTTGTCAGGATAGTACCGTACGTTAGCTTGAGGTTATAGGACACATCATTGGTAGGTAGAACGTAGAAGCTGTTAGAAGTCAGAACTACACTATACATTTTTTCTACAGCGTATTTGTCTTTATGTGAAAGACTAGACGACTGTCGTATCTAGAGTGTAGACGAACTGTACTTTCTAGAGTGTAGAAACTTCCGACGTTCTATAATTGGAGCAACTATTTCTACACGCTTTCAATATATTTCTTGTATAGCCAACAGTGTTTCTAGAGTGTAATCTAGATCTTTTCCGACGGAAAGAATAAGTCGCGACTATATACTAGTAACGTTAGGAAACGTTAAAGTTGTAATAGTGTTATAGCGTATCCGAAGTCAAGCACTGCATATATACACCGGTGTCGAATACATGGCGATGTCGATGGATATCAATGCTTTCTTTGGCTCGGGTTCCATACCGAAGCAAACCATTCTAAAATTCATGATGTTACCAGGGACAGGTTAATTAGAATTAGAATTTAGTACAACAAAAGATATCTTCTAATATGGTTTGTGTATTATAGTATATAAAAGTATTCATGTTTCATTTTTCTGTTTTCAGAAGCATCTGCTCTGTCCACACCGTCCTCGAAGGCTGAAATATATATACACCTAAATTATCCACCAAATTTGTGGTCCTGAATTTGCTCATGCTATTCTGCCACGTCACACCGATAGTTTATGTTTCATAAGACCAAGGCAGACTAGGAAACCGAATTATTTTTTTAATAATATTTTTAATGAAAAATTACAAAAATAATATGCTGAATTAAAAAATTATAAATATACAACTATTTCGCTATTTCAAATAGCGACAGAGAGCTACGACCGTTAGCGACAGCTCTCTATAACCATTGGCGACAGAGTTTCTGTCGCTATTTGAAATAACGACAGAGGTGTATATTTGTAATTTTTTTAATTCGATATATTATTTCTGTAATTTTTCGTTAAAAAATATTATTTCAAAAAAAATGGTAGGAAACCCGCGGCAATGGATATAGTACATACGCAACGCAGTAGTGACGATGGCAATAAGATAGGCACTTTAACAAAAATAAAAACGAATCAATAAATGGGCAACAATGTCGTAAGATGCCTGACTTCGTCCTTCGGTGACGAGCTGACGACCTCTTAATCGAAAGTTGCCCTCCAGCTAATGCATGTCTAGCAGCTTATCTCAACGCGGCAAATTCAGTTGGAGTTTCAAGCAAGCCAGCATCATGCACTCAAATATAGTATATATGTACGTAACCATGTATACTAAGTCAACGGATCTGAACTTGTTAAGTTTGACCTTTGATATTTACGCCTTCCCCCGGATAGGGGAAGAAAGAGAACGTAGTTACACCAAAACAAATTCATGCAAACATTCATTCATAAACACGTACAGAAACAAACGAACGAACAACGAGCACACCTTTCGTCGCTCCTCGCTCCATTTACACACACGAACAAATCTGAAAATTCATGATGATCACGCATCACATGTTGACGACATCACGCTAGAAACTTGCAAGTTCTAGCATGTCGGCAAATCAGCTGGCGGCGGTGGAAGGATCGAGCCAGGCGTCGTTCCATTATCCACGGCAAACACCATGCCGAGTCCCATCGGAACGTGCGCGTCAAGGTGGCAATGAAAGAACCACATGCCTAGGTCAAATTCCAAATTAGCACAGTTATTTTAAGCCACTATTAGGCCTTAATAGACTATAAGAAACATAAGGCCCACATGTAGTTTGGGCCGAATCTACAGAACAACGGTACCTGGATTGTTAGCGACGAACCGGATGACGGCCCAGCCCCCGGTCGGCACGGCGATGGTGTTGCGCGCCACTGGGTCGACCAGATTGTAGCCGCTCACGTTGCCCGGGGTAAAGGTGCCCAGCCCCTGCGCCAGCACGAAGAAGTTGAAGCCGTGGAGGTGGATCGGGTGGTTCTCCGACGGGAAGGCGATCGGGTTCCGCAGCACAATCTCCACCGTCGAGTTGTACCGGAGCCTCCTCACCTTGGTCCCCTCCGTCATCGGCGTGCCGCTCGGCGGTGCGGCGTCCGGGAAGTCGGCGGTGTAGACTCCCGGCGTGCGGTTGAACTGCGCCTCCAGGAGGGACATCTGCGTCGGGAGGCGGAACGACATGCCGTTCATGGCCGCCGCCACGGCTCTCCCGGCGCAACTGGTTTGGGTCGAGTCGCATGGCAACTGGCCGAGCCCCAGCTCGATGGTCATGTTCACGTCCACCTTCGACCGCACGGCTGGCGCGCCGGGCGTGGCAAGGCCCCTCAGCCCGACGTAGAAGGCGTTGGCTGTTTTGGAGTCGGAGTTGGTCGGCATGGTTGGCATGGCAGGCGTCGCGGTGCCGTTGGTCGACGTGCCGTTGTAGCGCAGGATGGCCGTGGCGGTGGAATCGTCGGAGACGGCCATGGTGGACGGGGACAGAGTGTCGTACGCCTGAATCGCCATGTAGTAGCTGCTGGGCATGGCGTTGGTGAAGATGAGCGCGTCCACGGTGTTCCCCGGCGCGAGCACGAGCGTATCCGTGGTGTAGTTGGCGGTGTAGCACGCGTCCACGGCCACGACGGTGAAGGCGTGGCCGGCCACCCTGAAGAAGAGGTGCGTGTTGAGGCCGGCGTTGATGACCCGGAGCAGCACCGTCGAGTTGGGTTCCACGACCACCGTGAACGTCTCATCTACAAATCAAATGTCAAAGATTGATTTTTTGACCGATCAGGGCAAGTACATTTCGCCTTCAGCAACTCTGTTTGTTACTGAAGAATTTACCAACTGTTGTACATACTTGCACATTGGTAGAGTTGGCCAGTGAGACCGTTAACGGTGAATGCGTCGGACTCTCTGGGAAGCTGACCGGACAAGAGCGCGTCCTTCTCGACGTCGACGACATTCCGGTTCCACCACTCACCTATCCAAGGCCTCATCCAGAATCAGGGTATGCCAATAATTCCCCATCAATGTACAGTAAGAGGATCGACGCTACCAAGCACGATGGGGACTTCTTGGTCCGGCGTGGGGAAGGGATAGGAAGAACCGTTTCTCGGCTTGATGATGAGAGCGCCGTACACTGTCGCGCGCAGGAAGGAGGCGTGGGCGTGCCACCACAACGTGCCCTCCTGCCCGGTGACGTTGAACCGGTACGTGTACGAGCTGTTCGGCTGAATCGGGCACTGCGTCACCATGCTCGGACCGTCCGCCCAAGGCGTCAGTAACTGGAGTATGCCATGCCTGTCAAGTTTTCCATCACCGGCAATCATACATGGTTACGTTAGTTAGACCAACTCTGACAGTCAAGTGGTTAGTGTCAGGTACTGAGACAACTAATTTTGCAAGAGCAAAAGACAGCGTGTAAGACTGAAAACCACTGCGTTGTCCTAGTAGAACGCTAAGTTACTTTTTTGTGCGAGCTTTTTTGGCTATACTTTGTTGTAAACTTGCAATGGGACTTCGTCATATGTACATTTGGCAAATATTTAGATGAGCTTTCCAACAGTTAGCGGCTGTGCCTCGACAGGTAGGGTGTCCTTTTCAGAACTTTCACTTTCGGCATTTAGATATAGATATATATGCTTAAAACGAATCAGATAAACTGACTAAATTACCTATCAAACGAACACACCCAGTATCCAATGAAGTAGGTAGATAGCGGGTCTCTCAGGCCATCTTACAAGTTACAAAGACTTGATGTTTCTCAAAAAGAAAAAGAAAGTTACAGCGACTGGAAGTTCTCGAGTTGAAGTACTAGGATTTTACCAGTGGATGGTTAAGTTGTATGGTGATCCGTTGATAACATTGACGATAACCGCGTCTCCTTCGTTCACTTCTATCGTCGGGCCTGGCAGTTGCCCGTTCACCACAAAAATGTCAGTGCTGTTGCACAGCTGATTAATTCGCGTACTTGCCACCTAATAACACCATTACAGAGGAACAAATCGTTAGATATGGCCTATTAGATTGCAGAGAACAGAGGTCGTATCACATACAAGAAACCGAACACTTGTAACAAAACGATCAAATTAATCTACAGTTTTCAGGTGTATGAAATCTCCTATTTTCCAGACATAAGTTGATCCTGAATTCCTGATAGCGAGTGTACTTTAGGTACTTAACATCATGAACTTAGCTTTTGTACTATCTGATTTGAGACTTTTACCGACCTTGGAGTACTACAATTTACGTTGAGATAGTATCAAGAGGTATCAAAAGTCTCATCTGATTTATGTCCAAGCTTCTCTTCTTGTGAAAAACTTCTACTTTCAAAGAACTGATCGAAGGAGCTACTCATATGCACGGAGAGAAAGAGAGAGAAGTACAGTGAACGTGTAGTTCGCAGTCGCCGCATCTGCCACCGATCCGGCAAGAAGCGCGAACGCCAACAACAAAAGCTGCATTATGGAAGAACACCAAGGTCGAAGAGGATTCAGCAGTGTCGTAGAGGGATAAGGAAAGCTTTCTTGGTGATCTTGGCCAACTTTTATAGCTTAGTCTTCAAAGAAACATGATAGGTATATATATATCTATACTGTAGGAATGCTTTCGGCACTTCGCCAGGAATCGCTTGCGTGGGACTGTGGCATATTTGTCCATTTTTTTGTGATAGCGACTTAAAGCTTCTAGCGATAGCACACGCTTATAATCTAGGTGTTACAGCTCCAAATTATTTTATGTGGCTTGATCAAAATGATAGAGAAATTAATGCCACTCGTCCATTGTCTGACTATTAACTTGTCCATGGATAGCTTTATTGCAGTATCAAATTCCTGGCCTATCCAAAAGAGCAGCGTCAAATTCTCCTCCATGGCTAGCATTGCCGACACGTCTGCAAAAGCCGTTTTCATCAGAATCAATGAGTTTAACCTTTGGACACAAGATATATAATGTTCTGACGAACTATCAGGGTTAACGTACAAGCTAGATGTGCAATAGGCAAATCATGGCCAAACAATTGGCCCCAAAAAACATTTCAAGAGGAACTAATCAGATGTCTCGGTGTGTCACTGTCTGCTCCCTCGTTTGGGTCAATAAAAGCATCTCTCAAAGATGAGGTGTAACAAAAGTACCCCAGGCCATTTGCACCTGAACCAGGTAGCCATAGCCAGTGATTTGAAGTACTAATCGGGGAATAAGCTAATTAGACAATAATTTACTCCAACATTCAACTATGCCCACAAGTCTGGTCCCAATAGTTGAATTTAGAGAACATTTTCATTGATATGCTGACAAGTATGCGATTATATTCCCTATATGTACTCGACCAGAAGTATATATGTCCTACGGAAATGGTGGACAAAATACAGAACAAAAGAGAGGATTCTGTACAAATTTTGTCTTCTTATGCAAAGAATGTCCTGCTTTGCAGAAGGAATTCCCAGGATGGATGGGTACGGCCGTACGGAACCGGACAATAGTACTTCAGGGTCTAGATAACCAACCGGCATATCTGGCATAAGATGATAAGATTGACACAAAAAGAGAAATGACCTGAAATCATGTGGTAGGTGATCATGTAAGTCTATCTTGACGAGATAACGCCTTGATGTCCATACATACGGGCAAGAATACATGGAGACTTACAGAGTTTATCTTGTGGAGACGTCGTGGAGCATCCAGAAGTGCCCGGCCGAATGAACCAAAGAAGCCATTAAATTCTGAAGGCACGGACACGATTTTGACTTCTCACCTAATTGATGGCTGTACGCACGGTCAGCGTGGTTTGCAGAACCAGCGGGAAGCAAATGTATTTGCTCATCTGAACAAGCACATAGATCATCTGATTTGCTCATCTGAAAAGTGCACACCGATCATCTGATGTGCATGAAGCATCTTCTGCGATTATTTGTACATTTTGTTGGCTGCTTCCACTATGTCTCATATTGTCATGGATGCCCCTACAGTCAAACAAACAGAGCACTTCTCATGCTGAAAGATTAGTTTGACACTTTGACTATTTAAGTACGGAGACTTACATAGCCAATTTATTAAGAAGTGCCCGGAACAACCTGAACTGTAACTCAACATTCTATTTGTGAACTGCGAATATAAATCACTAATCTTTTACTCCCTTCCGTCTCAAAAGGAAGCTATTTTGAGTTGCATGCAGTCAAGCATTATAAAGTTTGGCTATCAATATCTTTTTGAATATTTAGAACTGACATATAGAAATGATACATGTAGAATTGTCCCAAAAGGTACTTTCCAAATATTATAATTTTAGTAGATTTTATAAATATATTATAATAAAAATGAGTGGACAAAATTTTATTTTGAAGATTGTATTGATGTTCAAAACGACTTTCTTTCGTAACAAGAGGAAGTAAAACGAAAAGATCCACATTTAATATTAGTCTCAAAGTTACATGTATATATACATGTCCAAAGCCAATCAAGATCATATTAAAAAGAAGAGAAAAATCTATGAGAAGTGCTTCTATACATTTTCACTCAATACAAGTTGCACAAATCTTAAAACAAATGAGGGATTAAGTAATCATTATCTACCTTTTATTTATACTTTAATATTTATACAACTTTTAAAAAGAGATGCATAGTAGCACATCTCAGAGTCTAAAATAAAATATTCTCCTGCTTTGGTTTTAAAAAAACTCTAAATTAAAATAGTAATAGATGCCGATGATGCAATCAACCGGGCAAATCGAAATATCGCAGTATATTTGTCCTCAAAATTATCGAAGTACACTTTGTATATTCCTTGCCGTTCAAAGCTTCTTACATCTTGGTCTCTTACATTCATTCTCCACCGTATTCCAGAACTGCAACTTTCAAGAATCCTTAGCAGTTAGCACTGCGGCAAATCTGGGGGCGGCGGCGGCAGCGCTGTCTTTGGAGTCGGCCCGCTCTCCACCTCGAACACCATCGCCAGGCCGATCTGAAGGTGAGCATCGATGTGGCAGTGCATGAACCACATTCCTGCACACACGAAAATGCTGTAAATCGTCAGCACAGGTGTTCCCCCCCCCCAAAAAAAAAACTACAACATGATAAGCTTCTTGACATGAAAAACTGCAACATGATGATAAGATTCTTAACATGACAAAAGCATAGTGGACTTCTGAAGATAATGAAACCGTAATTGCGTATTCTACAACGCATCAGTACGTCACCGTGTTCCGCATCCATCAAATTGCTTGGCAGTGTCTAACACTAGGCCGGACAAGCCGAGGACCGGCCCAAGTTTATATATATTTCCTTCTCTCTTTCGGTAGTGGCAGAATGGACCAACCCAATCCAGTCGAGAGAAATCAGGCAGCCCAATCTTCTTCTTCTTTTAGTTTTTATGGACTCGGATTGATGTTGGCGACGTCGATCCGATTGAGCACTCGCAAATATTTACAGATTTCACTAAAATTTTCATTGAACTAAAAATTCACCTGGAGTTTTGACTTGGTACGTCGATCAAAAGTCCAACCCATATTGTTCACCGCAAGTTCATATTTAGCAACTTTTCTATGTTACAACCTTTCGTTTATGGTCAGGCGACGCCTTCGTAAATCGTAAGCCATGTGATCATGTTTAAAATATCTGACATGGAATGCGTAGAAAATTCTATTGAAAAACGATCGATATAGATAGATTTACCGGGGTTGTTGGCAACGAAGCGGATGACGGCCCACCCGCCGGTGGGCACGGCGACGGTGTTCCGCTCCTGCGGGTTGACGAGGTTGAACTGCTCCACGTCCGCGGCGCCGTCGTAGTTGCCGAACCCCTGCGCCAGCACGAAGAAGTTGAACCCGTGCAGGTGCATCGGGTGACTCTCGCGCCCTACCAGCGCCGTGTTCTGCAGCACCACCTCCACCGTCGCGTTGTACTTGAGCGTCTTCACCTTCGTCGATTGGTTGCTCGTGAACGACAGTGCCGTGCTGCCGTTGCTGAGCAACTCGTTAGTGTAGTCGAACACCACGGGCGGCTGGTCCGGGAAGTCCCTGGTGTACACGCCGCCCGGTGTGTTCCGGTACCGCGCTTCGAGCATCGAAACTGTGGTCGGGAGCGCGAACGACTCTTTGTTCATGCTGGCCACGACCACCGGGGCGCTCTTGTTGCACGATGTCTGGACTGGCGAGCAGGAGGAGAGGCCGAGCCCGATGGTCACAAACATGCGGGTGTCGACGGCGAGCGGCACGGTCGCCCTGCCGGGGCGGACGAGCGCCGTCAAACTGGTGTAGAACCGGTGGGCCGTGGGCGTGTCAGTCAGTTCCGGCATGGTGGGCACCGCCGGCGCCTGCGGGCCACTCGGCGCCTTGTCGACGTACTTCATAGTGGCGGTGGCGATGTTGGTGTTGAACCCCAGCCGCGACCGCGAGGGTGGCGCGCTCTGGTACGAGGAGATCGCCATGTAGTAGCTGCCGGGGGAGGCGTCGGCCACCATGAGCGCGTCGACGGTCTGCCCCGGTGCTATCACGATCACGTCCGTCTCGTACGGCGTTGTGTAGCTCGCGTCCGCCGCGACGACGGTGAACGTGTGGCCCGCCACCTTGTAGAAGAACGGCGTGTTGAGCGCTGCGTTGATGATCCGGAGCAAGTAGGTCGAGTTGCGGCGCACCTCGAACTCGGCGATTCCTGCATGCATATAATCGCAACTTGCAAGTGATCATTAACTGAAATCAAGATCATAACACGCATGCATGGGATGTAGTCCTTGGTCACAAATAGTTATTGTTTTAGATGCAATTACAGTTAAAATTTTCAAAGATTGACTCTTGATATCTTCTTAAATTATTAAATTAAATATATAAAAATCATATGTGTAGGTTTATCTTGAAAAATATTTTTATAATTTTATTTGATGTTTCAAATATATTATAATAGGAATTAGTGGTCAAAATTATGTTTTAAAGACTGTGTCAATGTCACTGTCTATGGTCGGAGGGAGTATTAATTAACTAGACGTACGGTTAGCCGTTGTTGCGTGGCAATCGTACAAATCTCCGGGCATTCCATTGATTGTGTACGCGTCGGCGTTTGCCATGGGACGGCCGGTCAAGAAAGCTTCGTTTTTCAGGAAGACGGTGTCACCGTTCCACCACTCGCCCAGCAAGATGGTCTTCTCCTCGTCCGGAGCGGGGAACGGATACGCGCCGGCGCCGCCCCTCGGCCGGATGACGAGGGCGCCGTGCACCGTGGCGCGCATGAACGAGCTGTGCGCGTGCCACCACAGGGTGCCCTCCTGCCCGGGCACGACGAACCTGTACGTGTACCCGTGGCCCGGCCGGATCGGGCACTGCGTCACCATAGCTGGGCCGTCTGCCCACGGTGTGCCGAGCTGGAATATGCCGTGCCTGCATGCATGCATGCCGCCGAGCGCGCGACGGCGTCGGTTGATTAATTTGTTGGTCAGAGGCCGATCGTGGTTTCGTGGCGGTGGTAGGTAACAATGTACGTACGTACCAGTGGACTGTCACGTTGTATGGCGAGTTGTTGATGACGTGGACCACCACGGTGTCGCCTTCGTAGGCTTCGATCTCGGGACCGGGCACTCGTCCATTCACGGCGGTGACGCTTATATTCCCGGGCTGGCATACACGCGGTAGGGATAGTGTCGCAACCTGACAAATGAAGGAAACTACAATATGAGCATGACTGTTAGCAGAGTTTGTGGGCTGAAATTTCTGGATATCTTGTAGTATGTGAGAGGGAAAAACTGCACTTCGTAGTCTGTGGTATGAGCCTAAGCTAGGCCTCTACATCTATGACCTGGTAGACAAAGTAAGGAATATTCATGCAACGTTGCCAAACCAACTGCTGTATACTGAGTTTGCACATTCCTGGTTGCAACGGTTCGAAATTTTCTTCTGAAACAAATGAGCAATTCAATGTGGATTGCATGCATGCGTGCCATTTCATCGAACAAAACGGCGTGGATGCATGTTAATCCCATTCCCAAAACAAAAGGCATGGATGCATGCGAATGAAAATCATTCATTGACGCAACATCACGCAGAGAGAGAGAGAGAGAGAGAGAGAGATTACATTGAAGGTATGCTCCACAATAGCAGCTTGAGCCACGGATGCAACGGAAGACAGAGCAAACACAAGGATCAGCCAAGAACACCGCATACCGCTCGATTGCAATTTCAAGGCCGCAGCAACTTGATGATATACTGAACAAAGATCGGTGTGGATTCACTCAAAAGCTAACAAGATAATTTACCAGGACGAACGACGTGAAGAACTTACCAACACAAGCAGTGCTTGAAGTTACGATGATGACAAATGCAATGGGAATGCCGTTAGATATATAGAAGCCTAGTTGGATTGGTCAAACACTAGCTGGCTGCCTGGCTCTCCTTAATTATGAAGTCTTTGCGTGTTTACGACAGAGCCGTATTTAGTCCCAGCTAGTTGGTTCCCTTTCAATGCTCAGAGATTGGAAATCCACTTATTGTTTACCTTTCTCTGATCAATACATATATCGTGCTTAAGTACTAGTAATATTCAATGGGCCAAAGTTGAAAAGGAAATTATTTAAAATGTACCTTCTATCATAAGGGTTCTCCTAGTTATGGCTTCATCAACAACTAGCTAGGATCGTGCAACAAATTTCAAAATGACGATCGAAGCATCAGGTTGTTCTAATTTCTAAACAACCACTCCACTAACTACTTCCTAGACCTTGAAACCATGCATCACTTGTTCATACATTGTCCCCAACTTCAACAATTGTGGAAAGATGTTGCCAGATGGATAAGGTTACCATCTCTCCACCCGGACCATTGGGAGCAAACTGCCACCTTCCAAGACTGGAATCTGCATCACATAAACCGACACGCTGGGTTTCGTAAGGGTGTTACAACTTTGATTATCTTAACATGTTGGCAATGGTGGAAGAGCGAAATAGCAGAGTGTTTCGGCACATATACAAAACCAACGAAGATATCCTCCAATCCATTAGAGAGGAGGCTGCAACGTGGATTATTGCGGGCGCAAACCACTTAAAAAAACCTGGTGTACCGACAAACTTGACCACTCCCCCCTTTCTCTTGTAAATTTCCTTGGTATTAGTGCAGTATACTGCGCTATGTACTTCTGTACTTTCTTCTATCTAATTTAAATCACAGCTCTGTTGTCTTTAAAAAAAACTACTTCCTAGACAGAGACCTGAATGACATGCCTTGTGATTGCTTACTTCTCGATTTATTTGTTTGTACTACTTTGTGGACCAGTGGCGGTTTATAATTTCCTGATTGTTTGATTTCTTGCAATTTTTGTTTGTAGGATTGCATGTCTATGACTAGACTTTTGAGTTTAGGTTAGATGCTGAGATATCTACTGCACATTTGCTCCAAAATAGTTCACTGTCATCAATCATAAAAAGATGATGATTATGACATAATGATATGAGGTTTATAGAGTTTCATTATAAACAATTGTCAAGTGACAGGTAATATAGCTTTAGAAAGGTGAAAGAATAGCTGCAAAATCAGCACAGTATGATGTACCGCAGAGAGTATAATCTTTTTCCCAGAAAAACTCGAAGCAAAAAAGAAACTTTCAATGACAATATTGATGATTGATCATATATATACTAGGACTCAAAAAATGATTGATTGTATAATATCCATGGTCAGGTATACCTTTAAGAGAAATATCTACTATTGTTGGGTCAATATTCAAGTTCTTTCTGGAAGAACTTTTTTCTTCTTCTTTTTTGCTGGGTGAATTTTCTTCCATTTGATCATAAAATTTACTTGGCATGATAAGGAACCAAATTTTTTTTAAAAAAAAATCATGTGTAAGCTAGCATTTTGCTTTCAAGACTATTCGAAGCTCACAAGAGGATTTCTAACACAGAAAAATAAACAGAAGAAAACAAGCAAACTTTTCAAAGAAATCTCTATGCAGTGATTTCACTCTTGAACCCTTTACAGCCAGTGAATGCATGATGTAGAGAGAGTACGAGACATTTCTACATAATACCTACTACAGAGTTTAATTTCAAACTAGGACTGGCTGAATCACCCATTCGTGCATCTATCGTTTTCTCGGAGAATCTTTTCTCCAGGTTCAATTTGAACACTCCAAGAGCATGCATCCGTAGGTCATATATGTTCGCTGTCACTCCAGCTTGCAAAGCTTAGCTTGTGCTGAACTGGACCAGAATTTTCTCAGAAGCATTATTGTTTTCTGGCAACGGTGGAAAGAGAGGAACGGATGTGTCTTCCAAAACAACATATCGACGCACTGTGAAATTCTAGCTCTTATCAAGGACAAGGCTAAGCTTTAGGAGATGGTTGGAGCAAAACAATTAAAAGAGTTAACAGGGCAAACAACGCCGAGTAGAAATCAATACCCAGCTATTTCAAGTCCCCCTAGTCAATCTCTCCCATAAAGAGTGTCATCCTTTCCTCCACAAGCGCGGCTTGTACTACCTGTAAAATATCTGTAACTTGTTTCTATGCCCTTCTAATATATGCTCTGTCAATTGCTTGTTTTTCAAAAAAAAAAACAGTTTCTTCATGCATGTCTTAACATTTTGCATATATTCTTACGTATGCATGAAGCGTATGCCCTCGAAGTCTTGGTTGCAAAAGTTTTTGCTTTAGTTACCGCGTTCTTGATTTTTTTACTAATTCACACGACTTTAATTACTTCATCCTACTCTGATTTGCCTGATGTTTTCTAAAGCAATTTGGTAGCTTCACCAATCTTGACCTAGACTTGGCGATCGAGAAATCCATTTTCCCCCATGATTCGATTACAAAGTGTCCTTATTTGTTCAGACACTAGCGCAAGCTTGGCTTAGACGAGGCCACGAGGGCAATGTGCTACCACTAGCCATCTGCATTTACTAGTCGGTGAAAAGAACAGGTGGTTAGACTAACGAATGGCTGTGAACAGAAGGATTTGGGAAACAAACAAACGTGGGAGGGACAGATTGACTGAGAAATGTGTTGCTTTCTTTACCTACTCAAGTAACTCTTATCACGTCAAGATTAGGTATAAGAAAGCAATGGCAGTCAACTGAACATCTTTATCAATCAGGCCTTACCGCTCATATTTCCACCATTTAATACATCAAATACTCATTTTAGACAAGTTAATAATGCATCAAGTAATTAAAAAAGGATTAGTTTTTGGGAAAATTGAGGATTTGCCACTCTAAAGAACAGAGTTTTGGGGAAAATTGAGGATTTGCCACTCTAAAGAACAGAATTTGATAATTTACCACTCAAAACAATTTTCTCAATGATTTGCGACTCCAAAGATTGAAATAACTGCACTTTGCTACTCAGCCCGTATTCGTGTATTTCTTAATTTTTTTCTCGAAATCACCGGTGAAATTCTCTTCTTGCCTCCGGACTTGGTTTCAGCCAGACCTGACTCCTTGTTGGAGCCAGACAGGCTTGGACGATTTGGCTAAAAAAGGTTCCGACTCGCGACCCGGTTCCCTTGTTCATGTATGACCAAGTAGGCCATCAGAGGTGTGGGGTGAATGACTATTTAAAATTTTTCTCCAAGTATTAATTATCTTTTTACTTCAGTAGCTATAGAGAGCTATGAAGATCAAGAAAGAATCTTCACACTGCAATCAACAGAACGAAGCGCCGACATATAGCAAGATCTTCACACCTACTGTGGATCGGTCTGACCACTGTCTCTAGGCTGGTCTGACCGCCGGCAAGAAATTGGTCTGACAGCCAGCTGGTGGCCAGTCTAACCGATAGAGGAACTGCGGTCTAACCGTTTCTCTGCTGACAGACCAATAACATCCCGAACTCAACTCTAAAGCTTGTTCAACTTTTAATATAGTGAATCAAAGCGCACAAAATCTCGAACACAGCTTCTTTAGGATGCATAGAACCTATTCCAACAAACATTTCAAGATTCATTGTCAAGATTCTAACCTCATCCATTTTCAATAAGATGGCTCAAAAACCAAACAAATGGCCAAAACCTAGATCTACTCAAGAACGTGAGAAATCTCCAGTAGAGATGACGTTGGAAACGATCTTACAAGTCCTAGCAACCTATCCCATGGCACGGAATCAGCTAGAACAAGAAGAAAACTCGAATCATCAATATCAACTCAAGAGGGCAAGAAAACCAAACAAGAAGTCAATTAACACATAAGAGAACGTGTTGAACTTGGATTTCCACTTGATGAGGAAGGATTACAGCCACTCCAAATTGAGGACAAAAACACTAAGAGGAATCACTTGGTTCTTTCTACGAACCCTAGTTTTTCTCTGTTGAACTCTGTCCTTACTTGTCTTCTTCCCCTCTTCTCCTTATATATGTTATAGGCTCAAAAGAAACCCTAAATACAGGATACAAAGTGGATTCCATCCAATCTCTCTTGGGCAAAACCCGATAACCTGACACACAATAGGTTTTTCACACACGCACGCTTCTCAAAGCAATGTCTTCAACCCCAACTCCGCGAGCCTGAATCCACCATTTTTGTCCTCCGTGAAATCTTCTTGACCTAAAGTACTTAGGCCAACACCGCGGTTTTACAAACCACCTCCATTGCAGTTTTGCAAACCGCCTACTTTATCTGTTTTAGGGGAATTACTGGTTTGCCCCTCAACCAACTTCTCTCATATTTCCATCGCCTCGAAGCATCACCTTCCATATGGGCCCAATGACTCATCGCAAAGCTTCTTGTGTGTTCGGATCCACCGAACCATTCTCACTTGCAAACAAGAAGTCACTTGACGCGTCACATGACCTTGACCACTTGTGCCTTCTACGGTCCTTGATCGTTCTGGATCTTTGTTCTCCTAACCAAGTCTCGGTCCTCCATCCGTTTACAATAATTGACTCCAAACCACCTACACAATAATAAACTAAGCAACTATTTTCGAGCATAAGTTCTTCTCAACTTGACTTGCATTAGTCACAAATGTGCAACATGCATTCTATATGCACTGAGAATACAACTCAACACACCCCTGATGATCTGACTATAACCAGTCAAACCTCTAGGGCTAGTATGACACCACTTGCACTAAGCTGGTCAAATCACTAGCACTTAGCCAATCTTGGCAAAGCCAGTCAGATCGCCGCATCTTGTTCAGTCAGACTGCAATACTCAATTCGGTCTGATCGCCGAAGTATGAATCTCACCTCAAAAATTGTTAATTACTCATCACAACACAAATATGACCACCACATGGTCTCACATTTCGACCACTCTTGATTCACACGACGAGGCAAAGGGCAACGACAGCCGCTGAGAGGTAAGGCTTGGACGGCGGCAAATTTAAACCGATGGAGTGAGGTAACTGGAGTAATGAAGCAAACATTCAGAATTTCTTCTTATAGAGTACTTCATGTCCTAAATCTTATCTTGAAGATCAAATCTTTAACAGTCGGCAGCAGCACTAAGCAATTAGCAGTTCTCGAACAGATCTCCTAATACTGTTCGCATGCTCCAAGCTTAATCTGAGAAAGCACACACAAACTGATTATGTGCACAGAGAAACATTATTCACACAGTTACATAGCACAACACATAAGCATTATTCACATATTTTGCACATATAGTCACAGCACCGTTCTCTTTTTTTACAACAGCAAGCAACCTTCATTGATATTATATCATCCACCAATACAGAAACAAGATAGTTTGCCGTTTCCTGGAGAGTTAGCAGCTTCGATCACCATCAAGAGCAACCAGAACTCGGTTGCAGCCAACCCGAGCAGTCAAAAGGATGCCATTGCATAAGGCTTCTTCTTTTGTTGTTATAGAGTTGAGAGCTTGGCCAATATACCATTCTGAAGGACCGGAAATAATGATCAGAGAGGGGTGAATGATCACAAATTAAATTTTACCTCCAAAGAAACCAAGCCAAAGCCCCTAGAGATCAAATGGAAGCGAAAAAAATAATTTTCAGAGTTTTTAGCCTGGAGCCGGCACTACCTGTTGAGAAACTAGGCATTTTTCGGTTTAATTTAATCCACATAAAAGCTTTATATAACATGACGTCTAGCATGGTGATCACATAGCAAACAGCAAGTGAATAACTCAACAGAAGAGTCTGCAGATTATACCCTTGAGCGGGGCCAGTGCCGGTGGCACCAGAGGCGCTATTCTGCAGATCAATCGACATGATCGCAGTTTGTCGTAGTAGTCGATCGAACTTGAAGCAGTGTAGACGGTTGTTGCAGTGCCGATTTCGACGATGTAATTGAACACAAGGAGCAGTCACGCTGTCTTCGCATTCCCCAAAAATCATATTCGCTCTCTATCCCGCAGCAGGAACGCAAGAAAACGACGATTCCGGAGGCTTGCTCACTCTGGTTCCTGTGCGTGCAGGAGACAGAGCCAGGAATACCCTTGGCAGCAGTGCAACAGCTGAACTCAAGATGAGGAGGCTCTGATGTTGTTTCTGTCATTTATACAGGAGAGAAGGGCGCCCTTTTATAGGCACCAAGAGAGGAGGCCATCAACCATGTCAGTTACAAGTAATCGACGTTGATTACGAGCCAGCCATCAACCACGTCCGTTCATCGTAATCGGCAGTGATTCTCGTTCATAAGCCGCCATGTCCGTTCTATCGTAATCGACGGCGATTCTTGGTTATAAACAGGCCATATTGATCACTGAAACGGCAAAAACAAACCGCTCCCGCCCAGCACATCACGTCCGGACTGGTCTGCACCACGCACGTCTCGTCACGTCTCGTCTCGACTCGCACACGCACACGCCACGGCTCGGCTCGGCTCGACTCGCGCGCGCGTGTGGCACCGCCTTTTCCTTTTTCCAACCTCACAACAGATGGACAACAGTCCAAACCATTTAAGTTGGTCAAATCTTCTCTCAACTACCCATGTGGGACAAATATCCTCATAACTTCTAGTATTGCACATGGGCCTTGGGATTTATTGGGCCAAAAACTAACACTACCACCTATATAGGATTGGTACTACCGTCAGAAACAGTAAAATCAGGTATATGAACAGTAATTTCGGCACGAGTTCATATCAGAAATTGATGTAACTTTTGATTGAATGATCCAAAACTCGTGAAACTTTGTATGCACCTTTATAAGGATGTTAGGAACCTATTATAACCTTCAATTAAAAAGATTGGTATCAAAATTCTGACCTTTTTCAAAAATACCAAAGGTTGCATCAAAAATCAAAACTTCACCCTGAGCATGCTCGTGGGGATTTAATGATCAAGATAATCTTAGATAACCTCCCACATATCCCAGTAAGCAAGAACATCAAAGAAATTGCTCCCAAATGTCCAAAATCAAGATCTACCTCAAAATCTTCCTTCTCAACCCAAAAACCGGTTTCTTGAAAAAATTTGGATGATCAAGAAGATACTTGCCTAGATGATTGAGAGATGATCTACATAGGATACATCCATCAATCGTTCATCCTTGGCTGCACAAGATCAAGTAAGAAAGAAATCGCAAGAAAAGATCAAGAGTAAAGCAAGAAGAAGATCAAAACTTGAGGCAAAAACTTGAGGACGAAATTGATCTTTATTTCAGATTAAGATGGATGATTACAAAGCCTCTCACCTGAGGGAAAAGCTCCCAATGAGCACTCACACACCCACACAAGAACACCAAAATATTGTGAAAAACATAAACATCTCTAGTGACTAAGTCTAAGGTCTTAAGTCTCTCCTCCTCATACATCTCCTTATATAGTGGAGGCAACCTTAATCCTAAACCTGAACACTACAAGTGGATACCATCCACATTTTTATAGGCTAACCTAAATCCAACATTCTTAACGGGTTTTCCACTCACACAAGCATGCTTCTCAAAGCGACTATTACATTGTCGCCAAATCCACTCCATGAGCCCGAATTCGCGTGCAACTCCACTTTGGTGTTACCTAAATCACTTAGGCCACCACTGCGATTTTCTAAACTGCTTAGAAGCCGGTATTGAATAAATTACCAATTTGCCTCAATAACCGGTCTTCTTCTCTTTGAAACATCGCCTATGCTTTGCACTTTTCACGTGGCTCCAATGACTTGCCGCCAAGCATCTCATGCGTTCGGACTCCCTCGAACCATCCTCGCTTGCAAGCGGGCCCAAGTCACTTGATCATCACATGTCCTCGTCAACTTCACCATGGCGGCATCGGCTTCTGTCGATGATCGGGACCGCCAACCGCAAAGAGGGAGGAAGGATCGTGTAAAGGGGTGAGGCCCCAAGTCGTGCTCGTCCGGGAAGGAGGGAGCGTCGACAGGCACACAGCTCGAGGAAGAAGGGCAAACGAACAGGGGAGACACGGGGTTTATACTGGTTCGAGCCCCCTAGGACGGGTAATAGCTCTACTCCAGTCTTGCCCGTAGGTGAAAGATGACTAATAGGCTCCTCGAGGGAGGATGAACAGGGAGCTCGACCTCGGGGCCACTCGGAAGTGGTGGCCAAGGGGGAGCTCGGTGAGGTGGTCTGGCGTATGAGTGTGTCTTGAGGTTCTTATTGTTGTTATGTCTTAGCGTTGTCTTTGTGCTCTCTTTTTGGTCTGTCCTCGTCTGATTGGGGTAGTCCTGGCGCTTTATAGACCCCTGGGCGTTGATCTCGAGTGCTGATGTCGGGCGATGTCTGTGAGTTGACAGGAGCAGTTAACTCTAGTTCCCACGCAGGGGACTTGACAGGGGTCGTTGGGCCCTAGTTCCCACGCAGGGGATCTGACAAGAGCGGTTGACCTTAGCTCCCACGCAGGGGATCTGACAGGAGTTGGTGGCCCCAATTCCCACGCAGGGGAGAGAGGTCACACAAGGAAAGGGAATACTATGCTGGAGGCCGGGTTGAAGGTGCCGAGGTCGAGGGAGTTCGTAGGGGCCAGCACGAGCTCGAGGATACCCTCGCCCGAGCTCGGGAACCGTCCTCCGAGCTCGGGGAAAACGTTCTAAAGCCCTTGGGGGGGCCTGGATACGTGTCAGGATGACCGATCCCCGACAGCTTCCTTGACCGTTCTGGACAATAACTCCTCCCTGAGCCTAGTCCTGATCTATACCGTTGCCCGCCATATCCATCACCAGTGCTTCATGCTCTGGCTTCTTGTCTTCCTAGCTTGCAACCACTTCCCGACCACTATCATCTTTGGCGTCTCTCGACCATTCTGGACCTCAGCTCTCCTAGCCTAGTCCCGATCTCTCCTTCGCCTCACCATGATCTAGCCTTGGAGTCCTACAACCAACATAGACAAGAAATACATCACATAGCATTGTTCACAATAATATGCAATTAGCCAATGCATAATCAAAATAACACATCCAATTCGCTGGAAAGTTGGTACTACCGCCACCCAGGGCTGGTAGTACCGCACTCCCGGCACTATATTTCCTGGTTGGATGGTAGTGCCGCTAGCACTGATCAACCCTGACATAACCCTCTCTGAAAAATAACTACCACCACTGGAGACCGGTAGTACCACACCCCCGGTACTACTGCTCCCAGATGGCTGGTAATGCCACCTATGTCTAACCCTAGAGAAAACACCTTTCTATAAAAATACTAGCGCTCCCAAGACTGGTAGCTCCGCAGGGCCGGCACTACCACCAACCCAGGACGGTAGTGCTGTCTGGCCGGCACTACTGCTCTTACATGGCTGGTAGTGCCGCCCTTGACCCGACAGCACCTCAAATTGTTTCAAATTTAAAATAGAATTCAAAACAAAATCAAACTCAAGCACCATATGATCAAAACAAGTCAATAACTCTTCACAACAAGGATAGACCTCCACATAGTCTTTCACATTCTCAGAAGCACACATAAGCTGATGATGGGTGGACAACGCCCCTAATTGGCTTTCCTATCACCATTGGAGGGTGAGCCCATGCGGCAGTGGGACAAGTGGCTTGAAGATGAGCCCTTCGACAACGAACCACTGCCAAGAGGGGGTGATTCAGTGGCGGTGGCCTTTGACGATGAACTACTATAGTGCAGCGACGGCCCAACCGATGATGACAGTGCCCTCTTTGTGGAGTAGTGTTCCACCTCTCCTCGTCGCCGCCGCGACGAACTAAGGTTAGGACTTGTTGAGAATAGGGGAAGGTATGGCCATATGGGGAATGGATCAAGTGGATCGCTTCTATGTGGCTGCTGTGACCAAACCAGGTACAGACGGGCCAGTTTGCGGTAGGTGCAAAATCATACTTTCACTTAGTTTTCGGGAAAAAATTACAAAATGACCATCACACATATGTATCTCTCTTCCCCATGGGAATCGACCAGGAGAAGGGGATGTCACGGCTGCATGCCACCACTGTTAGCTCCGTTCTTTCCGATGGGCTTCACCCAGACGCTTCACTTGCACATCATTCCTCCACCTAACCAAGCAACCACTCTCTCCCCTATTCTCCGGTTCTCCCACCCAACCACTCATCCCCTCCTCTCTCAAGTCCTTTCTCTCTCCCTCTCTGTCACCATCGGATCACCTCCCCTGAGCGCCTTTCCACTCCTCAACCTGTCCACCAGTGCCGTCCCTTCCCCCCCTCCAACGCTAGATCTAGGCAAAGCCATCGTCCCTGAGCTCATCTCCGACCGGATCCGACGTCCTCGAGCCTCGTCGCTACTAGATCTAGCGTGGACACGACGCACATCGGACGACACACACGATGTGGCACACTGACACAGCCACGTCCTAGTGAACATGTCTCTGATGAGCTTAGCTACTCGTGGCACCCCTCCATTTGGGTATGCTTTTGTTGCATATATTTCTAGAATTTTTTAATACACCTTTTCTCATTGTTGCATAAAGAGATTTTCTTTGTTGCAATTTTTCTTTCTCAAATCTTATAGTAAGAGGTATTTTTGTTGCAGTGAAGTTATCGATTTATTGTATTGTGATATTTTTCTTGTTGCATCAGTGTTGTTGTATTGTCGCGATAGGTGTTACACTTGGTTTGTTGTAACCGAGTGAATTTTAGTTTCAAGATCAGACATTCTTGTTTCACTTTCACAAGTTTTTGTTGTAATAACATTGAATTTGAGTGTACTGCTATCAATTAGAGGATTTTTATCCTTTTTCTAAGGTGATGATTTGGTTTTCAATACTCAAACTTTTTATATATTTTTCTCAACATTATAATCATAGTTACGCTTTGTCGCACACTCAAAATCAAACTGTTTCATGAGTTAATATCAATTGTTGCACAGAGAAAACTTAAAATATTTTTGTTACAATCCATTGGTTTTTGTTACATTTTATTTTGCACTTTGTAGCAATTGAGGGTAGTATATTGCGCATGTCCAAGAAAGAGATCTGACGATGTGAGATGAGTTTGTTTACAAAGATCCAACGACAAATGTGGTGTATGATTGGAAAGCTCCCATCGTACATATTATCCCTAGTAGCTCCCAAAAAAATTAAGAAATACAAGAATATGAGTTGAATGGCAAAGTGCAGCTATTTCAATCTTTAGGATGGCAAATCATTAACAAAATTATTTTGGGTGGCAAATCATCAAACTCGGTTCTTTGAAGGGGGCGAATCCTCCATTTTCTCTTAGTTTTTTTGTAAACTCAAGAGGATTAGAACATGAAATGAAACAGGCGTCGAGTCGTTTTACAAGAGGCCTAAAAGGATTGGGCCTAACAATGAATGCATATATGGACCCCGATAGGATGACAGGCAAGGTTCCAAAAACCGAGGAGATTTAGGAAATCTCGGCTGAGATCTCGGATTCTGGCCGAGTACAGGATCCATAATCCTGGCCGGGTAAAATAATTTGAAAACAAAATTCAAAATGCTACAGTAATCTCGGAAATTTCAACGAGATTTCGCCCAATCTCACTGAAATCTCAGGTAATTTGACCGAAATTGGCCCAATAACCCTTAAGTCATCTTCTATGAAAATTTATTGAAACACCAAATTTTTGAGAAATTTTATAATTTTGGTAGAAACATTGTCAGATTTTTATAAAATTGTACATGCTCTAAAAAATTTATGGTACTATATTTAGAAGTGTAGGATTATACATAAAATTTTTAAAAATAATTTAACTTCATTTGTTATCTTTAAAAAATCAAAAAGAGAACGAACATAACTGAGACAGTACCATTGTCAGAATTTTATAAATTTGCTTGAGTGTGATCATGATCCAAAATTTTTAGGAGATGTTAAGAATAGTATAAGAACCCTTATAAAATATTTTAAACGTTTTTCCTGCTCAATCAAATCTATGGATGCATTGAACTTCATTTGTTATCTTTTAAAAATAAAAAACACAAGGAATACAAATGGTACAGTACCATTGTAAGAATTTTATAAATTCACTGGAGTGCGATCATGATCCGAATTTTTATGAGAGATTAAGCATTGCTTCAAAACCCATCTATAAAAGTTTGAAAAATTCTAACCCTTTTTTGGTTGCTCAAGCAAATCTATTTATTGATCATGAGGCTTTTATCAGGACGTAACACTGTTAGAATTTTTGAAAATTCTTGAAGCTTGATAATCATCTAAAAATTTTATAAAAACATTTATGATACATTAGGACCATCCACAACATTTTCAAAATTTTATAATGTGGTTTATACAATTTTCATTTGGTTCAAATTTGTCAATAAGGCTTTTATTAGGACAATAGCACTGTCTGAATTTTAAAAAATTCCTAAAGCTTAATCATCATCTAAAAATTTTATGAGAATATTAATGATGAATCGAAACCATGAAAAAATTTAAAAATTTTCTAATATGGTTTGTTCTATTTTTCATTCTGCTTAAATTTGTTGGTGAGCATTTTATCAAGACAGTAGCACTGTCCTAATTTTTAAAACTTCGAAAAGCTTGATAATCATCTCAGATTTTTATAGGAATATTAATGGTGTGTCAGGACCATCCAAAAAAATTCAAAATATTTCTATGTGGTTTGTACTATTTTTTACTCGGTTCAATTTCACCAAAATCTCAGCAAATCTCGCCGAGATTTCAGCAATTTCGGGTGAAATCTCAGAAATTTCGGTGCAAAAAAAACCGGATTTGTATTTTTGTTTTTGTATTTTGTATACAATTTGTTCGAAATTCTGAGATCTAAGCGAAATTTTGGATTCCAGCCACCTCCAAAATATCAACCAAAAACAAGATTTGAAACGTTGCTGACGAGCCTATGTAATAATCGCAAGGCCTCAAAGCCCAGCAAGAAACATTAAACAGAAGAAAACAAATCCTAGAAAGAGAGAGAAAAAAAAAAGATTGACAACTACCTAGGATCTTAGGACCCACATGTCAGCCATATACGAGCATAAAAAAGGAACTGCTCCAGAACACTTGCCCCCCATGAACTAGAACCAGTTTCCCACCACGCCTCACCAAGGTTTCAAATTTTTTGATAAAATCTGGTTGAAATTCAAAAAGTAAATTTCAAATCCTGAATTTTTGGACAGAGATTTTCGATATTTTGGCCGAAATTGCCTAAATCTCGGCAAATTTGAACCGAACAAAAAATGGTTCAAACCATATTAGAAAATTTTGAACGAACTTTTGGAAGGTCTTGACACAACACTAATGCTCCCATAAAATTTTCATATGATGATCAAGCCTGATAAATGTTAAAAAATTCGGACAGTGCTGTTGTCATGACAAAAGCTTTACCGACAAATTTGAACCAAATAAAAAATAGTTGTTCAAATCACATTAGAAAATTTTGAAGTTTGTTTTGGATGGTCTTGACGCATCACTAATATTTTTATAAATTTTTTAGATGATGATCAAGCATGAGAGATTTTCAAAAATTCTGATAGTTGTAATGTCCTCATAAAAGCTTTACCAGCAAATTTCAACCGAATGAAAATTGATTCAAACTATGTTAAAAAAATTGAAACTTTTTGTGGATGATTTTGACGTGTCACTAATATTGTCATAAATTTTTTATATAATTATCAAGCCTGAGAAGCTTTTAAAAATTCTTGCAGTACTACTTTCCGATAAAAGCCTAGCTGAGTACATATATTGCTTCTATAGATTTGATTAAGCAAACAAAAAGGTTTAGAATTTTTTAAACTTTTAGAGAAGGTGCTGAGGAAATTCTTAAACTCTCATAAAAATTTTAGATTGTGATCACACTCGAGCCAATTTATAAAATTCTGACAAATTACTGTCTCATTTATGTTCCTTTTGTTTTTGATTTTTAAAGATAATAAATGAAGTTCAATTATTTTGAAAAAAATTATGCATGATCGTAGATTGTTAAATATGGTGCCATAAATTTTCATAGCATGATCAAATTAATACATTTTTATTAAAAATTTTACAATGTTTCTATTATGTTTATAAAGCATCTGAAAAAATTCGGTTCTTCGACCAATTTTCATAGAAGATGATATTCTTGAGAGTAGGGTTCCAAATCTCATCGAATTTCGGCAAAATTTCGGATTTTGGACCACCCCGAAATCTAAACTATCGTCGGATAATTTTTTTTTAAAAAAACTTGAAATTGCTACAGTATCCCGAAATTTCATTTTTTTCTAGGCAAAATTTTGCCAAAATTTCATGTTTTTTTGGCCGGTTTTGAAACTTTTAAGGCATTATTTGACCGGATTTGGTCCAATAACCCTTAAGAAAGTTATCTCGTATGAAAATTTGTTGAAAAACCGAATTTTTAAGACATTTTAAATTTTTGGCAGAAATACTGTCAGATTTTTATAAAATTGTACATGCTTGCTAATGAGCTTAACATTTTATGGTACTCTCTTTACTATCTTAGGATCATACATAAAAAATTTCAAAATAATTTAACTTAATTTTTTATCCTTAAAAAATCAAAAACATAATGAACATAATTGGGACAGTTACATTGTTAGAATTTTATAAATTTTCTTGGGTGTGATTATGATCTAAATTTTTTTGAAAGATTAATAATTTCCTTAGTACCATTGTATAAAATTTTCAAAAAATTTAAATTTTTTTGTTTGGTCAATCAAATCTATGTAAGCATTGAACTTCGTTTGTTATATTATATTTCAAAAATCAAAAACAAAAGAACATAAATGGCATTGTGCCTTGTAAGAATTTTATAAATTCATTGGAGTGTGATCATAATTCAAAATTTTAATGAGATATTAATAACTTCCTTATCACCCTTTTGTAAAATTTTGAAAATATTTAAAAAAAATTTATTGCTAAAGCAAATCTATGTATTGATCATGAGGCTTTTATCAGGACGTAGCACTGTCTGAATTTTTAAACATTATTTGAGAATGATCATCATCTAAAATTTTTAAATAAATATTAATGTTACATCAGGACCATCCACAAAAATTTTCAAAAGTTTTTAACATGGTTTAGATAATTTTTCATTTTGTTCAAGTTTGCCGGTAAGCCTTTTAACAGGGCAGTAGTACTGTTCGAATTTTTAAAAATTCACACAGTTTGATCATCATCTGAAAATTTTATGAGAGCATTAGAGATACAACATAACCTTGCAAAAAAAATTCAAATGTTTATAACATGGTTTGAACTATTTTGCAGTCGGTTCAAAATTGTCGGTCAGTGTTTTATTAGGACAGTAGCAATGTTTGAATTTTTAAAAATTCTAGCTATGTGTTAGGACTCTCCAAAATTTTTTATGAAAATATCAGCTATGTGTTAGGACTCTCCAAAAACAATTTTAAATTTTTTCGATATCGTTTGACCAACTTTTCGGCCGTTGCAAAAACGCCGAAATTTCGAGTATTTCGTCCAAAATTTCAGGATTTTTCAGCGAAATTTCGTTTTTCTCGGTAGAAAACAAACCGGATTTGAATTTTTGTTTTTGAATTTTGAATGAGATTTATCCGAATTTCGGCGAAATTTCGGATTTCAGTCTGAAGCGATATTTTATCAAAACGAAATTTGAATCCTTGCTTGAGAGGTCATGATCCAAATCCGGTCAAATCGGCCCGCACCATGTCGTCCGAAACCGCCGTTTCGCCACCGCAGCTGCCGTCGCATCCACCTGCCGCCGTCTCGGCTCATTCGAGCCCCACCTCCATGGCCGAGGAGACGGAAGTACCAGTTCAGCCGCAACCCCAACCGCACCACCCTTCGTCGTCCTTCCCCTCTATGGACGACAAGTGGCAGGCCTCAGTCCAGCCCCAACCCCAACCGCACCACCCTTCGTCGTCCTTCCCCTCCATGGCCGACAAGTGGCAGGCCTCAGTCCAGCCCCAACCCCAACCGCAGCACCCGTCGCCGCCTCCTTCTGGGGAGGATGACGACGAGGTGATCATCACCGGCTCCTTCGCTGGAGGGGAACCCGCCCCAGAGGCGGCGGGGGAGCGGGTGAAGGGGCCGTGGTCGCCGGAGGAGGATGCGCTGCTGAGCAATCTGGTGGAGAAGCTCGGGGCGCGGAACTGGACGCTGATCGCGCGCGGCATCCCAGGACGTTCCGGCAAGTCCTGCCGCCTCCGCTGGTGCAACCAGCTCGACCCCCAAGTCAAGCGCAAGCCAATTCACCAATTACCGGTACCGTCTCTTTTCACTTATATAATTTTGTAGCCCATGGGAAATGTGCCAATACCGAACATTAACCTAGCATATTTTGCCTTTGCAGAATGTCTAAGAGGCTTAGTATTATGGACATGATACATTGTGCCCTCAGTTCATTGTGTGGATGTTATGTTGCATGTCTGTGATACACTAATATTTGCTTGTTAAATCTGTGGTTTTTGGCTGCAGAAGAGGAGGACCGCATTATAATGGCTGCTCATGCAGTTCATGGGAATAAGTGGGCATCTATTGCGAGAATTTTTTTTAAATAATATATTTTATAATTCAAATTTCAAAAATATACCACGAAATTTTTTTTTGCAAAAATGTGCTACTGTCGCCCGTTGGTTGGGCGACTGTCACGTGTCGCCCAACCATTCGACGAGAAGTATTGCGTCGCCCAACCAACGGGCGACAAGTGGCGACGATCTTGGTTCGCCCCAAATGAGCGGCAATGAAAAATCGTCTTTGTAGAGGCGACAGTATGTAGCGTGTCCCCTTGTCGCCCAACCAGGGGGCGACTTGGCGCCAAATAAAGCCACAGCTGAGCTCGACCAAGAGAAGAAGAAAGGGAAGGAGAAGAAAAGAGAAGAGGGAGTAAGAAGAAGAAAGGGAGGGAGAAGAAGAAGAAAAGGAGGGAGAAGAAAAGAGAAGGGAGGAAAAGAAGAGCGGCGCTGCACACAGGTAATTTTTTTACCGCTAATTTTATTTAGTGTTTAGGTTTAGGTTTAGGTTTAGGGTTAGGGCTAAGGTTAGAACTAATCATTTTCACGGTTGGTTTTGTTTAGTGTTTAGGGTTAGGGTTAGGGTTTGATCTAGTTATTTTCGCGATTTATTTTGTTTAGTGTTTAGGGATAGGGTTAGATATAGTTATTTTCGTGATTTATTTTGTTTAGTATTTAGGTTTAGAGTTAGGGTTAGATTTAGTGTATAGCAAGAAATCATGGCAGTGTTTAGCAACAAAATTTAGTTAAATCTAGTTATAATTTTAGTCGGTTTGCGGAAATACATGTAGATCGATATGTTTTTGTACATATAGAAGTGCATATATATATATTATTAGGACTGTAGATGTTTTTTTAGAAATAATTTTAGTAATGTACACATTTTTCGCATAGTTTTCAGAATCTAGTTTTGCTCTATAACAATATACATGCTAATTGAACAACTTGAAAATTTAAGGCCGTAATAGTTTTTTGCATCAGAAATGGGCACACTTAGTTTTCAAGTAATGATATTTGTAGGAATGTAGATGTTTTTAGAAAAAGAAGTAGAGAGATGTATATTTTTAGGAATGTAGATAGATATATATTTCTCGAAGTACTTTTTACGAAGAGTAATTAATTCTTGTGCAAATGAATAGGTTCGCAGATATGTCAGAACGGGTTCCATTTAGAATCTTTTATGGAGAAGGGGTTGTCATGTATGGTTCGGAGGGTGCGGATCTGAGTAACTTTCATTATGTGGATAGAAGTTTAGTAGGGTCGAAGAGCGGACATTTGCTTCTGTGTTGAATTGGTTGTATTATACGTTTCGGATGGAACAAGAGAAGTGGCAGCTCAAGTTATCTTGCCTTTGCACCATGCGAGATGATCATGTTTATTGGGAGTTGGTTGAGCTGAAAGGAACTGCATCTTGGAGGTCATATGTGAGGGGGCTGGGTAACGTGGATGGTATCGGGTGCTTTTGGTGCAAGCGTATGAAAGGGTGTTGCTCGCAGTGAAGCAAATGGACGACAGTGGCGTAGTGAGGCTCAAAATGATTTCACTTATGGTGACACTGAAATTGGGGAGTCTAGCCGGGAGCACCATGTTGAGGGTTGCAATGAGGATATCGTCTACCATAGTGGTGAGCAAGTTGAGATTGGAGAGGATGATGGAAACATTGGGCAAGATGCGCGGGGGCAAGTAGCCGAAGGTGAGGAAATTGAGGAAGCAATAGCACAGATGGAAGAGGAAGACCTTGAATATGAACAAGTAGAAGTGGAAGACGACGATAACTCGGATGAGGAAGATGAAGATGTGGAGCCACTTGTGCCAGCAGATTGGAGCACGCATCAATTTAATAACCTGGTTGTACAGATTGGAGCACACATCAATTTAATAACCTGGTTGTAAATGAAGGCAATGATACACCTTGGCAGTATAGTGACAATGAGGTGAGACCTAACAGCATGTACCCCACAAAAGAGGCAGTGCAGGATGCTATCAAAGATTGGACCTTATCACTAAGAAGAACTTTCAGGGTTAAAAAGTCCACCCCAACCTGCTACAACGTGGTGTGCGAGATGCAAGGGTGCCCCTGGAGAGTGCACGCGTACAAGCCCAAATGGGGCACCCACTGGCTATGTTCGAAGGTTGAACAACATAGTTGTATGACTGAGGAAACCCTGGTGGCTCACAGGAACCTGTCGTCCGGGTATATCGCGAATGTCATGTACCCGGAGATAGTTGAGAACCTGAATTTTGAGCCTCGTGTTATTATCCGAGCAATTGAGAACAGATTTCAATACACAATTAGCTACGGGAAGGCATGGAGGGCGAAGCAGAAGGCCTTGGAAATGAGATTTGGGAAATTTGAAGACTCGTACCATAATCTGCCCGCACTTCTCAGTTGCATTCAGAGAAGAAATCCTGGTACTTTTTATGATTATCAGGACTGTCCGTCAAGGAAGTGGCCGAAAAAGAGGTATCTGAAGAGAGTTTTCTTCGCATTCGGAGCTTGCATTAGGGTGTTCTATCATTGCCGTCCATTGTTGTGTGTGGACGGCACATTCCTGATCGGGAAATACAAAGGATAAATAATGGCAATTTGTGGCGTCGACGCGAACAACGATTCTGCTGTTGCCTTTGCCTTTGTGGAAAGCGAGAACTATGAGAGTTGGTGTGGTTCTGTGGAACTTGAAGATCGGGTGGTGAAGACTCGCCAACATGTGTGCATCTTGCATGACAGCATCTTTGGTGCGCTTAGTGCCATCGACGGTTGCAAGCAGGGGAAGAGGAGCCATTTCCCTGGATTGACTTGCAGAGCCGATGGTGCATAAGGCATTTGGGCGCGAACTTCTATAAGCAATTCAAGAACAAGGAACTGATGAACATTTTCAAGAGGCTATGTAAGCAGAACCAAGATGGCAAGTTTCGTACTCTTTAGAATAATCTTGATGAGCTAACAAAAAAACACAAAGAGAGTCACTAGCAGTGTAACACAGGAGCAGGCAAAACCTTTATTCCCTCTGGCAACAGAAGATGAGGCGACGAGTCGTCGTCAAAGGCAAAGGCCGATCAAATGTTTTTTGGACTGGATAAAGCACGAGCCCAAAGATAAGTGGTCATTGTTACATGACACACATGGTGCTAGATACGGTGTCATGACGACCAACTTGGCGGAGGTGTACAACTGGGTAATGAGAGGGATGAGGTGTCTCCCGTTGGTAGGAATTGTTGAGGGAGTGCTGCGGGGTACAACCAAGTATTTTGTGGATAGGCATAAAGCTGTTGAAGTAGTAATGAGAGATGAGAATGCCTTGTACTCAAGCATGATAAGTAAATACATGGATGAGAAAAGTAAGAAGGCGGGCAAGCATAGGGCTATCAAAGTAGGTTCACGAACACTGCGCTTCGAGGTGATATGTAAGGATAAAGGACGACGGGGAACAAACCAGAAGGTTATCACCCAAGAGTGCATCTTACAGGCTGAATGTCAATGCTCGTGTAACAAACCCCTCCTGTTGCATAGGCCATGTTCTCATGTGATAGCTGCATGTGCATTATTTGGAATACGACCCGATACATATCTATCAGAATATTTTACAAAGGAAAAGGTGATGGCAACCTGGGGCGAGGAGCTGTATGGTTATGGTGTTGTCGGTTCTTTCACCACAACCCCTAGTGTCGATGAAAGGTTCTGGGTCCCTGACTTTGATGCAAGATCATACAAAGGAGGCCGTCGCAAAACAAGGCATATCAGGAATGATATGGATGAGTCCGAAACTGGTAAGCGCGTGAAGAAATGTTCGTTGTGCAAGCGAACAGGTCACACGTTCAAAAACTGTCAGCCACATAACGAAGAGGACGAAGGAGGAGATGTCAACCTGACGGCGGGGGAAGGATTGTCGTCTGCAAGGCGTGGTGGACGACATCATTGGACTACCGGAGAAGCTATTTGAACTATTAGATGCTATATGTCAAATTAATATTTTGTTCATGTAATGTGTGTTGTAATCTGTTTTAATATAATTTGTTGATGTAATGTGCGTTGTAATCTGTTTTAATATAATTTGATGATGTAATGTGCGTTGTAACCTGTTTTAATATATTTTGCTGATGAAGTGTTCGTTGTAATCTGTTTTAATATAATTTGATGATGTAATGTGCGTTGTAACCTGTTCTAATATATTCTACTAATGTAGTGTGCGTTGTAATCTATTTGATTATATTTTGTGGATGCTTGTGTACTTATTTGTACGCATTTGGTTCGATGTATTGTTCTCATACTTGTGTATTTATTTGTACGCATTTGGTTCGATGTATTGTTCTCATGCTTGTGTATTTATTTGTACGCATTTGGTTCTATGTATTGTTCTGATGCTTATGTATTTATTTGTACGCATTTGGTTCTATGTATTGTTCTTATGCTTGTGTATTTAGTTGTACGTATTTGGTTCTATGTATTGTTTTGATGCTTGTATAGTTCTCTCTATATAACTTTCCTTTTTGTAATTTGCAGGTATGGCTCACCAGGCTGTAGATGATGACTGGCCCTTTGAGTTGGTAGACCCAGTCGTTGACCGTCGTCACCGTGCACACTTTGCCACCGCTTCACCAGAGGAGGGACAGGATCCTCAGGAGCTGTGCGTACTACGGTCGAGGCCACCGCGGGAGCTCTGGAACCTCGATCCACGTTGGATCCCTAGGTAACATATTTATCTTTTAATTCTAAAATATTCCCGATGCAGTATCATAATCTTTTTTAATTAACTAGTGCGGTGCTCATATTAATTTAAAATTTACATTTCGTAGGTGCGGCGAGAGGATTGCCGCCAGCACGGATGGTGGGCGCACGCAGTGC
Source organism: Otatea glauca (assembly GCA_036346275.1). Taxonomy (NCBI): domain Eukaryota; kingdom Viridiplantae; phylum Streptophyta; class Magnoliopsida; order Poales; family Poaceae; genus Otatea; species Otatea glauca. The sequence continues at coordinate 44,504,430 of CM070712.1, read as the reverse complement.
GCAGGGAGGGACGCGAGCCACGGTTCCGTTGTGAGTCCCTTCTCACGCTTTGGTGGATCGGTGGAGACAGGAGACGCACACCTTCCACTTACTGCCGGGAGATGGCGATCACTTTGGAGGACGTCTCCTACCTCCTCGTTCTCCCGATCGCTGGTGACCCTGTGGTGCCGCAGGACGTCGACCCGTTGTGGCGCGATGAGGTACTTGCGCGGTTCCATGGTGTGCTACCGCCTGCTACGTACTGACCCTTCACCAGCACCCATGGTCCGACACACAGGTGGCTTCGACATTTCGTGGTAAGTAACTAACCTTTCGAACTTAACTTCGCATATATATATTGGCTAGACTAACAAGAAAACTTAAATTTACAGGCGGAGCATATCGTCGAGCCTGCGGATGAGCAGAGGGTGAGCCGCCACCTTGAGGCGCACTCGCTCTGTTGTTTGGTGGTGCATGTTCACGAGCTCCCACGGGGATAGCGTGGACAGGCACTTCGTCCAGTTCGCGAGGGCGATCACGGATGCACCCCTTGACGCCGTGCCGCAGTACTCCTGGGGGTCAGCGGTCCTCTGCGCGATGTACCGTGGGCTCTGCGACGGTTGTGGGCGGATCGTCGACGGGTCGATCCTCACCGGTTGTCCACTGCTTCTGTAGCTTTGGGCATACGAGAGGTTCCAGATCTGGTGCCCCAGGATCGACACGAGTCCTCTTGTACACGATGGTGACGATGATGTCGACGCGCCGACTATGGGCACCATCTGGTGCCACCGAAGGGTAAGATATTGCAAACCACGGTTGTGAAACCTACGCTTTAACATTTGTCAGTACTAATGTTAATGTTGATTTTTCTGTCGTCACTGCAGCCTAGGAGGGCACACAGCACGGTGCGGCTTAGCTACCCGTAGTTCGTCGCTGCGTTCGACCACCTCACCGAGGACCGCGTACGCTGGACGCCGTACACAGCGGGAGACGTCGAGCTACGTGTGACGGGTGGATTGTCCACCCTATGCACACACGACGCGGCGTACTGGCGTACACGTTGGTTCCTCGTGTTCGACGTCCTGGTCGAGGGCTACGCTGTCCATCGAGTGATGAGGCAGTTCAGTCTACGACAGGAGTTCCCGGTCCAGGTCGGCCGGTAGGTCCCACACGGTGTCCACACGTAAGTTCCCTACATCGATGTTCTCTAATCTGTACGGTATAATGACATGTAATAATGCTATATTTTTGCTTATCCGCAGGCAGACTAGGAGGGGCGGGCATGGGGGCACCCCATGGCACGTACGTATGGCGCCATGGGTCAAGGAGTGGGGAGGAGCCTTGGACGACGTCCATGCCGAGGATGCGCCGTACGACCCGCAGACGTACCAGGGGTACCGACAATGGTACACTTCTCGTATCCGTGTGCGTTTGGTACGTGTCGACCCGGATCCTCCTAGACACATCCCCAAGGTGAGGGACACGTATCCTCGCCATACGGACTCGGTTCTGCACGGTGCGGTAAGTTTTGTCTAATGTACGATGTATTTTCGTATTGCATTTTACAGATTAATGTGGTAGGTTAATTCGTAATGTATTTCAGACTGATGTGCTAGCCCGGTACTATGAGGAGTCCGGGAGCTTCCTGTCTCATCTGACTCGTGGGGTAGACGTGACCAGAGAGGACGTGACCTCCTTCTTTGCGAGGTTCAGGGAGAGCGCCAGACGCACCCTCGAGTTGGCAGGATGCCGCACACCTCGCGATGTGGCTGACGGCACTCGCGGCGTGCCGCTTACTGCAGGGAGGAGTGCTCCAGGTACATCTTCACACACCACGTCCTCCCGTCCCACCGTCACGCCGACTTACGCGCGAGGCGAGCTGCTGGACACGCCGGTCTAGCCCTCACGTCGAAGGTGAGTGCCGTCACACCGTATGTTGTCTAATTATTTTTGAATGTTACCAACAATTCTTCACTTCTTACAGCTCACGAGCACGGTGGTTCTCCTCTGCGACTTCACCGCCTCGATGACTACGAGGCGGTTTGATGATGCACCCATGCGGAATTCGACCTCGACGATGATGGCTGTCGAGATACTTCACGATCCGGATGAGCACGGATCATCGCGATTGTAGGGAGCACCACCACCGACGCAGCCTTCTCAACCGGCGACGCTACACCTCGGCTAGACCACGGAGGGCCCACCACGCACCGCGCGATTGGCGTACTCGCGAGGGCGGTTCGCGAGAGACCTTGCCCGCGAGGAGGCACCCGAAACGGGGCGCCGATGAGTTTGTATTTGGCTTATGTATTTTGGCTTATGTATTTGGTTATTACATTGTGACGTACTTTGCATCTTATGTATTTAGTTGTATCGATATATTTTTGTTATGTTAGTAACGTCTTACTTTTAGTTATGAAATATTGTTATTCTTTATTCTGATAGCCCCGCTTTCAAGCATGACCAAATCTTGGCGTCGTGCAGCTTTTGAGAGCGAATAGCCTACTCACGGGCGTGCAGCCTTGTCAGGCCGATTAGACAAGTCACATGCATCAGCTTTGTCAGCCTTGTCGGGTCGATGAGACAAGTCACATGCATCAGCTTTGTCAGCCTTGTCAGGCCGATTAGACAAGTCACATGCATCAGCTTTGTCAGCCTTGTCGTGCAACTTTGCTGATGGGTGACACGTCGTGCAGCTTTTCACAGAGGATGCCGGCCCATCAGTGTTGTAGTTGTGTGGAGCAACCCCTCACTACCACTATAAAAGCGGCCGAGGGGTAGACATCCAACACCGCCAAACAAGCAATACACGCCAGCTGAATCTACACAAATTAGGGCGCTATGTCATTCTACCGTCGCCTCTTCAGCAAGCAGAATTCATCCCGCCCCGAGTACCCGGATACTAGTAGCGTTGACGCCCCAGTTCTGCCGGAGTTGCTCCGACCCAATTGCGACTGCAACCTTCCGACGAAGATGATGCAATCTACCCACGGAGAAACGGCCACCCGTACTCACTACTGTTGTGCCCGCTCTTACCAGGTAAACCTACTGGTGTCCATACAATACAGGGTAATATTACCATTTCATACATCGTTCTTTCTTTTCTCAGCACAAGGACCGGTGTTGCTTCTTCCAATGGATCGACGGGCCGGAACGACGTGATATCGAATTTATCTACAACTGCCGTGATGCCTACCCCGCTTTGCCCGAGAACTTCACCCGGTGGGAGAGGCCGCCAGGACATGTCCCCGCTCTAGATCGACCAGAGTTCAGGGCCGGTGGGCAAGGGGCCAACCAATCGGTGATTTTCATGCAACGTACTCATGTTTCACTCACAAAGTAGTAATTCTAAACCAGTTCATCGCATACAGGAGTTCAAAAAGAAAATTGCGAAATTGCTCGAGTTAAAGGAGAAACCTCCTCAAGGGCCACCCGAAAGCCCGACTTTTGCGAACACGGCCTGCAGGCAGTGGTTGATACCTGCCACAATGATCTAGCGGACCGGAGATTCTACCGGTGCCCCTTGGCCGAGGATGAATGGTGCGGCTACTTCAATCAGGTGGACCGGAGACGTACCACCCACATCTCAAACTTCTGTATGGGATAAGCGGGGAGCAACCTCTCCGTGGTGCTACTACCGCCCAGAAAAGTCAGACCCCGAGTACGCCTACGGTGTTATTCAACTACCAAAGCGGGCATCTTGCATTGATGCGCAGGCACGCTTCCGGTTGTACAAGGATAAGCCCAACACACACCTCTTGCACCATATAGTGGAGTGCGAGCGAAAGCAGCGGGCATCTCGGCAAGTCTCCGCCAACGCCAACGCAATGAGGTGCAAGAGGTACCTCTTCTCAAGAGGAAGGGACAAGGGAAGCGGCGGTCGAGGTCCGCACCACGCAACAAATCCTTGACGCGTTACGCAGACCATCCGGGAACCCGGGTGGTATTAACATAGGGGGCCAAAAAATTCTGTCTTACACACCCGAGACGTACGGTATAGGCCACCCAATCGGCGACACCTGGGAGCACTGCGGATCCCCATGGAGTTCTTTCATAGTGGGGATTGAGCGGTGTCTGAGTACAAATCTCAAAATTTACACGGGTCAGGTAATATGCAGAAAATGTAGGGCATCATTCTGGCTGTACCAAGATAGGTGGAACGATCATCTGTTCCACCATGACAAACAATGCTTTCGTTAGTTAGTTCGTCAAGCAATTTCGTCACTGTTGTAATGCCCTTGTCATATAATCTAATCTTTTGCTTATTTTATCATCTGAACTTTCGGTGCATGTGCCCTTATGTATGTTCAACAAATAGTTTAAGTGCTTCGTACGAACTATTCATAACATGAGTTGTCGTCGACTATAATAATTATGGGTTATTGCACTAGTGGAAATTACATGCAAAGCAAGGTGTAAATTTATTCACATGCAATAACGCGATTTGTTCACATGCAATAACGCGATTTTGTCCACATGCAATAACGCACAAGGCTACGAATTGTTCACATGCAAAAACGCGATTTTGTCCACATGCAATAACGCGGAAGGCTGCGAATTGTTCACATGCAATAACACAGAAGGCTGCGAATTGTTCACATGCAATAATGCGATTTCGCTACTTAATTAGTACCGTTATACTAATTATAATTTTACTAACACCCTCATAATATGGTAGTGCATATATCAAAGATCAAATGTGGTCCACTGTTCATAAAAATACCATTTAGACATGATATTATACGGGCCGCCGAAAAGGCTAAAAAACAAACACTCTACTTGTTACCCTTGAATTTTGAAAATTATAATCTACTGTATTACTAGCACAAACAAGTTGCTTTAATTAGTTTGGGCATTGCTTGCCAATTGAGAGCCTGGCCATACGTTGAGCTTAACTTTCTACAATCACTAGTTGATATATACTTGAGTTCCACACCAACATTTTCTACTGCAAATCCTACTATATTGCAGTGTACTTGATCTTGCTGATGCCAGTTGATCATTAATGTCCCGTGTTGAATGAATTACTACTGATGTCGTGATTTTTTAGTTGTCACCTCACCGACCAGTTGTTCATTGATGTTTGACGAGTGTAGTCAGATGCATGTGCAACGATCTAATTCTTTCCATGAAGATATATGCAATCTACAGGTGATCGAATTCCTACGTAGTCCTGAAATTTATAAGCAAGTGAGCAAGCCAACAGCAAAATGTGATAGTTGTGTTGTACCATAAATATTATTTATGTGCAGTGTTATTCCTTGTGTCCATGTGTTGTACCATAAGTACTTTCTTGAATCTTAAATCTGTTTATCCAAATATTTTCATCTTTTTTGATGTGTCTCAGAATTTTTTTAAATATTTGGAAATTTTCTCCCATGTCGCCCTTTCATTGGGCGATTTCTGCATGTCGCCCTACCATTGGGCGACATGATCCTATGTCGCCCTACCATGGGACGAGTTCTACACGTGTCGCCCTACTGTTGGGCAACTTATCCTGTCGCCCAATTGCAGCGCGAACAAGTCAGCACAAGTCAAAAAGTCGCCCTATGGTAGGGCGACAGTAGCACATTTTTGCAATTTTTTGATTTCGTGATATAGTTTTACAATTTGAATTAAAAAATGTATTATTTAAAAAAATAATTCTCTATTGCGAAGCTTTTGGTTGGGAGAACCAACAACGCAATCAAGAACCACTGGAATTCTACTCTGAGGCGTCGGTACTGCACTGGTGGCCAATCCGCACAAGGTGCTGCTGCAGAGCAAGCTATTCCAGAGATGTCCAGGGCAGTTTCAGAAGAACCTTGGCCATTAGGGGATCTTAGTTCCTTCAATGCTATTGAAGTAAGGGAAACTCCTGTGCAAACAGTAAATGGAAGTTATGTTGGGCCATGGCAAATCGGAGGTAACAATTTTAGCACTGAAGCTGTTGACACACCCTACCTGGCCCGACCAGTTCCAAAGGTTGCAATCTAGGACCTGCTCAATCAATGCAAAAGGAAGTGTCAAGCTCCATCTTCAAGTTTGACTCAACTCTTCAAGCTTTCAAGCCTGAAAATGGGATCTACAAGTTTGTTGATCCTACATGCTTTGCAGTTGAGGTGCCAAACAAATGTGGGCATGGTTGCTGCAGTGCTCTGGAGCGACCTGCTAAGGAGTCATTGCTGGGTCCTGAGTTTAATGAATTCGAAGATCATCCACCAATTTTGAATAGTAGTTTTGCTTCATTGCCATAAATTAGCAGCATTGCCTGGGTGAAAAGTGATTTGCAAAGCAGTGAGACCAGCAAGTTATTGCAGTCTGTTCCACCAGCCTGACATATTAGGGAAATAGGGATCATGTTAATTAGCATGCTGGAATATTTGCTGTTGTTTGTTATATTCAGACATAACGAAGTCAAACTGTGGTTATAATCCTGAGCTGTGTCTTTGATAGATGGCATGACATGCAGCTCTTAGTATATATTTCTTTCAGGTGCTTAGCAACGTACATTCTACTGAAAAGCCTACTGGACCCACAACGTTGATTTTCTTATCCTTTTTTCTTTTTTCTTTACCCCTTTGGTGCAGTATCCTGCGCCATGTAATCCTCAATCTTTCTTCTATCTAATATAATCCACAGCCCAGCTGTCTTTCAAAAAAAAGTACATTCGTACTGCATCGTGTTATGTTCTGCTTAGGTAATTGGACACGTCTGTCGCGTTATAGAAAAACTATGACGCATTTCTAATCCTAATTGCATTCCACTTCCAGTGTTCCCTGTGAATACTAAGACATGTTACAAATAGAATGAATCTTTCAGTTATGAGAAGAGAATACTATGCCCTATTGACAATTATATGCCAAGTGCCACATAATGACTTTCTCTTCCTTTTAATGGCCCGTAAAATTGGTGTTATCACCACATGTTATTTGATTAAATAGAAGTAAATAACCTAAATATTTTGACAATGGACTGATCATGTCAGGGAAAGTATATTGAAATTGAGCTTATTTCTAACAGGAAGCCCAAGGAGTAACTCCATGGAATAAAAGGTGGTGTCACTGTACTGTTATGGTACATGTGATGCAAATAAACTGTATTGCTAATTTTAGGGCACATACTTAACTAACAATAGAACAGTGCTACTGTACACTGTAATAACAGAGTAACTAAAGGAATGGTGGAGTACCGTATTAATTAAAATGTGAAAACATTATGTCGGCCTCCTGGACTTGCACATATGTTCAGTATTAATTAAAATGTGAAAACATTAGGTTAGTCTCTATGAGAATTATTTTTGTTATTTTTATTACATCTGCATGAATATCCCCTTTTTAAATTTAAAATAGATTGTTTGGCTTGCACAATTGTGCGGTGTGGCATAGTATACTACACAAACTCCAAAATTTTTATAACTCAATATTTGACTTGGAGTATATCTTAATGAGAGATGTTTTCATGATTTAGGGGACTTTCATATCTTTTCAGTTTAAATGTTGCCAACAACGTCTAATGGTTGTGAAATGTCGTAATTAGGCCCCACCAATCGAGGCCTTTTTTGTATGAGAATTTGTAGGATTTTTTCCTTTTTTTCTGAAAGCTTTTAACATCATCCGCTGTTACTATATGATTGTAACAGAATAAGTAGATCTGCCTGCTCTATGTGCATTTAAATTCATTTCTTATCCAGTACTGCTAACGGATATCTTTATTTCTTTGCAGTAACATGTTAGTAATCTTGCAATGTTCTATCTTTTGCTTTGCATAAAGTTAGTGTCTTAGTGAACATTCCATCTTTTAGAAAGCATACTAGCATAGAAATCCAAAATGATGGTGGTGGCAGCAACTGTAGTTTCATGTCTCTGTAGTGTTTCTCTATGAGCTATCTTTCTCAGAGATCAAGTTTCTTTCAGCGTTACTGTTTCTATTGTTGTCTGTCCTGGTAGGCTTGTGAAAAGCTAGATTCTTGTCTTCCAAATTACACTTTGAATTGTTGAAGACAACCAGGTTCTTTGCCTTGTCTTCATTGCAGTTATGGGTTATACGAACTTGGAGATAAGATGTTTTGGTAATCTCTTCGTGAATTGTGATAATTGGTTAGTACAATCACGATCGGTGCTTAGTTGGTTGGGCTTGCTTTCTTGAGTTGGATATTCTGCTTTGCAATTATTAAGATAGACCAGCACTTGCTATATTCCCGCTTCTCTTGCTTTCAAGTTTCCATTTGGGACAATTTCAAAAAAAAAAGTTTCCATTTGGGACTGTATGTTGCCCTACTCTGATCAATCTCATTCATAAATGCGAGCTTGTATACAATAACCTTGTTTTTCATGACGACGAGTTATGTCTGCCGAAAAATAAACTCTGGCCTGTATGATAGTAACCATTGAACATTACCAGTGGTTCTAAGGTTTGCTCTATCTCCAGTGGTAATTTTCCTTCATCCTTGTAGCCCTACTGTGATGCTTACCCATACTTGCGTTCTTACTGAGGGATGGGAAGCAGTTGCTGCTACTCCCATTTTGTACTACTTGGCACTCTTTGTTGTTCAATCGTATTGTTTATCTCACATCGTTTTTCTGGTAGGGTCTAGGGTGTACATCCTTTCGTTTATGGACCTGTGCTGCTTCTATCTGTACTTATGGTGTTGCTGGAGCTTTCATTTGCCTCTGACCCTAGATCTTGGTTACATAAAGACTGTACAGGCAGCTAAACATCAAATTATGCAAGCTTCCCGGGAGCTCTTGTCTGTAGTTCCTGTAGAGTACTAATGTGATGGACTTAGTCATTTTTATGGTTCCTGCCTTGGCCGTTAGGGTTAGGTCTCCATAGGCATTTGGTAGACAAAAGGTTTAATGCATAAAGGCTAATTTTAGAGTGCTGGACCAAGCAAGTCTTAATGAATGTAGTATGAGCAGTGTTTCAATGCTTTTCCTCCCAATACTATTGGTTTCGATCCTAGAAACCCTGCTGTTGTACCAGAGGTTCGCCTTTCCTCTTAGCTTCAGAAACAGAGCAGCTTCAGAACTTTACTCGAAGTTCTGTTCTTTCTGAAGAAGAACCGGCAAAACGTAGGTAAAACACAGGACGTCAGGCAAGAGCAAAAGTCAATACAAGGTTTTGTGATGCCCTCAACTGCGCAGCTTTTCCAGAGGTATATTCACCTTTTTATAAGTTTTTATGGTTACAAGGAGAGTCGGATCACATCTACCAATCCGACTTAATCTCGATTTTGTCTGCCGGGTTCGATACTACTTCAAATCCGACAATACTACTGACAAGACTCCAGAGAGAAAAACAACTACTCAAAAATAAATTTACTAAGTCTGGATTACAACTAATACTCTCCCCCTTAATCCTGACTTTATCAAACAATGCTTCTGACTCCCATCAATTCTCTCATCTCTTCAAATTTAACTCTGCCAAGAGCTTTTGTTAGTATATCTGCACATTGATTGTCAGTACTGACATATTCAACAGAAATCAGCGCATTATCCACGCATTCCCTTATAAAGTGATATTTTGTGTCGATATTCTTGCTTCTTCCATGGAAGACAGGATTCTTCATTAGTGCTATGGCAGATTTGTTATCAACTCGCAATATCACTTGCTTTGGAATACAATCAGTCAAATCTCCAAGTAAATTCCTCATCCAAACTGCCTGACATGCAGCGGCAGTAGCAGCCATAAATTCTGCTTCACATGAGGACAATGCAACTGTCTTTTGCTTTTGAGAGCTCCAGGCGACAGGACTTCCAGAGTAATAAAACACCATCCCGGATGTACTCCTTCGGTCATCAAGGTCACTGGCAAGGTTGCTATCGCTATATCCAACCAAGTCTCCATCTTCTCCTTTGCGGTAGACAAGACCAAAATCTGTTGTTCCTCTTACATATCTTAATATATGTTTTACTGCCTGTAGATGATTTTGCTTTGGTGTCTGCATATATCTACTAACTAATCCAACAGAGTAACTCAAATCTGGCCGTGTATGTGTCAAATACCTCAAGCAACCAATTAGCCGTCTATAATCTGTTGGATTTACTGATGCTCCAGCTTCATCCTTTGTCAACTGAAGCTTTGGCTCCATTGGGTATTTTGATGAGTTGCAATCCTTCATCCCTGCTTGCTCCAAAATTCTCTTGGCATATGCAGTCTGTTTCAGAGTTATCTCTTCACTGTTTTGCTGAACTTCTATCCCGAGATAATAAGAAAGAAGTCCCAAGTCACTCATTTCATACTCCTTCTTCATCTGTTCTTTAATACTTCAACCTCTTTCTCGTTTGCCCCTGTGATTATTAAGTCATCTACGTATACTCCAACAATCAACAGGCCATCCTTTGAATTTCGCTTGTACACGGCTTGTTCTTGAGAGCATCTATGGAAACCAAGATCTCTCAGTGTTCTGTCGAGCCTCATGTTCCATGCTCTTGGTGCTTGCCGCAATCCATAAAGAGCTTTGGACAGCTTATATACCTTGTTTTCATTGCTGGTAATTATGAAACCCTCTGGTTGAGTGACATATACTTCTTCTTGGAGCTCCCCATTTAAGAATGCAGACTTTACGTCGAGATGGTGCACTAACCACCTCTCCCGAGCTGCTAATGCCAGCAGGAGCCTTACTGTCTCCATCCTCGCCACCGGCACAAAAGCTTCTTCAAAATCAACTCCTTTTTGTTGCACATACCCTTTTGCAACCAATCTCGCCTTATACTTTACAATTTCTCCGATTGCATTCTTCTTTAACTTGTATACCCATTTCAAACCTATTGGTTTTGATCCTTTCGGTAGGTCTGTCAAAGTCCATGTTTTGTTTCTCTCGATCGAGTCAAATTCGTTCTGCATTGCCCTTTTCCATTCTCTGTTACTTGCTGCTTCAACATAGCTTGCTGGCTCATCAATTGCTGCAACATTCAGCTCTTCAACTACTTGCATATCTTCGGTATCAAATAATTGCATTCCCTCTGTGTTTTGATAGATTTCAGCCAGTGATCTGAACCTCAATGGTGCTTCTTCAGAACTAGTAGTAGAGGGTGAACTATCTGTATTTTCAGTAGATGCCGGTGAAGGTGGTGCTGAATTAGCTGGAGATGCCGCTGCACCACCCACTCCTGGAGACGACTGGGCCGGAAACTCAGCTGCATGTTGAGTTCCTTCGTCCAGAGTCTCTGCACCTGAATTTTGTTGTGGCAGTTCTGCAGGTGGTGTGAACACTTCCTTAGCAAATGTCGGATCAAGCACAGTGAATTCAGCCAAGTCACTGCTGTCTCCAGATAGCCAATCCCATTTGCATTTTTTATTCTCATCAAATATCACATCACGACTGACACAAATTCTTTTCTTTTCTGGATCGAGAAGCCGATAAGCTTTACTTCCCTCTTCAATTCCCAGATGCGCCATAAGTTTACTTCGATCATCCAGTTTGCTAGTTTGGCTTGTTGGCACTTTAACAAATGCCATGCATCCAAATACCCGCAGCTGCTCCAAATTGGGTTTTCTACCCTTCCACACTTCATAAGGAGTAGCTCCTTTTACTGCTTTAGTCGGCACACGATTCAAAAGATAAATAGCGTGCCTCACTGCCTCGCCCCACATCACCCCGGGCATTCCCATTGTTTTCAGCAAACTTCTAGTGACATTTAGCACCGAACGATTTCTTCGTTCTACTACACCGTTTTGCTGCGGTGTGTAAGGTGCAGTGAGATGCCTTTGTATTCCTTCTTCTGCACAAAAATCTGCAAATTGATGAGAAATAAACTCACCTCCTCGATCTGTCCTGAGTGTTTTCAATTGTGTCCGCTCTCATTTTCAACAAGCACTTTGAACCTTTTGAACGCAACAAAGGCTTGATCTTTTGATTTTAGAAAATACACCCACATGAAACGGCTGCAATCATCTACTAGGAGGAAGAAATACTGGTTACCAGCTGTTGTTGGTGGTGATATAGGTCCACAAAGATCAGCATGAACCAGCTCCAACACTTCTTCTCTTCGGTACAATGCTTGCATAGGAAATGCCTGCCGGCTGTGTTTTGCAAGAATGCAGCCTTCACACAATTGTGTCATGTGCTCAATCCTTGGCACTCCCCGCACCAAGTCTTTAGCCACCATATCCTTCATGGCATGAAAATTCAAATGACCAAGCCGCGCATGCCACAGCCAAGCCGGCTGATCAATACTTGCCGTGAGGCATACTGGCACAGTTGTGTTTAGCATGATCTTGTACAACCGGTTGTCTGTGCGATTGACCTTCATAAGCAATCTTCCTTCCTGATCATATATGTTCAATAGCGCTCCATTAAGTACCACCTTGCAGCCTGCTTCCGTAATCTGTCCAAGGCTCAATATGTTGTTACGAAGACTCGGAATGTAGTATACTTCTGTAATCAGACGATGCTCACCATTTCTACATTCTAGCAATATCGATCCTCTTCCCAAGATTTGCACCGTTGAGCCATCTCCAAAGCGAACTTGCCCAACAATACTTTCATCAAGCTCGGTGAAGAATGACCGCTGCCCGGTCATATGATTACTTGCACCATTATCTAAGTACCAGATACCTTTCTCTTCCTTGTGATCCTTGATGAAGCTGTCTGGAACAACTCTGTCTTCATTGAGTAGAATCATGCTTTCGTTATTTTGCTTGCATATTGTCAACAGGAGGGCAGGCTCATCTTCTTGAGCCCGTGTCAGATTTGCTTCCTCCTCTTTGCGCTTGGGAAGCCGACATTCCGATGCATAATGCCCGAATTTGTCACAATTAAAGCATTTTATATGACTTTTATCTCTTGAAATTCTGTTGTTCCCACCTGAGTCATACCGGCCTCCATTGTAGCCTCTGCCACCTCTGCCACGGCCACACCCTCTGCCGTGCCATCTTCCTCGACCTTGCCCATTTGGTTTGTTCCCAAAACCTTTGTTATTTATCAAAGACTCTTTGCTATTTCCATTTTTTTGACGTGCTTGCCATTCTGACTGGGTTAGCAATAGACGCCCTTCAGTGCCACCCGAGCCACTGCTACTGCCGGCACGACTGCGAATTCTTTCTTCATAAGCTTTAAGACGTCCAATTGCTTCCTCAAACGGCATACTATCCAAATCAGAGAATTGCTCAATTGATACGACCAATTGGAGGAACTTCTCTGGCACTGAATCCAGGAGCTTCTTCACCAACGCTGCATCATCAAGTGAGGCGCCAAGACTGCTATACTTGGCTGCCATACTGCTCAATTTCCCGGCGAACTCATCTACTGAATCTCCTTCCTTCATCCGCAGAGATTCGAACTCGTTTTTCAGAGTCTGAAGCCGTGCTCTTTGTACCCGATCAGCGCCCAGAAATCTGGTTTTCAGAGCTTCCCAAATTTCTTTCGTTGTCTTCTTCTTGGCGACTTGTAGGAGCAGATCTTCTGGTATACACTGGAATAAAAACGCTTTTGCTTTCTTGTCGTTTATTTCTTCCACGGCCACGCCAGCCTTAGGTTCTATGGCTTCCCAGACCCCCTGGGCGTCCATCAGAGCCTCCATCTTGATCGCCCATACCGTGTATGAGGATCCTGTCAGCATCGGAAAGGCAACCGCCTCCCTTGCTAGCTGTGATGAAATAGCCATAAGCCAGAACCTTGTGAAAGTTTTGGAAAGACTCACCTGCTCTGATACCAAATGTTGGTTTCGATCCTAGAAACCCTGCTGTTGTACCAGAGGTTCGCCTTTCCTCTTAGCTTCAGAAATAGAGCAGCTTTAGAACTTTACTCGAAGTTCTGTTCTTTCTGAAGAAGAACCGGCAAAATGTAGGTAAAACACAGGACGTCAGGCAAGAGCAAAAGTCAATACAAGGTTTTGTGCTGCCCTCAACTGCGCAGCTTTTCCAGAGGTATATTCACCTTTTTATAAGTTTTTATGGTTACAAGGAGAGTCGGATCACATCTACCAATCCGACTTAATCTCGATTTTGTCTGCCGGGTTCGATACTACTTCAAATCCGACAATACTACTGACAAGACTCCAGAGAGAAAAACAACTACTCAAAAATAAATTTACTAAGTCTAGATTACAACTAATAAATACAGGTTGCACAAATCTTGAAGCAAGCGAAGGGGTAAATAATCATCAACTACCATTCATTCATATTTTTAATATTTGTGTAACTGTCAAAAGGAAAAGCATGGAAGCACATCTCATGTAGTATACTGCATGGACTATTTCTTTGTTAATGCCTGTAGTGGGAGGATTGGCACCTAATCCATTGTCATTATCTGATCTTCAGATTAGGCATGATGTTGCTTTAGGGGAGAAAACTGTTGAGCTCCTTCTCCTTGCATACAGGTTATACAATCTTCTGCAAGATGAAAGTTGCAGCAACCTGATGCTTGTCGTCATCAGCTGGTGGGTTTCGGGGACCCTACTCTCTCAATTATAGGATATGATCATATGCCTGCTGATATAAAGATTTTGTACTTCATGGGGCCGGCCATGGATGCTGAATGGAAACAACTCGACGCATCGAAAAATCCGGTGCAGTTTATTGCTCTAGCAATTAGATATAGACTGCTACTTAGGCAAGTTTGATGGTGTTGTAGGGTAGTTGGGTTAGTTTTTGATCTTGCCAGCCTCGACGATTTGATTTCCCAGGATTCCTTCCTGCCTGTTTGCATGTGTTAGTTGACTAGTTTAGAGGCAGCATCTGCAAGCACGCTAGGATTTTTGGGGTCGTGGAGAAGCCATTGGTACTTTCTCAGGCTCGGTGCTCTTCATCTTCGTTTCGGTTGGTTTGTTTTGGGTTTTGTGATGAAGATCTAGTCTACTCTTCCCAAAATGGTCTCGAAAGGGTTTTGGCTGTCTCGCCTGTAGAATCTTCTGCTGCTATTTTGCTAGTATATTCTGGATCTTCCGAATCGAATTATTGAGCTGTGGATGGCCAAGACCACGGCGCCATGCTGCGAGCGGAGACTGCGTCGAATGATGACGGCATCTGCTCTTACAGCGATGCAGCCAAGAAAGCCGTCGCTTTTGGGGACACGACGCAAAGATCTAAAAAGAAACAGTGGCAGTTCAGTTCACCCACTTTCTTGGTGCAAGCCCTTGCCGATGCGCACCTTTTGTCCCTGAGAATTTAGAATCCTCCTCCTTGGGTTAACGCGACGATTTTAAGCGTAACCAAACTTACCAACCAACCCAAGTTAGACCTTCAGCTGATCGACGCCACACGACACAAGGAGCATGCGTAGATAGCACCGTTCACCAGCTGGATTCGGCATTCCGTCCTTTTCTTTCGCGTGCAGTCCCGGCAGCTAGCGTTCTGCCCGCACTGGTTAACCATACATACAATCGCATTTTATCTGACAAACTTCTTGCTCAATTCATCCATGCTCAGAAGAAACGCTAGCTTGTTGTATGCTTGAGGTACTACTACTGACTAATAGTATCATCTTTCCTGACAGTTGACACGAATCTCTTTCTCTCTATTATGTGGCGATGTGGAATTGTGGATATGCCGATGCAGCGACAAGTACCAGACCAATTTTCTAAGCTGAACTGAGCACAGGCCGGAAATGTCTCTGCTCGCCAACAAAAACCAACAAACATCGCCGACCGGCAAAGCATCTGTTCTGTCCTGCCAGAAGCTATTTGGCTGGCAGGCTACATTAACCAGCTGACGGCATATGTTCATCTACCCTTAAGCCTGTGTGCCGTACGCCGCGGTTTCCTTCGATATGGCACCGTTGACCGCGGGTAAAACATCAGGCAATGCATTTATGCATCTCGCCGTACAGGCATATCATTAGAAAGAAAGTACTTTTTGTTTCTTCCAGAATTCAGAATTCTGCTGCTGGAATCACGTGAAAGATGGCTGGAGATGGGGAGCATCTGATCTATGGCAAGATGCATGAGAGAGAGATGGCGAGTGCAGAGCTATCATGTCCTCTGGCAAAGCAGATGGGGAAAGGAGCGGCAAAAAAAAGAGGATTCCGAGCGCGCCCGGCCGAAATATCTCGTGTCAAATCATGTCGCGGTTGAGAGACAACAGTGGTGGCAGTGTAGAGCTGAAGAGGGTGGTGGCGCCAAGTGCCAAAGGTGAACTGCTTCACTGAAAGCTTCATCCAGTCCAGGTGATGATGGGTTCCCTCGTCAAAGGGTAATGCCTTTTAGCGCAATGGTTTATGATTTGGTGAACGGAACAAAAAAGATTTAGTGCTGCCACCAGCGTCACAAAGCCGTCAAAAACCGCTCGAAAACTGCACCGTATCGAGTCAGTTCGATATTCAAAACCGGTCGATAAACCGATCCAATTAAAAAAAACTCAAAAAAATTGGAAAAATTTATACGATATAAACCGGTTAATAATCGATGAAAATCACCCGATTTTCAATAAAAAAACCCATCGATTTTTTTATTTTTTTCGAAATTTTGATTTATTAACCCTTTGGTTTCTAGCGATTTTCGATTCGATATTTTCGATTTTGAACCGTTTTTTCGAAATCGATACTGTGAACCCTGTAGGGAACAAGTTGAGGGCGAAAAAGGAAATTCATGCAAATGTGCTTGGGTTGCCTTGTTGGCTAGCTACATACACAGGGGTAGTGACTGACTTCCAAATCCTTAGAATAACATAGGTTGTCCTGAATTACAACTGTTGTCTACGTGGTCTATATATCAGCACAGTTTATAATTAATTGGTAAAATCTTAGCATGTATCGGGAAAAAAATATAGCATTAATATCAATGCAAGGGCTACCTAGGATACAAGTGACACTGAAAAAATTAAGAGCAAAGCAACAAGACATGCATTTCCAATTTTTTTGGTACAACCTTGTTGTAATATCCTTTTCTTAAGGGTGTTTTCGTGCATTTTAAGTGTCGTATGCTATATTTTGTCTTAAAGTTAGAAGTCCTTGCATCAGCTTTACAACCGGGCGCTAGTACATGCAGTTTCTTTAAATTCAGTGTATGTGCATATTAGAGAACAAATACAACCCACGGTAGCTATATTTATGTGGAATCAGATCCTTGGTGACTGCCAAGTTTACAGTTGCTGGGCAATCCAACCGTTGGATCGAATGGTCAGACGACAACCGCAAACTTAGCGGTTACAGTAACAACTGCACAGGATCCTTGTCCATATTTATGTACCAGCTACCCGTTGGATACCGACAAATGCTCGAGAGTACATCATTTGACAACTTTGATAATCTATGACCTGGCCAAAGCATTTCTTTTTTTTTTCACCAACTCCACTTTATCATACCCTAATATTTGATTAAGGCATGTTTGGAACGCATAAATTTTACAGAAATTTTGTAAAAAAATTATAAGAAACAGTTCAATTCCGGTATGAATCATAAAAGATTCCGCGTTCTAAATTGGGCTTAAGAGTAGAGGAAAAAAACTCATACGATCAATAATAAACAACATTCCAAGCGGGGTTTAGATATTAAAGGCGATAAAAATTGAATTGTCCCCCCTGTAAGGTCGAGATGCCGACTAGAGGGGGGTGAATAGGCGGCTTTTAAAAAAAACTTTCTCTTTCTACTAATTTCTATAAAGCAATTCACCCCTTAATTACCCCTATGCCAAAACCTTATCAATAAAAATGCGGAAGCGATAAATTAAGGTTTTGACAATTAAAGCCTAAATCAACTAGGCTCACTATGTGCACTAACTAATTATGTCTCTAACAAAAAGCAATTCTAAAGACAAGCAAACAATCAATTTAATTCTATGAATGTAAATTGCTTGAATATAAATAAAAAGAACAAAGCAAGCACAAGAGACACAATACTTTTTACTGTGGTGATCGGAGACTTGCGGTCTCCCTAGTCCACGTTGAGGTTAGCCCAAACACATTGGACCGGCTCCACGAATTGAGCACCCACCTCGAATCCACTAGATGTGGTTTTTCACGCTTCGCGTAGGCTCAACCCGAACCTTCACAAACTTCGCGGGGCTTCTCACAACCTTGAGAGCTCCCGCAAGACGACGCCCACGCCGTCTAGGAGTCGGCAACCTCCAAGAGTAACAAGCCGAATCCTCTCGCTTGAACTTCACCAAGCACAACACATGTGCTTCCGGTGATCACCAAGTGCAACACATGCACAAAGATCCTCCTCAAGTGCAACACATGCACAAGAGACTCTCAATCCTCTCCTAGTTGCAACACATGCAATTAGAGGCTCAACCTAGCTCAAGAAGCAAATGGGAGAAGGCAACACATGCACACAACTCCTACAAACACCCAAATGCTCTAGCACATAGCTAACCTACTGCCCTTGCCCCCCAAGGCCTCCTTTTATAGCCTCCAAGCCAAAACTAGCCGTTGGGGGAAAATTCTGGACAAAACCAGAATTCCCGGTGCTACCACCCTACTAGGACCGGTAGCACCGGCCTCCTCGCCAACGGCTACAAAACTAGCCGTTGCAGGATTTCTGTAGTACCGCCAGCCGGGAGCGGTGCTACCGGCCGCTCAGCAGTAGCACCGGCCTCAATCATGGATTGCACCGGCCTCAGCCGAACTCAAAACACCTCCTCTGGATTTTCCACACCGGCGGAGGAGCGGTTGCACCGGACCTCCGGTGCTACGGCCTACCATGGGCGGTAGCACCGGACCGCTGCATCGCCAAAAACATCCCTCTCCGGATTTTCCACACGGCGGAGAGACGGTAGCACCGGACCTTGGTGCTACCGGCCAAATCATGCAGTAGCACCGGACCCGGTGCTCACAGGCCTTCGAGGCTGATACGGCCAGGCCTCAGGGAGAAAACACCGTTTTTCACAAAAACTTTTCTCCAAACCATTAAAGATATTCTTTGAGCTATGTGAGGATCAACACATGATCACAACACTATGCAAAACACATTTGCACATGTTAATCACATACTCCAAAGAATCTCATATAAGCACAACTTATTTGCAAAACACATTTGCCAATAAACCAAGAACTTATGAGATCAATCCTCTTAGCCATGTGATGATCAACACATGATCAAGTCAATTTGCAAAACACATTTGCAAACCCTATTCACATGCTTTAGGATAGGAACCCATAATCTAAAGTTCATTTGCAAAACACATTTGCAAATAACAAATCCAACTAACGAAAACACATTTCGTAAACAACTCAAGATCTATTTGCAAAACGTATTAAGCAAATCAAACTCGAGTCTATGAGATTAATCCCCCTAGCCATGTGAAGGTCAACACAAGACCCAGTCAACTTGCAAACACCCGTTGCAAGCCCTACTCACATGCTCTCGGGATTCCGGACTCATAGACCTCGGTTTATTCGCACAACGAACTTGCAAATACACATTAAACCAATTTAATGCTTGAGCATTGTTCTTTGCAACACCTGCAAAAACCTAGCTCCAAGCAATACCAAAATATGAGCTCTCTATTTGCAACACATGCAAATCTCTAGCACCATACAAGCAACCACAACAAATACAAGTGCATGAGTTCTCTATTTGCAACACATGCAAATCTCTAACTCCATGCAACCAACCACAACAAATACAAGTGCATGAGTTCTCTATTTGCAACACATGCAAATCTCTAACTCCATGCAACCAACCACAACAAATACAAGTGCATGAGTTCTCTATTTGCAACACATGCAAATCTCTAACTCCATGCAACCAACCACAACAAATACAAGTGCATGAGTTCTCTATTTGCAACACATGCAAATCTCTAACTCCATGCAACCACTTTAAACCAAATTGCTTGAGCTCTCTCCTTTTGCGACACATGCAAAACTTAGCTCCAAGCAAAAACCAAATCAGATAAGATTCAAATAAGATGCAAGTATGAGCACCCTTATTTGCAACACATGCAAATACTTAGCTCATACAAAATCCAATGCATAAGCTTCACCCATTTGCAACACAAGCCAAATGGTTAGCTTCATGCAAACATCAAACAAGAGAGTGAGCTAGAGTGAACCGGATCGAGTTCATCAACACATGACTAAAAGACTCAACCCCTCTTAATAGTACGGCACCTAACAAGCAACCCGGTCTCACAACCAAACACGGAGACCGGTAAAAGACTAGGAACACATCCTTAGCCCTAGCTAGTTATACCTTTGCCACACTTGATCCACTTGGAGCTTTTATGATTTCCAATCATCTTCTCTCCAGGATCACCTCTTCTTCTTCTTCTTGGTCATCAACGCATGATGAACCTTCTCTAGCCCTTCTCTTCACTTCGGGATCACCTCTTGAAGCTCATCAACTCATGATGACTTCTTCTTCCCGATTCTTCATCATCTTGGACTTAACCTACTTCACAACTCATGGAAGATGTTAGTCCAACAAACACGGTTGTCTCAATCATCACCGCACTCCATTAACACATAATGGATGCCTCCAAGATCGATCGAGCACAACCCTAATCAATTTGAATGATTAATTGTGTCTTGAGTACTTTGATGCAACTAATGCTTTATTATACTCAAGAACTTTTCGCTTGTCTTTAATCAACAAGGAAACACCATCAACACATGATGAAATGTTCTTTGATTGATTGAGAGACAATCGAACTCAATTTAAACTTATTTAAATTGACATGAGTATATAACTACACAAGTCATATATACTCAAAAGATTGTTTCAAGGTCTTGATCCTTTATATTGTATGACAAGAGGACATGGATCAATACAATTGAAACATCAAGTTAAATTATAAACTCCCCCTAGATGTGTGCATTCATGTATATATGAATTAGGAACATAATGCACATATTTGGACTAAAGCAACGGAAGAGTTCATACTTTAACTTGAATTCTAAGTATGCATATATATAATAGAATGAATACGAGTGCATACCTTAGGTTTTCCATTTTCCATCCAAGTATGAGACTAATAAGAATAAGACTTAATAAAACATGTTAGTCTCATAATGATTTGATTTGTCATTAAACAATGATTAAACATTAATATTCAACCAATCACCAAAACCAATAGAGCTTGAACTTACACCCCCTAAAGCTATTTTTCCTCCACCAATCCAGAACGATGTAACCGCGCATTAAGCTTAGACAACAAGAGTTATATAATCAAACATAGACCTCATTTTGAACATATAATTTATACAATAATTTTGTAGGAATTTTATAGAAAACAAATTAATTTCTGTAGTAATTAAAGAGAATTCTTGTGTTTTAAACCATACTTAAAATTAGGGAAGCAACGTACACAAAGTTTTTCTTGAAGTAAAAAAACTTTTGCACATCCATTGTTTTCCCTTCCAATTCAAATCAAAATATGCCCACAAAATCACGAAATGTTGACATTGTTACACACTACTAGAATCTGTCTTGTCATCTTACCAATGCGGACTTGATTCTCTCAGCGAAGTTTAAATTATTACGACATGGGCTCAAAATTTGGAGTAAAAGTATCTCACATCTATCCATCCTAATCTCGCATTGTAACATGGTCATAAACCTTATGGATGGTTTGGAGGTGCAGCATCCTTTGAGTACACCAGAGTGGAATTTCAGATCTATTATTAAAAAGCAACTCATTTGATTACTTCAATATAAACAAATCTATCGGAAAAAGAGGTGCACAATTCGTTGGATAAAACTTGGGATGAGAATACTAAATTCTTTCATGCCTTTGCCACTGAGCATTATAGAAGAAATACAATCACTCAGCTAGTCACGTCTGATAGCACTATTGCTACAGGGCATCATGAAAAGGCGGCTGTTTTATGGGACTCTTTCAGAGATAGATTGGGAACAACTATTATACCAGTAATGCTTTTTAATTTACAAGAGTTGATCTCTCCTGTGCATAGTATAGAAACCCTCATGGCAAGGTTCACTATTGATGAAGTTGATAAACTTGTGAAGGACATGCCTATTCATAAAGCTCCAGGGTCGGATGGTTTTAATGGTCACTTCATAAAAAGATGCTGGCACATTATTAAGTATGATTTCTATAGGCTTTGCAACGATTTTTACGACAATAAAGTTCAGCTACAAAGCATAAATAATTCACTTATTACTCTAGTCCTAAAAAAGTTGTCTCCTGAAGGTGTAAATGATTATCGATCTATTTCTTTGCTCAATTACTCTCTCAAGTTGTTGAAAAAATTACTGGTTGATCGACTGCAGAACATAATTCTACATCTAGTTTACAAAAACCAATATGGGTTCATCAGGAATGGAACAATTCAACATTGGCTACCGTCGGCTTTTGAGTACATTCACCAATGTCACCAATCTAAGAAAGAAATTGTAATCATGAAGTTAGACTTTGAAAAAGCTTTTGATACAATAGAACATACTGCCATTATTGAAGTTATGCAAAGTATGGGTTTTCCTGAAAGATGGATAAATTGGATAAAGGTCTTACTTGGCTTAGGCACATCTAAAGTACTATTAAATGGAGTCCCAGGAAAACAATTTCAGTGTAAGAGAGGAGTCTGGCAAGGTGATCCGCTATCAACCCTCCTATTTGTATTGGTAGCTAATCTTCTGCTATCAATAGTGAACAAGGCACACCAAAGAGGAGTTTTTTCTTTACTGATCCCTGCCTCATTGGACAATGACTTCCCTATTATACAATATGCTGACGACACACTAATCATTATGGAGGCAAGTGCTCGGCAACTCATATGTTTAAAAGCAATTCTCATCTTTTTCTATACTTCTACAGGTTTGAAGGTAAATTATAATAAATCCTTTTTGGTACCAGTCAATTTTCATGAAAGGAAAATATCAATTTTAGCATAAACATTTGGATGCCAAGTTGAAACTATGCCTTACTTATCTAGGTTTACCGCTGGGGACTTCAAGATCAAGAATAAGTGATTTCTCACCATTAATGGACAAAATCTAGCGAAGATTATCAAGCTGTGCTTCTTATTTATCTTATGGAGGTTGTTTGCAAATGACTAACTCTAATTTGTCAGCCCTACCAACCTACTATCTATGCTTATTAAGAATTCCAGTAACAGTGATCAATAATATTGATAGAGCAAGAAAACACTATTTGTGGTGTGGCTCTGACCTCAACAAAAAGGGAGGAAATTTAGCAGCATGGGAACTTGTATGTAGGCTAAAGTCCAAAGGGGGTCTTGATGTTATTAAACTTCAAACCCAGAATAAGGCACTTTTATTGAAAAATCTCCACAAATTTTATAACAAACATGACCTATCTTTGGTAAATTTGATCTGGTCAACCTATTACAGGGATAAAATCCCTCAATGCTCAAGAATTCAAGGATCTTTCTGGTGGAGAGATGTCATGAAATATATCAATTCCTATAGAGGTATTGCTATGGTGACTGTGGGAACGGGGAAAACAACATTATTCTGGACAGATATTTGGAACCACAATATTTATTGCCTTATATTTCTAGTCTTATATAATTTTACTAAACATAAAGAGAGCTCAATCTCACAGTTTATTCAGAACCTTGGTATAAGATATAACTTCAATCTGCTGCTCTCTAATGATGCCTACCAAGAGTACAACTTGTTAATTGGTGACATCTAAAGATTTTTACCCATGAACAATTGCTTGGATGTTTAGTCTTACATTTGGAATAAAAACATATACACATCACAAAAGTTCTATTAGTATTCGTTTCATGTAATGGCTGCACCAAAACCTTTTAAGTGGATTTGGCAAAGTAAATGTGTGATGAAACTCAAAGTGTTTGCATGGTTATTATTTTAGGACAGATTAAACACTAAAGATTTGCTTTATAGAAAACATTTTTTTATGGAGGATGATCCATATTGTGTCTTATGCCAAGATCAACACGTGGAGATAGTTAATCATCTATTCTTTAATTGCTCCTTCAGTATCACATGCTGGAACATCATTGGCATACTTTGGGATAATGAACATGATATTGTTCTAAAGGTAGAACGTTTCAAGACCAGTTTTAACTCTATCTTTTACATGTAAATTATTATTATCACAACTTGGGAAATATGGAAACAAAAAAATAATTGAATATTTTGAGACATTAGATCCAAGTGTATCAAACTGAAAAAGGCTATTTATGAATGAGCTTACTCTGCATGTGCATCGAGTAAAACCGGCTACACACATTATCTTGATTTTGTTCCCCAGTTTGGGATTGTAATTTTACCTTTCAAACTCTATACATAATTTTTTGTCCTCTTCCCTACTACTTTCGTTCAAAAAAATCACAAAATGGTCACTTTTCTAGCCCAGTGTTAATATTTTTAGCAAATCTGACCGTCTTGCGAATGAAATTACAAAAGTAGCCTAGAGCGCGGTAGCCCTTGCCAGTCCGCGACAGGCGCCACGTGTAGGCTCCACGTCCTTTCACACTTAGCTACGGGGCTATTTTTGCAATTTGATTCATAAAATGGTTAGATTTGCTAAAAAAATTACTAGGGAGGTAAGTAAGTGATGACTTTCAAAATCACATGAGACTGTCCTCCCCTTTCTACTACTACGAGTCTACGACCCCAAGGAGGGATGCCATAGCTACAGGCTACAGCCCACACCATTTCGACTAGAGATGGCCAGATGGGCCGGGCCACACGGGCCGGCACGCGGCACGGCATTGTGCGCCCGTCCCAAGCACGGCACGACCCAAACCTAAACGGGTCGTGCTGCGGCACCAACCGCGTGCGCGTGCTTGGGCCGGAGGTGCGAAGACGGCGGCCAAGACAAGACGCCGCGCTTAGGGTCGGGCCTCGGCCCGCCTGCACGCCCGACTGGCACACCAACGCCCGGCCGGCACGGCACGGGCATGGCCCGTTTAAAAAAATAGCCGTTTATAGCCGTTGCAGACTTAAAAAATTCACAAAAAATCCGAAAAAATTAAAAAAAATCCCGAATTTTTTCCTATAAATAGGTGGCTGCTCCCTCCCCATTTCCACACCAGCAATCTTGCATTCTCTTCTAATCATTCTCTTGTGGAAATTCTTTTGCTCTTAGTGGTAATTTGGCAAAATTAAAAATAGTTTTGTCAAAAATCCAAAAATCCGGAATTCGGCTTTCGGCTTCTGCCAAGAAATCAAGGTGATAATTGCGATTTATTTTTTTATTTTGTTAGTATTTTAAATCATATTTTAGTATTAATAGCGTTGTTTTTTCTTGTAGTTTGCTTTATGGAGCCTAAGGATTTTTCGTTGTTCCCAGCTTCTGATTTCGGTATTTCACCCGAGGAGCTTCTTGCATCATATGCCCAAGAAGCTGCAGGAGCTGTGCCATCTTCAGGCTCTACAAGTGCTACTGCGTCGGCAAGCACCGGAACGAAAAGAACAAGACGCGAGACATCGAGTCGGGAAGATTTAGACCGATTTTGAGGCATCAAACGACGTCCAAATCGGGTATCTTTGTTTGTAAATATTGCAAGCATAAATTAAGCGTGAAATCTTGGTGGAGCAGGGCACTTGAAGAGGCATGCCTTGTGGTTGTAGAAAAAAGCGGGAATGGCTTTGAGACAAAGCAATGCTGCGATAAAACCCCGACTGATGCAGTGCGACGAATCGGGACTACAATCCTGAGGTAGCTCGTGAATCTCTTTGTCGTTTAATCGCTTCTCAAGATCTTCCTTTAAACTTTGGTGAGTCAGCTGCGTTTGAAAACTATATTAAGACCGCTCATAATCCTAGGTTTTCTGCAGTTTCTAGACAGACAACAACTAGAGATTTGATTAAATATTATAATAATTGTCGCAATAACCTAAAAGAAAAATTTAATACCTGTATTTTTTCTGTGTCTTTGACATCTGATATATGGAGTGGTAGAGCTAAAGAGGATTACCTTAGTGTAGTTGTTCATTATGTAAACGAGGATTGGCAACTAGAAAAGAGAATTATAGGATTCAAATTAATTGATGTAGTACATACTGGTGAAAATATTGCTGGTTGTATTGTAAAAGTTATGGAAGATTTTGGTCTTAGTGATAAGATTTTTGCAATAACATTA
Organism: Otatea glauca; assembly: GCA_036346275.1. NCBI lineage: Eukaryota > Viridiplantae > Streptophyta > Magnoliopsida > Poales > Poaceae > Otatea > Otatea glauca. Next base: position 44,478,547 of record CM070712.1, on the reverse strand, counting down.
GATAATGCTTCTGCAAATACTTCTGCCATGAACATTCTTACTCCGCTTTTCAATTCTTATGCTGAATCTTTCTTATTACATCAGCGTTGTGCTTGCCATATTATTAACCTTATAGTTAAATCTGGTTTGAAGAGGTTAGATCAGTATCTTGAACCTTTTCGCAATGCAATATCTTACTTAAATTATTCTAATCAACGAGTAGCAGCATTTAAGACTTATTGTGTTGCAATGAATGTGCGCCCGCGTAAGTTTGGTCCGGATATGCCTGTTAGATGGAACTCTACTTACTTGATGCTTAAGCATCTAATACCATATGAGAGCATATTTTCTGTTTTTATTAACACGCATTGTTGTACACGGGATGGTCAACCGGTACTCACAGAGCAACATTGGTATATTGCTAAATACTTGCTGTCATTTTTAGAACTTTTTTTTGAATCTACTATTGCTTTATCTGGAGTTTATTACGCAACCTCTCCTTTAATTGTGCATCATATTTTAGAAATTGCTACCCACTTAAAAAACTACGAAAATGATAATGTCTTGCGTGAAGTTGTTTGTGCTATGAAAACTAAATTTTTAAAATATTGGCAAGAAATTCCTATATTATATGCATTTGCATTTATTTTAGATCCTAGAGCTAAAATTCGGGATTGATAATGTTCTCTCACTTCTAAGTGATGCGGTAGGTACTTGATTATTCAGTTATTTTTCAATCGTCAAGTGCTAACTTATCTCAAATTTATGATAAGTACGATCGGAAGTTTCTTTGGAGTTCGCATGCGTGACCCAAAGACCCACAACAGTAAGAAGAAAACCGTGTGGGGAAAGATATAGGTGCAGTGGCTCTTCCTCAAGGAGTTCGACTACATCAACGACAAGTGCGGACACATCAAGTGGTGGGAGCTAGTTGCCTATCTCAACAATGACAACATCAACTACCAAGAGAAGCAAGAGGAGGACTTCAAAGATTTTGCGGTGGTGGCACGAGCACAAGATAACATATCCGGTGCTTTCCATACTAGCACGGATGTGTTAATAGCCTGTCTCCACGGTTTCTTGAGTCCGCTTCGATCTATCAGGAAGAATAATCGAGGAGAGAAGAACAAATCGACAAGTGAGATGGTGAAAATACTTCTCTTTGTGAAAGATTGGGAACAAGTCGATCAACGAGCTCAACATCTGCGAGAAAATCTCGAAATTTGGCGGAGACGTTGAAAATCTTTATCTAGATAATGAGGAAGAATAATTGTAATCTTCACTTTTTCGTATCATCGAGCTATAGGTGTACTCTTTTTCTTTGCCAAGGTTTTCTCGTGTTGAGTTTTACTTGGCAAAGTTTTTAACGAATGACCAAACATCAATAAAGCCCATTATTTAATTCAAATTATTTATCTCATTTTAGAATTTATCTCGTATTTTAGCTTTCTCTTAATTTATATATATATTTAAAAAGTTTTTGTACACCTTCGTGTTTTTCTAATTATTCTAAATTTCTCCAATTTTTCTGAATTTTTTGTATTTTCTCATACTTTGTCTATTTTTCTAATTTTTTTCGATTTTTCAAATTTTACGAAGTTAAGCGGACTCACGCCGACCCTACCGTTTAGTTCGCTGAAGGACCGCCCGCCCGACAGCAAACGGGCGCAGCCGCCACCCGAAGACGTGGGCCGACACGCGATCGGCCGTTTATAAGTCGTGTCTAAACAGACCGTGCCTAAACGGACCGTGCCACGCCGGGCGGCCGTTTGGCCATGTCTGGATTTTCGACTGCGACTCTTCACTTGTTCTCTCTTCCCCTCCCCGACAAGCGCAGCAAGTCTATTCTTTCCCCCCTTCTCTCTTTCGCCCAACTCTTTTTCGGTTTTGGAACTCTCTCTCACACGCACCTCTAATGGTTTACCTGCATCGCTCTGCGGCTATGGATCAAGAAACCACTTAAAAATCCAATCTTTTAGCCACCTGATGCCTCGTCGGTAGGAGCATATTTCAATTCTCTTTTAGAGCTTAGACTCTACCCGCTTTGGATTCTTCTTGCGTCGCTGCTTCTCGTGATCTGCCGCATTGTGTTGTGGGTGGCTGCTCTGGGTTCTTGGGCGCTGCTTTTGGAGTGGCCTGCAACTGCAAGAGTGATATTTAGTGCGCGCTTTCGGCGTTTCTTGTTTGCTTGCTTCCTTATTTGCTCTTGTCGGGATTTGATACAGGAGTAGCAATTTAAGTGCTTCGTTTCCTTTTCTTTAATTGATTTTTTGTAGGTTTCTTTGGTTGATTTCTACCTTGGAGAAAGTAGTGCTCTTTTCGTGGGAGTAATGGTAAACAGCGGTGAGCAATCGGCGATCGCTGCCGCTGCCGAGCCTGGCGTGGAGCAGGGCCGCGTCGGCAGCGGCGGCGGGAGGGCACTCGCGGAGGAGAGCTCGGACGAGGAGGAGGGGAGCCAGTGCTTCTCAGACGCGGAGGACCGATCGTGGCACTCGCACTCCCGCCAGGACTCCGCCGCCCTCGAAGACTACATCTCAACGTGCGCGTCCGTCCGCTCCGGTGCCGGCGACGGGGATGGGGAAGGCGAGGGCGCGGTCGGGCGAGGCAGGAAGTCGTGCGTGTCGGAGTGCTCCCTGGACGACGTCGACCTGGAGGCCGGGCTGGCCGAGATCACCAAGGCAAGCCTCGACAAGGCCGAGAGGAACTGCCGTATCTGCCACCTCGGCCTCGAGAGCGCCGCCGCCGAATCTGGCGCCGGCATCGTGCTCGGCTGCTCCTGCAAGGACGACCTCTCCTGCGCCCACAAGCAGTGTGCCGAGACCTGGTTCAAGATCAGGGGCAGCAAGTAAGCCCAGCTGCTGCTAATTCCATCATTCACTTCGGATAATTACCATTAGCTGTTCATGTTATATACAACTGAAATGAAAATATTTGAGTAGTGCTTCAATGTTTTCCATCCCAATACAAATTGTACAAATCTTAAAGCAAACAAAGGACTAAGTAATCATTGTCTACCCTTCATGCTTTAATATTTGTGTATAAGTCAAAAAGAAAAACACAAAAGCACCTCTCAAAATATTTCACTGTGTCGTGAGTTCGGTGTAACTGCAAACCTGCCATTGTTTGTTTAGGATAGACGCCTTTATGAAAGATAATGCACTTGGGTGTATGAACACGTGATTAAGGAATCTTTAGAAGGAGCTAGTGTTTCTTCTTCTTCTTTATTTAGGTAGGTGATAAATGTTGCAAGGAGATGAGGGAGGAAACGGTATAGTAGAGTATGATTAACTAGTAGGCTATTGGGAAGGCTTAGGAATCCAAATATGGTAGAACGTTGGAGAGGATAAAGTTGGATTCCTTCTTTCGGTTTGCCTTTTCTTGCAGATTCTTGTGTTATTCTCTTGATCTCCGAAAGTGAAAGTGTTGACCTTTTTCTGTCTGATCTGTATGGCATGCCTTTGTTGTGGTGGTCTAAAGGGGGTGCTATTATGTCACCTTCCACTAAAAGAATGTACTTCTTCATGAAAATTGTGGCCAACAATCAAACATCACTGAAACTCACTGCATTAAGTGATTAAGGTATAGTGTTGGAGGAAGGGGGTTTCCGAGTGGAGATTCTACCACATAAAGGTTTTTCTTGCAATTCATTTAAGAAGGTTGAGAATTTCAGAAGTGAGCAAAGGTTGCAATCCATTTAAGAAGGTTAAGCAGCTGCTCTTTTCAGTATTAAACATTGCTCACAAGCTGATTAATTCAACTTATTGTTGAGTGGCAAAAGATTGCTCTTTTACCAGACAACGAATGCTAATTAGCTAGAGTATGATACTTCTCTTTGACAATAGTAGTAGTAAAAATGAAGTGGGAACAAAAATGAAGGTGAAGGCACCAGGTGTAAAAAGGATCCTATTGAATTACATATGGTAAGCTGCATAAGATGCACCATATTTTTCATTTTTATCCATGCTCTTGAAATCATTCAATGTGCATGTAGAACAGACAGACATGAAAATTACTTTGAAACAAGCTATTATCTTTAAGCAACTACAATGATTGCCTCTTTGAGTGCAAGATTTCAAGAAAAAATATAGCAGCTAGAGCCTCTTTAAATGCAAGCACAGAGATGGATGGGCAACCTTCTTTCTATTTGAGTACATATTTTCAACTGTCTTAGTGTAGTGCTGTTCTAGTCAGGTCTATATCGGTCATTCTGCCTACAAAAACAATCTTTTTATTTCTTATGTGATTTTATTACATTAGAAAATGTTTAGGTTGACAATTGTTAAATGCTAGAATCAGAGTAATAAATGTAACAAAGGTCTTCTTCGCAATTTCTGCATAGAAGGGGATATACTATGAAAGTGAGATCCTGTTCTTATGCATGGTACCGACAGAGGATTCTCTTCAGCACTCAGTTATCACTTGAAATTGAGGCAGACATCTAGAAATATTTAACTTAGTAGTCAAGATTGTTATGAATAGCACTTATACTCATCATGAGGCCAATAGATCATAATATATACATGTACATATGGGTATAAAAGGAAAGCCTATATAAGGCAATACGGGGTACTAGCAATCTCTGTACAAGGCAATCTAGAATATTATCAATTCTATACAAGACAGTATAGGATACTGTCTAACCACCCCCCATCCTAAAAAAACTCATGGTGGATGAACAACATTAAGTTTGGAGAGATAAAAGCTGTGATGAGCTCGAGTCTATGCCCTTGTGAAAAAGTCTGCCAACTGAAACTCTGAAGGCACATACTAACGATCCACAACCTGATTCTACATCGGTTACCGCATGTAGGAAGTATCAACACCGATATACTTAGTGAGCTTATGCTTCAGCAGGTCTCGAGCGATGCTAATAGCACCTGTACTGTTAGATAAAAGAGGATTCGATATAGAGATAGAAACACCAAAATCCTCAAGTAATCACCGTAGCCAAGTAACCTCTAGAGTCATAGCTTGCAACTCAGCAGTCTCAGCACTCGAACGAGAAACTGTTGTCTGCTTCTTAGTCTTCCAAGCAATGAGTGAACCACTAAGAAAATCACAGTAGGCAGAAAGAGATCGGCGATTAGAGTGATCAGTAGCCCAAGTAACATCAGAATATGCCCGGAGCTGTAAGGAGCTGGATCGTGGAAAGAAAAGACAGTGAGAGATAGTTCACGAAGATATCGCAGAACACAAAGAAGATGATTATAGTGGAGCTGCATGGGAGGAGAACGAGGTGGACAAGGTAGCTCGCCAATGAGAAACTCCCCAAAAAAGCTAACCAAGCATGTCAAGGTACATATGTAGAACCCAGTCTCGATAATTGAGACCAGCAAAGATAACCGGGCAGCGAGGAACAGAAACGGTGCCTGAGGAAGAACCAGAAGACGATGACATTTTTTTAGCGATCTGACCGAGGAAGTCGAATTCCTCTCCTTCCTCTGTTTTGGGTCGGTAGTGGAGGCCGAGAGAGCGGAGGTGAGGTCGCCGGGGGCTACGATGGAGATCAAGCACGGCGTCGGCGCCGATGGAGAGGGCGCAGTCGGGGCAGCGGACCCTGGGACAGGGGCGGGGGCCTTGCGCGTCGACTCCACGTCCTTCATCCAGTGCGGAGCCATGCACATGGACAGCGCGCGTGCGGTGTTGGTCTCGTGATCCTAGGCCACGAGGTGCGGCGGCGGCCTTGGGGGCCAAGGTGGGGGGTGTTGACCGGAGGAGGCGCCGCCGGAGGCTATGGAATTGTTGGACGGGAACGACGGTTTGCAGCGGAAGGAGCCGTAGGAAGAGCGATGGCGGCTGACCAACAAGGAGAAGGTGGTGGATGGCGTAAGTGCAACGCTGGTAAACCCTAACACTAAACAAGCTCCGATACCATGTTATGAATAGCAATTGTATTCATCATGAGGCCAATAGACCAAAATATATATATGTACATGTGAGTACAAAAGGAAAGCCTATATAAGACAATATCTATACAAAACAATACAGGATATTAGCAATCTCTATTCGAGGCAATCTAGGATACTATCAATCTTTATACAAGGCAATATAAGATATTGATATGCAAAGATGCTTCAACATCCTGACCAAATGACAAACGTAATATGTATGCGACCTCTTAAAAATTGATCTGTTCCTTGATGAGTTGAGATGAAATTGGACTTATGCCCTTCCAGTGCTTACTGTGCTTTGGTAGTAGCTCAGCTGAAATGCTGTTGATTTAACAGAGTTACGCCATGTTGAAGTTTTGTATCATCGCTATTATCCTTGTATTCTAGAGGTGTAAGAGACATCGACTATCAAATATGTTCTTTTGTTGACTATCAAATGTGTTCTTTTGTTGTCATACAATGAAACTGCGTTCCATAATTTACTGTTCAAATATAAGCATAACCTCGTTTTGTGGTTTTGCAACTTGAATGTGTTGAAACTAAAAAGCTCCATCCTTTGTTTCCTTGTTGTAGGATCTGCGAAATTTGTGGCTCAACTGCATGCAATGTGGTAGGTTTTGGTGATGCCGAGTTCATTGAGCAGTGGAATGAGTCAGGCAACACTGTAGCTGCACAAGCAACAGCCAATGAGCCACGGAGGTTTTGGCAAGGGCACCGGTTTCTCAACTTCCTCCTTGCCTGCATGGTGTTTGCTTTTGTTATATCTTGGCTCTTTCACTTCAATGTCCCTGGCTGAGCCTTGTTGCATAGAGGTGTTAATAAAAGCTTCAAAGTCATTATTACTTGTAAAATACTGGCTAGTATCAGAAAAATGTGAAAAAAGCGCAATGGGCTGAACTGAACCGAAAATTTGAAGAGAGCTGGTCTCGCGAAGGATGGCATTAATTTTGTAGAAAGTTCGTGGTATTACATCCAGCAAAAAAGAAGGGCGTGCTATTTGGTAAAGATCGGGACATGGTGCACATATGTAATCGATGGTGGGGATGAAAGCAGAGAATGGAAAGATCTCACATGCTTCGTCACTTAATGCATGGTTTGAACAAGTTTTTTTTGCTAATGTGCTTATTAAATGTTCTCCATCTGCTTAAATTTTTCTTGCAATTCAAAAGGCACATGTTCCATACACTCGGACCATCTGAATATCTGATCAACTATCCCTGATTTCTCACCCACCTGGACCATTGTTGTTCAAATCCCAATCGGACAACCGAGAAATGTGGAACTGCATAATGCAAGGTAAGGCCTTGTGTGAAAGACAGAAATTTCACATGATTTCGTAGGAAACAATATTAACTCCTACAGGAATCCTCCGTAATTTCTTGTAGGATTCCATCTTGTGAACAATCTTGAAGCCCTTAAACCCAATCTGTGCTCATGAGACTGCGCCTTGTTTATCCTATATATTAGCTACTTGATGGAATCGTTTTGCCCAAGAAGGAATTGGCGACGTACCCAGGTAACGTCGGTAGAGAGATTCTGCTAGTTTAAATGACCAAGTTTGGTATCGGAGTAATCGCATAACGTGCGTGTGAGTGCAGAGAGCAACATGCAGCTTGCGGGATTCAAGGAGGACGCAAGTCACGCGATCTCCCGAGCTACAATTCGCAGTCATGCAGGGTATTCTTCATGTTGGCGCCGTTGGAAAGGCAAATAAATCAGTAGTACAAACCCAGAAACCGCTTCTTCAGATGAACACCAAGTCCATACGTTTGCTCCTCTTAACTCTTGGCAAGGTTACGAATGGGAGGCGCCGTTTAACGTTTGCCATCGTGTTGTCTCTTGCACGTCCCATGGCAGCAGTAGCAGAGCCATCAGCTGATCAGCCACATGTCGCTCCACAAGCTGTACATGCCATTCCGTGCACTCGGGCCATGAGCCTTCACCGCTGCACATGGACCGATGGGCGCAGCAAAACGAGTCGACCGATGCATACTCCAATCGTACACGCAACGGCGCGGATGCGTGCGCTTACTTATCCCTTCGTCGCACGTGCAGACGAGCGCTTTTGCTTTAGAACGCCGTGTCCGTGAGGCACCGGCAAAATTCGAATTTCGAAAATCGGAAATATCGAGCTGAAAATCGGTCGAAAATCGTCAAAAATCGTGGAGTTTCAAAATCAAAAAAATTGAAAAGAAAAATAAAAAAACTATCTTTTTTCATGGAAAATCGGTCGATTTCCGTGGAAAATCGACAGGCGAGTTGAACTTTTTTTGTGGACGATTTTTTGAGCGATTTTCGACCGATTTACGCCGCATAAATTTTTTTTGAATTGCACCGGTTTATCGGGCGGTTTTAGAAGCCGTTCCGCGCCGATACGACCGAAAATCGCGACTTTCGACCGATTTTCAGCGATTTTGCGAACCCTGCACCCGCCTCGTGAACCCGGTGGCCTATCGTCACGCTATTCGAATTGCCCAGATGAACATTACAAGGTGCCAAACGAATCACAAATCACAAGCAATAACGACGAGTATGACCAATCGGCATGACTAATCCATGAGAAGACAGAGCGTTAAACTCATCAATATATACAGCGAGATCAAATTTTGTTTCCCATATCAATTTGAAAGGGTCATCCCAAATCCTAAATGGTGTGTGTAGATAACTGGAGATTCGATAATAGGATGCAAAACTGTAGCAGCAGCCTGAGAAAAGCCGCGAGATTCTGATTCTTTTACAGTTTCTATCACTACTTCAGCCGCACCTGCACCCATTCATCCGTGACCATATACTACTACTACCATAGGAGTGCAGAAGAAAATGCTGCGGCAGGCAGGCTGAGAAGCCTTTCATCGTACAGAGGTATCAGGCAAGTTTTTTTCCCCAGAAAAATCCCCTGTCGATGTGAAAGACAGGCACCCAACAAAAGCAGCAGCTGATCATGTACCATTGGGAGTGGCATCAGAGAGTGTGTGGTTGTTGTCTTCGCCATGCTTTCCGTTCATCTGCACCCGTTGTCGCTGGAAATAGTAAGGAACAGGTACATTAGGAAAATGGCAAAAGAGCACAATACTACAATCTATATACGAAGTCCCAGCATCTGATGATTTGGGGTTATGTTGTATTTGGACTACAAAGGCAGTGTGGTGTATTTCATATTTATATAGAATATCCGAAAAATGTAATTGAACTACAAATCTAGAACATGTGAGGTAGTTGATAAATGCTCTATAATACCCTATCAGTGGAATCAGCAGTGTTTCCATTTAACAACTTATGGAACTCATCCTTCATTCTGTTGTCCTTCTCAAGCTTATGGAGCTCTTCCTTCATCCTGCCATCTTTATCTTTTGCACTTACTGGAAGCAAAGATAATCCACTTGTACGATCCGGCATTTCTGCGGAATTGACAGCAAAGCTTGTGACAAAATACATCATACAGAAAATTCTATATGATTCCATGAGGCTAAAAGGGGGTACCTGGCAGCTTCTTGTCAACAAAGAATACGACCAAATTGACAGCATACCTGCGGGAAAAGAATGTGTCAAAAGGAAGGCAGATGCCACTGCAAGATAATTCATATCAACGGAATTTTATCCTACCAAGCAACAACAACATCCACGGTGTAGTGCTTGCGGGAAGCAATTATAAGAAGACTCTGAACTATAGCCATCAACCAAGCAAAGAGCTTAATCAACCTAGAGAAACAACATCCACCAGTGAAACTAGAGCATGTGATCAGGGTACCGAGTTGGCACGCAACTGATACAAAATTTAACCCACAGATCATAAACACAAACACCCACAGACACATGAGCACACGCGCTAGATTTCAATACCTGTTTGATCCATATTTATAGTATGTACGCACAAAAACAAGAGTAAAGATCATGTGAGATGAAAATATCAGATCGCCACAACCAAAAAGCACTCCACGAGGAACTGCAAAGAACAATTTGAAAATCAAGAGAATGTTCCACCCCACAACAGCCAACCCAACAAATGAAAGGCTTACAGTTGATCAGGAGCACTTCAAGTACATTATTGGGCGGTGGAAGAGTAGCCAGTTTCGAGCCCTATAAAAGCAAAGGTAAATGGCTTCAGTAGGCCTTCATGACATGCTCTCATGAGTGACAGTACGGTGAGAACTTAAGGTTACCTCACGACAGTGATAATTTGGACCAGGAAGCTGAGTGGAATAGAATGTAATAATCCGCAAAAACTGTGAAGCCTGGAGGGAGAAAAGGATCACTTGTTGGAACGTGCATATAATTATATACACAAAGAAGTTAAGACTTAGGACAACTGCACTTACGACTAAAAACGCCAGCACTCTGCGCCAGAGTAGAACAGTGTAGAAACGTTTGCTATGATAAATAAAAGGGTGAAAACTCCACTGTAATACCATGAATAAATGGTCAAAGCTCCTAATCCTAATATATGATCGAGCATTATAAGAAACTAGAATCAGTAAGAAAATTCTGTGAAAGATGCATAGAGGAGTGAAGTACAGAAATGTCTTGGGTAAAATCCACCGCAAAGAAGTATATTTGACCAATGCGACATCCTAATCTTACAAGAAAATGGTATAGCAAATATCATCAAAAATAATGTTTTTGGCATTAGAGATGGCAACTTCAACTCCGCCTATGTAGTTTTCTACGTAGCCTGTCCCAAGCCAAGAAAAAGGAGGAGAGTTGTGTTAGGCTTAGCGAGCCAACGTAAAATAAAATAGCCTCCCTTTCATGGAATGTTGTTATAGAGATGGTAAATTCAAGAAAAACTTCTAGTACCCAACCAAAACAAACCTAAACATTACTCACTAAGTGGGAGCTCCAAATTCCCATATGGTAGTTCATACTGTAGATGTCAATAATTTATCAGACAGCAATCCACTGACACATTGTCTTCATTCCGCAAAATGCTACTGAGATAAATTATGTAAGTTTCACATATCAACCTAGATAAGCATCACTTCTCATATTTATTCTCAGCGAGATTGCCTTCAAACTGTGTAGGTTACTTCTCAATACTAGCCTGTGGATCTTTCATTTACATTTTTACTTGTTCAGATCCCGAGTCAACTTATCCCAGTATAAGAAGAAAAGGACATTATAAAATATGCAGACACTCTTTGTAACAATAAGCAACAAGTAGAGACACAAGTGGGTCACCTACCAACAGAAAGGAAATGAAGATGAAAGTGAACACACTCTCACTAAGATAACCTTTGTCTTGCCCGAGCTCCTAAAAATATGAGGAAGTGTCGTTAGTGGCAGAAAAAAATCAGTACCAAGTATTCTTACATGATATGAACTGAACTATAAGCAGATGGCAATATGGCATACCGGAAGGGCCAAAAATCCCAAGTCTTGGAGTAGTGGCCCAGGATGATGCAAGTAATGTACTCCTCGAGCAGCCAGTCCATGAACGTACTAATTATAGGTAAAATGATTGCATGAATCTCCAAAATCATCCGTTAATGAACTGATAAAAATATGTTAATAAGAATTTTAGAAGACGATGAAGAATAATGAAAAGCCAGATATTAGGATATTTCCACTCTATCAAAAAGAGAACCTGAATAAATTACAAGGAGGAGAAAGAACTTATATTAGCAGTTGAGGCAGATAGCCAAGACATCTCAGACATGGATATGGCAAAAGGCGCATTACCCAAAGTTATAAGGGATGCCAAAGAATATTGTTGTGCAATTTAATTGAAGTGTCGAGAGATAGGCAGCACTTTTGTTTGAATGCATGCATCTCCTACATTTTAAGTCAAGCTAGCCAAAGGATGTTACGTGTGCAGCATCTCTAATGAGGTCTAGAGATGCTATATTTCAGTGATTTAAATCGCGGGCTATAGCGGCGCTACAGTGGTTTTCGCCCTTCGAACACTAAACTATAGCACAGATGTACCTTATTACAGCTATAACCGCTATAGCGGTAATAGCGGTCTGCTATAGCGGTTAGCGGATAGTGGAAATAGCGGCTGCTATGCTTCATTTTGTAATTATTTTGGCTTGTGAACAATTGTTTGGTACATTAATTGTTTAGTTAGAGTTTTTAGCTAACTAAAATTAGTTTTTGACACAAAGAATGGAAAACAAGGTATTTCATATGTTCAAAAATAGTAAAAAAAATCAATATGGCGTTTAACCTAAGAATTTCATTTGAAAATCTACAAAAGATAACTTGATCTTGGGATCATTTGAGTTCAAATATTTGGTACTTGAATTCTAGCTAAAAATTTTAGATACTTTTACATTTTATATTCTATTTCAATAAATGAGGATTACTTTCTAGTGTTCAAAAAAATTAATAAATACATTGAATTCAACTTTTAAAAATTTTAAGCTTCAAAATTATTTTTATTTATGCTAATAAATCAAGTAAAATGTTTTAGATTTTTGAAAAAAATAAGCTATTTAGATTTTTAGATTTTAGGTTGGACATGTCGTGAAAGTGTTGTAAATTTGCAACTTTATAGTCGCACTTTGCTTGACATTTTTGTTATAAATTTTTCCCTATTCATATTGTATTCTACATAACATGGAAAATAGTAGAATTAGCATATTTTCGATAGTACCGTGATGTAGCATAGCCTTTGCGATAGCTTCCACTATTCACTATAGCTTTTTTTCCACGTCACCTCGATACCGCGATAATCATGATTTAAATCATTGCTATCTTCAGTGGCGGAACTAGGGGGTGCCGGGTATGCCTCGGCACCCCCAAATTTTTTAGAATGCTACTGCCATTGCTCAACTCTTGCAGGCTTCATAGGAATGCATGTTGTAGCAGCCCAGGATGAATCTGAAACTTGCCTCAACAAAACAGAGCGACAATCTTCAGTCCTGACAGAAGTTGCTTCAGAATACAAAACTACGTTTAGAACTTCAGAAGCTAAATCCGACAATGTAGAAATAACTAGCACAATGGCGTTTGTGCGACATCAAAAGCACACGTCTTTTCTGTTTTTTATTCTCTATTTATACTCAGAAATACAGAGTTTGGATCCTCATCCAACAAAACAAAACTGAAATCAAAATTGACTTCTCTGCTACTTTACCGATACGACTACTATTGTTCTGTCCGACAACAAGCAGCACGAGTCGGGGTTGGCCGAGTGCCAGTCGCGGTCGGAGGAGACGGCCTCCATGACGCGGAACAGCGTCTCCCTCTCGGCGGGGTCCAGGGCCGCGGCGGCCACAGAAGGAGGGACAAGAGGAGGAAGGCAACGGAGGACGCTAGCATGATGGCGCGGTGCGGGCGTTGGAGCGGGCTAGCGGCGGCGCGGCAGGCAACGCGAAGACCGGGCGAGCGACGTGGTGCGGGCACACCTATTAGAAAATTTCTAGTTCCGCCACTGGCTATCTTTGTTTCCTAATAGTTTTCTCTAGGGGTACCATTACTTTGAAAAGCAGCAAAAGACTCTGACGATTCTTGCATGATTATCCAGAGCATTCTCAGAAAAATCATTGATAACGGTCTACACCTACATATTGTCCGCACGAGCATAATTACATGCAGAACAATAATAGTTTGAAGGAGACTTCATGCACGAGAAGAAATGCCGAAGTAACCGGATAGCTAGTGCAATATGATTTTTGAAAGAATTCAAGACATAAATTAAGACTTGCAGAATCTAGACAAACATAAGAGGCAATTTATCTAACATATTCACAGGGGGGCACCAACGTGCTAGTTGTCTCAATGCAGGGAAACTAGCGGAGAAGACACAAGGCGACAATTTAGCCACACAACACAACATGTATCAAGATATATTGCATTTGACCCTGGCTCCAGCTCAACCAATATTTGAATAAAGAGCTACCCGCACTTCTACTACTTTCCGTGTGAATTTGCAGCTATTGCACGCAACATGCAACATATCTGATAAGCGCTTAAATCTTAATACTGTATATACTTTCCATGTGAATCTGCAGCTATTGTACACAACATCCAACATATCTCACAAGCTCTTAAGTCTTAATGCTGTATATACAGAACACACATAACAGAATAAATTTCACGCCATACAACCTTCATTCCTTCTCCCATACTCACCTCCTGATCAACAACAAATCGACATGCATATAAATGTACAAACAGATAGAGCTCGTGCAAAGGTTCGCTCAGCCACTGCCTTAGCACAAACTGAGGCGTAATTTAGGACACTTAGTTCAATCAACTACACCCCGGGACAAACTCATCATAGGATTCGTACCAGCACCCAAATCTAACACTAAAATTAGCAGCAATTATATCATGCAGGGCAAACCAAAAAAGCAAAAGAAAAGGGGTGAAATATCTGCGACATGACAATTTTGAAACGCCCAGAAAATAGCAGTGACTGACAACTAACAGAGCACACCACAATCTGGTAATTATACACACGGAAGACAAAATCTAACGAAATTAATTAGGATGCTCACCTGAAACACCAATCCGGCAAGGAGCAAACGCCACTTCTCGAGCAGAAGCTGCAGCTCCAGCGACGTCTCCGCGCTCACCTTCCTGCATAGCTGCACAGACACCAACCGAAAAAAGCTTTACAAACGATACCTAGAATATGGGAATGGGGGCAAACCCACAGGTACCAACGAATCGAGACCTTGGTAGCCTCCCGCGCGATGTAAATCGCCATCGCCGCAGCTCTCGCTCCCCGTACGCCGCCTGCTGCTACCGCCTGGCGGGCTCACACCCATGCTCCGATCCGCACATCACTGCTGGAATCGCGGCATCTCGCGCCGGAATTCGCCACCTCGGGACCGCCGCGAGATCGCCGCCGCCGCCGGCGAGTGGACGACAGCCCGAAGCGGCTGCTTTGGGGCGTCAGCGAGGGGAGGAGAGGGGCCGTGAATGCAATCTCCGGCGACGCGACGAGTAGGAGTGGGTGGTCAGGCCGCCGCTGAGGAGTCACGCGGCGACGCCGTCGACGGTTTGAATCGGGGATTGGAGGGTGGGTTCGGGAAAAAGGGGGCAGGGGAGTGGGCGTTTTGGTAAAAGTGGTGGGCTTAAGTAACTGACCGCTTTGAGCGGACAGCGGAGTAGTTGCTCTCACAGTTACACGCGTTGATTTGGCGTTTCGGTAAAAGGCAGCAGCGTTGATTTGGCGATTTGCGACGTTGCTCACTGTGTCTGTCTGTCTGTCTGTGTTAAATCTGATCCGTCTACTGTTTTTACTGGAAAAAAGGCCTGTAAATTGATTTTGGATTACAAACGTGCATTATCTATTTTTGTGCACACGTGAGTGCCATTTAAATAAGAGCTTTTTGAAATCGTAAGAGTTTTTATTAGAATCGTCTCTACTCTCTAGATGTATACTACATTATTATCTATACCCCTTTATAATGCACTTAAACAATTTTTCTTACGTTCACCTTAAGTAATGCACCTCGTTAGAGATGGCCCAATGTTCGTGCACCCGGCAAAACGTCCCGAAACTTGTATTCATCAAAATGAACGTCTCAGATCTTTCCTCAGTTTTACTCACCCACATCCGATGGCTATTATTTAGTGTGTCTAATCATCCCTGTGGCCCACAATAAACCTCCCTCACCTACATATTTGGAAGGAGAACAAATCAAACAAGGAAATAAATAAAGAGGATCCGCATGCAAGGAAACCAGACTTGAATTTTTTACTGGCCAAAATTGTACGTACTACATATTTGGAAGGAGGGTGAATCAAACAAGGAAATAAACAGAGAGGATCCGCATGCAATGAAACAAGACTTGAATTTTTTATTGTCCTGGCATTGTGATCGTATTTTTTTTCGAATATGACCTTTCTCGAGACTTTTTTACGGATCTAGCCCCATAGAGCCTAATTTGTACGCACGAGAGCGCTGAATTTTTGTTTTTATTTTTATCTAAGGAACCAACGCAGTGCGTGAGTCTTTGCTTAATTTTTTCAATTTTTCTCGCGGAACCAATGGCCGTGAGCAATGTTTAATTTTATCTTTTTCCTTGCGGATCCAATGGCCGGCGCGCGATTTATTTTTCATATTTTTCCAAAATCATCCACGTGACCCACAACGGACCTTCCTCACCACCGGCATCAACAAGGAAAAGGAAACAAAGCGTTTTGAAATCAAAGAAAAGGAAACAAACGTCCTGGAAAAGGAAAGGACCATACATTACGTCTTTGGGAAAAGGAAATCGAGAGATGGGGCAACGCGTACGGAGAACGCAGTCCGCAATGGCTCCACTGGCCGCCATCGGTGGCTTTGCTTGACGCGGCGAGTTCTTGGTCACGACCGCACACGTGTGTCTCGATAAATTTATAATTTAAATTTTTTGAAAATAATTTTATTAAGTATAAAATAATTGAAAGTTTTTTTGAGAATTTTTCTAGAATTTTTTAACCTAATGTGCTATCTTTTCAAAAATCCTTCTATATTTAAAAAATGAAGGCAACTCACATGTAACTTCTTCTAGCTGCATGAGACTGGAGAAGCTTCTTCTCTTCCTCCTCCATTAAAGTAAGAAAGAAGCTCCAAAGCTCCTCAATCCCGCACCAAATCTCCTCTTTCCATCTATGGTGTTAATTCCCAAATTTAGTGCTCTATTGCCAAAATTTTCTCTCAATCTGATTTGATCCCAAATTATGGTTTCCATAAATATGCTTGTTTGGGGCTATAAAAGCGTGAGCTCTCCTCCACCCCATCGCATTGCGTAAATCCCCAAGTGCTCCCTCTTGTAAAGATCGCGGATTTTGGAGGTAACCTAAGCCATCACCGTCATCTTCCGTGAAATTCACCGCAACCGTAACTCCTCACATGCGCCGGTCTTTGGCGATCTCGCCGCACTGATCTGCCGACCCATCGCGACCGCGGCCACCCCCGCCTTCCTCCTCCTTGCGCTTGTTGGCCAAGCCTGCAGAGCACTGTTGTGCTCTCTGTGGAAGCTACAAAAATAATCTAAAATCGAGAAAATTCTTTTTCTTTCTCTTTCTTGATTTAAAATCTTTTGGGAGCCCGTTTTCGCCCATTCGACCTCCATTTAGTTCCGTTTTTCTTTCTAAATTCATTTAAAATTCTAAATTTCTCTTTTATTATTAAGTGTTGTGTTCATACTTATCTTCTCATTTAATTGATAAGCGGGTGTACTGCCGTCGTAGCGTTAGCACATGCACTATACTAGTACGAACTAAACATTCAAACAGAGTCAATTTCAAAGAAAAATTGAAGCATAATGCCGTAAGGCGAATGATTTCGGCATTTTGGTGCGGCCCAATGGAGCTGCAGACAGTACAGATTAGGGTTAGGCTGTTTGTGTTTTGTTGATTCGTTGGTCTCATACCCTTGAAGTCATGTATAATAAGGTCACGTCGGTTGGTTCTTAGCCTGTACATATTAGTTTTGATCTGTGTGGAAGAGTGAGAAAAGAGAAGAGAATGGTTCTTATTTAGTAGCCAGTTTTGCACAGGAGCATAGCTAAACTATTTATGTACAAAAGAGAAAAGATAGTTATTGCACAACATCTAGAGACAACTTTTAGAGATAGTTATTGTATAAAATGTCTTTTAACTTACTATTAACCAGTAGTTAGCTTTATTATTATACTTACCCTGACCCAGGTGTAGCTTTCCTTCAACTCAAAACGAATTTCAAATATTCCTACTCAACATCCTGCAATTCAATGCGTTTCTAAGAATGGAGCAGTGGACCATTCCAACACAATGTTCCATAATTGCACTCAATTGATTCCCTCTAGGGGGAAAAGACACTTGTCAAATCGCCTTGATTAGTGTCGTTCTAGTAAAATTCTAGTGATATTTTTTTTTTGAAAAGTTGGTGGTTGGCATATTCATATTTTTGTGTCATTATATATATGCCCAGGATTGTTGTGGTGTTTTCTAGTACCCACAAAAAAGCGTCATGATGAAAACTTTCGTCACAAAACATTCGTCAGGTGTCATCTAAAAAAAGTAAGAAATATTTTCTTTAGGTGCCCATATTTGGGGATGACGTATATGAAATTTACAAGAACTAGTATGACCTTACGTGCATCAGTACATGCTGATATAAACAAAAGCGCACTTCAATTACTAGGCAAATGCGAATTCTCGGGTGCATCGATTCGTTATTTATTGTTGAAAATGAAATGTACAATTATAGAGGCCGGTGCCATCCTCCTCCTCCCAGAGAATCAGAACTTTACAAAATGGAAATCTGTCAGCATCACTTATACCTTATCCTGTGCAAGGTTGGCACAAAGCAGATGTTCTGTCGACGCCTCCACGGTACACGAACGTCTGGATGATGCAGAGGCCACCGTCTTTCAGAAAAAACATTGAACTTATCAACACCATTGTTTGGTTCAAAGCTAACCCGGAACATTCGAAAGGAATAACCAGGTAATTTTTATTGGAGTGGGGGAAGAAAAGGTAAAATCCCAACGCCATGCGATATACTAATATTATACGCTGCTTCCTGGAGGAAGAGGCCATAGACTGGGTCCCACAATGTCATACAGAGGTCCGTCCAGATCAAATACGCCGAAACTGCTGGCGAGGGATACCCACCCAAGTGATGGTGATCGATGATCCATGCTACTACGAGACAATTGGATGACAAGTGCACGTCTGCACCTACCAACCAACATGTGCATTTGCTATCTTATTTAATACGGTGTGGCGCACATATCTGCACCGATCCTAATAGTGGCACGCAACTGCGCTTCACACACATGACAACGGCGTGAATAAGGGAGGGAGGAGTGCTAAACTTGAACGCGTCCGGCGAGAGAAGGAAAGGGAAGGGAGCTTGCAGTCGCAGCTAAGCAAAACGCAAATGGTCAAACAAACGCGACGAGCGGCACGAGCCCACGGCCTGAGGCCTGAGGCCGCGGTCTTGCCCAGATGGGCGTCCGCGTCCTGTTTTAGTCGAACCAGACAGGTGTTTTCAGCCGGAAAGCCCAGGATGTCCGTATCACGGCCGCGTAGCAGTCGGTACCAACGGAATATGAATTATGTCGACTCTAGTATACTTGTTAAATAATATCGGATGAAATAGATATAGATTTTCTCCGTTGGATTCCAATACAGATTTGATAGTTTACTATTCATCAAATACAAATACGGATCTGAATTATTCGGATATTCATGCGTCAGATTATCTGGATATTTAGGTGCACGGGCTGGGCCTAGGCTACTCTTTTCAGTTAAAAAGTTTTCTGAATTTTAAAATCGTTTTTTATTTAATTAATCCAGAAATCAAGCTTCCATTATTAAAATTGCCAAACTAGCTCTAAAAATCATGAATTTTTTTGGGGACGTTTCTGACATAATCTATCATTTTAAAAATATTTTAAAGACTTTATCAGCTATTAAATTTCAAAAAAAATAAACACCATCGTTAATAGGAAAATATTTTAAATAAGAAGCTGAAAATGCATAAAAAGTCATAAATACATAATTTATTATTTTAAACATAATTCAACAAAGAATATAAATCTTGGGTCATTACATATTCTTCGTGAATGTTTGGATCAAATAAACTAGTTACTTTTTTATTTTGTGTGTACAATTTAAAGGGTCTTTATGTTCCGATAAATATTCGTGACCCTATTTGTTTCGATTCATATTCACTTCGTATCTGTATTGACATTATTCGTATTCGAATTATCCATATTTGTATCCCATCCGAGAAAAAATATGAAAACAAATATGATAGAGCTATTACCCGTCTGTATTCGATCTGTTTTCATCCATATATGTATATGAAGGGAAGTTTTCGCACACATTCTCACCGGTTTTCGAGTCAATATTGGGGCACTTCCAACGCGGTTTCTTCGATATGTCATCTATAATTAATGGTTAGGTAGAGAGAAGATTAAAGAAGAGAGATAAAAGCTATTTCTTGTAAAGAAATAACTAGGGCACACAAACCAAAGGAAAATACAACAAAAACATGCATAGGTGAGAAGAGGGTTGTATCCAACTATATTCTGTCTTGTATGATATTTATTTGATGTTCTCTTCGTATTTATGTTAAGATTCAAAGAGTTAAAGGAATAGTATTTAATACTATTTATTGATGATATGAATGCTTTTATTTATTTATTTTTTGAAATAGGAGGCAGGAGCTCTACCATTCATTGAAGAAAAGAAGTAGCAGAAACAAAAGCAGTCTGATTACAGGATTGAGACACCCTGAAAATAAGGCATTATAGATCCCAACCGGAACAACCCATTAGAGGTAACAAGGAATAGACAACAACTTCATGGATAGAAACTCAAAATGACACTTGGGAGATGCTATCATGGTGTAAACAACCCCCGGTGTCTGGCCCTTGTTCCCGCCATGTCCTGGCAATCTGTGGAGCTATGTGACTGTGTGATGATCTCTCTGGTTCGACTCTGGAAGAAGCTCTATCTTTCTGTTATTTACGTCCTGGATGATTTGATGGAAGACCGACTATAGAGATCTGTATGAATTGCTAAAAATTCTTGCATTTCTTTCCTTCCATAAATTCCAGAACAAATATATTAGGACCGTCAACGTGCCTATGAGATTCTCGCGGCACGAGTTGACGGATCGAACTCCACCATTACGAGGCCATTAATCCTGGTCGCGGGATTGGAAGATTTAGTCGCAACCAAGAGAAGACCTTCCTCCAAATCTGCCTAGCAAAAGGGCAGCCCAGCATAAGATGCGTAGAAGATTCAGTTTCTGAGCCGCAGAGAGGGCACCAGGCGTAGTGCGGTCAACCCTGGTTGCCAATATGTCTGTCGTGAGCAACCTGTCCTGGATAAATAGCCATGTGAAGAATTTACACTTGCTTTCCGCACTGGCCTTCCAGATTATCATGTAGTTGTGATCCGGCACCGTCCCATGGAACTGGGCTATGTACGCCAACTTCGCCGAGTATTCCCCGTTAGTCGTCCACTTCCAGACTATGTCATCTATGGAGTCATGGAGTAGGTGTACCTGTCGGGTGACGTACCATAGCTGGAATAATTCTTCAAACTGTGAGGTGTTCGTGATCCTCCGGAGCCCTGTGAGACACGAATTATTATGGAGCTCGTCATGAACGGAATTCATCTTTGTCCTAGCTAATTGCTAACAAAGAGGTGCCAAGTCCTTCGGTGCAGCTCTGTTAAGCCAGGGTGAGGTCCAGAATCTGGCAGTCCTACCGTTACCTAGGACGATTATAGTGCTCGTATGGAAAAGGGAACAATCTATGTCATCACATGGAGTTCCCATTCCCACCCACGGCTTTTGTCGATTTTTTCATTCTTGACACAACCAGCGTAGGCAGAGGGCTCTATCGAAACAGTCAAGGTCCTTTAAATTGAGCCCTCCTAAGATTTTTGGCTTGCAAACCTTCTTCCAATTCACCAAGCAATGACCCTGTGCACATGAGTCGTCCCCCTTCCAGATGAAATTCCTCCTGATCTTGTCGAGTTTTTTGGTTGCCCACTTGGAGAAGGGCAGAACCGAGATGTGATAGGCGGCTATGGCCGTGAGAACCGAATCCGCTAGGACAAGACGTGTCACCCTAGACAATAGCTTCCCTTTCCAACCTACGAGTCTTGCGCTTGCCTTGTCTAAGATTGGCTGGACATCTATTTTCTTGAGCCTCGTCGGTCTTAGCGGCAAACCTAAGTACCTACATAGGAAATCCTTCCGCTGTGCTGGGATCATGTGAAGTACTTCTGCCAAATTTATTCCATCGCATCTGATGGGGTAGATTTTGAATTTACGGAAGTTTGTCTACAAACCTGAGGCCACCCCAAAAACATCCAATAGCGACATAATGGTGTGCAAGTCCTGAGTGGAGGGTTTGGCAAAAATGGAGATGTCATCTGCGTAAAGGGATGTACGAAGAGTTGCGAACCTGGTAGGCAAAGGTGCTATGAACCCTTCCCACGTCGCTCTGGAAATGAGACGCTGCAGATGATCAATGGCAAGTATAAACAGCATTGGTGACAATAGGTCTCCCTACCAAAGACATTTTCTATGGGGAATTTTTGGACCTGGTACTCCATTAAGGAGGACTCTTGAAGTTGAGGATGCTAGAATCAACGAGATCCACTCTCGCCATCTTGGACCAAAGCCCATATGTTGCATGAGCTCGATGAGATATTCCCAACTGACCGAGTCAAAAGCTCTAGATATGTCTAACTTTAGAAAAATGGAAGGGGTTCTTTTCCTATGCAACTCCCTAATCAGATTATGAACATAAAGGAAATTATCCTGTATAGACCTGCTTTTAATGAAAGCTGACTGGCTGTGCGACACCATCTAATGAAGAACCCAGGCCAATCTGTTGGCGAGAATCTTGGAGAAAATTTACCAACGCTGTGAATGGGATTGATAGCCTGAAGTCAGAAATCCTACATGCATCCTATTTTTTGGCAAGCAGCAGGATGTTTGCAGAGTTTAGGAGATGAAAAGATCGGCATCACAGGTTGTAAAATTGATGAATAGCCGCCATGAGATCTTCCTGTATGCAGGTCCAGCACTTTCTATAGAAAGCCCCGATGAAACCATCGGGGCCTGGTGCTTTCTCTAGAGGTAGCGAAAAAATGACATCCTTTACCTCTTCCAGCTGAAAAGGTTCTTCAAGCATCTGTAGGTTCTATCTACAGGGCTAACCAATTCAAAGTGTTTCCCCTGGGGACTTTAGCCCCCAGATGCTTGGAGAAGAACTGAAAAATGGCGTGATGCTTTTCTTGTTGTTCTTTGAGAATGCCTGAATCAGTGTGAAGGGATTATATGTAGTTCTTGCGTCTGCGCGCGTTCACCCTGATATGGAAGAACTTAGTGTTTGCATCTCCTTCCCTGATGTGAGTCATTCGCGAGCATTAATGAAGCCGCATTCTTTGAACAGCCACTAGACCAAGGAGCCCGGTACGCAAGTCATGTCGAAACTTCCTTTCTGGAATGGAAATATGTCTTCGCTCTTCTGCCCTGTCGAGATGGAAAATTAGCTCGGTGTCAACCACAAACTGTAGCGTAATGCTTCCCATCTTCTGCTTGCTCCACTCCCTAAGAGCTTTAGCCGTCCTAGCTTGCTTTATGTGTAGTCTGAGAATGGCACCCTGTGTTTGAACCGACTTGTCCCATGATGCCTGCACCACCTATGTGAAATCAGGCATTCTCATCCAAAAGGACTCGAACCTGAATCCTTTGTAAGATGGTGTTATGACCGAGCCCAGCAAAAGGAGGGGACAGTGATATGACACAAGCGATGATAGAGCCTGCAAATGGCTATCAGGGAAGATTAGTTCCTAGTCTTTTGAAGTGAACATTCTATCAATTCTTGTTAAAGTGGAGTTATTCCTGTCATTTGACCAAGTAAATCTCCTGCCATTCAATGTAATTTCCTTGAGCTCCGCATTGTCGATGGTCCTCCTAAAGGCTCCCATGATCCTCCTGTTGATGTTACCATTGCTTTTGTCAGCTGCCTGATAAATCATGTTGAAATCTTCTACAGCTAGCCACTCGCTGCTTATAAGCTTTCAATTTCCTGTGGAAACATTAGCTTTTCATTGTCAAGCTAGGTTCTGTAGACGACTGAGCAAGACCAAGCGGTTCCGTCTGTCTTCGCCTGAATGGATGCTGATAAGATGTTTGTCCCTGTTATGATGTCATTTATTTGGTAGTGGTCATCTGATACCGCTAACAGGATTCCTCCCCTTGTGCCGCTAGCGGGAAGGTAGCAGCAAGAGTGAGTGAAGCTGTTACCCAGTAATTGAGCTATTAGGGCCTTGTCTATGGTGTGCAATTTTATCTCTTGAAAGCACAAGATGGTTGCTCTGGACTCACGGACCAGCTCCATAATAACTGCCCTCTTTGCAAAGGAATTGCATCCTCGGATATTCTAGCTCGGTAGCCTGCAGTTGACCTGTGACATGAATCCCTATGACACACACTCGTCTCCCAGATGTCGGTCTTGGATTCAATGGTGGGGAGTGCTAAGTCCCTGTAGGTATTGGCGATTTGTACCGGAGCTGAGTTCTGCATTTTCTCAGAGAGAAGCTGAATGGCCCCGGTAATTAAGAATGCAGCTGCATTGGATTTTAAGCTTGTACAACCTGGGTAATACAAAAGGGGGCATTTATGTGGCCTACACTGCGACGGTTGATACAACCCTAGGATTGGATTTGAAAATCCAATTCCCTGATTACAAGCATAACAAGTTGTAACAAACGACAGGCTAAATTGAAAAGCACTAACCATGACAACTATGGAAAGACAGGGGGCTAATAAGGAATGACTAAGACCAAACAAAAGATGCATAGTTCTTGAATCAGTGGTACCCAGGCCTCTCAGAAAGCCACGACTTCCCACGAGGCTACTTCGGTGGCCTGCAAGGTATATTTGTTGTGTTCCAGACCGGCTAGGTCATTGAATGCCTGCATGACGTCGTTAGAGAGCGGCGTATAAAAGAGCTGCATGTAGCGCTTGAGAGTCCTATCGTCCATCTTCGCATTTGCTGGCAGCATGCATAACTTCTTGGCTAGATGGTGTTGTGCTTTTTCCGTGGAGGTCATCTTTGCTGTCATCTTGTTGGCGAGTCGCGCACTACGTCTTTCAGTCTGTCGTGCTGCATTTTTTTTGCCAGAGAGCATATAGCCTGGTTCGGCGAAATCAGGGTTGGAATGTTTGCTCTGATAGACCTGCAAAATTCTGTGATGTTGCCTTCCTGCATTCCTCCCTCACTGTCCTGATTAATCCCCCTGATGCCTGTAACCGAACTTTGCCAAGCTACCATGTTAGTCTCATCTATCATGGGGTCTGTCCTATGCTCTTCCAAGTTGGCAGCCTTGTGGTTGAAGCATAGGAAGTCTTTGGTTTCACTGACAGTGAATGGAACCAGCACACATTTGGGGAGTGTTGAAAGCTGGGAAGGCGTGGAGACGTCCCCGGATGCTTTGATGGTTAATCCCTCAGCCTTTGTTCTGTCCAGATGCCCTAAGCCAATTGGGCCTACCACTTGAAGGTCCTGTCCAGGAAATCGAGCTCCTTGTAGCCAAGCAATACGTGGGATGTTGAGATATTACCGGGTCCTTCGCGGAGGTATAGCATGTATGAGTTCCTGGACCTTGGGAAGTCCCACTTGCCCTGGAATGACCCCCCTGGCAGCAAAGGAGTGGTGGCGCTGATAGTTTTGTCCACTTGGAGGGACATCCCATCCTGAGGGTCGATGACGCCGACCGCTTCCTCTGGGGGGCAACCAGTCCCTGAACCTCTCCTGGTGATGAAGATAGAGCGATCTCCGCTGCCAAGATCCCATCTACTACCCCCAACTTCCAGTTGTAAAGATATTTCTTTGGCCATTCTTCTCCAACAGAAATGACTGGCATCTCCCTACTAATGCCGCTGTTCCCGGGGCTAAATTCTTTTCGTCGGGGTGGCGTCAACTCTTCCGGAGGTTCAAAGTCAATCACCTGATCCATATGAATCAAGATTTTGTAACCCAGCATTCTTGGAGGTTGTCTTTGCAACACAGGGCCCTCAATGGCCAGCTCTAGAAATTCGTCGATTGGAGGGCTTCTCATGAAGGTCTCTTCAATGAAGAGCGAGGCTGCTTTGGGGACAACCGTTGCGTCCCTCGCCCACATACACAAGCAGACACATGCAGTCCCAACGTCTGTAAGCGGTTGGTCAAGGTCAATGTCGACTATTCATGCGTCCTGCAACAATAGAGGGGTGATGACTTGCACGGACCATGCATGTCGAGGGACTCCTTCAATGCATAAGCGAATCTTAAACCTCGCTTTGGCCACAACTGCTAGAGCCTGACGCGTCCAAGGCATGATCTTAACATCGATTCCTTCCTCCATGAACCTGGGGTCTGCTAGCATGGCATCTCGAAGTTGCAAAGAATCACAGCGTACAAAGTAGCTCCTCGGAGCGTTGAGCGAGATGTTGAGCTCATCCCTATTAACCTGGAACCTGTCAGCTAGAATTCACTGCACCTGCCTTATTGAGCTCTCCCAGTCCCCTAGCGAGTCCACCAGCACTACGAACCTCGCGAGCTCCCTCTCTTTAGTGGCTATGCCAGGAACCTGGGGGATGTGCCAGGAGACCATTGGTAAGAAAACTCCAATTGAGGTATGGTCCGGATCACCTGCTGATTACTCACAATTGAGAGTTTTCGGCTGTACTGCATATGCACATGTAGACAATGAAAAACTAAAGCCTAGAGTTGTTAAGTGCATACTTCTTGGTTATGCTTCTGGTATTAAAGGCTACAAGTTATAGAATCCTAAAACAAAGAAAGTTTTGATTAGTAGAAATGTTGTATTCAATGAATCTGCTATGTCACATGAGGTTTTATCATCCAATACTTCTGTTGAAGGACAAGATAAAATAAGTGTACAGGTCGAGCAATTGGTTGATGCCTATAACACACGAGAAATTGATGCTGCGATTGATGTAGATGAACATGTTACTGTTGGCCCAGATGAACAAATTACTGAAATTTTACCTTCTAATATTGACCCTCCTGTTTCTGAGCATTCTTCTCCAGCTTTGCAGTTTCGACAGTGGTCCATTGCAATTGATAGACCTAGGAGAAACATAGTTCAGCCTTCTCGGTTCATTGAAGAATGCAATTTTGTTGGTTATGCTTTGAGTTGTGCAGAGGAGATTGAAGGTAATGCAGAACCATCAACTTACACTGAAGCAATTATTTTTAGTGATCACAGCAACTGGATGTCCGCGATGCATGATGAGATGGAGTCACTCCAGAAAAATGGCACTTGGGAGTTAGTCCACTTGCCTAAAGAAAAGAAGACTATTCGCTGCAAATGGATCTTCAAAAGAAAGGAATGAGTGTCTCCCAGTGAACCTATACGGTTCAAGGCAAGGTTAGTTGCTAAAGGTTTTAGTCAGATCCCAAGAATAGACTTCGATGATGTTTTCTCTCCAGTTGTAAAGCATAGTTCAATACGTACTCTCTTTAGTATTGTTGCTATGAATGACTTTGAACTTAAGTAACTAGATGTGAAGACTGCATTCTTGCATGAGGAATTAGAGGAAGATATCTATATGGATCAACCTGAGGGCTTCATTGTTCCCGGTAATGAAAACTTAGTTTGCAAATTGAAGAAGACCCTTTATGGTCTAAAGCAGTCTCCAAGACAATGGTATAAAAGGTTTGATTCATTTATGCTCTCACACGGTTTTAAGAGGTCTTAATTTGATAGCTGTGTTTACATCAAATTTGTTAATGGGTCACATATATATTTGCTTCTTTACATTGATGATATGTTGATTGCTGCCAAGAGCAAGACTGAGATTGCTACTTTAAAGGCACAGTTAAGTAATGAGTTTGACATGAAGGATCTAGGTGCAGCAAAGAAAATCCTTGGGATGGAAATTATCATGGAAAGAAAGTCTGGTTTGTTGTATCTTAGCCAACAAAGTTATCTTGAGAAGGTCCTTCGTCGTTTCAATATGCATGAGGCGAAACCTGTGAGTACCCCCTTAGCTACTCATTTCAGATTGTCTACTTCTCAATATCCTGATTCTGATTATGACATTGAGTATATGTCTAGAATTCCATATTCCAGTGCTGTTGGTTCACTTATGTATGCCATGGTCTGCTCTCGTCCTGATTTGTCTCATGCTATGAGTGTTGTTAGTACATATATGGCTAATCCTAGTAAAGAACATTGGAGGGACGTTCAATGGATTTTTAGGTATATCTGTGGTACTTCTAATGCTTGTTTGTAGTTTGGAAAGACTACAAATGGCCTCACTGGATATGTTGACTCTGATTATGCTGGAGACCTGGAAAAGAGAAGGTCTCTTACATGTTATGTTTTCACCATTGGTGGATGTGCTGTCAATTGAAAGGCGTCTTTGCAAGCTACTGTGGCCTTGTCTACTACAGAGGCTGAATACATGGCTATCTCTGAGGCATGCAAAGAAGCTACTTGGTTAAGAGGATTGTATACTGAGCTTTGTGGAGTTACATCTTGCATTACTTTATTCTGTGACAGCCAAAGTGCTATATATATCTTACAAAGGATCAGATGTTTCATGAAAGAACAAAGCACATTGATGTTAGGTACCATTATGTCCGGGATATTATTGCTCAAGGTACCATTAAGATATGGAAGATCAGTACTCATGATAATCCTGCAGATATGATGACAAAGTCTAGTGGGTTTTTTTTTGTGTCGGCAGTTTTTATTCTCTTTATTGTTTCAGGGAGTTGACTACATTGTTCTGGCTACAAGTTGGAATTTGTCTCAAGGCCGCACGGGCGATTCATCCCCTGTGTTTGTAACTCTCCAGAAAATAGTGAATTTCTGCCGTCGGCGTCCGTGGTTTTTTCCCAAAAGGGTTTCTCGTGTCTCTTATTCTCTCTGTGGTTTGATCTACTTCACATTTTGTTCATTATTTTTATAACACGTAAGATGCGTTGCTTATGTAGTCCCTATACAGCAGCTGTAGAAATGTGCTTTGAGCGGCACCAGCGTGCCTTATGCCCTGATAACCCACAGAGAAGGCATTTTGGAGGGGCTGAGCAGGAAGCAACGAAGTGGTCGGCTGCTAGGCAGTTGAAACAGCGACCTCTAGCTTGGATCTTTAAAAGCGCAAGCAGCTTGGTTGAACTTGAACCTGAGCTGGTGGTTGAGATCGATTTATGATGATTTGACCTCCCCTTTCTCCAGTGGTATCTGGGCTTGACCTGCACCCATCCATCCTCTTGAATCCGAGCATCAGCATTTGCTATGGCACCAACCTGCGTAGTTGCCAGCCTTGATTCCATATAAGCAGTCTTGTCTGAAATTTTATTGCTCCTAAGGGAATTTATGGCGTCCTGCTGGAGCAAGCGAGGAAGAGCTTGGCCTGATTGGGGATCTTTTGGCAAGATAACCTCGAGCCTAGCATCCGCTCGTAGGTCAGATCTCCGGAGCAGACACACGGACTCTTCGCTGGCAGGCGCCTTAGGATTTGAGGTAAAGGTAGGTAGCTCACCCGGGAACCGAATCCTGACATCCGGAGAATCATCATCTGTTGGCGTCAAAAATTTGATGTAGGGTTTCTGACAGCAGCACACCAGACGAACACCGGGTTCAGAGCGTGCCAGTCGATTTGACCTGTAACCGACAAGGTAAAAAATATAAAATTCACACAAAGCCGATCGTAAAGATCAATCGGCTTAGACTCAATCAGCTTGAAGCCGATCAAGATCAAAGTAACGGGATAAATCTAATTAGCCGATTAAAGCTAATCAGAGGATAAAGGTAGATCGATTCTGAAGAAGACGATGCGTAACAAAATCAGAATAAATCAAACATGGGGCGTAATTGATGAAGATCAACAATCGGCGATGCGCAACTTTATTGATCAAAATCGATTACAAAAGCTAAATTACAATAGCTACTCCTAGTCGACAGGAAAAAGCAAGAAAGTAAAAGCTGGTTGATTGTATTGTGTTGGTTTTTTCTGCAGTTCGCTTTGGTCCTTCTTTTATACCCGCGGCCGATCGTGTCCTGATACAACACGCTTCAAGTCCGTTTCGTATCGGCTTTATCTCGGACGGTTGTTTTAAAATATGGTAGTTACCAAAATATTTTCAAACCTTTCCATCCTGTCCGTTAATTCCGTATCTCTGAATTTATTGTCGATTTTGACCAAGTTTGCCAAATTTTGGTGCAAACACCATCAATGACGCCATGGCCATGGTGCAAATACTGAGCA
Source organism: Otatea glauca (assembly GCA_036346275.1). Classification (NCBI taxonomy): domain Eukaryota; kingdom Viridiplantae; phylum Streptophyta; class Magnoliopsida; order Poales; family Poaceae; genus Otatea; species Otatea glauca. The sequence goes on along the minus strand of CM070712.1, from coordinate 44,448,991 downwards.
ACCTGGAGGCCCGTATGCTGACACTGAGGTGCCTCTTCCAGCTTGCTGCCCTCTGAAGCCGAGATAATGCGACCGGGAGGGGCGACCAACTGAGTGTCCCCATCGGAACCCTGGACCTGTTCTTGAGCAATGTCCGGCAGATCTGCCGTTTCTGGAACCACTTCGTCATCATCTGAGGACCAGGCCTCCCTTTCTGGCGAACCAAAGGAGAGGGAGGAAGCAACACGAATAAACTGGGATGAGGACCTTGGGGACGGGCAGGTGGCTGGGTTGGGCAATTGAACTCCCTGCGGGGGATGGAAGGAGGTGGGATCTAATGTCTGCAAGGGTTTGGGGCTAGGGACACCGGCGGTGACTATGGCGGCTGGGGAGGATCCCGGTCTGGGCGAAGGCGCAAGCGGAGGGGACGACACTCGCGAGTTCACAACAACAGGTGGTTTCAACCCATCGTCCTTCTCATATGAATGCTTTTAGATATAACTATAGAAATTATGTATTAGGAGCGCCTTGATACGATCGTGAAGTGAAGAAGCAAAAGCTCTCTTTCCCTTCACGGCACACTTCACCTCTCAAATCTACCATGTACTGTACTAGGGAGAATCAGGTGCAAGCGCACGAAAATTTCGAATTCCAACGCCGTGGTCCAGCCCAGTGCAGCGGAGGTCTACTTTGTTAGAACCTTGCCGGAGAGACAACGCACACATTGCCGGCGAGATTACAGCCAACACAACACAAGAAACTCACGTTTCTACTGCTCACTCTGATGTTTTGGTGCTTCCAATTGGATGTCTTTTCTTGTGTCTATTGTCTTGCTTAAATAGAACATTATATGGAAAGGAAATTACATGGAAAGAAAATTACATCCCTACAAATCTGCTAGAATCAATCACGCATAGCCTAATATTAGTAACTTACCAAACTAAGGAAAATACTAAACTTAGCACCCAAGGTTTACTTTCAACACTCCTCCTAAGCCTTGTGGTGCGTGCTCCCAGTATCAATTAGGCCAATCTTAGAGCGAAGTTCATGAAACTTAGTCTTCTTGAGCGGCCGTTAGAATGTCGCCTAGTCATTCCTCGCTCGATGAACTTGACATTGATCGGACCATCATCTGCAGACTCCGGACAAAATGATACTTCACTTGAATGTGCTTACTTTGTCCATGGAGTACTGGGTTCTTGATCAAAGCAATGGCGCTGGTTGTCCACTCTCAGCACTGGTGCTCTCGGTGTTGATCCTCGCACCTCCCCGGCCTCGAGCCACCACAATGCACGACAAGTAGCATTTGCGGCCGCTATGTATTACGCCTCGCGGCTTGATCTGCGCCACAACCTTCTCGCTTCATGGATTGCGGGTGATTGAAACTGCTGAGGAAGAAAATCACCCTGTCGTGCTTTTCCTAGCATCGGCGTCGCCAAATAAAGTCGCTATCACTGTACCCCGTCAGGTGGGTCTCCTTCTCCTTCCTGCCGAACCAAAGTCCCCAATTCTGGGTTCCCGCCACATAGCGCAAGATATGTTTCACCGTGGCGAAGTGGTCCTCGCGCGGATCTTTCAGAAACCGGCTGACATACCCAACAATAAAGCTATATCGGGGCGAGTGTTAACCAAGTACCTCAAGCTTCCGACGATGCTTCTATACGTCGTTGCGTCCACTGGCGGCTCCGTGCTGAGCTTGCTCAGCTTCAGGCGTGCCTCCATGGGTACTTGACATGAATTGCACCCCGCCATGCCGCTCCTCTCCAGAATCTTGCCGGCATAGGCACCTTGGTGGCGAGACCCCCTCGCTCTGCTTTACCTCAATGCCGAGGTAGTAGTGAAGTTGGCCGAGGTCGCTCATCTTGAATGCGGCCGCCATCTCCTTCTTGAATTCCTTGATGTCGCCGGAGCTCGAGCCAGTGATCACAAGGTCGTCGACATAGACCCCGACCACTAACTGAGCGTCACCTTTCCGCCTGATGTAGATGGCGTGCTCCGATGGGCTCCTCCCGAAACCGAGCGACAACAGCGTGTCGTCCAACCAGCGTTCGTGCACGCGGTGCTTGGTGCAGCCGTCTGATGCCTTCCGCGGTTTGAGCACCTTGTGCTCCTTGCGATGATGACGAAACCAATCGGCCGCTCGGCGAGACCTCCTCCTGCGGTCGCCGTTTAGGAACGCCGATTTGGCGTCCATGTGGTGCACTTCCCACCCTCGTATGCGCGCGAGCGATGGCGAGCAGCGCGACCGAGTCGGTAGAGCCACCGCGCGAACACCTCGTCGTAGTCGATGCCGTCTTGCATTGTCGTAGCCCTTCACCACGAGGCGTGCCTTGTGCTTCGACACCGCCCGTGCTCGTCCCTCTTCACCTTGTACACCCATTTCACCCGATCGCCTTGCGGTGGGTGGAAGGTCGGCGAGCACCACGTCGCGTTCTCCTCGATGGACTCCATCTCCTCCATCATCGCCTTCCTCCGGTGGGGATGCGTTACGCCTCGGCGAATGAGGCGGGCTCGTCGGCGCTACCGTGTTCACTCCTCGATCACGAGTAACGCGGTCGCGAACCCGCGTGGCGAGGTGGCCCGATTATGTCGTTGATCTTTGCGAACCGAGAGGCGCGTCGTCGTCGTGGTCCGCATCTAGGTTCGCGTCGTCGATCTCGGCGTCTGGTTCGCGACGTCGTCGGCCCGGACCGAGCTCGATGTTCGTATTGCCTCCGCCATGTCGCCGCCGGTCTTGCTCGGGTTGTGGTCGCGTACTCGATTGTGAAGATGTCGTCGCCACCGTTTGGCTCGCCGATGTCGCATTCTTCTTGTCCCAGCCCCACTGGCGTTTCGTCGAACACCACGTCACGTGTCACATGGAGACGCCGTGATGGGGTCGAGCGCGGTACGCCTTGGAGCGCGCTCGTGGCGATGAAGACCATCTTGCGCCCACGATCCTCGAGCTTCTTGAGATGCGGCGATGTGTTCCGTACTACATGATGCACGAAGGTCTTGAGGTGGTGCACGGCGGCTTCTTGCCGTGCCATGCCTCGAATGGCGTCATGCCATCCACGCTCTTCGTCGGCACCGGTTCAACACATACACGGCCGTGCTTACCGCTTCACCCCGAGCGGTCGGGCAATCCTTTCGCCTTGAGCATACTTCTCATTGCCGCCACCACCGTGCCATTTCGGACTTCGACGGCGCCGTTACATTGCGGGCTATATGGCGCGATGTCTTGGCGCAAGACCCGCCGGATCGCGATATTCGCGAACTTCGGCGGTGAATTCGCCGCCGCGGTCGATCGAGCGCGCCGGCTTGAGTCCCGACTCGCCTCGGTAGCGAGCACAGATTTCTTTAATGGCGCCGCAGACGATCCTTGGGCGGGATCGCGGCTACCCACATGTATCTGCTGAAATCGTCCACCAGAGCAAGAAAAACTTGTTACCTCTCGGTGTCGCCGGCGCAATTGGACCGCCGCAGTCGCGTGCACCGGCTCGAGGCACTTCTGCTGCTCGGAACTCACTTTGGCCGGGAGCGAGTGCGGCGTTGCTTGCCACTGGCATGCCTCGCGCTGGCTGCTCAAGTTGCCCGGCGGCGGCGCGCACCCGGCTCCTCGAGCTAGCTTCCGAGCGCCGCTATGTTGGCGTGCCCGAACCGCTCGTGCGGCGCCATGCCACCTCATCGCCTCATTGCGCACCGCCAAGCATCTTATCTCCGCAATTTTGGCGTGGGCGTGTACAACCGGTTGGTGCCCGAGTCACCTCGCCAATAGCCTCCCGTCGGGCTCTCGGATCTTCATCACCCGGCTTCAATGTTGATTTTGTAATCCCTTCGTCGAATTTGTCCAACACCGACTATGTTCGTCGTCGATCGAGGATGAAGTAGACTCGAGAACGGCCGGAGCTCGCCATTCTTGCAGACGAAGGTAGCGGTGCGCGCCCCCGATCCGTGCTACGAGTCGTCGCCCGAACCGACGGCGGTCTGAGTACCGCCGTGTCCATCCCGAACGCGCCACGGATCGGACATATGGTTTGTGGCGCCGGTGTCGGGACCAGTTCCGCCTCCGGTCCTTCTCTTCTCCGAGTTGGCGAACACCTTACGCTCCCGGATCTCGACGGGTGCTCGCGCCGCCTGCGCCTCGGGTCGCCATGCTTGAGCTCCTTGTCCGCCACACCAAAGTGTTCTGCGAGAAAAAAACACATCGATGGTGAGTTCACGGATCCCGTCCGGTGAGGGTGCGGCGGATTTCGTTGGAGGCGGGAATGGGCGGCGACTGCGGCGAAGTGAGGCTTCCTCCTCCTCTTGAGCGGTGTGGGCTTGCTCCGCTTGGGCGAGATCGGCATTCACGGGCCCGATGGCCCATCTTTCGCAGCGCCGGCGACTCGTCGCCGGTGGGCTTATTTGAATTCGACGCCCACCGGTGACATGTTGCGCGCGCGCTCGCGTCCTCTTCGTCCTCCTCCCCGGCGTCTGCTCGCCTCGCCCACCACTTGCGCCGCCGCCGAGTGGTTCTCCACCTCGCGCTTCTTCCGACACGCGCCCCACTCCTCCTCCGTGAGGTCGGCCTTCCTCGTCTTTGTAGCGATGTCGGCGCTTCTTGACGCCTCCGCTTCCTTCAACCGCCCGTCGGATCGGCGGCCGTCATGGTCGACACATCCAACAAGGTCTTGATCGCAATTGCGATCCGCACAAACGGATGGCGAGCTTGAAGTATCTTGGCGGCGATTTGGCATCCTTGACCTCCTCACCCAAGGTGGCAAGATGTGCCGCCATATTGTTCGATCGGGCGCGAAGTCCTCGGCGGTCTCGCCGTCTTGAGCGTGGCAAGGTCGAATTTCGGCGCGGTATTGCGCCGTCGACTTCTTCACGCGATCATCCCGACCCTTAGGGTCGCGATCGTGTCGAGCCTCCTTTGCCGTTTCCATCCTGGCGATGGTCGGCACCATCTCGATGGCACCGCTCGCGCCGGCGTCAGCGCCGGCATCTCCTCCCGAGTATCGGTGCGCCGTCCTTGATGGCGTTCAAGAGAGCCACGGCCCTCAATTTCACCTTCATCGAGTGCCCGGTCGGATAGTTGGTCTTGGTGAGGGCGGGTAGCTACTCCGGCGCCCACCTCACGAATCACCCATTGGACCACCACTCCATCTTTGGAGGTGCTATCTTCGACATCTTGAGGCCCTAGCGCAACCGCGGCTCGATACCAAATGTTAGAACCTTGCCGGAGAGACAACGCACACGTTGCCGGCGAGATTACAGCCAACACAACACAAGAAACTCACGTTTCTACTGCTCACTCTGATGTTTTGGTGCTTCCAATTGGATGTCTTTTCTTGTGTCTATTGCCTTGCTTAAATAGAACATTACATGAAAAGGAAATTACATGGAAAGAAAATTACATCCCTACAAATCTGCTAGAATCAATCACGCATAGCCTAATATTAGTAACTTACCAAACTAAGGAAAATACTAAACTTAGCACCCAAGGTTTACTTTCAACCTACTTCACCGGTATCACAAATGCTTCCTGCCTCCTAAATTTGTTTGCACTGGACACCAATCCATTGAGCAAGAAAAATGCGGCACATTTTCCCTAACCTTTTTGACAAACGAAAGGGGAGATTCTTAATTTGAATTTTTAGAAAGTAGACTGAAAAGGCAAGGCCAAGACATGAAACCAGCCAACGCAGTTTTATTTCCTACATCACTCGCTCAGTCACACTCAAGTCCTTAGTCCCTATCCAAACACTACCCAACAAATCTTGTACATCACCTGAGAAAAAGCTCTATCATCAGGTGCCAATCACCCCGTCATTTTTATCACCCGGTAGAGCCCCATCACACATGTTGCTGGTGAACAGTCCTCGGAAAACAAAATGCACGTCAATGGATAGGGAGCTGACGAGACTTTTGACACAGCGATGATTCCTCCTGCCCGATCCTGTTGTGTCGTTTGGGCTGAGCAAATATACTTCTGATAGCGATCGGCTGAGGGGCTCACCTAATGGCCATCATAACAGGGAGATAATCCCCCTCCCACGACCTTGTTGTAGTAAACGTGGTATTAGCAATTTTTCGTTATTTAATTCCAAATTTGATAAATAATCAGTGAATAATTTTGTCGTATGAAATACATAGAGACAGGAGCATAAAATTAATAGATATTAAGGCACATATCAAGGCACAATGACCGCTCATGTAATTCAATTATTTAAGCATGGCAAATGACAATGAACAGTGGCATACAACTAGCAATATAGCTCAAGTTGATGAATTATTTGCTCTCAGATATCGGTTTGCCTGAATTAATAGGCCTACTCGCCACTAGGGACAAGATCGCAAATTAATTTGTGACAATCTTTCTAAATAGTCTTACTGTGAAATCAGGTGCTGAAAAATTGGCTTAGTAATGAAATTGACTTTGCAAAGTGGTTGTGATTATGACATGTGTGGTGCTTGCATGTGCTATGTCTGATGATTATTTGATATGCTGGTGATAGCATGATATTGGTTTTGCTTGATGCAATGCGCTCGTGTGAGTGTTTTGCATGGACTGATGTTGAGTCAAGTCGTGGACTTGTGCTCGGAATTGTTTCTTGTTTATTCATGTGCGGTGTTGCTTGAGGCGAACGTGGTCGATGACGGACCGGAACTAGGTTCATGGAGGCGAGGTTGGGACTAGATTGAGAGGAATCGAGGTCTTGGTGGTCAAGGATGTCATGCGAACGTTCGGGCTAGAGAATATGCACATGGAGGCTGGTTACTCACGTATTTATAGCATGTGGGCTGTACATACGTGCAAGAGATGTTTTTGGCTATGTTGGGCCAGGTTGAGATGTATACAAACTCTTTCCATGTGGGAAGTGGAGTTGTATTTAATCTCCTTATGTTTGCTCAGTATAAATAGGAGGAGGTGTCTCCTGTTTATTTTGAGAGAGTTAGGTATTAGGGTTTGTACTCTTTTGTTGAGAGTATTGTAACCAGACTAGCAAGAAAAAATAAAGAATCAGATTTTCCTCAGCCTGCTGGATGCAGGAACCGAAATCTCCACGCGAAGCTACGATGTCAGCAGATTCTTGTTCATACACGGTTTGGTACAAGAATCACTTTACGGTTTTCTCTCGGTTTTGGTTCTTATAGATTGATTCGTTGTCTCTCTTGATTCAACAAGTTTAATCTTAATTTGATCCATCCAAAACCTTTCTAGGGCATTAATTTAGTGTTCCTCAAAGTTTCGTTGGTTAATCTTTTGTAGATTGTGATTAATCACGAAATTAGGGTTTGATCAATTCTCGTCATAATCTGTCACAGCATGCTTGCGAGTTTAATAACTTTTGATCCGTATGTCCGATCGAGCTGACTATTCTTTTGTTAGATTCGTATTGGAATCTAGCTTCTACAGTGCAAATTGCAGATCAATCCGATGGTTGGATCTCCAGGAATTAGCGATTTACCGAATGCATCTAACTCTGTTTTGTTGAATACGAAAGCAATTATTTGAGTCCGAATTGGGGTGAATTTTTATTAGATCAAAATTTTGATTTTAGCTTCCGCGCAATCATTCACCCCCCTCTGATTGCTAGTTCAGTGTATATCGATCCTACAATTGGTATCAGAGCAAGGTTTTTCTAATTAATCTTAACCAGTGATTAGAAATCATGGCGATGGATAGGTATTCGACAAAACCTTGTGTTTTCGATGGTGTTGATTTTCAGTTTTGGAAGGCCAAGATGGAGGCATACATTCAAGCTCAGGGCTTTGCAATTTGGGAGAAGATTTACAAGCCGTATGAAGTTCCTAAGAACGACAACGTCAACGATGTCAATCGCGCACATGTTGAAGCAAACAGCAAGGCGCGCAACTTGATCATCCAAGGCTTGGGACGTAGCGACTTCGATCGAGTGATTCATCTTCGATCCGCATATGAGGTATGGAAATCTCTTTGTGACTATCATGAAGGATCAAACACTGTCAAAGAGGTTCGCCAAGATATATATAAGAAAGAATACATGCGATTTGAGATGAAGCCTGGTGAGTCGCTAGATGATTTCTTTGCGCTTTAATAAGATTCTTAGCAATTTACGTCTTTGTTGGAGTTAGCTATGACGATCTTTGCTAATGCTAGACAATTGCTTGGTGCATTAGACATGTCTATTTGGGAGATGAAAGTTACATCCATTAGAGAATCAACTGTCATGAGTACACTTACTTTAGATGTTCTTTTCTCTAAATTAAAAACTCATAAGTTGGATGTTCTTGCTAGGAAGAATGATCACAAATCAATTGCTTTGACCTCCCAATCTAGCATGTCTCATAATAATGCTTCTTCAAGTTTTGCTTTGTCTTTCTTGTCTTCACTAACCGATGAGCAGTTGAGGAATTTAGGAAGAAGACTTGGAATCACTCTCTTCTCGCTTTAATAAAGCTTTGCAGAATGTGAGAATGAGGAAGAGGGTTGGTGGTGGCCCTCCAAGATGCTATGAGTGTGGTGATCTCAACCACATTCGTTCAAATTGTCCTAAACTTGCAGGTAAATCATCGAAGGAGGAGAAAGAGACAAAGTACAAGCGTCCGTTCAATGATAAGAAGAAAAGGAGCTTCCTAAATAGCAAAGTTGTACATCGAGTTCTTTCAGCACTTGAACAAGTCAACTTGAATGATGTAGACTCAAAGCGATGATGAAGATACAATATCCAAAGGTAAGGCGAGACAAGACTTGACGAGCTTGTGTCTCATGGCAAGTATGGACAGCTCAATCGAAGATGAACTTGTGATGAGGAAGCGAGGTAAATCCTTCTTACGATGAGCTTTGAGATCTTTGTTGTTCGTCTTGGTACGCTTTTAGAGAAAAAAACAAGAAAATTAAGAAACAAGATGTTTTGATTGAATCTTTGAATCTTTGAAATTGCTAGACTTAAATCTTTGATTTCGATGATGATGCTTGCAAATCATGTGACTTAATTTATTCTGAGCTTACTTCACTAAGAAATGTTCATGCTTCAACTCTTGATAAGCTTAGAGATGAAATTGAGAAGAATGAGAAACTTGTTGCTTTGAATTGCAAACAAATTAAAGATGCTAGTTGCTCTACTTTTGATTTGGATGAATCAACTTCTTGTTCTAAATGTTCTTGAATTGAAGTTGCATGATGCTAATGCTAGAGTTTCTCAAATGACAAATGATTTACTCACACATGAGGTTCTTTCATGCTCAACTTGTCGTAAGCAAAAAGGAAAAGTGGACGTTCCTTGTAATAATTGTTTAACTCTTTCTCGAAAAGTTGATTACTTGGAAAAATCTTTAGAACGTTTCACTAAAGGAAAGAAAAACCTAAACATGATTTTGGATCAATCAAGGGTTAGCACGCATAACAAAGGTTTAGGTTTTGATTCTTATGCTCATCATAAATCACATGCTCCCACTGTTGTTAAGGCACTTGAAAGTGAAAAATTTGAAATTGTCAATGAGCCTAAGAAAATTGTTTTTAAGTCTGCTGGAGTTTTATCTTCTACTATAATGAATGCAAATGTTGCTTCTACTTCTAAAGCTAAACATCGTGTTAAGTACACTTGCACTCATTGTGGTAGAGATGGACATTTAGTAGATTTTTGCTTTAGACTAGCCAAACAACAAAAGAAAGAAAAGGCTAAGTCTAGGTCTAATTTCAGACAGGCACGCTTTACTCCTCATTATGTGCCTAGGGTGATGCAAACACCTTTTGTTGCTAGAAACACGGGAAAAGACAAATATGATTTTGTGCATATGAATACTCGTGTTGTGCCTACTACTGTGTGTTGTGTATCTCAGTACTGGATTCCTAAATGCTTTATTTCTAACCCCAGTACCTAGGCCTCGACATCTTCTAGTGCTATGTAGGTTTTTCAGATGCGGGTTGGAGAACAGAAACTTAGTGGATCTTGGTCTTTTGCAAGATGTGATCAAGACTTGAATGGTTCTCACCCTTGAGATGGCTTTCAAGAGGCATGTGCGATAATTCTTCACCTACTTTGTGAGTTATTTTATACACTCATGTCTTTTACATTCACAGATATCTAATTGTGGTATAAGATGAGATGTTTGTTCATATGCTCATTTGTATCCCCTGGCATGTTCAATTATGTTATATCTTATATCATGCCTTTTCATGCTTAGTATTTATTTATCATGATTCATACTTATGCTTAATTGAACATACCGTGATAACTCAAACAAATGTGTATCATCACCTCTCTTTTGATTTCATTGGTTATTCGTTTGAGGGGGAGTTAATAGACTTTTGGTGAAAATTTCTTTCGTTTGCCTATTGGGAAGATTGTTCTTTTAGACTTTTGTTTATAAAATTAATCCCATTGGGTGACAATTTTGAAGAAAGTTTTTAAGATGTTTGTTTTGAGGGGGAGCTTTTGAAAACTTTGTAATACTTTGTAACATACTTTTATTTTGTGTGGTTCTTAAATGAAAAACAAAAAAAAAAGTAGAAAAACAATGAAAAATTAATGAGCATTATATTTCATACACATATGTCATTTGAAGCCATGTTTATGCTACAAGGTCTTTGCAACTTCATGTTTATGCATATATAGTGTAGTTTATGTCATGACTATTTAATTGGAATGGCAACTTGAATTAAATCTTGTCATGGTTGAACTTTCTCGACTATCTTGATCCTGCTCAAAAGTGCTAAATATGAAATTTATCAAAATTAAGTGCTAAAGCTTAAAGAGTGATTGTTGATAAATGCAAGATCAAGGTTATGTACTATCGCACCTCTTCTTTACGAGACTGCTTATCATTGCATTTTGATATGAACTTGGAAGAGGTTGTGTATGACCGAAACCATGAAACCTTAAGCTTTTAATTGCTTGGCATGGTTGAAAAGTAAGGCTGATGGTGCATATAATTCCTTGCAATTGTTATTGTTGCAATCAATCAATGAATCAGTTTTTCCAGCATAAATAAAGTGCACAAAAATTCAATGTTTTTAGGTTTTGAGGTAGTTGAGTAAGGGAGATCATGCCATGCAATAAATTGTTAATAGTACTTGATTTCTAGTTATGCTTACTTTACATTGTTTATGTGTAGATTTGAGGGTGCAAGTATTTTTGATAGCATGGCTTGGTGATGAATTTGCAACATTTGTGGATGACATAGAATGCTCATGACACAAAAAAAAATTATCAAACTTAAAAAAATTTCTCTCTTTTGTATTCTTGATGAATCCATTGTCAAAGGGGGAGAATTTGCCACTTTGGAGAATTTGGAGGAGATTTTTGGAGAACTTTATACATGCTTTACACATGCACATGTTCTTGTACAAGTGGTATTCAATCATTCACACACTTTTCTTCTTAGGGGGAGATTTTTCTTATTTTCACCTAGGGGAGTTTTTCACTTTGCATATTTGTCAAAGGGGGAGATTTTGTGTTTTTCTCTTGGTCTTTTGATTTTAGAATTTTTTAATTTCAAAAACATTTCTTGTGAGATGAATGCCAATGTTCAATTCTAAGTGGTGTTGCTAATGTTTTCATCAAGGGGGAGATTGTGAAATCATGTGCTGAAAAATTGGCTTAGTAATGAAATTGGCTTTGTAAAGTGGTTGTGATTATGACATGTGTGGTGCTTGCATGTGCTATGTCTGATGATTATTTGATATACTGGTGATAGCATGATATTGGTTTTGCTTGATGCAATGCGCTCGTGTGAGTGTTTTGCATGGACTGATGTTGAGTCAAGTCGTGGACTTGTGCTCGGAATTGTTTCTTGTTTATTCATGTGCAGGTGTTGCTTGAGGGCGAACGTGGTCGATGACGGGACCGGAACTAGGTTCATGGAGGAACTGAGGTTCGGGACTAGATTCAGAGAGGAATCGAGGTCTTGGTGGTCAAGGATGTCATGCGGAACGTTCGGGCTAGAGAACATGCACATGGAGGCTGGTTACTCACGTATTTATAGCATATGGGCTGTACATACGTGCAAGAGATGTTTTTGGCTATGTTGGGCTAGGTTGAGATGTATACAAACTCTTTCCATGTGGGAAGTGGAGTTGTATTCAATCTCCTTATGTTTGCTCAGTATAAATAGGAGGAGGTGTCTCCTGTTTATTTTGAGAGAGTTAGGTATTAAGGTTTGTACTCTTTTGTTGAGAGTATTGTAACCAGACTAGCAAGAAAAAATAAAGAATCAGATTTTCCTCAGCCTGCTGGATGCAGGAACCGAAATCTCCACGCGAAGCTACAGTAATCGCGCAGGTTACTGTTCATACACGGTTTGGTACAGTAATCACTTTCTGGTTTTCTCTCTCGGTTTTGGTTCTTATAGATTGATTCGTTGTCTCTCTTGATTCAACAAGTTTAATCTTGATTTGATCCATCCAAAACCTTTCTAGGGCATTAATTTAGTGTTCCTCAAAGTTTCGTTGGTTAATCTTTTGTAGATTGTGATTAATCACGAAATTAGGGTTTGATCAATTCTCGTCATAATCTGTCACAGCATGCTTGTGAGTTTAATAACTTTTGATCCGTAGGTCCGATCGAGATAATTATTCTTTTGTTAGATTCGTATTGGAATCTAGTTTCTACAGTGCAAATTGCAGATCAATCCGACGGTTGGATCTCCAGGAATTAGCGATTTACCGAATGCATCTAACTCTGTTTTGTTGAATACGAAAGCAATTATTTGAGTCCGAATTGGGGTGAATTTTCATTAGATCAAAATTTTGATTTTAGCTTCCGCGCAATCATTCACCCCCCTCTGATTGCTAGTTCAGTGTATATCGATCCTACACTTACCAATTTCAGATTTCACACTTGCTAAAAGTTAATAAGATTCAGCATCAATTTAATTTATCACTCTAATAGTTCACATATAACATGTACTATTCCTATTTTCATATTAACACCCACCAATTTTGCAAGAATAAAAAGCATATATTGTGAAGATTTAGTCAGCAGTAAACAATAGTTATATTGAACTTTATTTAGAACATGTAAATTGAACCGAATAAGTGAGTTAAATAGGCAAGAATCAATTATAATAGTAAACTGACTTTATTATTACAAATTATCTCACTAAGTCTAATCCTCACCGAGCATTAGCCACCGCAACATGCAAGGTCACCGAGACAGATAAATGTCTAGCTTTGCACAATATAAGTAAATGACAGAAGACGGAATATACTCACATAGCACCGACTCACGGTCAGTGTAACAGGCAAGGCTCATCAAACATGATGTCTCATAAAACAATATCGCCGCTGTACTATCACAGAATCACAGGTGAAGCTTTCGGAGAAACAATGCTCTAAACCTCCAAGTGAGTCAATTCACCGAGTATTCTCGAGATGCAACCAAACCCGCATAGAGGCACATAATCCACTTCTTGGCCGCGAATAGACCACCTCGACCAAGAACAACAAGCCACGAAGGACATGCTCTACAGAAAAGGCAACAAATCACCGAATACCAAATCCACTGCACAAGCAAACACGGTTAGCACAAAGGTTCGGCAACCGAGAGCATCAAGAGTACCTCGTCATCCACGGAGCACCTCAAACTGTCGGCCGTTGTCATCGTCCTTTGGTCACCACGGTTTACACGCAAAGTGGCATCCACGAGGTGAAGGAGGACAGATTGGGGCCGAATACCACAAGAGGGCATCTGGTAACCGAGGATCTCGCCAGAGCACCGCCGGAGAAGAAGAAACTGAAGGTGGATTAGAAATCAGAAAAGGAGGGGGAAAATCATGTCGTTCTACACTCTACCGAGGAACATGGACCTGGGTTTTTAAGGAGCTTGGGAGGAGGAGGAGGAGAAGGAGCCGCTCACCACCGCCGCTCCCCTCTCTCCCTCTGACTTGCTCTTGTGGGGCTAGGGCACCGAACGGTGCTTTAGCCCCTCCAATTGGCCCCGGTTTTGCTGGCTCGGCCACATGGGCCTTGTCGCCCTAGTTGGCCCAATAAGCCCTTTTTTTCTTTTCAGAAATTTGGGTGAAACCCTATTTCATACATCAAACCTGTCCAACCTGCACTGCTTCATGGTGATGTGGGGAATGAGTTCTTATAACTAAATGACTTGCTATCCCCTGCTGAAGAGCTTGATGATTGGCCAGAATTCTTACCAGCATTGAGTCATCAACAGAACAATATGGATATTGAACACATCAGCGAAGAACAGGATCCCACTACTTGTATCTCTTCATGTGGCCTCTTCAGACTCTTCAAATGCCTCAGTGCAGGGAGGAATTCAGGCAATGGAGATTGTCCCAGAAGAACCAAATGCCAATCTAGATAGCCAAGCTCAAAACATCCTACCTGGAGATGCAATTGGGTGTGGTGCAAGTTTTATCCACAGATTGATACGAATGAGGTTGCTTTTTCAGCAGGCTACTCTTTCAAGCTTCTGCCTTTGGTTCCTACAGTGGAGGACATCCCAACCAATTCGAAGTGCCTGAAATATCAGAAATGGATGGTTCTGAAAAAGACCTGGCAGAGCCACAACAGAACACAGAACAGGCTTGTACTACTGATGGTCACAATTTGTGGAAAAAATATTTTAAGCCTACAGATGATTGCTTGGCTCAGACAGTGGTATCAATCCCTGAAAACTTGGCTGATTTCTTTACAGCCGTGCTTCTTTCTCCGAATGATTTTGAATGGGCTAAGCATTTACTTTCTTCTAAAGCTTGGGAAACATTAGTCAGTTTTGAGACACAGCAGAGCAAGAAGGATTTCACTTTGCCTCTGAAATGTCCTTCTAAGTTGGCCACTGTCTGTTGCTTGGAAACAATCCCTGAGGAAAGTTCACCAGCACAAGGAAGTTTCATTAGTGCTGGACTGATCACAACACAAGGAGGCCACAGGCACTACTGATAGCCCAAACATGAGCTACCAAGCAGATAAATTTTCAAAGGCCTTCACCACTCCATCTTTTGCAGGTAAACATGATTCTGAGGCATCTTCCAGCACTTCAGCATTACATCAAAAGAAAAGGAGAGTGAGAAAGACACCTTTAGCATTACATCCAGGCCCTTACGTTTTTGTGAAACAGCCTAACATGATAGTTCAACAAGTCTGTGTTGAGCAGGATCTCACCAATCTATTATATTTGCCTCTATAAGTACAAGCGTTTGAACAATACTAGTTGCTTCTATCATCAACAGAAAATACTGATGAGGACTGCTGGGAATATATTTGGAACAATGGACTATATTCTTCTTCCAAGATCTATAAGTAGCTCTTAATGGGACATGTTCAAGCGCCAATTTGTGTTGAAATGGCTCTGGAAAAGCACACGTAGAACTCGACACAAGGTTTCTTTCTGGCTCTTGATACATGATCGACTGAACACCAAGAACTTACTGAGGAAAAATATTCAGATGGGAAACTATACATGCGTCTTATGTGCTCAAGATGTAGAAGAAGAGCTTTTTTACGGTACACTAAATTCTTTTCAATACAATGTATCAGATTAGCTAGTATTTTTTTATGCTTCTTCCGGTAGTGGAGTAGTAGGAGTACCCTCAACAAATCAATAGCTAGATCTGATTTCTATTATCCATATAATCCATTATAAAATTTCTCGTGGAAGAAACCCTGCACTATCTCTTTTGGAATTGTCCTTTTGTGCAGCCTTGTTGGAACTATGTATGCCCAACTCGCAATTTGAATTTGTTTGTTCATGAAACATTCAGGACCTCAAAGAGAATTTAGCAGAACCATTCTACATGGAGATCATCATACTGACATCTTGGTGCGTTTGGCTTGTCAGAAATAAGAAAGTTTTCCATGGAATTGAACCAACTTTTAAAGCTTGGAGACAATTATTCAAGAATGAGTCTGCCATGGTTATCCATAGAGCAAAGGCCAAATACGTTCCTTACATCTCAGAATGGCTTAGCAACCTAGCATAATATCTCAGCTTCACTGTAAATACCTTTTGTACTGTATTTCCTATTTAAATATAAATATATACAGACTACAGTAGACTTCATTCCTACTCCACTGTTTAACCCTAAAAACGTGTTTCGGCATAGATTTTTTGTTTCGAATATTGCTTTATAGAAGCTCTCATGTGCTTTTAAAATAGAAGAGCGTCAAAGCAGCTGATAGCAACGGGCTGCGAGCCTGCGAGTCCATAATTTCGGCCTCGGCTCGGACGCCTAGTTATGGGCCATGACTGTGATACCGTACCATCACATTGCATGACGAACCATAAACTCCGAGTCTCCAACCCCCTGATTCGTACCGTTTCGAACAAGACTCGTGTAATTCCGTCACAAGAAAGTAACCAGAATACTCTCTCGAATAAAGAGAGATCTATCTATCTATCTATACCTATACTAATTAGTCACTCTGAGGAAACTCCACGTTAACCATAAGGATCTGGTTATCTATTTGTTAGGCCCAAATTATAACGGTTTAGATTAAAAAAAGTTCATGCCAAGTACAATATAAATTAAAAAATTCGGAATAAAAAATTAAAAGAAAGAGTAACTGTCAATATAAATTAAGAAAAATTCGGAATAAAAAAATAAATAAATTAACAATCTCGCTTCCATACTATTTTCAAAGTAAATCCATAAATAATTAAAATTCTGAATAATAAATAAATAAAATTAGCAAATTAAAACGATGAGTCTATCTCAAGTGCAAGCCAAATTAAGTAAACTAAAATTCAAAATAAAAAATGAAGAAAAATTAACAATTTGACTTCCATGCGATTTCCAAAGTAAATACATAAATATAAAAAATTTGAATAATAATTACACAAAATTAGCAAATTAAAACAATGAGTCTATCTCAAGTACAAGCCAAATTAAGTAAAATTCAAAACAAAAATAAAATAAAATTATCAATTAGATTTTCATACAAATTACAAAGTAAACCATAAAAATAAATTCAAAATATTAATAAATATAAATATAAATTTTCATATGAATTCCAATCTAAAACTCAAAAAATCCACCCCACTTATGAAAAAAAATGCAAACTCTGAATAATAATTACTCAATCCGTTCAACTTTATAGGGTTCTCTTGCCACTAAGAAAAAGATAAATAATTAAAATTAAGAATAATAATTAATTACACAAAATTTGCAAATTAAAACAATGAGTCTATCTCAAGTACAAGCCAAATTAAGTAAAATTAAGAATAAAAATAAAATAAAATTATCAATTAGATTTTAATACAAATTACAAAGTAAACCCTAAAAATAAATTCAAAATAGTAATAAATAAAAATATAAATTTTCATATTAATTCCAACCTAAAACTCAAAAAATCCACCCCACTTACGAAAAAATATACAAATTTTGAATAATATTTACTCAATCCGTTCAACTTTATAGGGTTTTCTTGGCACTAAGAACAAGATAAATATTGAAAATTGAGAATAATAATAAAAAAATTAATAATTTAAAACAATGAGTCTATCTCAAGTACAAGGCCAATTAAGTAAACTTTGGAATAAAATGAAATAATATAAATAATTTGATTTGTATACAACTCTAAAGTAAACCCTAAAAATAAATTCATAATAATAATAAATGAAAATATAAATTTCATATGAATTTCAGCTTAAAACATAAAAAATCTACCCGAGGTACGATAAAAAATATGCAAAGTCAGAATAATAATTACTGACCCTGTCCAAGTTTATATGGTGTATTTTCTCTTGACACATAGACTAAGATGATATTGCAAAATACAAATGATCATCCAATGATATTGCACAATCATTCATTATTATCCATACTCGCTATGCTATATTCTATATCAAGTACAAGCCAAATTAACTAAAATTCGAAATAAAAAATTAGCAATTTTATTTCCATTGTAATTTGAGAGTAAACCTAAAAATAAAATTCTGAGTAATAATAAATAAAAATAGACTATGGTTTTTTATACGAATTCCAACCTAAATTGAAAAAATCCACCAAAAGTACAATCGAGAAGTATACAATTAGGACTAAATTAAAGGATGCTTAAAATTTTGATTTGTATGAGAATTACAATGCTAAATTACAAAATTATTAAATTTCGTAATATAATTGTCGGCGTTTCGAGCACCGGCAAGTAAATTTGTAAGTCTAAGGGGCCACGCGTTCCCTCTCCCTGAATGGTTAGACTCAAAAGTCCAAAGTGTATACTGGTTCGGGCCGAACGTCTCTACTCCAGTTCGTGTGACGATGTTGTATTGCTTTTGGTGCAGAAGGCTGCACAGCGATTACAAGTGAGGGTTTGAACACAAGAGTGTTTTTTGTTGTCCCCGTGTGTGTGTGCGTGTGTCTGTCCGCTCAGTCCGTCTGTCTCCTTCCTCTCTACTGGAGGGCCCTTCCCCCCTTTATATAGGCGGGAGGGGCAGGTTACATCGAGAATCGGGAAAAGGAAGGAAGGAAGGAGAAAACTAGACTAGGAGCCCTAGTCCTTCGCTTTGGTGATTGGTCGCCGTCCGACCTCGTCCACACCGAGTTTGGTAGGCTTGCTGAGCAGAGCAGTTCGCCGTTTTCTTGGGAAACAGCGCACCTGCCCTCTGAGAACCTGACAGGTGCTGATGTTGCGAAGCGTAGCCCCGGCGCTACCACGGGAGAGAGCGCGTCCCCATGTTTCGTGTGACTGGTCGATGGGACTGGAGTTTTGACTTGGGCAACCCTTGTGCTGCCTTGGGAAGGGGCCACCTACCCCGTACGGTCACTTCGAACGATCCTGTCCGTGGGGCACGTGGCCAATAGTCGGCGGAGACCTGACACATGGTCCTTGGTGTAGGTTGCCTTAGCTTGGTCGGGGCTCAGGAGACCTGACACATGGCGCG
The DNA here is from genome assembly GCA_036346275.1 of Otatea glauca. Taxonomy (NCBI): domain Eukaryota; kingdom Viridiplantae; phylum Streptophyta; class Magnoliopsida; order Poales; family Poaceae; genus Otatea; species Otatea glauca. The sequence goes on along the minus strand of CM070712.1, from coordinate 44,430,224 downwards.
CTCCTTTCGCTTCTTCTTCCTCCTCTCCTCCCGCCTTTGCGGGAATCGGCCCGGCGGTCTTCGCCGAGAGGCCGCCGCTTCTTTCTCTCGAGCGGTGCCCGGAGGACATGCTCATGAGCCCCTAGAGGATACAAAAACGACCGACAAGTCGACGCTAAGAGCGAAGAAGAAAGAAGCGTAAAGAAAATCCCACAAACTCACCGATTTGGGAATGAGCCGACGAAAGGCTCCGGGTGGCCGCCGCGCCACCGTGGCGCTTCCTCCGATAATCGCCGCCACCCGGGCCTCCACTCTGACGCGCCAACTCGGCCACCTCCATCCTTGCCCGGTCGGATGGCCTCATCATCGAACATGGGGCGCGGCGAGCGCGAGGGTCGCACGCAAGATCCTCATGAAGGCGCACGACAACATCCCCGGCGGCCCGCTTCCTCGAGCCCCGATCTCTCCACGATCGTGGCCACCTTGTTCTTTTCCTCTTCTACGCGCCTGCATCCATTGCTCCATCGCGACAGGAGCTCGCGTAAAAGCTCTGGCGCTTGCGCCAACGCTCGGACATAGATCCATTCGAGCGCCATCCCTTGTTAGAGGAGGCGGCTTGATGTCCGTGTACTCGAGCTCCGCCCGCTCAAGCGGGAGGCGAGCCGCCCATGGGCGCCGTCGCGCCGACTACTGCCTTTCCAAAGCCTCGCTGGAAGAAGTGCGCCACAGCGCCAATGCGCTCAATCCCTAAGAAGGCCTCGCAGGTAATGAAAATGGCGATGTGAAGGACCCCGTTAGGGTTGAGGTGGTGCACCTCCACCTTGTAATGGAAAAGAAGCCCTCGGACGAAAGGGTGGAGGCAGCCGGGCCGCGCCAAAAACGAGGCGGGACCACAACCTCGCCGCTCTGCGGCGCCGGATAACGGCCCCGGCAAGCACTCTCCACCAGAGGTGCCTGCGGCGGAGGAAGCCCTTCTTCACTAGGCCGAAGGCGCGACTCTCGTGCGGAGCACTGGCCCACGACATCTTCGCGGGAAGCGACTAAAGGTGAGAAGAAGAGGCCGAGGTTTCCTTCTCTGCTCTCGCGTTTTCTTGCTTTAGGGACGGAGACGAAGAAGGCGAAAGCGTGGCTACCCGAGGCACCCTAACAACGTACTTATAGGAGGCGAAGCGACGCCGACCGAACGGACGCCTCGAACGACCGTCGCGCCCGCCTCGCTCGCCACGCCGCCCGTAACTCCCGATTTCCAATTTCACTCGTGATTTAATCCTGCGCCAAAGTTGCAGAGTCATAAAGACGCCGCCTCGAACAGCGTGTCCGTTACCTCTTGGTCTCCGCCTTTGAGTTGGATTTGTTGTTCGGCGCGCGAGAGGCCCATTGGGGCCGCGGTCCCAAGATGGCAAAAGCTTTGTGACTTGCGCCAGGCCCACCAAAGCAGTGGGTTCAAAAGGCCTAACCCACCGGATGGGCGTAGGCCGCCCAAATAAACTTGAGCGAGGGGCAAGCACGAGGTGAGCCCCACGGTGGGACTCCCTGGGCCGGCCGACGACCCACCACCTCTACTCGGCCCGAGATCATACTTCACACTCTCCCGAGCTCATCGATGAGCGATACCACCGTGCTCTGGGTGGTGACGACCCTGTGGTCCATACGGATTGAGTAAAGAAAGGTTTCTTATGGGTCGCCCACAAGCAGGCCAGACACCCTACTCGGTATGCTCGGAAGGGTCCCCTTGGGCTGACCTTTACTAGCTCAATAATCTATTAACTATACTAATTATGAACTATGAGAAAATTTTCACGCCCTGCCGACCAAGGCACTCGACATCGGAACCTCGCGGAGGCATCCGGCCGCCCTGCCGACTAAGGCGGACATCCGCTTAGCTACGACGCAAGCACTCGACAAACGAGCACTCAAGGACACATCGGAACCTCGCGGAGGCATCCGGCCGCCCTGCCGACTAAGGCGGCCTACGACGCACTCGACGTTCGCGAGGCATCCTCGGACGCCCGAACCTCGCGGGCATCCGGGTCGCACTGACGCACCTAAGGCACTCGACATCGAACCTCGCGGAGGCATCCGGCCGCTCTGCCGACCAAGGCACTTGACATCGGAATCGCGAGGCATCCGGCCGCCCTGCCGACCAAGGCACTCTGACAGCGAACGACGCGAACGAGCACTCGACACTCGACACCGAACCTCGCGGAGGCATCCGGCCGCCCTGCCGACCAAGGCACTCGACATCGGAACCTCGCGAGGCATCCGGCCGCCCTGCCGACTAAGGCGGCGTTCAGCTACGACGTTAACGAGCACTCGGACACCGGAACTCGCGGAGGCATCCGGCCGCCCTGCCGACCAAGGCACTCTGACATCGGAACTCGCGGAGGCATCCGGCCGCCCTTGCCGACTAAGGCGTCTAGCTAGGCACGACGTTAACGAGCACTCGGACACCGAACCGCGCGAGGCATCCGGCCGCCCTGCCGACCAAGGCACTCGGACATCGGAACCTCGCGAGGCATCCGGCCGCCCTTGCCGACTAAAGGCAGCTATGACGTTAAACGAGCACTCTGACACCGAACCTCGCGGCATCCGGCCGCCCTGCCGACCAAGGCACTCGGACATCGGAACCGCGGAGGCATCCTCTGCCGACTAAGGCACTCGAACCTCGAACTCGCGAGGCATCCGGCCGCCCTGTCGACTAAGGCAGCGCCCAGCCACGACGTTAAACGAGCACTCGACACCGGAACTCGCGAGGCATCCGGCCGTCCAAGGCACCGACATCGGAACTCGCGAGGCATCCGGCCGCCCTTGCCGACTAAGGAGCACCGGAAAGCCACGACGTTAAACGAGCACTCTGACACCGGAACTCGCGAGGCATCCGGCCGCCCTGCCGACTAAGGCACTCTGACACTAAGAGGCACTGCGGACAGGCGCTGGAACCTACGCGTTAAACGAGGCATCTCGCGGGGCATCCGGCCGTCCCTGCCGACCAAGGCACTCTGACATCGGAACCTCGCGGAGGCATCCGGCCGCCCTGCCGACTAAGGCGACATCGGCTGGAGGCATCCGGCCGCCCTTGCCGACAAGGCACTGGACACCGAACTCGCGAGGCACTCTGCCGACCAAGGCACTCTGACACCGAACTCGCGAGGCATCCGGCCGCCCTTGCCGACTAAGGCACTCAACGACACTCGGAACCTCGCGGAGGCATCCGGCCGCCCTTGCACCGACATCGGAACCTCGCGAGGCATCCGGCCGCCCTGCCGACTCTCAGCTACGACGTTAGCAACGCGAGGCATCCGGCCGCCCTGCCGACCAAGGCACTCGGACACGGAACCTCGCGGAGGCATCCGGCCGCCCTGCCGACCAAGGCACTCTGACACCGGAACTCACCTGGGGCATCCGGCCGCCCTGCCACCAAGGCACTCGACATCGAACCTCGCGGAGGCATCCGGCCGTCCTTGCCGACCAAGGCACTCGGACACCGGAACTCGCGGAGGCATCCGGCCGCCCTGCCGACCAAGGCACTCGCACTAAAACTCCAAGGCATCCGCCATCCTCGCCACCAAGGCACCGACTAGCTACGCTAACAAACGCAGCGCAAAGGAAGATTTCTTGAGAACAAACCGCGAGTTCGCACGTCCGACCATCTGAAACCGACCAACTTTCTAGCGCCGCTGATCAAAGCGGAGAACAAGCAAAGCTAACTCCTTCATGAAGTCATTCATAGAGAGAAAAAAAGGATTTCATTAAAAGAAGCTCAAAAACTTTACACCACTTTACATGAGGCACACGCAAGACTCTCTATCTACACCTGCACTCCTAAAACTCCCTACGACAACGCCGACGGTAGGCCCTTGCTCGCCGACGGATGGCACTTGGGGTCGGTGGACTGAGGTCGTTGGAGATGACTCACTGGGTAGGCCCTGCCCGGCCGCCAAGGTGGAAGCCACACCGCGAATGGCATGCCGCTGCCGATCAACGACATCGACGCTGCCGCGCTTATCGCAATCGCGCCGCCGCGCCATTGCTCTAGGAGGGCCCCTTGCCACCCAAGCTCGGATCGCTCAAGTAGCGCCAACGGCAAAGAACGCCGCGAGCTACTTCTTTCTCTTTGGGAGTTCGGCTATCGCTCGATCATACTCAACCCAAAGCTCGCTCAAAGGGTCTTCCTCTTCCACCACGATGTCATCACCGAAATCAAGACTAAAGGGTGTCTTGAACACATTTCAAGAAGGAAAGGATTCGCCTAAGAGTCGCCGCCGAGCAACCCGTGGCGCCTTATATACCCATTCAAGGAAGATCAAACGACTCAGAATGCCCACCTAGTTGAACGGATCCAGCCAAGCTCAACCCCAATCGAGTCGCCAACTCGATTGGAGGTTCGGGCCATCGACGAATACTCATAAAACAGGTGCACCAACGCCCAATTGCAACAAGCAAAGCCAGAGCAAAGCAAGCAGCGCCTCAACACGAACACGGCCACTAAACAGCCGCCCGGCCTGCTACCCAAATGCTCTGAGACCATTCAGAGACCATTCGACCGGTCCCGACTCGACTCAAGCAGGTTCCCGACCGCAATGGACGGGATCCCCGACCGACTCAACAGGTTCCCGACCGCAATGGACGGATCCCGACCGACTCAAACAGGTTCCCGCCCCGCATGTGACGCGGATCCCGACCACTCAGCAGGTTCCCGACTTCGCGCGGACGGATCCGGCGGCTCACTTCAAAGAGGTTCCCGACCTCGCAACGGACGGATCCCCGCCCGACCGAACCATGATAATCCCGCCGAGGGGCGCGTGCCGCGCATCGGAGTCCCGTGTCAACCTAAGGCCACGTGCTCCCACTAACGGTCATTCGGCGATCGAGCGAGGGCAGTGTGGTCCTTAGCCTGGCCACGCCTCGCGTCCCATCACCACCCACCCATGCAAGGACACGCCTCTCCGAGGCAACCCAACGCCACACGCGATCACGCCAAGACCACATGGATCACAGAGAGCAACACGCCACTTCCCGAGGATTACCTAACCACTCGACCGGCTAGACCACCGACCAAAGATAGGCTCGCAGAGGCGGCTGATCACGACATGGAGCAAGCGACCATCGTAACGAACTAGCGACGGCGGGAAGTATTCCACCTTTAGAAATATGTAATTATATTATTTAGAAAAAAGGCTTATATTATAGGTGGATTTAACGATATTTTTTCTACTATACTCCTATTTATTCTCTCTTAACTATATGTATTTATTCATTATCATCCACACGAATTATTATAATTTCTTATCTTCTAAGATAATTAAGTGGCGGTATCTAAGTTACTTTTCCTCGTACTTTTCTCAATTTCACCATAATCTTAATCAATGCAAAATCAAAATGCGTCTTATAATTCTAAACAGAGGGAGTACTCAGAAATATCCACCACACCACACATCCACACCGTAGCAACATCGGCTTACACCACACAAACGCACTTTTGCACCGACACTTTCCATGTGTAGCATTGGACTAACGTGGGCTATGCGAGGTGCTTATATATATAACTATTTAAAAATTATATAAATATTAAAGTATAAATAAAAGATAGATAATATCTTTTTTTACTTTAAAATTTATATGTTGTATTAGAAATTTACAGACTTGAGAGCTCACGGAGCAGATGCCTTTTTACCTGGACGCACATGAAAAACTAATCCATGCATCCATGCACCTTGAGAGAGAAACAAGTTAAGCACTTATCAGGATATATAACACTAGTTAGAGGTGGGCGTCGTGCCGGGCCGGGCCGGCACGGCACGGGCTCATCGTGCTTCGTGTCTGAACTGTGCCGGGTCGCGACGGCTCGTCGTGCCCGCCGTGCGATCCGCGCCCCCCGCCCGCCGGTGAGCCGGCACGGCCCATTTGCGCGTGCGTGCCGTCGCTTCGTCGCGTACGGTCTAGGCCCGACCCATTTACACTATTGCAACGAGAGGAAAGTAGCCGAAAACGCATGGAGTTGAGGCAGTAGATTCAAATATTATGAGAAAATGAACTAAAATTTATTTATTCTTGAACAATTACATAGAGAGAGGGGGATACGCTCAACACGGGCGAGAGAGGAGGCAATGAGCGAAAAAGAGAGTGAGCGAGACAGGCGAGAGATATTGAGAGGGAGATTGAGAGAGACGGGTGAGAGAGAGAGCTAAGAGAGATTGAGAGGGACGAGCGAGAGAGAGCAGCTTCTTACATCGTCTCTCAATCTCTCTCAGCTCTCTCCCGTTTTGTCCGTCTCTCTTAGATGTCGACGATAGGGGTGGCATTCATGCTATTGGGTGCATCGATGTCGGTCATGCTCTGTGAGTCGGTGACCTTCATGCTAGACTTCTTCCTCACGTCCTGAGTCATCGGTCAGAGTGACGGCCCATTCTGATGATCGCGCCGCCGCGCGCCCATCGTGCCCGATTCTCAAGCCCGGCACGGCCCATGCTACAGTGTCGTGTCGGCCCGGCACGACCCACTTCATGTCGGATCGGACTTCGTGCCGAGCCGTGACGTCGTGCCTCGGGCCAGCCCAAAAGAGCCCGGCCCGAGTGCTCACCTCTAACACTAGTACTGAGTACTGACAGTCAGATATAGCACAAAGCGTGAACAGCAAGTGTGCATGCACGTACGCGTGCATCGAACGACCGACCCTGCTTGTGACGTACGCACCGGATCGAGAATATACATTTCTTCTCGGGGGGTTATCCCAATGGCAGACATGGGACGAACCTGGCACGACCGGCCTATCGATAAAAGACTTACCCACATATGCATGCACTTAGAATACTGTAGTTAAGGGCGGGATTAGTTTTACGAATTCGTTTGGAGCCGAATTGGAAGGAAAAAATTGTATGTTGAGCCAAAAAAACCTAAAACTCGTACTGGTGAGCTGCCTGACAAACGGAGAATTTTTTACTGTTCTATCCCGTTGCGTTGTATTTTTTCCGCGATTAGCCGTTGATCCGACAAAATAACAGAAATAGCCGTTGAACAGTAAAATCCAGCGGACCGGATCCGCTGCATATTTTTTTTATTTTTTTGTCGGTTTCTAGTAGACGTAGACCGCAACATAATTTTTTATTACTTATTTTCTACGGATTCGTTGATTATTAGATTAATATTTCCGATGCACGATTTTTTTTTAAAAAAAACGAGCGAACGAAGAGCGCGGGAAATCGGCGATTCCAAACCGCTGGAAATGGCCATCGGGAAATGCAACCGCTGGAGGATTTTTTTTTTCGCAGAAAATATTGCGGTACCGTCTGCATCTGCAGATTGGCGGATCCAGTGACGGAGACAGTGAAAAAAATTTGAGCTCAAATATTCCCGCGCGACGACTAATCTGCTGTCTGCTAGAATTTAGCGCGGGCCAGCGAATTGAATCCGCTGGAATTAGGGCATGGCTCGCAGCTTTGTGTCACGCAGAGTTAGGGACAGACCGGGAATCTGGACCGCAGAAAATAAGTAATAAAAAATGATGCTGCGCTCCACGTCCAGTGGAAACCAAAAAATATATATATGATACGAATCCAGGCCGCTGGATTTTACTGTTGACGACTATTCCTGTTATTTTGTCGGATCAACGGCTAATCGCGGGAAAAATGCAACTCAACGGGCTAGACCAGTAAAACGTTCTCAAACGGAGGATCAGGGATACCTAGTACTAGGAGGAACCAGCTTTTCCGCTTTGTCTTGCCTATGTGTTTGTCTCGGCCTCTGTTGGAGGGAAATTTCAAACTATCCAAAATTTTCACATGGTTACACAGAGCAGAAGCTTGAGGGACCAAGCGACAAATGCCAGCTATTTGGCTTGTACAGTTGTACTTCTATACCAGTTACCATAGTATGAATTGAATAATGGTAGTACTAAGCACAATCCTCCATTTGCCTTGCAAACGTAATTCGCTTTTGTTAATTGTTGCAGTAGTTAGTTGCCCAGGTCTCCAGGACTCCAGCCATGTGTGACATAAGCGGAGAACTAATCATGCTTAAATGCTTACAGTTGACTATCCATCTGACAGAATGTAATTATACATAAAACCCGCCTCTGCCATTTCAAATTTCTAGACACGCACTCCAGGGTTCAGTCTCCATCCAGGTCTCCCAGACTATCCATTGACCCGCCAAAGCATATTGAATTTTGCAGTACTACTACAAACGCACACCTCTTTTTGTTCCCGCCGAATCGCCTTGTATTCTGCAGATTGAAAAAAATACACTACTGAAGTGGGTCTCAGCCCTCGGCAACGTAACGGCAGTCCGGACCTCTGAGCACCACTCGATGCTTGGGAGCTGGAACGGGTGAAAAACTGGTAACGAAGGGGCAGCCTGGGCCTCTGGCTCTGGCCTCTGGGTCGTGTGCAATCACGCAACCGGCGTGACAACGAGCCGAGACCAATCTAGAGGGGCCGACGCCGTGCCGGTGCCACCACCCGGCCGCTGCCTCTCGGCAACGTGACGGCCACATGGGAGCCGGTTGCACTTGCACCAGCTCGGACGCAACCACCTTTCCACCGATGAAATGAAGGCAACCCAACACCGGAAGGAAGCCTTCCTCGTACCCAACCATCCTACACAGTAGAAGTACCGTTCTGTGCGGCAAAACGAAACACAGAAGGGGAGTGCATGACCGACGGGAGCCGCTTTCCAGTTTCCACCGGCCACAACATTTTCGAGGAATCTGAAGTAAATCTCTCAAAAATTACACGTAAAACAACTGAATTCCCGCAGAATTTTTGGCAAAACTACCCCATTCTAAATGAGGCCGGAACGTTCTGCAGGTGATTTAGTAGTAAGAATTTAGGTTCCTACCAAGAAGTAGGATGAGAACCTACAAAGTAAAGAAAGGGCAATCCGGAAAGGAACATTGGGGGGGCATGCAAAAATCTGAGGATCTGATCGTGCCATACTACCCTGTAAGGATACGAATCAGATCACGATATTTTCCTCTTTGCTGGAAAGGCATCACTGAAGAACAAATTCTGAACAGAACCCGAGGTTACTTGGGACACGAGGGCCGTGCAAAGTGCAAACATGTTGAAACAAATCAAAAGGAGTTCGGCGCGCGCGCCACACAAAACGAAGGCAACCCATTGACCGGGTCAACAAGCCATAACTCCGCGCCACGGTTATCTCGCCGAATTTCCGTAAAATTTTGGATTTTAGACCTTTTCGAAATCTAGACTACCGGATAAAGAAAATAAAAAAACAACATAAATTGCTACAGTATTTTCGTTTTTCCGCTGAATTTTCGCGTTTTTTTGCCGGTTTTTGAACTTTTAGGGTTGGATTTGGTCCAATATCTCTTAGGAAAGTCATCTCCTATGAAAATTTATTGAAAAACCAAAATTTTTAGCAGAAACACTATCAAATTTTTATAAAATTTTACAAGCATGATAATAAGCTGCAAATTTTATGGTACTATCTCTAGTAGTTTAGGATCATACATAAAAAATTTCAAAATAATTTAACTTCATTTGTTATCCTTAAAAAATCAAAAACAGAATGAACATAATTGGGACAGTTACATTGTCAGAATTTTATAAATTTTCTTCAGTGTAATTATAATCTAAAATTTTTGTGAGAGATTAATAATTGCCTCAGTACCATTATATAAATTTTTCAAAAAAATTCAACATTGTTTGTTTGGTCAATCAAATCTATGTAAACATTGAAATTCGTTTGTTATATTATATTTCAAAAATCACAAAGAAAAGAACATAAATGGTATTGTGACTTGTAAGAATTTTATAAATTCATTGGAGCGTGATCATGATTTAAAATTTTTATGAGATGTTAAGCACTTCCTTATCCCCCTTTTGTAAAATTTTCAAAAAATTTAAACTTTTTTTATTGCTAAAGCAAATCTATGTATTGATCATCAGGCTTTTATCAGGACGTAGCACTGTCTGAAATTTTAAACATTATTTGAGAATAATCATAATCTAAAAATTTTAAATCAATATTAATGTTACATCAGGACCATCCATAAAAAAGTTCAAAAGTTTTTAACATGGTTTAGATAATTTTTCTTTTTGTTCAAGTTTGCCGATAAGCCTTTAAACAGGTCAGTAGTACTGTTCGAATTTTAAAAATTCATACAGTTTGATCATAATCTGAAAATTTTATGAGAGCATTAGAGATACAACATAACCATGTAAAAAAAATATTTATAACGTAGTTTGAACTATTTTGCATTCGGTTCAAAATTGTCGGTCAGTGTTTTATTAGGACGGTAGTAATGTTTGAATTTTTAAAAATTCCAGCTATGTGTTAGGACTCTCCAAAAACAATTTAAAAAATTTTCGATATCGTTTGACCAACTTTAGAATTATCTAAAAATTTTATGGTAATATCACCTATGTTGCAAAAACGCCGAAATTTCAGGATTTCTCAGTAGCAAACGGACCGGATTTGAATTTTGATTTTTGAATTTCGGATGAGATTTGTCCGAAAAACTGAGGTTTCATCGAAATTTCATCATCCAGTCCTAGCCGAGATTTTATCACAAGATGATAGGAAACAGTACAGAGTAAAAAACAGACGAGGCAATACGGAATTTCTTCCCCAAAACGCTTCTCATCTCTCTGGCCACGGACACGCCGGCTCGCGTGGATAGGGGCCAAGATTCAGAACAAGTCGTGCCAAGAGAGCAGCTGTGTGGAACTCGCAAACAATGCAGCAAAAATTACAGGAGTCGGATCAGATGCGTCACTGTCATGTTGGATAAATGACATGGAGCCATCAGATGAAAGATCCCCGGCCCCAACCAGGGCAGATTCTTCGGTGGTAGATGGCCCGTTAATTTCGACTGAAACTAATTATACAATAACGAAAGAACATACCACCAAATTAAGCAACTAGACGTCATATATTAGACTTTTGCAGCTGACGTAGAGTAGAACAAGTGGAGTGCAACCACCCCGTTTACCTCTGTCCCTCCTACTCAACATGTAACCACTGAACTATACCACTCAACCAAATCATGTGCTAAACCAAAACAACCAAAAAGAAGTTAAAAGCGAAGATACAAAAAAAGATTACTGGAATGAAATGGATATTCTTTAGTTACCGCAGAGGCATTCCTTATCAACCTAAGCAAAAAGGATGCAAGAGAGATCTTATTTCTTTCTTACAAGGCATCATTCCAAACTTCTGATAATCTTTTTCCCAATCATCAAACTAACTGGCTACCATACCTCCCAATTTCTCCAAAGGAACCACTTATTACTTCAACCAAATGCCACCCCAAACAACCTACGAAAGCCATGTATTTCTTCTCTTGTTCATCTGCATCCATCATCCACCATCCAAAATAACCAAAATATATCACCATAAAAAAGAACACCTAACAATGATGCTACCGCCACTGCCTCCTCTACTTCTAGCCTAACACCTAGCTAGCAATAATTATAACAGTAATTTTTCTTAAATATAATCCAATAAGCAGGGGTTGGAACAGACGAGGCATGTTTGCGGAGAGCAATTTGCAGCCTCAATACGTCCATTCCTGGGGGAGATTGACTTCACGAGCAGCGGCAAGCTGCGGGGGATGAGCGACCGCGGCATGGAAGTGGTGCGCGCGCTTTTGGTTCGCAAGCAGCGCGTTGCTCCGGCTGACAAGCGCGTCTGTGAGAAAACATAAGTCTGAAGCTTTAATGGCCATTGATTTGCGCAAAGAAACATCATTAATGTTCTTGGCACAAGTATTGAGCAAAATTAATTACCGTGATCGAGAACAAAACCGCCGGGATGGCAAGGACGGGCACCGAGGTCTTCGACGTTGAGATTAAGCGCCTGCACGACGCGCGCCGGAAGAAGAACGGTGGAGCAGCCTGAAGGCAAGCAGAACCACAAGAGTTTAGCTAAAAATACTAGGGGTCTCACTCTCACGCAAAAAAGATGGTAAAAAAATAGGAGCAGAAGAGGTAGCGCAGGGCGCACCTGGCTTCTTGGGCTCGGCGGCGGCGCCGGCCTGTCGGGGGATGAACACGCCGGTGCCGGTGCACTCGCGCTTCGCTCCTGGAGGGGTGAGGAAAACGGCGCTCATGCCGGCCGCGGATGCAGCCTGTCGCTGGGGCTTCTGCAGTGGCTGCCAGGCCGAAGAGTTCAGCCTAAGCGGCGCACCAACGCCAGTGGTTCGCGGAGCTCCGCCCCGGTGCGTGCCCCACGCCACCGCGGCCGCCGCGGCCAGCTGCTGCTCCCGATGTTGCTTTAACAGCTGCTGCTGCTTCAGGAGATGAAACTGGAAACCGAGGACCAAGCCGAACAAAGCACACCGTCAGGGAACAATCCCAACAGAAACAAAGCAGAAAACGCTTGCACGCCGTGGTGCATGAACGGAGGAACTCACACGAGCCGCTTGAACCTGGCGCTGAGTGAGGAAATGATTCGGCGGATAAAGATACGTTGCAACGGCGGCCTTGGGGGCCGGCATCGGGGGAGAGGACTTCCTCGCCGGCGGCACGAAGCCCTGGCCTTGGTAAGCAGGTGGGTTACTGGGCACCGGGATGCTGTTCAAGCGCAGGCAGGCCACCTGCCCGGCCGCCTCGTACAGCATGTCCCAAGGGTCGGCCGGCTGCTGCTCCAGCGGCGACGACGGCGGCGAGCTGACCTGCGACGCCCCCCCGTTGGGGCTATCCTCCCCCGAAGCCGGCAGCCCGCACAGCGTCGACTGCGGCGAACCAGCCATCACCTCCGCCTATCACAGAACAGAGAAAAAACAATCAGATGCTTCCAAATCACAAGCGCAAAACAACATCTCCCCCAAACCAGGAAAACAAAACAGAAAACCAACCTTGGGAGTGGTACTGTTGCCGCCGTCGCAGTCAAGGAGGCCGGCCATACGGCGGGAGAGACCGCTGAGCCCGTCCACCTCGTCGCGCTCGCTCTTGGCTGCTACGGCCGCCTTCTCCTCGGAGAAGAAATCGTCGTCGAGGAACTCATCCGGGAGCCAGAGATCCGCGTCGGCGTGGGGGCACTCATCCGCCATTCCGTCCAAGAAACCCTCCTCGGCTGCAAGCGTGGACGGAGCAACCACCCGCCAGAATATTATAGGACGCCTGTGGCCTCAAATTGCCGCTCGAGGAAGAAATAATTATAGCCCGCGTCACGTACAGGGTGATTGATGTCTAATACTCCTCTGCTTTTGTGTGAGACGAGTGGGGGCGTAAAGGCAAAAGCGCAAAGTATCAGATATATGATATTATCTCCCGAAAGGCGGATGGACGGAGGGGAAGCGGCGGGGGGGGGGGAGAAGAATGTCCAAGGACGGCGAGGGAAGGGAATAGGGATATTGAGCGGCTGTGGATGTGGAGGGCAAACAGCTTCTCTTCCTCGGATGTGTGGGTGGTTTATAAAGCGGGCAGAGGAGAGAGAGAGATGGAACTTAAACGAGAGGTTACATACTTACATTGGTGGTGGTGATGGTGTAGGAGGTATTGTGTTTCTCGTGTTGTTGTATGTCATTCATAATACCCAACATTTTTTTGCAACGTGAGAGGGTAAATATGTAGCACCTTTTAGAAAACGTGAAAGACGTAGATATTTCGTAGGAAATAAAACATCTATTCTTAGTTTCTTAGGAAATTATGTGAGAACACTGCATTCTAGATGGTAACTTCGAGTTTTTATGTTTTCTTCTTATTACGGCAAATCATACCCGGTTGTCATTCCCCTCTATGTCCTCTTCAACAAATGTCATGCTAGGTGCACCTACCGACTCCTAAATTATATGGCAGTTCAACAAATGTGTGACAAAACAACATATAAACGACATACAGTTTCCTAAAGTTTTAATGTCCAGATCAAGCGGCTCGATAGCAAAGCAATCCAAGAAGGCGCTCAACTCAGTGTTACAAGTGGTACCGTTCGGTTTTGACGCGGATAATAGCGTGCCAGCTAACTCGATTATTCTGGAAAGTCCTTGCAAAACGACTGCAGTACAAATTAAGTGTGTGTTTAGTTGGTGGGATGATGTTGAATAGAATAGGATAATTCTGTATCATTTGATTCTATTGTTTTTGGTGAATGGAACGGTTCAACATCTATAAAGAATATTTTTTAAATTTGTATCCCACTATTTAGGATGAGATGGTTCCATTTAAACAATCAAACACATGAATGATTTTTTTCTTGAGCCATGAGCAACCAAACACACCCTAAATTGGGGACAGGGAGGAGGTGCAGTTGAATGGAAACTACAAGTTTAGCAGTACCTATTCGACCATTGGATCGAGATCCGGCGTGTGAGATTTTTCTGAGCACTGTAGCAAACCATTGTAGCAAACTTTTCGCTCAAATCCGTTGATTCGCTCGATCCAACGGCTCTAGCAAATAGGAACGGCCAAAGTTACACTCTATTCAAACTTGCCTGATCTCTGTCCCTAAATTGGTCGAACTTGCGTACGCCAAAGAAAAGCGCAAACGTCACGAGACCGTCGGACCAAATTTTTTGTTGGGCTTCATGTAAAATTTATCAGCGCATTGGATTCGTGAGCTGCTCTTTAAAGGGAAGTACGGGATGGAAAGGCGACAGTTTTGTGCGAGCTGTGGGTGACGCGCTGGGTACCCCTGCCTCCGGCCATGTTTTTACAACGTATTTCTTCTTATTATATAGATAAAAAATATTAAAAACACTAGATTTAATATATATGTAAAAAATATAAAGTAAAAATAAATATTTATTAGTGATATATAGAGAACATCATACTAATTTTACATTTAAATATAAAATAGATCTTATATTTATAGACAAGATCATTAAAAAAAGCCTTATAAACTTAGATGGATGAGTACAGCTGAGCCGAAAGCCTCGCCAGATCAGCCTTTTACATTTTATTCATATTTAGTTCATTCTAATAAAATTATAAATTTAGTCTTCTTCTCGATCACATAAAGAGTGAAAAGCGATATGGTCACCTACAAGATATGAGACTATTATAGGTCCGCTTACCGCGGTTTGAAAGCGTGGTATGCATTTAGCATTGCTTCCGTATTTAAGAACCCTGATTTATAATTTTTTTTGGATAGAAATCAAACTTGTAAAAAAAATAGACATGGGGTCAAACATGCTAAAGCTTCAAAGAACCGGAGCGGGGTCGGCCGAATGGCCAGTTCGGAGAAGTGGCGGACGTGCGAAACGGGCCCGATGGTGTGGAGAGGAGATATGGATAAAACGCAGCCGAACATTCGCCGGTGGTTCTGCGGTTCAGGGGCCACCTCCGTAGGGTGGGGTGAGCAGTGGTCACCGCTTGGATTGGGACGAACAAACCTGTCGAGGGTAATTGTAAAAAAATTTCATCGAACTTTTTCTTTCGGTGCCAATGCAGCAATCTCTGGATGGTAGAACATGTAGGAGCCGTCCATCTCTAATACGAGCATTGTACCCTTTTTTTGTCGAGGATAACGATGGCGGAGGGAAATTTTTGAATACAGTACAAAATACTGTCGGAAATTAGAGAATGATACAACATGTTTGCGTATTCTGAAAAACCCTACCATACCCGAATCAAAATCAGTTAACCATACCCGAGACGCGAACAGGTTAAGCCATGCTCGATTTTGAAATTCGGGTATGGGGTTTATACCGAATTTCAAAACCGGGTATGGGGTGGGCCCCATACCCGGTTTTTCAAAATCGGTTAAGCTACTGCACAAATTCACATGCATTCCTGCGATTAGACACAAAGTGACATGCATGCATCTTTGATTGGTCTCGAAGGCCAAGATTCCATGCATGCATGCATCTTGATTAGGCAAAAGTGCATGCGGATGATTAGTGCAAAGTACATCTTGATTAGTAAAAATTATAATTAGTAAAATAATTAGTAGAAAGTATAATTAGTAAAAGTACAATTAGTAAAATGATTAGTGAAAAGTATAATTAGTGAAAGATGGGGCTAGCCTCGATTGGTTGGCAGGGCTCATGATTATTGGTATTTTGGCAGCCGGATGCATGCGTCCGACCGAAAGCAAAGACAGTCGAGTCGATGTCCTCATTAGCACTTTTTCTCGATATAAATCGGAGGAACGCAGAGAGCGGCAATGCATTCACAAGATAGTAGTAGAGCAAAGCGAGTAACCGAGAGCAAGACGGAGATTAGTTAAATCGGTGTTTAGTTTGTTAAAATTTTCGTAAAGTCTAAAAATTTTCAAGTACTTCATTTGGGATTTGTATTTTGCGGTATTTTTAGGAATATTTATTGGTACATTGCTCGTGCTTTATTGATCTTTGGTACAACTTTGGAAGGTTAGTTACAAATCTTCATGAGTAATAGTATATTATGGGCGGTGTAGTGTATTATGGACAAATCTTCATGCTTGAATAACTACCCGTACATAAAATAACGAACATAGCATAAGTAATGGCGAATTATCGGTGTTAATATTTTGTAGGAATTTATTACGAGCTATCTTCATTCTATGAATTAACTAATTGGGTTCCCATTTCACGTGCGTTCCAGAAGGTGATTTTGCAAGTTGGCAGAGGTTTTCGATCTTAGTTCTGACTTCACACAAAGTTAGTTTTTAATATTTAGGAATATTCTTGTGATATTGTTATAATACAACTATGATAAGTAGAATATTAGTACAACTAGTATCACATACAACTAGTATGCCCAAATGGTAGGAGGACTCATTGCTACACCATAATTGAGATCTTGATTTAATCCTAAGTGTAGTGGAAATGACTCAAAATCATACCTTGAAATCATGCTAGTTGCATTTAGAACAAAGTTTTAAATGTTACTTTTTTACCTAAGTTTTAATAGGACTACTTGTCTTATGTTAAAAATCGGTCTGCGTTGAACAAAGTTTTCATTCAATTTGGAAAAATTGAGAAAGCATTTTCATGCTATGAAAAATTTATGGGAGTATCATAAGATATGTAGGATAATACATTAAATTTATGAAAAATTTTAACATCATTTGTTATGTTTTAAAAATCAAAATCGAAGCAGAATAAAAATCAGTTCACAGGACCACTTGGAAGTGGTCCCCACAAAAAGTTGAGTTCACGCGGACCACTTCCAAGTGGTCCGGCGTGAACTCGATTTTTATTCTGCTTTCGATTTTGATTTTTAAAACATAACAAATGATGTTAAAATTTTTCATAAATTTTATGTATTATCCTACATATCTTATGATACTCCCATAAATTTTTCATAGTCCTTATTTCATGTGCACGCCATCGAAGGTGATTTTGCCGGTTGGTATAGGTTTCCGATCTTCATTCTGACTTCACATATGCTAGTTTTTAATATTTAGGAATATTATTCATGCAGCGAATTTGGTTGCATGCAGGGTGATTAGTTTTTAGCCATTAAAATTTTCAAGTTTGTCTATATATACCTATCTAAATGTACTTGTTTGTTCTGAGCCATTTGTTTGAGCAGCACGTGATGGCGGCCATTGCAGTTCCAGAGCTTCTTCGTGAGTCAGTCGATGCCCCACATCGTGCGAGGGCAATTTCTGCAGGAACTATGGTCCGACGCATTACTATATTACTGTCATCACTTGTTTTTGAAGACGCATAACCACTTTGTCGTTAACGTTTGATTGCCCTCTCGCAAGCCGATCACCGCACAAGATAAAAATTTGGACTATCGATTTCATATTCCACTAGCTCGTGCAGGTCTACTACCGTTTGCGCTCCTCATGGATGGAGCTCAGCTCGCAGGAGGCTTGACCACACCTATGCCTGCCATTGATCGTGCACTTCTCACTGGTCTCGTCGACCGATGGCGACCGGAGACACACACCTTTCACCTACCATTGGTGAGATGTCCATCACTTTGAAGGGCGTGGCCATGCTAACCGCCCGCCCATCGAGAGCGTGCGTTGGTTCTTCCTCGCCCAAACAGACAACAAATGGCAAGCACTACATCGCGGAGAGGTATTACATGATATAATGTTATTTCATATTTGTAATGTGCACGATATTATCGACTCTCTTAATCCGGAGTTCATGCGTGTTCGGTGTCCCATACGTGTAAAGAAAATGGTGTCTCTATGACTTGGCTACGAGGATTACAGAATACAATCCATGCCCACCGATGCCGAAGCTCTTGTGGGCGCCACTACGAAGTGTACCTCTACTACTTCTTTGGGTGGTGTCATGTTCACGACGATCGCCGGAGACGTCATCTTTCCGCGCATCGTGTGGATTGCTAAGCGATTGTCGCCAACCTTGATGACATCGACCTACGGTGAGGATCTGCGGTCCTAGCGGACACCTACCGTGGTTTGTGCGATGCATGCCAGCGCGACTTACAGGGCACTATTATCGGATGCCCGCAACTCCTTGGATGTGGAGTTGGGAGTACCTTCCGGTCTCTCACGAGGTACGACGAGGTACTACCGTTGTCGTAGATGATGACACGCCGAGGCCACTCGCCCTACAATGGGGCACCGTTGGATGCACGCCCGGCTACGATGGTCGCCGAC
Organism: Otatea glauca; assembly: GCA_036346275.1. NCBI lineage: Eukaryota > Viridiplantae > Streptophyta > Magnoliopsida > Poales > Poaceae > Otatea > Otatea glauca. The sequence goes on along the minus strand of CM070712.1, from coordinate 44,411,774 downwards.
GGGTGACCACGCGAGCTACACGTGTGTTGTCGCCGACGTGGACTTGCTGACCGCAGATCATGTCAACTGGGATCCATGGACCGTGCAACGAGCCGAAGAGCTTGCGGCGCGCACCGTATCTCTTCGTGTTGCACGGCCGACCACTACCGTGGATGACTACGTGCTTCCTCTTGTACATGAACGTGGTCGAGGTCTACTCGCTCGAACGGATCCAGAGGCAGTTCGGGTGGCGGCAGCCAGTCCCTGTTCCAGCATCGCGGGACGCCGGGAGCTCTCATGGGTATGCATTTAATTTTTTTCAATATTTTCCCTGTATATGAAAATTTTAGAATCTTACGTCCTTGCAATTGTAGGAGAAGCACGAACGGCGGCGCGGCCGCATCGAATCGGACCGTCATCCACGCTTCGCACATTACACGATGGATGGAGCGGCGCCAGAGGTTGTCCATCCTCCGGGCCATATGACCGAGGAATATGACAACTACCTTAGATGGTACCGGCCCGCACGCGCCCCACTTTATTGAGTGAGGAGGTCGACGAACCGACCATGGACTATCAGAGGACCGATCTCGACAAGTCCATATTTTGGTACGCCCAAAACCGTACTAATGCCTTAGTAAATTTATTTACCTAAGTTCTAATACCCGTTACGCCATGCGACGCAGGAGGCATCGGAGCTATATACCAAGCGGATCAAATTGCGGCCCAAGCGCAGCGCTTCTAGCTCCTCGTCACCAAAGAATCGGATGAGGCGGTACCTCGCGTCGTGGGGTCCCGATTCCTCTCGGCGATCCGTCGTCTTGGAGGACCTTCACGTCCTTCCGCCCGTAGCTACGAAGATGCTCCCATAGATCCCGCCGTAGCTCACGAGCAAGGCGGTCATGCACCACCGTCCCTCCGGTCTTGATCGCCGACGACGCCGGACGTCGTGCATCCACGCCCCATGCACCGAGCCATTCCTCGCGACGTCGTTCGTCCCCATTGAAGTACCGGTGAGGCCTTCAGACAACATGACGGCGACTCGGTCCTTCGCATCACCGAGGTACCCCATTTATCGCACTCGCCGGGACGGACGTCGATCACACACAGGATCGAGCGAGGCGGAGATTTCGATTTGACTTCATGTCCGCCCCTACCTTCACTCTTGGGCTGCTTGGTGTGCGACCACATGGACCTCCTCCCTACGAGGCGGGACCTCACAGAGCGGCGGCCGAGCGTCTGCGTCGGCTCCCTAGGGACGGAGGATGCAAGTGCGTGGTACAACCAGATCCACGCGAGCGGAAGGCAATACACATTCAGTAGGGCTTCCTTCCCAAGACGAGCATTTGACGTCTGCGGCCAAGCCTGAGAGAGGCATGGGCCATCACAGTCGCGGATGAGGCGCACACATGCCCTGCAGATGTACACCCTGAGGACTTGATCGGAAGACAGGGTGGGCGACGCCGAGGAGGCAGCGATGATTTTTATAGCTGTGTGAGTCAGATCGATTACTTTAACCTAGGTATGTCGTGTAAATTAACTATTGTATGGTCGATTTGAAATACAATGTTGCCCTTTCGCATTCAAATGTTCATATCTTTTGCTAGGATGGTCGAAATAAAGTGAAATTAGTTTCTAAATTTAAGTTTTGAAATGATGAATTTGAATCTGAAATATTTTTATGTTGCGTGCAGAAAAATATTTTTATTGATTTGAATTGTAGGCTCTAAATGTGAGTTGCGAATGAAGTATACTCTCTGTTGATCCTTAAATCTTGAAATAAATACCATAGTATCTTGCAACCATATGTACTTCTTTTCTCGTAAAAATATTTAAATTTGAAAGCATTTTGAATCGATTATGGATAGTTGAAACTATAATGAGTAAGCCTTTTCGTCAATCGAGAAAAATATCTCGCCCTAATGCAAAAGTAAAAGAGAAAATATCGAGTTTAGTGTATATACTACCATATTACGTATAATTATTTTAATTAAAACTTGATTTGCATCCGAATCGTACTTAAGCAAAACCCTAATCGACAACGTCGTTGAAATCTCTTGTATGGAGTTTTCATGAGTTTGTGTCGTGTGTAAGAAATAAAATAATTTGAAGTTTACGTTTAAGCAGATATAATGATTGTTTGTAAGCTATTCCGTGACTATTTCCCTTTGCATGGGTATTTCACGGGATGCCTAGGAAGGCTTATATTACCATGAAAAGATGCCACGAGTAGTGAATTATGCTCAAGAAGCTCGAGCGATGGTAGCTAATTGACTTACAATCTACTTCACTAGAATAGCTACCGATTACAACAAGGATAGCCACGCACACAATCTTCTCCAACCATTTCACATTATCTAAAAGGCGGTCCATCTTGAACATCGGCATGTTCGAGATTCGCTCGAGAATAGGGTCCATCCTCTCCATAGTAGGATGCATCCTGCGTGGTCTTGTGGTTGTTGCACGCTCCACCGAGGTGTGCAATGTGTCCGCCTTTGGAAATATTGGCACCTGCGACCTACGTGATGAGGTTAACATGCTTTTAGGCCGTGCAAACAAATGAGATCTCCGCAAGGAACTACACAACTCCAACCGGAAAAAGGAGCAAGCGAACTTCTAACTACGGAGAAAAAGGGCATTTGTAGAACAACCGCCGTTATTTGCCTCGGTCTTTGGAGTAGAACACATTAGCTTGCACATGGCAATTAGGACAATCGACTTGCCTTGCGTGGCAAGCGCCACAGGCCCTCCGATTTCTGAGCTCGCCGTTTGAGACATGGTCTTTGGAGGCAAGGAATGGGATGAGGATGAGGATATGTGAATGGGTTGAGGAGGAGGATATGTGCAAGCGGAGCTGATACGAAGACCTACTTATAGAGGCGATGCACACTTTGTCGTCGAGAGGCGCGACCGATGTTTTGGATTCGGTTTGGATAAAATATCGTTCATGCGGAAAGCGAAATTTCGCGAAATCGGTAATTCGGACAAATCTCGTCCGAAATTCAAATCAAATTTTGAATCCGGTTTTTTTCTATCGGAAATGCCGAATTTGGCGAATTGGCGAGATCTCGTAGAAATGGCGAAATTTCGCCGATTGACCAATTTTACACCGCCCGATGTAACGCGCTCACGGCCGCCACTTGTGCGGACTGCGCCCCCACCTGGGCCCCTCGCCGCTGCGCTCGCGGCTCTGCTCGTCGCCACGCCGCCTCAGCCCCCTACGCCGCGCTTCGAATTGGGACGGGGAATCTCACGGCGATTATTGGTACATGCCAAATCACCCATGTGAGAGCATCTAGGCCCTCTATTCTTTTATTGTACTTATTGTAGGTTTTGGTGTCGATGATCAAGTAGCGCATGTACTTATTTACGGTTGAGGCGCTCAAAGATCCTAAGTTGTAAATTTCAACCGGCGTACATCATGTCATTTGGACCGCTATTTTCGGTGCAGTCTTTGAGAATTATCCTTACCGGCGCACACCATGTGCGCAGGACCAACTTTTCGATGCAGTCTTTGAGATTTCTTTTCAATCACATTTAACAAGTGTTCATCGGACAAATATAAATTATTTCTTCTATTTTAGTCCGACATAAGTTATTTTCACTTCAAATATAATTACGGTCTATATTAAAGCGTCAAAAAATTAAGTCTCATGCGAATAGGATGAGTAAGCTATTCTGATGATTCATCTAAGCGGTATGACTGTCACCCATTACTAAAGCTGCACGACTAGTCACCCATCATCGTAATGCGCACGACTGTTGTGTAATCGTCTTTACAAAGCTGCTCTGGCTATTTTCTCTGCGTGTCATGCGATCGACCAATTTCAAGCCTACCGGCGTGCCCAAGCTCCCGAGGGCCACCACGTGTACGGACTGCGCCCCACCCCACCGGCGGCCGTGTAATTTTTCCTCGCTTTCCGTGATCGGCGACCACGTAATTTTTCCGATGGCATGGTGCTATTTCTTAATCGGTAGCTTGTGGGGAGGCGGGGCAGGGCATTTCTTGGAAGCGGCGCGCAGCGTGGTGCATGATTGCTTTTCGATCCGACTAGACTACACACTACGGTGTTGTTTTGCAATCTGTCTGTAAGCTTACTTTCCAACACTTAGTCCATACACCACTCCTTGAGTCTATAAAAGGCAAAGCTGCGAGCATATATCCACAGCTCCCACTCACACTTATTCACCATGGCGGGATCCTCTAGCGAGCATTTTGTGGACACGATATGAGCAGCGTAGCTCTCCATCACACGTTGAAGGTTACGCGTGGTGGGAAGGATGATCCATTCAAGGAGGAGAACCTAAGTAAAGTGGTGTCCAAATTGCAAGAGTGGCGCCCGACATTGCGGAGGCAAACCTTGACAACATCTGGCCTGAACCTTGTGACCGTCGACGACCTGAAGACGCACTTGCAATGGTGGTGTCAAAGGTATTTCAGGGTGTGCGAACTAGCGAGCACCCTTCTTCTCTGAGTTTCTCTACAAGATATTACAAGGTCGATGCTACCCGATCGGTATGCAAAGCATATTAAGGTTAGTTATTTCACATTTGTTCACCTTACTAATCTTTTGTGCATTATACATAAGTTCACTACTTCACATGTTAGTCTTACGTGTTAGTCATTCCCGGAGGATGAAGAGTTCTTTGAACAAAGCAATCCACGAATTCTTAGCGATGCATATGCTCTTGGCGGGGTATGATGCTGGATGGCACGAGAAGACGCAAAGCGGATCTAACGGGAGGGTAGAGATCGACCGATCTTCTTTGCATCGGCAAGTTCAAGAGGGCGTGCAACCACCAGGAGAGGGCATGCTCGTAACTATGCAAATGGCGATGATGATGATGATGGCGATTTCGTTTCACCTCCACCTTGGCGTTCAAGCAATATCGGAAGAGGCCGTTCAAGCACCCGAGGAGGAGCATGCTCTAACTATGGAAATGGCGATGATGATGACGATTTCGTTTCACGTCGCCTTGGCGTTCAAGCACCACGGAGGGCTTGCTCCTAAATATGCAAATGGCGATGATGATGATGATGATGATTTCGTTTCACCTCCACCTTGGCGTTCAAACACTATCGAAAGAGGTAGTTGAAATATGAATGTATCTAAGTTTGTATCTCGGTTTAATAATTAGAGTTGAAAAATCGATCACGAAATACTTCCACAAAAATTAAATTTCCTCCCAAAAATAAATTTGAATTTTTATTGTTCTAGCACAGCGCGTATAATTTTCCTCGCGATTAGTTAATTGCGAAAAAATATAAGCAACGAGGCCAAAAGGTCAAAGTTTCCTGCCATTGCGCTCGGCTCCTGCCGCCACGCTTTGCCCGGTCCCCAGCGCCGTAGCTATGACTGGCGACAGTGAATCTCATGGCGATCATGAAAATATTGTGATTTGCATATAAAACTCGCTAGCAAAATAACTCTAAAACAAACACGCACGACGTGTCACCCTCTGTCCAAAGGCGCACGACCTTTCACCCTCTCGCCGAAAGTTGTGGCGTGCGTCGTCTAATCGCCCACTCGAGAAAGCATGCGGATGGACAACACAAGGGTGATTTGACATGACCGTGAGGTACAATAAAAATTTCGACGACTTAAAGAAAGCTGGCGTCTTGTATTACGAAGATGACAACACATGAGTGATTTGACAAGACTAGTAGATAAAATAAATTAGGAAAAACAACTTAAGAGAAAGGCGGCATCGATTTATTTCAAATTTGGCAACAAAAGAGTGATTAAACATGATACATTGGGGACAGAGAACATTTCACACATAATCAAAGCCAAATGACTACATCTTGGGTGGATTGGGGCACCTCCTACGGTCGTGTCCGGGTTGTTTACATAACTTGCATTTTCGCAAACCGTCCACCGCATCGGTAGCGTCCATGTCACCTTGCAATCGGTGCCCGTGGCCTCCCATGTTGTGTGCGTCTAGTCGCGGGATATGGTTTCAGTTGGGCCTTCCATAATCTTGTAGTTCGCTCCGTTGTGAGCGAACTCATCTTTGGGCGCCATGTGTTCTTCAAAGCAAGCGCGGTGTAGTAAGGCGAGATGAAGCTGCGATGCATCGTTCCCACCCATGTCGCGACATGCGGCGAAAGATGGGAGCACGGAATGTGTTGAAGCTTGGCTTGTTGCACGCAGTGTCACTTGCTCGCTTCTGGCGACTTGTTGCGGTGTCCCCGCGAGATACCGGATGCATGTCTGCGCTTGCACATGACCTCAAATTTATTCGTTCCCAAGTCATAAATCCTTGTGCGGTGGAAGTCGCCTTCTTCCTTCTCTCATGAGCATCTTCTCCACTCTGGGTGTGTGCGTGGTGATGCGCCTCGGCGCATCACCGCGATCTCGAAGTAATCACCGCCCGATAGAATGTGAGCTCAATGATTGAACACAGCGGAAGAGCGCGCACACCCTTGAGGGCGTTGTTGAATGCCTCCGCTATGTTCGTTGTCATCACGTTGTACCTATGATGGTGTATGTCACCTTGTATGGAAGTGAATACAAGGAGGTGAAATGATTTGCGTTAAGTTATGGTTCGTCCATACCTCGCTCCGTTAGGTGTCGTGGAGTAGCGCCACCGCTCTCTGGCTTCCCGCGATCCTTTGGTGAAGGTGGGCGAGTTCGAGAAACCACGATGCGCCTTCCACCATTTGCGAACGGAGTTCTTTGCTCACAGGATTGGTCGTCTTCCATCATCTTAGTGTGGTCTCGTGCGGTGCGTCCATATCGCGTTGAACTTGTGTGCTTGGTTCTGCGGGCACATAGCTTTGAATCTCTTGACCGGGGCCTTGTTCTTGTACCTTGTGTGCGAGTTCGCACCAAGGTGGCGCATGCACCATCTTCTCTCAACATCGGGCGGCTAGTGTGCGAGGGCGTCTTTGTCGTGCATGACATCCAGCGCGTGGAGGAGGCCTTTGTTCCTATCAGAGACAACGCATACGCGCTCCGGTGCACCGACGACCCGGCTCTTGAGTAGAGTTAGGAACCACAACCGGTGTCATTGTTCTCGCTCTCGGCGAAGCGAACGCCATGGGAGGATTTGGTTATTTGCATCGCGCCAGTGCGATCGGTCGGCGTCGTGGAACTTCCACTTAGGAATGTCCGCCCACGCATATGGTGGTCTACAATACGAATGCTTGATGCATTGACCGAATGACGAATATCCTAATTAGGTACCGGTCCGCGGTGCGGACCCATCTTCTAGTATAGCGGGCTCATCGGCCGCTGCGAAGCCGAGTGCCGGGTTCGTCATGGCGATCTTCTCAGTAGCGACCTAGGGGCATAGTTGAAAGACTCCTTGAATCCCCAAAAGCATCTTCAATGCCTTACGCCGCTCTCAAGCCGTATGGTGCGTGATGACCATCCCGGTTTAGCTGGACCTCCTTCATAATTTTTGAGAGTCATCCCTATGTCGCTTCCAACGATGGACACGAGGATCCGGGCTACAAACCTCGCATCCACAAGTTGGTTCATGTTCCTTACGAACTCCTCCGCACGCGTATGAGGCCTATTTCTACTTATGACGAAGTAGTCTTCATGCTTGGGTGCGTGAACCCGTACAAAGAAGGGACAATCTGGGTGCCGTGCACCTAACCTCGTCGAGGAGGGCTCCGACAGGAGGCGAGTGTGCTCCGTCTTGTCATGGCGGCATAGTTGCTAAGAAAGTGAATTGCCTCCGACTTGTTATGGAACCGTTGTCCGGTTTGGACATCGTTCAGGAGTACCCCAGCGGATAAATTCTTGTAATCCGTGAGGTACAATCCGGTGACCGATGGCCTGAAGTAATGTATAGCCGGTGTTGAGTCATCATTGTCTGCCGCTTCTTCATCCCCTTCGCCGTCTTCATCATCCATGCATTCCCCATCCACCTCCGCGCCTCATCTTCTTCTTCACCTCCCCGATGCCCCTCCTCTACAATTCTTTGGTTCGGGTGGTGCATGTAATATGTCATGTTCTCTTGCTCGGGAGGTAGAGGCCTCCTCTACGGGTGGTCGTGGCAATATCTCCACGTATACTCCTATCTCAAAATTCTCTTCACCCGCTTTGTGGACATACAAAGCCCACGCGCTTTCATTAGTAGCGGGAAGAGCGTGTACACAACCATCGGTGTTGGGGACAAACCGTGGGCGAACCCCATCGAAGCGAACTCAGTGCGTCTCAAGATTCACCTTGATGAAGCGATGACATGTGATTTGAGTGCGCGAGTTCGTTCGGGTGGCTATTGTGCTATCTATGTGTAGACGATTATCAATGCTCACCACTCTCCGTGCAAGACTACGGGCGTTCTCGAAATAAATTTTAAGCGGCATGTCCATCTGTAGCAAATATCGCACTATTAAAAGACATTTAGACGGTATATATAGACAAACTTGAAAATTTTATTCCTAAATACATGTTATTAGTAGCGATTTGAATTTTAAACCGAAATTTGATTTTTTTGGCGGATCGACCGGGATTATATCAATAAGTTCTCGAAGTGATCTTCAATGATGATGTTTGAAAAGGTTTATTTTTGGACTTCTTGGCATTTAGTGAAACACTCTCAATTTGAAAAAATTGAGAATGCATTTTCATGCTATGAAAAATTTATGGGAGTATCATAAGATATGTAGGATAATACATAAAATTTATGAAAAATTTAACATCATTTGTTATGTTTTAAAAATAAAAATCGAAGCAGAATAAAAATCAGTTCACGCCGGACCACTTGGAAGTGGTCGTATACTTCCGTTCACGCGGACCACTTGGAAGTAGTCGGCGTGAGCAGCTTTGCGCGGACTACTTCAAGTGGTCGGCGTCAACAGCTTTGGCGGACCACTTCCAGTGTGGTCCGATTTTTATTCTGCATTTCGATTTTTATTTTTAAAACATAACAAATGATGTTAAAATTTTCATAAATTTTATGTATTATCCTACATATCTTATGATACTCCCATAAATTTTCATAGCATGAAAATCTTTCTCAATTTTTCCAAATTGAATGAAAAACCGGTTCAACGCGGGACCGATTTTTAACATAAGACAAGTAGTCGTGAAAACTTAGGTAAAAAACAGAACATTTAAAACTTTGTTCTAAATGCAACTAGCATGATTTCAAGGTATGATTTTGAGTCATTTCCACTACACTTAGGATTAAATCAAGATCTCAATTATGGTGTAGCAGCGAGTCCTCCGGCCATTTGGGCATACTAGTTGTATGTGATACTAGTTGTACTAATATTCTACTTATCATAGTTGTATTATAACAATATCACAGTAATATTCCTAAATATTAAAAACTAACTTTGTGTGAAGTCATGTGAAGATCGAAAACCTCTGCCAACTTGCAAAATCACCTTCCTGGAACGTACCTGTGAAATGGGGAACCCGAATTAGTTAATTCATAGAATGAAGATAGCTCAGAATAAATTCCTACAAAATATTAACACCGATAATTCGCCATTACTTATGCTATGTTCTGTTATTTTATGTGCGGGTAGTTATTCAAGCATGAAGATTTGTCCATAATACACTACAACATCCATAATATACTATTACTCATGAAGATTTGTAACTAACCTTCGAAAGTTGTACCAAAGATCAATAAAGCACGAGCAATGTACCAATAAATATTCCTAAAAATACGCAAAATACAAATCCCAAATGAAGTACTTGAAAATTTTTAGACTTTACGAAAATTTTAACAAACTAAACAAACGAACTAATCTCCGTCTTGCGCTCTCGGTTACGCTTTGCTCTCTACTACTATCTTGTGAATGCATTGCCGCTCTGCGTTCCTCCGATTTATATCGAGAAAAAGTGCTAATGAGGGACATCGACTCGACTGTCTTTGCTTTCGGTCTTTGGGCGCATGCATCCGGCCGCCAAAATACCAATAATCATGAGCCACGCCAACCAATCGAGGCTAGCCCGTCTTTCACTAATTATACTTTTCACTAATCATTTTACTAATTGTACTTTTCTTGATTATACTTTCTACTAATTATTTTACTAATTATAATTTTTACTAATCGGCATGTACTTTGCACTAATCATCGCATGCACTTTTGCCTAATCAAGCATGCATGCATGCATGGAATCTTGGCCTTCGAGACCAATCGGCATGCATGCATGTCACTTTGTGTCTAATCGCGAGGAATGCATGTGAATTTGTGCGAGTAGCTTAACCGGATTTTGAAAAACCGGGTATGGGGCCACCCCATACCCGGTTTTGAAATTCGGTATGAAATGAACCCCATACCCGAATTTCAAAATCCGTATGGCTTAGGTTACGGCGTCTCGGGTATGGTTAGGATTTTTGATTCGGGTATGGTAGGGTTTTTCGTAAATACACAAACATGTTGTATCATTCTCTAATTTCTGACAGTATTTTGTACTGTATTCAAAAATTTCTATGGCGGAGGGGAGCAGGAGACGTGGTTTGTAATGAGTATTTTCTCGGAGTCCTGTGAATCACCCCTTCCCGGGTGCCGTGGCGGAGGGAGATTCCTGAATCACCTCGCTGTCTGTCTGGTGGGCACCGCGCAAAGAACAGCCAGCCATGCCGTCCCTCTCTGACGGCGCGTTGATCGTCAACTGTCGTGGTCGTGGCCGACGAAGCGCACCAGACTCTTGGCTGCCACAAGCCACTCTACGCGGACGCGGACGCCACAAGTTCTCTTTGCCTTTATTTGAGATTTTCCTTCAACTTAAAAACTAAATTCTAAATAAAGAGATTGGTTTAACTGGGCTTTTTTAAAAAAATATATGTGTCGATGTTCAGGACCTTGAGTTCCTTAACTGAACTTACGAAAATATAAATATGAGCTCTTAGCAAACAAAATAAGAAAAATAGTATACGAGGGAAAATTGACTCAGTCAGAGAAATTTTCTAACACCAATGCAAACAGATGGAGTAGTGGATTCTAAACCTGGATTGTACTGCACTGATGTAAATCTTGGAAGTTGGTGCTAAGGTTAGGAAAATTAAACATTTCTTTAGCTAAATATCAGACTATAGCGTCTATAGGTGGTGCTAAGGGTTAAAGTAAAAATAACTAACAATGATCTTGTAGAGAGAGGTGATATATCCATCTTAGCACATAATTTAGATGTTAAGGAATTTACATGCTCTTAAACCATACCTGCGGACAAAGAATGTGAAAATTAACAAAAGATAATTAGGATTTGTAAAACTCGTGATGTTCCCAGATCAATATGTGAGGTGTAGATTGTCTTTTTGAGAGTAGATATTGCGTAGGACATGCTGGAAAGTATAGGACTCGATGGCTATGCCTGCTTATTGATACTGGAGAATTCTCTTGGTTCGATGAATGTGCCGTGCGCATTGGATTCCTTTTAGCTATGCGAGAGGAAGGCGCGCCTTTTTGACGGACATTGCTGTTGTTTCTGGTACGCCACAAGCGCAGCAGGTTGGCCATGTTCTTTGGAAACCCGCGGCATTGCTCAAGAAAGGAGTTTTGTGCGTGGAACACAACATAAACTTCAACCCTGAAACACAAAAGTACACTTGCGCAGCTGAATGTGTGAAACACCGAACGATTATAAAAGACTCGATTCTTCTTTTTTTCTTCTTTAGTAAATGCGAGAGTTCATAGCTAAAATTAAAAATATATATATAAAAGACTCGATGAGAGCTTAATTTAGATAAGATATGAAGCAGAGGAATTGAGATCCAATGCAGTTCTATCAGGACTGCAGCTTACGCAATTGCACGTGGTCCATTAGATTAAAATATAAAGATCAAAATCTTCTGAAAATACCGTTCGAAATCACTTTCGTTGACCGGATCAGACGACGTTGAGATCAGGAACTGCTGCACAGATCCTTTTCGAAGCAAAGAGCATTGGGGCTGCTGGGTTATGGCATTTGTCTCCACGCCAGCCCGCAGGCTCCCACTGCACGCGGCAAGGAAGTCCCCTTCCCCGTGCTTCGTTCTGCCCGGCCAGCCAGTTCTGCACAAAAGTTAGCGCACACACGAAGAAAGCAGTGTCTTTAGTCTTTACATTGCATGCAACTATACTACAAAATGTAGCAGAGTTTTACTGGCACATGTACTGCATGTTACAGTAAATGTAACCGACTAGTTAATGACAAGTACCCGTAGTAGTAGTCGTAGTTGCCTTAATTTGCCCAATGCATTACAATTTAGTAAATAAGCTACCAAAATGTTGGCTATTGCTGTGATAATATGACCCCTTTTCTGTATTACAGGGATCGAAGAAATCATGATCTTTCAGGATCGCTCCCGACAGCATTGAAAATTTGACCAGGATGAAAACCATGTAAGATTGACATAAATTAAACCATGTGAACCAAATGAATGAAAGGGCTAGGTATTCCGTCTAATTTTGCCCCTAAATTTTGTCTGCAGCTATCTCAGTGGAAACAAACTCTCAGGGCCCATACCTGACTTAAGCAGCATGCACATCTTTACTGCATTGTAAGCTCAATGCATGCCTGACTTGTTCTTGAACCATTCATTCTAGGATTGTTCTCCTTCATGCTAACTTTCCTATATTTTAAAGGCATCTTTATGGCAATCAGTTCAGTGGAGTGATCAAACCATCACTGGGAAAAGTCAACAACCTAAAGGAGCTGTAACTATGCAAGTACTCAATCTCTTTTTGTGGTGTTTATCAGACAATAAATATTCCTTACTTTCTTTGCTCTGGACAATGATAGATACCTGAGGCTTAATAAAATCCTGCTCCGCTTCTGCTGCCAGCCGGGTACGCATCCCATCCACACATGGATGGCAATCCTTGCGAAGTCCTCACGCCGTGCCTGCAGCACTTGTACCGTTGCTCACGATTTCAACGGCCGTCCAAGCACAACAAACCTGATACTTAGGGGTGAAAACGGAAACGGAATTTTCGACCGTTTCGAAGAAAAAGGAAACGGAAGTCTTTTTTCGGAAACGGAAAAAGTCGGTACGGAAACGGAAACGGAATTTTTTTGTCGGAAACGGAAATGGAATCGGAAATTCCGTATAAGCAAAATCGGAAATTCCGTCGGAAACTCGACCCATTTGACCCAAAAAGGAGAAGGGAGAATTTATATTTATTTTCGAATTAAAATAATTTCAGAAATACAAATGGCTTTATAGAAAATACCAAATAGAGTTCAAAAATTCCAAAAAAATCTCAAAAATACTTTGGAACATTTTGAACCTAGGAAAATTATTTCTAGCATATTTTTGGCTTCATTTTTCATGAATAAATTAATTATATAAATCTAAAAAATAGTAAAATGGCATTTATAAACTCCAGAAAATCCAGGATAAATCTTAGAAAATCATAAATGAACATTGAACAATAATATGCAAATTTTAGGGCACTACATTTTTATAGTTGGAGGGGCAAGAGGATGTCGATGATAATGATATGGAGAAGGATATGATGGTTTGATCTGAAGGACAAATAGCGAGCCTTCAACTGACAAACCTGAGAAAAAACTTTCTAGTGATACCGGTGAACATAACATTGTTTTTGTATCCACCTTTGTGATGGAATGAGTTACATTGTTTTTGTGGTCATATATATTGTGATCATGTATTACGTTCTTGTGGAATTTTCCACTTTCGTTTCCGTATCCGTTTCGTTCCGTTCCGCATCCGTTTCGATCATTATTCGTTTTCGTATCCGTTTCCGGGGTTTCCGATTCCGTTTCCGTTACCGGTAAAAGATATGGAAACAGAAACAGAACGACCATTTAACCGACCATTTCTATTCCGTTTTTCATCCCTACTGATACTCATATATCCACGTTGCTTGCCCCCGAAACATCAGGATCGGATGTATTACGTTCCTACGGCAACTCCAAACTGTTCGATCGTGGTATCAAACGCTCATCGTTGTCGATTAGAGCAGGCGACAGTGGCCTATGTCGCGCATATACGGCTTGTATCCGTGATTATCTGCTTATAACCGGGTGTAATGGTGCGTGATTGATGGGACGGCTGGAGTTCTACGCTTTTTCCGCCTCCCAAAACATTTTTTTTTTACAAAACTACCTTTACGTACAAACAAATTTACAAAACTAATTTTCTCTTCGACCGTGAAAATAGTGGTGTCACATGCCGTGCTCTCACGTACAATCCACCTCGTTGGTAGCACAACAGATAACTAGTAGGTCGGTAGGTCCTTTTATCGAGGAAGTGATCACTTAAGTGACTAAATTAAGTGTTGATGGACCTCGTATCAACCAATGGTATATATTGTAGGAAATTGGGTTTTAACTAAATTTCTAAAAAAAAAAAGATTTACTGGACCAATTAGATGGCAAAGTCTATCTGATCGAGCCAGCCCAACAGGCTAAGTGGAATGGGCTAAAGCACTGTTTGGTACTCTAGCCCTAGAATATTGAGTCAGAGAAAGAGGGGGGGGGGGAGGACGGCGGTGACCACGTCATGGGGGTGTGGCTTCCCAGCGTGCAGTGATGGTTAGCGGCTCCTCCGACGGATGTTACTCCTTCTCCTTCCGTGCTACTTAAAAAACATATTCATGTTTCTTCTTGAGAGAGAGTGAAGAACATCATTATTTTTCCTCTCTTTTCTAATTTATAATCCATCTTCGGTTTCTCTTTATGCCTCGATTGTCGAATCTTTGTGATAACCGTGCTTGCTTATACGGTTGATTCAATTGCGTGGTGGATTTGGTGCTTCGTGATTTGTTGTCTTTTATGTGGAGCAAGTCCTTTTGTGGCTTGCTATTCTTGGTCAACGTGGTCTATTCCTGTCAAGAAAAGAGGATTCTGTGACTCTGTGTAGCTTTGGTTGCATCTCGGAAATACTCGGAGAATTGACTCACTTGGTGTTTTGCGACATTGTATCTCCGAAAGCTTTGTCAGTAGCAACGATATTGATATTGTTTTCTAGGATATCGTCTTTGACGAGTATTGCATGTTACACTGACCATAAGTCGATAGTCTATTTGTATATTTGATCTTCTATCATGTACTTATATTGTGCAAATGGCTAGATAATCATGCTCATGTCTCTGTATATTTCAAATGGCAATATTTTTCGCTGGTTATTTATTAAGTTTGGGATAGAAGTATTGAGTAAATTGTTAATATCGCATTTACTACAACACTCACAGCGTGGTATTGGATGTGCTGCCGAACAACAAGAGCTTGGCAGGTCAGTGGGCCTTATCGTTGCTAGTATCTTGTCGGCTGCTTTTATGATGGGGAACGTATGGGATATAGTTAAAAAAAAAATCGATCGAGGGTAACGAAAAAAAAGCGATAACTTCCGAGCGGCTGTCCCTCCGGCGTGGCCCATCCCGCCGAATGAGACGAGACGAACCAAACGCCGGCCATCGTCACAAAACCAGGACGGTCGCTGTCATGTCCTGGCCCCACCGCACACTGTTCTCTTGCCGGAAAAGATCGGCAATGGCAAGATTTTTTTCTTTGCGTCGCTGGCTCGCTGCTGCCTTGACTGTGCAGAATACAAATATTTTTATCGTTAAATAATGCGATGCTGCTTCCCTGGGTCAACGTTGCAGTGGACGGCAATACGGCATGCTGGGCAAGGCAGGCAGGCAGTCGGGCACGGATAGGTGTGCCGTGATCGATGTTAGCTTGTTTTTTTTTGAAGGGTTGATCGATGTCGACTTTGGAGATAATCTTTATCTTTACCCTGCGTATATATTTTTTAAAATCTAATCTTTCGTATATATTTTTACAAAAATATTCTCCTAAGACGCAACAAACAATGTATATCTCCCACCGCATCCAGTAGAGCGAAAAATACTCGGCTTTACTAAAACACGGGCATGGTATGGCGGTCCGTGCAGTGGCGAATCCAGGATGAAAGTAGAGGTGGGGTTATGTCGAAGTTCTAACTCAACATACGCATACTAATGATACATCTACCGATATATTGCCAACCAAATTACAAATTCATCATATTAAATCAGAGAGACAAAAATATCAATCAGGCATTAGAATATAGACTTGGGGTAATAGAATACAAAAAGCAAACATCAGTTATCACAACAAAAGTCATTCAGGCATGAGGCATTGCATTGAGGCTTGGGGTAATTTTTTTATACCGAGCAAAGCAATCAGTGGCGCTAGCGAATTAGTCTGGCTCTAGTGTCCTTGTCCTAGCAATCAATACGAAGCTGAGAGGCTCCTCGTCCTCGGTCACTCTTCCTTGCCGATCGCCTCGGTTCCTATCTGGGCTCTAGCGATGCGCGTTCGGCCGCCGGCTGGACGGAGTGAGCCTTGGTTTCTCTCTAGGCTCGAAGATCGTGTTAATTGCCGGCCAGAGCGGTGCTCATTGCCGATTCCTCTCCTTTGGTGATGCACATTTCGGCCGCGATCGCACGTGCAATGGTGCATCGCTGCGCGAGCGACACCAAACACTTTGTTTATCTATCGAACTCTGGTCTTTGCGCTACTGATAAAGGATGCCGAGCATCTTATGCGGATGAAAGCCCATGAGAGTAAAAGATCCCATGACTAATTTTGATGACTCACTTGTCTGACAGTATTGTTTTCTACTTTTCTTATTACATCTTACTTCCAGTTGACTGTTACTAAACCTACCGATTTGCCGTCATGATGCCACGTCTCTGCTTCTTTCTGACGTTGAGGATACTAGAGGAGGGAGATTCGACTAGCCGAAGGTGGGGCTGACGCCCCAGCCGGCCCTAATGATGGATTCGCCCTAGGTCCGGGCAGTATGAGAGTGGGCATGAGCACGAGAGGTCTCACCGCCATGCCTGACCAGTGTGGAAGGAATCCTCACGGAAGTGTGTCCTCCCGCGCTGTTGGAGAGTCCGACAGTTTCTGTGATCTCAGGCACGGCAAGAAATCATATCGCCTATCGTATCTTTCCAGGTAAGAGAGTGTATTTTTATAAAAAATATGTAGATTTATAAAAAAATAATATACATTGATAAGTGATGAGAATCGTGGAGCACCGATCGCATCAACAGGGTCCACAGTGCGCGCAATGCCGCATCAAGTCATCAATGTCAACTAGCCTTTGCACCTGAATACGTGACAGATCACATCGCCGACCTTGCCACAACCAAACAAACTGTTTGCACAACGCATCACGCAAATAGGTTACGGAATCGATAATACGAGGTCGTCTTCTCGCGTGGACATGCTTCACTGGGTTATTTCTTTCCTCACTTACCTTTCTTCTTAATAGCTTTCTCGTTTTGACACTTGGTAGTACATTTTTTATCCTATTTTTCTTCTTTATTTCTTTTCTCTTAAACTCTAAAAAATTTATTTCCAAATATTTTCTTCAGTTTTTGAATAAAAAGTACTTTTACCCACTTTAGAAAGCTTTGAACCGAAAGTTTTTCGAGGCGAAACTTTTCGAATCGAAAGTTTTTTAATACAAAGCTTTGGAATCGAAAATTTTTAAATTGAAAGTTTTTTAAACTTCCCGTTCTAAAATTTCCTCATTTGATTTTTTTCTGATTCGAATTTTTCCGGTTGAAAATTTTCTAGTTGAAAGTACTCAATTTGAATTTTCTCAAGTTGAAAGTTTCCGAATTGAAATTTAGTGATTCAATTTTTTTGAGTAAATTTCACAAAACTATAGTTTTTTTTATATAAACTATCAAAAAATTACAAATTTTAACTTCTATGTCACAAAATTACAGATTTTAGAAGAACTTATTTCACAAAACTATGGATTTCTTGTACAAACTATCAGAAAACTATAAATTTTAGCTTCTATTTTACAAAACTATAAATTTTAGGAGAATTTGTATCACAAAATTACAGGTTTTAGAAAAACTTGTTTTATAAAACTACAGGTTTTAGAATTGACCGTTTTTTTAACGGGTCTGACAGCATAGGCCTACATGACAGTCTCACATGCCCTTATTTCCCGTTTCACTCACGCGTGAGGCTGTCATATGGATCCAGACAGCCAGACCTATTACAAAAAAAACGAGTAATTCTAAATTCGAGTTTTTCTGAATTGAAATTTTTTTAGTTGAAATTTTACTATTTGATATTTATTTATTTATTTTTTGACTCAAAAAATTCTATTTAAAATTTCAAATTTAAAACTTTATTTTGAATTTTTTGTGTTAGAGAGGAAAAAAAAAAGGAGACGGAGGAAATGAGTACGGAGGAGGAAAGAGAGAAGAGTAGAGATGGATAAAGAAGCTGATATCTAATATTCTAAGATAATATTTTTAAATATTTTAGTTTGAAGACAACGTTAAATTGATGGTACGAGTAGGTTAACCAAAGGTAAACTACTAATAGGGGTGAAGACCCCGTTGGGCTGCAGATGCGTGCCCATGTGTAATTCGATGCAGCGGTTGATTGTGCTTTGTGCGACTGAACAGTATTGGACTCGAGGGCACTTGCAAATTACTACACCGATAATCCGATTACCTACGCAACAAATCGCTTGTACGGACATATCTTTGTTGCCATTGCTTGCTCTGTTTATACATTTCAACTGCCATGTACTTCCCACTATCAAGATATCCCCACCACCCACGATGCTTTTGGATGCAGGAACAAAAATATCTCTTCTTCGTATGCAAGCATGAAGGCTTTAAAAAACATAGTTGCAGCTGTACTAAAGAAATTAAGGTCTTATTCGAGGAGATGTAGTTATTCTAAATGTTTTTTTAGATTTATAGGCTAAAAAATAGCTGTAACTTTTTTACAAGAGATCGACAAATAGCTATTTTAGCTTAATAATAAGTTGCAAAAACAGGTCCAGCTTAACTTTTAGTTTTTGGCTTTTGCTAGTTATATATGTCCTCTACTCTATACCAAAAAATATTTACAAACTAAACTATTTAAAGAGTTTACTGACTTTTCAGAAACTGAAGTTGAGGTTAGCTCAAAGCCCGTGCATCCATGAAAACACAACATCTGTCCATAGTGTGTGCCACACTACCACGTGGTAGGTAGGCGTTGGCCCCGCTTGGAATCCTAAATCTTCGAGTGGAAGCAGAGAATTGAGCAATAAGTCACTTTTCTCCTTTTTCAAATCTTTTCCTGGCTAGAGGGATAAGATCATAACCCATATGACAATGTGATATAGGGAGGTTTTAATCCGTTTTGGGGCATTCTAGTTGTAGACTTGGCAGTGTAGCAAGCAGAATTAGTTCTTTAATAGACTAAATTTATTAGTTGAATTAGTTCTGATTTGAGTGATTAGAGAGTTTTAAGATCTTAAAACTATTTATATTATATTTTTAGCAATTTTTAAATATATATCCATTTGTGATCCATGGCAGATGGCACAGTGCATTAAGACCTTGTTTGAGAGGCTTTAAGCCAACTTCAGCTTCTGAAAAGCTAGCAAGCCTCTCTAAACAACTCAACTTTTAAGTGGTTTTTGGTATAATCTAGAAGTCATATATAAAAGCAGCAAGCTAGGTTGGACTTGCTTTTGCAGCTTATTACTAAAGAAAATTAACTATTTTTTAAACGATCTCTCATAAAAAAACTACAAATACTTTTCAACCCAGAAAAAAAAATTTCAAAAAAACTACAACTTCTCAAAATAGACCCTAAGAATTTTCCTATAGCTTTTCAGGGACCCACTCGGATCATGTGCTCTTCTTCGGCCATTGCACGTTCTTCTGTTGCTTGCTGCCTGGAGTTAGGCAGGTGACAATAACTCGAGTTTGAAAGCAGTGGCAAAGTTAGGATGAAAACCGAAGGTAGGTTTAAAGGATTAATCTAAACTAACATAAATATGGTCTTGTACTCACGTACGATCTAAATTCTTACATAAATAGAAAAAATCAAAATACAACAAAGACACGTTGTTAATGGAAAGCGCATTCCCATAAAATATAAATACTCCCTCCAGTCACAAATATTTGTCGTTCTAGGCACAGGTGCAATCAAAATTTTAAAATTGTGATAAGCAATATCTTTTTAAATATTTATATCGGATACATGCAAATTATATGCGTGGATCTGTCTTGAAAAATACTTTCATAATATTAGAATTTTATTGGGTTTTACAAATATATTATAATAAAAATTAGTAGTCAAAACTGTGTTTTGGAGATCGTGTCGATGTCAAAAAGACAACTATTTGTGATCGGAGTGAGTATGATTCTTGTCATCTTACATCAAAATTAGCAAAATTAGTAATACAATAGTAAATTGTAAATAATCACAAACATCAAAATAAGTTGTCTAATTATCTATGCTATACATTGTAATTGATACATACATTGAAATAGCTATGCATATAATAAAGATTAAAAAAATAAAGAAATTTACATACCTCAGAAATCACCTGTCCTTAGCACAGACGCACATAGAGATGGCCACTTGGGCCGTGCCTAACGGGTCGGCCCGAGTCACGCTACTATTGGCACGGCCCGGTCCACCCGTAAACAGGTCGTACCAGCACGGTCCATTTGGCCTGTTTAATTTGAAAAATAGCTGTTTTATAGCGTTGGATGCTTAAAAATCTTGCATTCTCTTCTATTTATTCTCTTGTGGAAATTCTTTTCCTCCTGGTGGTAATTTGGCAAAATTCAAATTAGTTTTGCCAAAAATCCAAAATTTTAAAATTCGGCTTCCGGCTTTTGTCAAGAAATCAAGGTAATAATTGTGATTTAATTTTATATTTTGTTAGTATTTTAAATCACATTTTAGTACTAATAGCGTAACTATTTCTTGCAGTTTCCTTTATGGAGCACGGCGATTTTTTGTCTTTCCCAGCTTCTGATTTTGGGATTTCACCTGAGGAACTTCTTGCATCCTATGATGATCAAGAAGCTGCAGCTGCTGTACCACCCTCAGGCTCTACAAGTGCTACTACGTCGGCAAGCACCAGGGCGAAAAGATCAAGGCGCAATACATCGGGAGTCTAGGAAGATTTCGAGTAGATTTTTGAGACATCGAGGCGGCGTTGAGCGGTGATTGCGAATACTAATAAAAGGATACCCCAACAGCCCAAGCGGCGAGCGGTGACCTCAAGCATATCTCGACCAGCAGCGCGCCGCCGCCGCCGCCGACCGAATCACTGCGAGACCGCGAAGGCATCCGCTCCGGCCAGGCGAGGCGAATCCAGACCGAGACGGCGCTCCGACCCCTCTTGGCGGGCGGGATCTCCGACTCAACCAAACCAAGGTGGTGAGCGCCGAGTGCGCGTGTCGAGTCCTCGCGGCCTACCGCCACGTACCCTCGGATAAGGTCAATCGGGCGACTATCACGAGGCGGTGGCTCCTTCCCAGAAGATCGGTATTTGTAGAAGACAAAGCTTCGGCCCAATCAGCGGTCACGTCTGGCCGGCGCGCGCTCCCTCCGGCGGCACGGCGTCACGCACCTCGGCGTCGGCGTGCGCAAGGATCACGAGAGGCAAATCGCTACTTCGGAAATACCTAACCTCACGACCACCAAGGCTACCAACCCGGCATGGGCAAGGCGGGTGGCGACGATCCACGGGGCGAAGGGCCGGAGCTCCTAGCGTAGGTCACCTCGCTTTCCTCGACTCTCGATGTAACCTGCCCTTCCATACAGTATAAAGGAGGCGGGGCTAAGCGATCGAGGGAACAACGAGCAAGAACAAGAAAGGGAAGCGCTATCAAACTCCTCTCGCTAAGCCATTGGCATTCTCGCTTGTAAAACTTTGTGCGATCATACTGTACCAAGAGTAATACAACACCACCACACACGGCTGGGTAGGGACCTTGGCCGAACGGTATACATCTTGGACTCACGAGTCTAACCATTCGAGAGTGGAGCAGCGTGACCCCTAGACTTACAAATTTTACTTGCCGGCGCTCCAGCAGCGGCGGTTGGCGCGCCGGTAGGGGACTTAGCGCGTCTTCATCACCATCTCCGGATTCCGTTTGTCTCACGATGGCATCCACCCGCTGCGGCGGCATGGCTGCGGCGGGGAACCGGATCGCCGGCTCCTCGACCGCCGTCACCCGGCGGGAGGGCTCACGCTTCGTCCCCGCCGTCTCGGAAAACAGCGCCCGTTGAAGCAGGCGTTCTCTCGGCCAACCGCTAAGCTCCGGCAGGGCGCCCTGCGGCCCGGCCGGAACCGAGGAGTGCTCGCGCGGTCGGCGAAAACTCCGTAGGCGGCGGGTGACCATGTCACCCCGTAGGCTTCGCTGGCCCGAGTGGCGATGGTGGCTACATGCCAACCTCCGTCCACGAGTTCTTTGGAAGACTCTTCGACCACGGCTCCGGCTCCGGCGGAGTATCCGCCCGCGGCGGCACTCGCGAGTGCAGCGTGGCGAGCCGGCCGATTTGGTCGTAGCCACCGCGGCTCGGCGGTCCCGTCCGGCGCTGCGAGGCACGGGAGGGAATACCAGTATGGCCTTGGCCTGAGCAGCCTTCGAGCTCGCGTGGCGAGCTCCAGCGGCGGAGAGGAGGAAGCGAAGAGGTGAGCTCGGCCGGCTCGAGCCGACTGGAGCGGGGCGAGCCGAGCCAGCGCAAGTCTTTGGCGGCAGCGCGCGCGGCAGCGCCAAAACACCACAAGGTGGGGCGAATCCGGCGCCCCAGTTTTCCCTCACGCGAGCCAAAGCGTGGGCTGCGGCCGCAATCTTGCTCGAGGCCTTGGAGCCCGCAAACCGGAGGCGAGCTACCTACGAGAACCGGTGGTGGAGCCTTGCGACCGTCACGGCCTATCTGAGCCTCCGGCTCCTACCACCGGCGCTACCCGGCCACCGGGCCCACGTCCGCCGTTGCGAGCCGGTGGGTGCGGCCAAGACCGCACCACCCGGGCCTCACGTACCCGGTGCGCGGCGCCTCGGTAATGCCTCGACATCGCGCCACCCTCGGCGCGAAGAAAGATGGCGGAGGGCGCGCCCAGCTCACGTGTTGCGGATGGTGGCGCCACTACGCGGCCGAGCCACGATGGTCTGGACCACGGGCTTTTTGCCAAGGATCCGCCGGTGATTTCCCCCCGGTCGGCGCCTACCAACATTGCCAAGTACGGGGCCACCAACCCGGTGTCGGCTCGAGGTCTACCGGCTCGCGCATGCGGTGGGAAGCGACGGATGATCTCTTCATCATCGGTACCTCCCCATCTACCTCGCGGACTCGGCTCGAGCACGGCTCAGTACTGCCCAAAAAGCTGTCGAGGCGGGGTGACTTGAAGAATCTCTTCGTCGGTAACTTCGGGGCACTTACTGGCGCCTGGAAACTCTGAGACTGAAGGGCTGCAAGCGGCCGGAAACCCTCGGGACTACATCCGGCGGTTTTCCCCCGGTCTGTGAGCTCCCGACATCTCGGCGCATATGTCGTGGGAGCCTTCATCTGGCACCTCTGCAAGGCCTTGGTGCACTGGTGGGTGCCTCAAGCCCGGGACCACCAAGAACTCCTCGACATCGCCACCAACCACGCCTCGTGCGAGGGCCGTAGGGGCTATTTTCGAAGGAGGAAAGGCCCAGCGAGGCCGGCGTCAAGCGGGTCTCCTCGGCCGCCCGACAAGCAGGCGGCGCGGGAAGCGGTCCGTGAGACCCAAGTGGTCGCCACGGTCGGCCGCCCTGCCAGCAGCGGCGGCGCGGCGGCCGTCGCCCCGACCGCCGAGAAATTGATGGGCGGCCCATGCGAACCATGGGTTCTCCGTCAAGCACAAATCTGGGGCTGCGAAGTCTGGCGCTATCTCTCTAGCGTCCCCACCACGGCTGAGCAAAGGAAAGAAGCCGCGCGACCCGCGAGCAGCGGAGAAGAAGCGAGCAGCGAGTTCCCGAGCCCGGCGGCTGCCTCATGATCTTCGGAGGACCGGCACTCGGCGAGCAAGCGTCGACTCAAGCTCGCTTACGCGAGTCCACACGTCCGCGCGGGCGTCCCCAATATCTTCGGTGGTGGAGTTCCGATCACCTTTGATCGGACCGATCACCCGATCGCGTCCACGGTAGGAAGGTACCGGTGGTGGTCGGCCCGTCGTCGAACGGCGCCTCACGAAGGTCTTGATGGGCGAAGCGGCGGCCTTAACATCCTCTACGTTGAGGCGTTCGGCGCTATGGGGTCCGCGCTCAAGCCTCCGGCCAAGCAAGGCACCTTTCCATGGCGTCATCCGGGCGACAAGCCCATCCGCTCGGGCGGTCGACACGCCGTCACCTTCGAGGCCGGAAACTTCGCGTCGAGACCCTCACCGCCGGTCGTGGATTTCCGGCGCCTACCACGCCATCTGGGAGGCCATGCTCGCCAAGTTCATGGCGATCCCGGCTCGCCTACCTCAAGTGAAGATGCGGACGCATGGAGTCATCACGCGGCATCGTCCTTCGGCTGCCTTCAGCTGCGGCGCGGCGGTGCGAGCTCGCCTCGGCGATCGTTGCCTCTGCGGAACTCAACAAGCTCGGGAAGGAAGCGCGAGTCCGTCCACGAATCCGACCAAATCGGCGGGATCCTTCAAATCCGCCGAGGACACGAAGGAGGTCACGGTCGATCCACGTGATCCGACCAAGACCGTCTTGGTCGAACCACGCTCCCGCCAAATAGGAAGCGGCTCGTCGACTTCCTCGCACTAACAAAGATGTCTTCGCATGGAGGTCCTCCGACATGCGGGCATTCAAAGGAGGTCGCCGAGCACTCCTTGAGCGTCGACCGGGCTCAAAGTCGGTCGCCCAGCGCTGCTTGGCGCCGGCGAGGAAAGCGCGGGGTTATAGGAGGAGATCGCCAAACTCTTGGCGGCGGGGTTAAATAAAGAGGTGCGCCACCACGGTGGCTAGCCAACCTGTACTTGTAAAAAGAAGAGCGGGCAATGGAGAATGTGTGTTGACTATCACGAGTCTCAACAAAGCATGCCCCAAGGACCCATTCCTTACCTCGCATCGACCAAGTCATCGACTCCACGGCTGGGTGCGAGTCTCTTTCCTTACGGATGCCTACTCGGGCTACCACAGTTGCGCTAAAGAGTCCGACCCGGCTCGCGACTTCCTTCATCACTCCGTTCGGCTCGTTACGCTATGTCACAATGCCCGCCCGGCTGAAGAGCGCGGGCGCTACATACCGGCGATGTATGCAAGCGTGCTTCAATGACCGGATCGGCCGCAGCGTTGAGGCATATGTCGGCGATATTGTCGTAAAGACACGAAAGGTGGCGACCTTATCGCCGACCTAGAAGAGACTTTCGCGAACCGGCGGTTTCGCATAAAGCTCAACCAGTGCGTCTTGGGGTCCCCAAAGGAAAGCTCTTAGGCTTCATCGTCTCGGCGAGGCATCGAGGCCAATCGGAGAAGATCTCGGCGATCGCGAGGATGGGCCCGATCGGCAACCTCAAAGGGGTCGGTGGCCGGATGCTGGCGGCTTTGAGCCGTTCGTGTCTCGCCTCGTGACGCGAATGCCGCTCTGGTGCTCAAGAAATCCGGCCGCCAGTTGGACACACGAGGCTCGGGAGGCCCTCACGCGCAGAAGGCCTTCTGTCCTCGCCGCCGATCTGGTCGCCCGGCACGGGTGAACCGCTGCTCCTCTACATCATTGCCACTACCCAAGTCGTCGGTAGCGGCCCTGCGTGGTGGAAGCGGCGGAAGAAGGCCGTGAGCTCAAGGTACAGCGGCGGTCTACTTCATCGATGGTACTTTCCGAGTCAAGACTCGGTACCGCAGTGCGAAGTTACTCTCGCGGTGCTCATCGCAAAGAGAAACTTCGTTCACTACCGATCAACACGCCATCAACTGTGGTGACCACGTCCTCACTGGCGAGATCATCCACAATCGCGATGCCTCGGGAAGGATAGCCAAATGGGCGCTCGAGCTTAGCGGCCATGGCATAATATCGTCCTCGGACGGCGATCAAATCGCGAGCTCTGGCGACCGTCGCCGAGTGGACCAAGCCGAGCACCACCGGTGGTGAAGACCCCCGTCTTGGACAATGTACTTGACGG
Source organism: Otatea glauca (assembly GCA_036346275.1). Classification (NCBI taxonomy): domain Eukaryota; kingdom Viridiplantae; phylum Streptophyta; class Magnoliopsida; order Poales; family Poaceae; genus Otatea; species Otatea glauca. The sequence goes on along the minus strand of CM070712.1, from coordinate 44,385,965 downwards.
GTCTTACACCAAGAATGGCGCGAGCGCGGGAGTAAATCATCATCTCCCGCTCGGGAGCGAGCTTCAATATGCCATTAGGTTGCTCTTGGCGCGACCAACAACATTGCCGTCGAGGCTCGTCAGCGGTCTCGGATCGCTGCCGACCTCGGTGCTCGCCGGCTCGTCCACGGGGACTCCAAGCTTGTCGTCGACCAAGTCATGAAGGCTGCGGGCCCAGGCGCCGCGTGGCAGCGTCTTGTCGAAATCGCGCCGGCTCGAGAAGCGGTTCAAGGGTTTGAGCTTCACCATAGCTACAAGCGCTACAATGGCGAGGCCGATCACTGGCCAATCTTGCCTCCGGTGAGGCACATCCGCCGGGATCTTCGTCTCGACCTCCTGCGGCCTTGTCGGTGGACTCGGCGGTGGCGGCCACCCGACCAATCGGCCGCGGTCGCCCGGCCAAGCCTTGGTCGAGGCGAAGACTTGGCGGATCTGCCGCGGTGTGCTAGCACTTGAGTCCGCCGGAGAGGCCCTACATCGGCCGTTTGTGGACGGGTCACTTCCCGACCGGCCGAGGCCGCGCCTCGCCCGTGAGCAAAATCCCGTCTGATCGGCGGACCTCTACAAAGGAGTCCCTCAGGGTCCTCCAAAAATGTATCTTGACCGACCAAGGAAAGCATTTCTTTGGGCGACATACGGTAGTCTGCGGTCACCACGCAGCACCCGATCTCTTGTGGGAAAGGCCTTTCGACAAGGTTTCTCTTGGCCAACATTGTGTCGGGACGCCGAGCATATAAATGCGCTTTGTGAAGGATGCAGTTCTTTGCTCGTGAGCGCATCTGCCGACCAAGCTTCTGAGGCGATCCCCATCCGTGGCCTTTTGCCGTGCGGGGACTCGATTTAGTCGGACCTTCGAGGAAGCGCCGGGGCTTCACCCACCTACTCGTCGCGGTAGACAAGTTCACCAAGTGGATAGAGGCCAAGCGGTCGTGGCGCCACGTCGGTACAGCGGCCATCTTCTTCGCGACATCGTTTTTAGGTTTGGAGTCCCAAACTCCATCATCACCGACAACGGAACACAGTTCACGGGAAGGAATTTCTCGAGTTCTGTGGCGACTTCAACATCCGTGTCGATTAGGCGCGATAGCCCATCCGCGGACTAACGGCGGTCGGCGCACTAACGGCATGATCCTTCAGGACTCAAGCGCGGATCTTGATCGGCTCGAGCATTTCGCGGTATTTGGGTAGCCGAGCGCCCTCCGTGCTCTGAGTCTGCGGACCATGCCGGCCGGCGGCCGGGTTCACACCCTTCTTTATGGTGTTGGTTGAAGCCGTTTTGCCTTGACACGGAATCGGCTCCCGAGATTGCAAGCCGATGAGGCTCGGGGCTCGCCTCGCAACAAGGCGCCATCGACCCATTTCGGCGAGCGCGCGGCGTGGCGATCTGCGGTCGGCGGATATCGGCAAGCCTGCGCGCTACCACAACCGCCAAGTTCGAGGGCGATCCTTGGTATTGGCGACTTGGTTCTGCGTCGGGTCGGACAACCAAAGATAAGCACTGGTGGCGCCCCACAGGAGGTCCTTTCACCGTCGTGGAAGTTCTCGGGCTGGCACCTTCCGACTCAAGGGCGCCGATGGTCGCATCCTCCTAATGCGGAACATTGAAAAGTTAAGGCGATTCTATCCTAAACTCTTTTCCTCTTCCTAGCATGCTCTTTACCTTCTTCCTTAGAGCACACAGTCGGCGTGCGGCACTAGAGAGCTGCCTTCGGCGCCCGTTCAGTGCTCGGTCGGCACTGCGCGGGTTGATGACCCAACCGACCACAAGGTCCTTCGAGCGGTAACTCCTTTGACCCAAGTGCTCTGACCTCGCCCGGCGGCTATGGTTGCTAACACTTGCGGAAGAAGGAAGTACCGAGTGGAGTGACCTTTGGGTCGGCGAGGAACCTCCTCCCCGCACGAACTCGGCTATCCACGCGCTTATGAAGTGCGTGACCGGCGGTCATGAGGTCCATCCGGCGGTAACCCTCTCAACCCAAGTGTTCGGCCTCGCCCAGGCTACGGTTGCTAAGTAGCACTTTGCGGAAGAAGAAGTGCAGTGGAAAGATCTCGGCGGTCTAGAACACTCCTATCCCTCACAAGTCGCCTAACATTGCATAGCCAAGTCTCCAATCCACCTCGCTCCTCCCAAAACAACCCGACCTACGCACAAGTGGCCCTGCGGTCCTTAGGGCTATGGTCGACCAGCGCTCATCCTAAATACGAAAAAGGGCGAGGGCGATTAAGGACTTGATAATTTCAAGATTGTTTAAATAACGGTCTTTACAATCTAAGAAGGATAAAGCTAACTTTTTCTACTCTTCTTGGCAGGCGGCCGGTGGCGGCGGAGAGTTGGTGCCTCGGCTTCTGGAAGGCGGCTGCGGCGGGATCGGTGGCGATCTCGAGCGTCGCGGCTCAACCAAGAGCTCGAACCGTCGATCTCCTCGTCGATCCGGTTCCAGGCTCGCCGCTCCCACCACCGCGAGTCGATGCCGTCGTGTGCGAGATGGTGTTGACGGCGCCGATGAAGCTCAAGCGCGGCGCCGGTGACCACCGCCTCTTCTCTGATCGGCACTCGGGCGGTAGCGGGGCAAGGGCACTCGGGCTGCCGGCTCCAGGATGCGATCGCGGACTCTCGGCCGGCCTTGCGGAGGGCCTCGGCTCGGCGCTCATCTCGGCCCGGCCGTCCTCGGCAACCTTCAGCGCCGCCGGGCCTCGTCGGGCCACGATCGCCACGTCACGGGCGGCGAAGCCGTTCTCTGCGCCTCCCGGCGGCGCTCGATTCTTCTGCGCCTCTGCGGTGCGGAGATTTTGGATAAGTTCGCCCGTGGGTCGCACCCCCAAACTTAATTGAAGAATTGAGACACTTACGGCGCGGAGTTGGTGATTGCGGCTTCCGACTTGGCGCCTCGTATGAAATCTTGGCTCGGCGGCTCATACGGCGATCGCCGCTCGGGCGAACTCGGGCGGCGTCCCCGAGCCTTGTTCGCTCGGTCGCGGGCGTGTTACTGCGTCTGCGCGATCCCCTCGCGGCAACGGCGGCATCCCAGCCTCGGTGACCTCGTCGGAGGACTCGATTCGCCACTTCGCCCTCAAAGCCTTGGCTCCTGGCGCTCATCATGAAGGGCCTTTGTGGCCTCTTCAAATCCTTGGCGGATCACCACCGCCTCAGGCCGCCTAATCGCGAGGGCCTCTGGGCTAAGCGCGACTCAAGCGCGACCATTGCACTCCTCATTGCGGCCGCCATTGTGTCGGGTGACTGCGAGGCTTCGGCACGACGCCGCGGCGATCCGCAAGTCTTTGCGAAAATGTCGACACTCCGTTAGTCGCGCGGAAGAACTATCAAAAATGTGCAGCGAATCGAACTTTTGGTGACCTACAGGCGTGGTGGACTCCCGACCATCATATCCGGTATACGGTGGAAGACTTGAGCAAGGGCTAGACCTTCACGGATCGCCTATCTCGGCCGGCGCCAGTGCGCCTTGCCGAAGGTGGCCCGCTCGCTCTCCTCCGCCTCACCCATGATGCCCGGCAGGAATTACACCGTGGCGCACCTCCGCTTCGCCCGTTCGGGCGGGGCGCCACCGTCAAAGCACCATGGGCAAGGGTGGCGAGGTCAACCGCCAATCCCCTCGGCGACTGCGCTGAGGGCATCGGTCGGCACCTCCCCTGGGGGGCGGTCGGGCACCTCGTCGCCGGCTCGCCACGGTAGCGCGATCACCGGCAGCGCCGTTGTCTCATCCTCGAAGCAGCGATCACGTCGTCGGAGAGTCCCCGCCGGGCGGCGGAAGTTCTTCTTGGGCACGACCTCGGGTGGGCTCTGTCCCCTCGGAGGCGGCCGCGCCCTCGGACGCCGGCGCGCGACCTTCGCCGACCCAGCGGGTCACGAAATCACCGGCGCCGTTACTTGCGGGGCGATGTAGCACGCCCACGATCACCCGGTATAAGCGCTGCGTTGCAAAGATTAAAGTCGCGGCGGCTTTGCCAAGAAGAAAAATGCTCCAAAAATAAAATAATAATACACTTACAAGGCGGCGGGTGCGTGGCGCGCGCCCTCTTTGCGGCCCCCGCCAGAAGTCAAGTCGGCCGGTCGCTTCCTGAAGCCACCTCGGCCGAGGCAGCTGCGGCGGCCTTAGCGCAAGATCACCCCCTTTGAGGATCCGTGGCCACGGGCCCGTGATGCCGCCCTCGGCGAGTCCACGCTCGGGCGCCGCCGATCGGCGGTCGGGAAAAACCCACCATAGGGGTGGCGGAGCACTCCGCGTTGTCGATGGAAGTCGTCCCCACGGCGGTGGTCTCGACACATCCTCGCGCGCCTTGCGCGCGCTAGCGTTCCTTACTTTTCTTCCTCCTCCTTTCCTCCTTAGCTTCTTGCGGAGAGTCGACCCTCTAGTCCTCGCCGGGCGCCATCGCGCTTCCTTATCCCGGGGCGGCGCACTGGGAAGACATCCCCATGAGCCCGAGAGGATGCGGGAATGTCGGTCAAGTCGACGAAGGACGAGAAAAAGAAGCGAAAGGAATTTCACCGGCTTACAGTTGGCGGAAAAGCCACGAGAATGGCTCGGGTGGCCATCGCGACCACGATGCGCGCTGCCGCCGTAACGGCCGCCGCCCGAGCCTCCACCTCGAGGCGCGCCGGCTCGGGTTCGGCCATCCTCGCCCGGTCGGACGGCCCGCATACGAGCGAGTGCGGCACGTGCACAAGTGGTTGCCGCGCATCCCCATGAAAGCGCGCACAACCACGTCCCGGTGAGCCCGCCTCCTTTGAGCCCGATCGCTCCACGATCGGGGCCGGCATTCTTCTCCCTCTTTTGGCGCCCCGGTTCCACGCTCCTCGCCACGGGAAGCTCTCGGTGAAGCGAGTATTTGTCGCCGGCGTTTGAGCGTAGAGCCATTGAACGCCGAGCCTTGTTAGGCGAGGCGGCTTCACCTCCAGTACTCCGTGCTCGGCAAGGGGAAGGTGGAGGCGAGCCACCGAGGCGCCGCGGCGTCAAGCGGCTTTGTCCTTCGAGCCTTGCACGGAAGAAGTGCCTCCTGGCGCCAGTCGCGGCTCGATCCCCAAGAAGGCCGCGGCGTGATGAAGATGGCGATGTGGAGGACCCCATTAGGGTTAAGATGGTGCACCTCCACCTTGTAATGAAACAACAGCCCGGACGAGCGGGTGCGTGGCGAGCCAAAGCCGCGAAAAGCAGGCGGGCACCACGATCTCGTCGCCCGGCGCGTGGTGATAGCCCGATCGGCACCCTCGGTAGGAAGGTCTGCGGCATGAAACCCTTCTTCACCAAGCCGAGCGCCTGCGTTTGTCTTCTTGCGCGAGCACTCGGCCACGACATCTTCACGGGAGGCGATTGGAAGGTGAGAAAGAAAGGTGGGGTTTTCTTTCCTTAGCTCTCTGGTGCTCTTCTTGTTTGAGCGAGCGAGCGAAAGGGAAAGCGTGACCACTCGAAAGCACAGCAGGCGTATTTATAGAGGGCGAGCGAGCGCCGCCAGCGGCGCCCGTCAAGCGAGCGTCGCGACCACCCTCGTCTGTCGCGCCCGGCTGGTAACTCGGTTTCCAATACCACTCCGCTTTTAATCCTGTCTTGTCGGCGTAAAGGGCCATAAAGGCGCCGCCCCGAACAACGTGTCCGTAACCTCTCGGTCTCGCCTTTAGGCGGAGCAGTTGCTCGGGCGCGCGAAGCCAACTGGGCGCTGCGGCCCCAAGGCGGCAAAAGCTTTGTGGCTTGCGCGGGGCCAGTGAGTGGTGTGGGTTCAAAAGGCCTACCCGCGGATGGGTATAAAGCCGCCCGAGCAAAAACTTGAGCAAGGGGCGGTATGAGGTGAGCCCACGGTGGGCCCTCGGTTAGGTCGGTGGCGGCCTAATCACCTCTACTCGCGTCGAGACCATACTTCACACTCTCGGGAGCTCATCAATGGCGACGGCCGGTGTGCTCTGGGTGTGGACGACCTAGAGTCCATCTGGGATTGAGTAAAGAAAGGTTTTTATGGGTCGCCCCACAGCGGGGCAGGACACCCTACTGCGGGACCGTCGCTCGGAAGGTCCCCCTTGGCGGGACCTCCCGGGACCCACTCGGACTACCGCTATTAGCTCCACGAGCACGGCGTTCAAACCAGCGCAGTGCGCGCGCGCTCATCCCCTCCGGGTCCCACACTGCGGATGGGGTATACATGTGGGATAGGCGGCGGCCATTCCTCTCGCGACTACCCTCGCGGCGAGGACTCGAGAAGGATGCCCCCGTCCGGCTACGACGGTAAGCGAGCACCACGTCCGGCTACGACGGTGGCGAGCACTCACGTCCGGCTACGATGGTAGCGAGCACTCCGTCCGGCTACGGCGGTAGCGAGCACTCACGTCCGGCTACGGCGTAAAGCGAGCACTCGGACACCGAACCTCACAGAGGCATCGGTCGTCCTGCCGACCAAAGCGATCGGACACTAGAACCTCACGGAGGCATCCGGTCGTCCTGCCGACCAAGGCAGCATCTAGCTACGACGTTAAGCGAGCACTCGGACACCGAACCTCACGAGGCATCCGGTCGTCCTGCCGAAGCCAAGGCACTCGGACACTAGAACCTCACGGAGGCATCCGGTCGTCCTGCCACCAAGGCGGTGTCTAGCTACGACGTTAAACAAGCACTCGGACACCGAACCTCACGGAGGCATCCGGTCGTCCTGCCGACCAAGGCACTCGGACACGAGAACCTCACAGAGGCATCCGGTCGTCCTGCCAGGCCAAGGCCTTTGTCTAGCTCTGACGTTAAGCGAGCACTCGGACACCGAACCTCACGGAGGCATCCGGTCGTCCTGCCGAGCCAAGGCCTTTGTCTAGCTACGACGTTAAGCGAGCACTCGGACACGAACCTCGGAGGCACCGGTCGTCCTGCCAGACCAAGGCACTCGGACACCGAACCTCACGAGGCATCCGGTCGTCCTGCCGACCAAGGCACTCGGACACCGAACCTCACAGAGGCATCCGGTCGTCCTGCCGACCAAGGCACTCGGACACCGAACCTCACAGAGGCATCCGGTCGTCCTGCCAGGCCAAGGCACTCGGACACCAGAACCTCACAGAGGCATCCGGTCGTCCTGCCGGCCAAGGCAGCTTTGTCTAGCTACGACGTTAAGCGAGCACTCGGACACCGAACCTCACGGAGGCATCCGGTCGTCCTGCCGACCAAGGCCTTTGTCTAGCTCTGACGTTAAGCGAGCACTCGGACACCGAACCTCACGAGAGGCATCCGGTCGTCCTGCCAGGCCAAGGCACTCGGACACCGAACCTCACAGAGGCATCCGGTCGTCTGCCGACCAAGGCACTCGGACACCGAACCTCACGAGGCATCCGGTCGTCCTGCCGACCAAGGCACTCGGACACCGAACCTCACGAGGCATCCGGTCGTCCTGCCGACCAAGGCACTCGGACACCAGAACCTCACAGAGGCATCCGGTCGTCCTGCCGGCCAAGGCCTTTGTCTAGCTACGACGTTAAGCGAGCACTCGGACACCGAACCTCACGAGGCATCCGGTCGTCCTGCCGACCAAGGCACTCGGACACCGAACCTCACGGAGGCATCCGGTCGTCCTGCCGACCAAGGCCTTTGTCTAGCTACGGACGTTAAGCGAGCACTCGGACACCGAACCTCACGAGGCATCGGTCGTCCTGCCGACCAAGGCACTCGGACACCGAACCTCACGAGGCATCCGGTCGTCCTGCCGACCAAGGCACTCGGACACCCGAACCTCACAGAGGCATCGGTCGTCCTGCCGACCAAGGCACTCGGACACCGAACCTCACGAGAGGCATCCGGTCGCCACGGCGGCCGAGGCACCATCCACAGCGATTAAAATTAAAGCAAACTCATCGCGAGACATTTTCATAAAGAAAAGAAAATTTCATTATAGGCCATGAGCTCAAACTTTACACAACTTTACACGATGCAAGCGGATACAAGAGTGGCCCACATTGCACCAGCGAGGACTCTACCCACGCCTAGAACCTATCAAACATCCGTGCGGCATCGGTGGCACCAAGCGGCATCTTTGGTAGGCCCTTGCCGGTCGGCGGGACAGCCGCCACGGCGCGATGCAACACGCCGCGCCTCTGCTGCCGTTCGGCGACATCGGCGGCGCGCCGCTTCTGATCGGCGCCCTTGCGCCATCGCCTCGAAGGGCCCCCTTACCACCTCGAGCCTCGGGCGGCCTCGGCGTGGCGTCAACGAGCGGCGTCGCGGCTGCGGCTTCTTCCTCCACGAGCTCGGCCATCGCTGGTCGAACTCGGCCCAAAGCTTCGGCGGAGGATCTTCTTCTTCTACCAGTAGCGCCATCGCGAAGCTAAAGACTAGAGGATGTCTGAAGCCATTTGAAAGAACAAAAGAAAAAGCTCTCATCCCCTTCAAGCAAGCTACGCGCACAGATATATATATCCGGACTAAGGAGGCTAAGCGTCTCGAGTAAATGCGGATCTTGAAAAGCGAAGCATCCTTCACGAAACCGAGGCGATCAAGAAGGCGGCGGTAGCGGTGGCGTAAACTACCTTCGGCATGCGCAGCGAGGCAAGTAAAAGCCCGGCGGTTCAAATGCCCGGCCAAACTCGGGACAGTTTGTCAAGTCCAACGAAGCACACGTGAAATCGCTTAACGGATCGGTGGACCGACCTACGGGCCGGCCACCACTTCGTCAAGTTCAACCCCAACCGAATGCGAAATCGCTTGGGAGTTCGGGGACTCTACCTTGCGAATACTAATAAAGGATACCCCAACAGCCCAAAGCGGCGAGCGGCGACCTCAAGCATATCTCGATAACGAGCGCGCGCGCGCCGGCCGACCGAATCACTGCGAGACCGCGAAGGCATCCGCTTCCGGCCGGCGGGGAGGCGAATCCGACAGAGACGGCGCTCCGACCCCTCTTGGCGGGCGGGATCTCCGACTCAACCAAACCAAGGTGGTGAGCGCCGAGTGCGCGTGTCGAGTCCTCGCGGCCTACCGCCACGTACCCTCGGATAAGGTCAATCGGGCGACTATACGAGGCGGTGGCTCCTTCCCAAGAAGATCGGTATTTGTAGAAGACAAAGCTTCGGCCCATCAACCGGTCACGTCACGGCCTGGCGCGCGCGCTCCTCCGGCGGCACGGCGTCACGCACCTCGGCGTCGGCGTTCGCAAGGATCACGAGGGCAAATGCACGCTACTTCGGAAATACCTAACCTCCACGACCACCAAGGCTACCAACCCGGCATGGGCAAGGCGGGTGGCGACGATCCACGGGGCGAAGGGCCGGAGCTCTAGCGTAGGTCACCTCGCTTTCCTCGACTCGATGTAACCTGCCCCTTCCTTACGTATAAAAGGAGGCGGGGCTAAGCGATCGGGGAACAACGAGCAAGAACAAGAAAGGGAGAGCGCTATCAAACTCCTCTCGCTAAGCCATTGGCATTCTCGCTTGTAAAACTTTGTGCGATCATACATGTACCAAGAGTAATACAACACCACCACACTGGCCGGGTAGGGACCTTGGCCCGAACAGTATACATCTTGGACTCACGAGTCTAACCATTCAGGGAGTGGAACGCGCGACCCCTAGACTTACAAATTTTACTTGCCGGCGCTCCCGAAAACGCCGACAAGTATGCTATTTGTAAATATTGTAAGCATAAATTTACTACGAAATCTACACGTGGAACGGAGCACTTGTAGAGGCATGCTGGGAGCTGTAAAAGAAAAGCGAGGGTGGCTTTGAGACAGACGCAGCTGCAGTACAAGCTCGACAGTACGGTACGTAACTGGGACTACAATTTTGAGGTAGCTCGTGAATCTCTTTGTCGTTTAATCGCTTCTCAAGATCTTCCTTTAAACTTTGGTGAGTTAGCTGCATTTGAAAACTATATTAAGACCACTCATAATCCTAGGTTTTCTGCAATTTCTAGACATACAACAACTAAAGATTTGATTAAAGGGCTGGCCTGTTGGACCCGTGCCGCCACAGCACGGCCCATGAGGTCAACCGGCCGTGCTTGGGCCGCCGCCCCGGCACGTAGGCCTGCATAGCACGGCCCATTTATTAGTCAATCCGAAACGGGCCGTGCTTAAACGGGTTGTGCCGCCCGTTTGGCCCACTCTAGCCGCACACAACACAACAATTGACTGGCGTTCCCTCCAAGGTCACAGCCTCACCTTCAGTCCCTTTCTGCACTCTCCTGAGCCCCTGACTACCTTGACCGTTCGATCAACCTCTTGGGCTCCTGGGCGCAGCAGTGCAGTTCGTCGCTTCTAGCGAGCGCCCGTCTCACTACCGCCTGTGGTCAATATTCTACACTGCCACCTCTGCAGATTTGCCCGTGTCCCGCGGCGACATGTGGTCAAGCTTCGCTGCCGCCGTTGCTACAGATCTGCTCGTGGCCCACTCATGGTCGAGCTTCCCTGACATCGCCCGCCACCTCATCTTTCTAGCCCGACTGCTGCTTGCCACTATTCCGCTATGCTAGGGTTTCTCCTTTGAGGCCATTCGGCTCTGTCAGGGGTGGGCATTCGATTTTATTGTCAAATCGGTTTAGTTTATTCAGTTTTTAAATAATTTGGCTTTTCAAAACTGGCTACTGAATTTCTCATACTAAAATGAAAAACCGAACCGAATTACTCGAAATATTTCAGTTCGATTAATTTGGTTTTTATGCAACCAAAATATGAATAAGTACCATTTAGATTAGATTTTATTCTTCTCATGTCGCAACACGGATTATAGATGAACCAACAGAACATTTATAAGTATAACAACATATACATAGCAGAACACATGAACATACCACACAGATACATAAAGATGTTCGAACATAAAAATTGTTCGGTGGCGTTAGAAAGAATATTATAAAAGTGGCAGAAAATGCTTGGGGTACTCTACTTGGCTATTTGGTTCTTCGTTAATTTTAGTTTCTAGCAGCAAAACACTGAACTGGACATCGAAAATCGAATAATATATAAATACAAACTGATTAGGAAACCAAAACCGAAAGACCAAAATAATCGGTTAGTTTGGTTCGGATCGATAATTCAGTTTCGATCTAAAAATGCCTACCCATAAGGGCCGTCAATCAATTGCACTCTCCTTCACTCCTCTTTCTTGTTTGAAGGCTAGTAGGGTGGGATCAAATGTGAGGATTAATTGCTTGCTGGGTTTTTGAAGGACCGGAAATGACGATCAGAGGGGGGAGGCGAATGATCACAAAACAAATTTTCCCCCTAAAAAGACCAACCAAGACCACTGTTGAACAATGAAGCACAGAAATATAAATTTTCAGAGAAACTCTGCTTTGGGGAGGCATACCGGTGTTAAATGGGTGGTAGTACCAGTGGCACTACCGTGCTACAGAGCCCTATTGTGCTTGTAAACAGTAAAAACAGGCATATGAATAGTAAAAATTAGTAAGACTTCAAAAATAAAAATCGTGAAACGTTGTATGCACCTTTCTTTAGGTGTCAGGAACCTATTCCAATCTTCAATCGGAGGATTAATGTCAAAGTTTCGATCTTTTTCAAATTTACCGAAGATTGCACCAAAACTGGGTCAAATACAAAAACTTTGCTCTTAGCTTGCTCGTGGGGATTTGATGTTCAAGGTAGACCTAGATGATCTCCCACATGTCACAATAAGCAAGAACCCAAAAGATATTACCCTCAAACGTGCAAGATCACGATCTACCTCAAATCCTTCCTTCTCAAGCAAAAACCCGGTTTCTTGAGAAATCTCCTGATGATCATGAAAGAGTTTGCCTAGATGATTGGATGATAATCTCCAGAGGATACATCCATCAATTACTCATCCTTGGCAACACAAGATCAAGAGAAAAAGAAACCAACAAGAAAGATCAAGAATCAAGAAGGAGGAAGGTCATGAATAAAAGTTAAATCCTGAGCATAAAATTGATCTTTATTTCAGAGCATAAGGATGGATTACAAAGTCTCTCACCTGAGGGCAAAACTCCCAAGGAGTACACACCCACACCCACACAAGAACAACCAAAATCTTGTGGAAGCTCTAATCTAAAGTCTAGAGATTTAAAGGCATGGAGCCTCACCTCCCACTACATCCCCTTATATAGTGGAGGCTATCCTAACCCTAGACCTGGACACACAAGTGGATACCATACACTCTTATATGGGCTAACCCGAAACCCAACTCTCTTAATGGGTTTTTCACTCACACAAGCACGCTTCTCAAAACAGCCATTACCTTGGCGTGACCTAAACCACTTAGACCATCATCGCGGTTTTTCAAACCGTCTTGACCGTCGATATTGAACAAATTACCAATTTGTCCCCAATGACCAGTCTTCCTTCCCCTCAAAGCATCGCCATGCTTCACGCTTTTCTTGTGGCCCCAAAGACTTGCCGCCAAGCATCTCATGCATCCGGACTCTCCCGAACCGACCTCGCTTGCAAGCGGGCCCAAATCATTTGACCGCCACATGTCCTTTTCCACTTCACCATGGCGTCATCGACTTTCTTGACCGTTCTGGACCTCAGCTCCTCGCTGAACCTAGTTCTGGTCCATGCCGTTGCCCTCCATGTCCATCACCAATGCTTTACGCTCTGGTTCCTTGTATTCCCGGCTTGCAACCACCTCCCATCCTCGATCATCTTCTGGAGTATCTCGACTGTTCTGGACCTCAGCTCTCCTAGCCTAGTTTAGGACTCGCCTTTGCCTCACCATGACCTAGCCTCGAAGTCCTGCAGCCATACGACAAGAAACACATCACATATTACTGTTCACAAAGATATGCATTAATCAAGACAATGCAAACATTACACTTAAATTCGCAGTAAAGTCGGCACTACCGTCTCCTGGTGCCGGTAGTACCACACCCCGGTACTAGCTCTCCTGGTTGGCCGGTAGTTCCACTCCCACTGAAAATCACCGAGAGAACTCTCTCTAAAAAATAACTACCGTCACTGGAGGTCGGTAGTACCGCATCCCCGGTACTACCGCTCCCAGATAGGCAGTAGTGTCGCCTGTGTCTAACCCTAGAGAAAACATCTCTCTGTAAAAAGATTACCTCTTCTAAGGCTGGTAGCTCCGTAGGGCCGGCACTACCGCCAACCCAGGGCGGTAGTGCCTCTTGGTCGGCACTACCGCTCCTACATAGCCGATGGTGCTGCTTTTGACGTGACAGCACATCAAATTACTTTAAATTCAAAATAGAATTCAAAATAAACTCAAACCTAAGCACCACATGCTCAAACACTCTCAATAACTCATCACAAAACTGGATAGACCTCCACATGGTCTTTCAGCTTTGTAGATTAGTGATTTGTAGGCTAACTGACCGAGAAAAGGCCCATGTTCTTCTAATCTCCTTTCTTCTCTCGGCAGCCGTCAGCCAAGACAAGCTCAGCTTTCATGACCATTGATCGGGGGAGGAGAGGTGGGGTTACGATCGAGAGTAGGCTAGAGCCTAACGAAACCACCTATTGGATTCACCTCTGAAAGAATTGACGGTGGTATAACTGTGCAAGGTTTGAAATTTTATTTTCGGACCCCATCTCGGATGTGGTCGAAATCTGAAATTTCGGCAAAATCTTAGTATTTCGGATGAAATTCAAAAATTAAATTTGAAATCCTGTATTTTTTAGGGCGGCAAAAACCAAAATTTTGGCCGAAATTACCGAAATTTCGACGATTTTGAACCCTTGTGAAATGGTATCCCGAGACTAGAAAAAATTCTCGTAACTCTTACAGGCATGAAGTTTAGGATGGCCGAGTGGTCTAAGGCGCCATCTCACCTCCAAGAGGTCATGGGTTCAAATCCCACTCAAGACATTATTTTTTTAGATTTTGGATGCCCTACTCGTGGTCCAAACAAATGTTGCCTTGACTCGAAATCGAACCCTAGATCTCTCACACGCTTAGCACAGGCTCTACCATGTGAGCTAAATCCCATATTGTTATATTATGTGCGCACAATCTTATGAGCATATCCCTGCTATATAAAAAAATCGGATGCCGGGACTCACGCTCTACCATCTGAGCTACATCCCATATTGTCATATTATGTGCGCACAATCTTATGAGCATATCTTTCCTATATAAAAAAAATTGGATGCCAGGGCTCAAACCCGGGTCTCTCAGGTGAGACCCCACTCTCTTGACCAGCTAGTTCACAATGTATTTCGACTCAAATCCGGTCCTAAAAATATAAAATCCGGTCTATTTTGTAGCAATTTCGGTCCGGACGGCCGAAATCTCGGTGAAATTTGTTGAAATTCCCGGAATCATTGTAGCATTTTGATTTATTTTTTTTATTTCGCTGGGATATGGAATCTAGTCGGTCGAAATTTCTGTACTTTTGCCGGGATTTTGAATTGTAACCGTGTAACCACAAGGCACCAAGCTAGCCGGGCTAGGGGGGTAGGGATACAGCCTGGATGATATGATACTGCACTACCATTGTCTTGTTCTTAAACGGTGGTACCTGAGAGCCTGAGACATCTTGTGGTATGTACTAATTCTAGCAGTATATCACTAACGTCTATCAAAGATATGGCTATCAGAAATTAAGATTTAAAATCCTACTACTGCACTATGTACTACGTACTAGTAGCAGCGGTGAATCACTAATGTCTGTCCTTACGAGCTTACACAGTGGCGAAGATTCAAGCAAATTTTAGAGAAGGTCATTCTTAAAAAGAATTGCAAAGAAGTAGGTGATGTCGCTCTAATTTCCTTAGGGTTTAGCTAAGTGCTGAAGGGGCCATGGCTCACTCTGCTCTGCACAAAGCTTGGGCATTGGACTTTCACTTGCCACGGCATGAAACAAGAATATCTTTCTCAAAAAAATTGTCTGAAGTAGAACTAATTTTGGGTATTGTTCATTTATCCAACCACGGCTTGCATCAAATGTACACTTCACATTTAGTCGGTACAATGGTCTGTACTACAAGAGTACGATAATTATGTTCGTACATGCGCTTCGTAGTCCACTCGAAAGTATCTAAGCAAAGATCTACCCGCGCGTACACACAAACACACTGACCGTGTTGCATGTATCATTCTACCAGAGACGCCGCGCCGTAGTGGGACACTGCACCCTTCCAAACCGGATCCCGATTAAGAAAGCAACAGCGTACACGTACGTACGAGAAAAATAATAAAAAAAGGGGAACCAGGACGTGACGCATCACGGCCGGAGAAGAAGGCGCGCAGCGGCTTGTGCAGGTGCGGCGCACCTACGCGTGCGCGCGCACAAGCACAGCGTAGCGTAGAGCGGTGCGGCGGCGGCTGGTTCGCACTTCTCGCGAGGGGAGGGCAGGGCGCCCGCACGGGCCGGCGCACTTTCGGTCGCTTCCATTGGTCGGCCGACGTGGCCCGTGCATGGGATCGCCGATCACGTCACCTCTACACACAAAAAAAGGAAGAAAGTCGGTCGGTCCGGATCGGATGTTCTTGCCTTTTGGTGTAAGGAAAATCAAATCTCCTCCTGCTTTACACAACGGGAATCTTGGCAACTTGAGTGCACACCCACATTTGACCGCTCTATGCTTTACGTTCATTTGCTGCTCATTCTGAATTACTGATGCATTTCAAAGCTGTTGTCTAGGTGTCATCTATCTGCTTATTAGCAGCCCAATCGATACACTTTAATTGGCTTAGTAAAACTGTAAAAAAACCGACCGTTTCGAGCTGGTTCGCAATTTAAAATCTATCGGTAAACTTAATTTTTTCAAAAAAATATTAGCAATTTTTTTTTAAAAAAAAGTGATAATTTTTTTTAAATTTTTGTGTGAGTTCCTGAGGCAATGCTAATGATGCTGTAAAATTTTCTGATGATTATCAGACCTGTGTATTTTTATAAAATTCTGACAGTAATAATGTCAGAATATATGTTCTCAGTTTTTTATTTTCTAGGGGTACAAAATGAATTCTAATATTTCTTAAACTTTTTGTGTGATGTTCTAAAATAATTACAATTATTTCATAAAATTTTTAGATGATGATCATATATGTGTATTTTTTAAAAATTCTGAAAGTGCTACTATCATTGTATGTGCTCTTCTATTTTTGATTTTATATGGGCATTAAATGAAGTCTAACATTTATGAAAATTTTAGTACATGATACATTGGCACTATTTATGGTTACATTAAAATTTCAGAATATAATAAATCATTTAAATATTTATAAAAATCTGGCAGTGTCTTTGTTCTTTTTCATTAATTGCTATTTTGGTTTTTTAGAAGCAATAAATGATTTCAAAAATTATTTAAATTTATCTGAGGTGTTTAATAGATTAATTGGGATTTTTTTGTAATTGTGTTTTTTTTTTCAATTTTCCTTCGGTGTGCTGAAAATCGAAAATAGGAAAAAAATAGTTCAAAAATTCAAAAAACCCGTCAAAATCGAAGAAAACGATCGGAAAACGTGGAAAATCGCTCAATTTTTGTTTTTTTGCCTAGTTAAAAAAAATTGAATTCAAACTTCTTTGATTTCTACCGATTTTCGAAAAACGGTTTTTGAAACCCTGGAACTTTCAGGGCAGTAATTAACTAGAAATGCTTTATCATGCATTTAGTTGCTTCCCGACAAAGTTCAAAATTCCAGCAAAATTTAGGAAATTTCAGTCAAGGACGATATTCCAAATCCTAGCCGGATAAAAAAAGAAAAAAAATTCAAATTGGTACAGTAATTTCAAAAACTACTAAGAAATCACGTTATTTTCTAACCGGATTTCAACTTTGGAGGACCGGATTTGGGTCAATACCCCTTAAGAATGTTATCTTCCATGAAAATATTTGGAAAAACTGAATTTTTGAGATATTTTATAAAAATAACATAATCGTAGTTAGATTTTTTTAAATGTACAAACTTTATCATGCTCTAATAAATTTATGGTAGCATATTTAGTAGTTAGGATCATATTGAATTTTTTTCAAAATAATTCAACTTCATTTGTTATGTTTAAAAAATGAAAAACAGAAGGAACATAAGGAGATATTAAGGGTGTCATAATTTTATAAATTCGCTCGAGTGTGATCATGATCCAAATTTTTTAGAAGAGCTTAAGAATTTCCTAAGAACCCTTCTCTAAAAGTTTCAAAAATTATAAACCTTTTTTTTGTTGCTCAATCAAATTTATAGAAGCAATACATGTAGCACTGTAAGACTTTTGTCAATACAGCAGCACTGTGGCAATTTTTGGAAATTCCTCGGGCTTTATCATTATCTTAAATTTTACGGGAACATCAGTGATGCTTCAGGACTATCCACAAAATTTTAAAAAAATTCTAATGGGGTTTGAACCATTTTTCATTCGGTTGAAATTTGCCGATCAACCTTTTATTAGGATAGTAGCACTGTCCAAATTTTTTAAAAATTCCACAGGCTTGATCATCATTTGAATTTTACGGGAATATTAATGATGCATCAAGACTGTCCAAAAAATTTTCAAAAATTTTCTAACGTTGTTTGAACCATTTTTTATTTGGTTGAAATTTGTCGGTCTACCTTTTATGGCAGTAGCACTGTCAGAATTTTTAAAAATTTCTTAGGCTTGATCATCATCTGAAATTTTTATGAAATATTAGTGATGTGTCAGGACGATCCACAAAAATTTTCTAACATCGTTTCGACCATTTTTCACTCGGTTGAATTTTGCCAAGATTTCGGCAATTTTGATCGAAATTTCAAAACTTTTAGATTTCAAATCTGTTTTTTTTGAATTTTGATCGGATTTAATTCGAAATTTTGGATTTCATCCACCTTCGAGATATAAACGGAAAACGAAATTTCAAACACTCTGCTTCCAGGTCTAGTACGTAAATTTAACGGAGCAGTAAAAAAAAAATCAAATCGCGTTCTTTTTCTCATAGTTGACGTGAAGTGCTATTCCAGTCTTGGTGACTTGGTCTAAACCTCCACTCGTGCACCTGCAGAGACATCCGGCTTATACATGGAGATTGGAGAACAACCATCTTCCCTGCTGTTGCACCTGCAGACTGTACGTCCACTGTACAACTCCATTAGGCATTGGGTGACGAAATATGTCGTCCAGTCGAGCAGATTACGGAAACAACTAAAGCCGGCATTGTTCGACAACCACCCGCTAACTCACCAAATCAACTAGACGAGAGCACGGCATGATAACGAATCTACGCTTGTCGTACACCAAATTTTTGGACGCATCCGGTCACTGCAGACAGAGTATCATGCCTGTGCTTCGAGAAGGCACGTCGCGTTGCGTATCCCACTAAACAATCTTAACCGTGGCGAAAAAATGTTGACGATCAGAGGAGGCGCGTCTCTTTCGGCCGGGCGTGGTATAGCGGGGCTAATGTTTTAATTCGGTCGCTGTAAAGCGAAGCGCCTACGCGGTTGGTGCGAGTTTGCTTCCGCCAACCAAATGGGTGACTATCCGGCGAAGACGAGCTCAAATAATTGAATCCTCGGTTTTTTAGCCCGTTGATAAGTTTTTTTTCCCGCAAATTTGACACAATACGAGCATAATTATAAAAATACCTTTCTCTCTTACTACGGTGGCGCCGGCAGGTGAGCCCGTGTACCGGCGCTGGCTATGCACTTTTGCAGCGAGCAAAAATGTCGTTAGGTTCTTCTTTTCGCGAGTAGCTGAGGGCACAAATGCGAGCTAGGATCTAAAACGAACTTGGCAACGAGCCGAAAGGAATTAGCCGTGGCGCGGAGAGCATTAGTAATGGTGGGCTACGTCATCTTGCAAATAACAAAGCCCACAACAGCCTTGTAAAACAGGCCCCAATTCTTGGGGCCCCGGAGGAAGAATATTTTTTTCTTTAATATTTTTTTAATCTTTTTTTTCAAAACTAAGTACTAAAACGCGCGATTTTTCGTCTCTCTGTGATTAATTTCTAAAAAAAATTATAACTTTTTCATATGATGTCGGATGAAGATAAACTTTATATGAAAATTGTAGCTCTCGACGGGATCTACAACTTTTGTATACAAACTTTTTCAATTTAAGTCCATTTAGATAGTAAAAAATGGGATAGAACGTTCAGATCTAAAAACAGATCTATTTTTAGATCTGAACATTCTATCCCTTTTTGGCTATCTAAATGGACTCAAATTGAAAAAGTTTGTATACAAAAGTTGTAGATCCCGTCGAGAGCTACAATTTTCATATAAAGTTTATCTCCATCCGACATCATATGAAAAAGTTATGATTTTTTTTAGAAATTAACCGCAGACAGAGTAAAAATCGCGTGTCTAAAGCAGTACTAATCGCCCGTATGTGGGTCCAATTTTGTAATTTTTTTTGCCCCGACGTCTAGTTTTAAAAAAAAGATTAAAAAAAATATTAAAGGAAAAAAAATTCCCCGGAGGCGGCAGGACCCACAGTTGCCATAGTCACTTGATCTGCAACCTAGAAGAAGTAAGCTTAACTCAATCCCAACAGCTGAAGTACGAGCTCGACGAAATACGGCGACCTCAAGTGTTTGTAATATTTGTTGGGCAGCTAATGATTCATGGGACCATGCAATCTTAAACTGTACTATGTCTAGCGCTTATGGATGAAGGCTTGACTGAGCTAATTGCCTCGACGAAAACTCAAGACCCATAGCAGTGGCTAACATTATTGTGTGAAAACCTTCAACATGATGACATGGCCAGACTACTTATTACTTGCTGGGCTATTTGGAGTTTCAGAGTGACTTTTAGCTTCGTAAATAAATTGATACTGGAATTACAAAGTGTAGCAACCATTGAGGACAGAGGCCGGTCACAGATGAAAACAAATAAGTTTTCTGTTCCGAAATGGATCCCTCCAGTAGAAGGTACAGTGAAAATTAATGTTGACGCTGCTGTCTCGCGTTCATCAATGAAAGGAGCAGTCGCAACTGTTTGTTGAGATAAAAGGGGCAAATTTATCGCTGCAAGCTCAGTGGCATGGAGCGGCCTAACAGACCCTGAAACTTTAGAAGCGATGGATTGCAATGAGGCTTTGGCGCTAGCAATGGATTGTAATCAAAAGAGGATCTGTGCGGGTTCTGATTGCCAGCAGATGGTACGTAATGTCATTGACATGCCAAGATGCTCTTATTGAAATCGTGCGTATACCATCACTCCTGGTCTCGTGTGAGTGTGTATGAGAGAGCGACGCACCGCTGCAGCCCACCTGTGCCATTGGACGTTGGCTAGTAGTCGTTGTACGGGCCAGTCTGGTCCGTTCGACCGAATTACCAACCGTTATGCCCTCACACGTGACCGTCCACTGATGATCGAGCCTAGCTCTATTTATATGCATATGCCTCCACCTGGGTTGGATGTTGAGAACTTGGCGTATGTCCTCGGTGAGGAAAATATAGGACAAAGCTAATACGCACATATGTATTTTTAACACTGTGCGTATTTTGGTATTATGTGACTGTCGATAACAGCGTTCTCGATAGCATGTGTTTCACATAGCATTAAACCGTGGTGGCAAAAAACTATAAAAAAAGAAGAGAGATTTCAAATGTAAAAATGAACTTTAAAATCTCAGAGCTTTCAACTCGAAATTCCTCACGTTTCAACTCGAATCCCAAACTTTTCAACTCCAAACACACATTTTCAACTCCAAGGTTTTCCAACGTTCCAAGATAAAATCCAGAGGTTTCAACTAGGAACTTTCAACTCTCACGTCCTAACTCAAGCCCAAAACCTTTCAAGTTTCAACTCGAGACAAACACCTTTCACGTCAAGAGTTTCCCAACGGTTTGAACTCAAACTCGAGAAATTTCAACGGATAAAGTTCGTTTTTGTGAGATGTATGCTTTTATCGGCGCTTAACGAGATTAAAAGCTAAGCGTGGGGAAATGCACAACTTGGAGTTAAGCACTAACGCAGGGGCCGCTCGGAGAGGTCAGCTTGTCATAAGGCAAGGCAAGAAAAAAAAAAACTTTTTAATGGAAAAAAAGGCGAATACTCATAACTGGATGGAACTAGCTACATGGCCCATGAATTATGACAAACGTGCACTTTTGTCCATAGAAACAAAGGTGTTTCTTCCTTATTTCGCTATATTTATCTATGACTTCATCAAGAATATTGTTTCAATATATATGTCAATTAATATGAAGTATAGTTATTGTAATTTTTTATCTACTCTACTTTGTAAAATGTTAAGTGGTTGTGGTATATCATTTAATAGAAATATGTATTGTCATTTTTCATTAAGTATTTCTTAGATTTAGTGCTTACTTTTAGTATTTCTTAGATTTAATGCTTACTTATCTGTACATACTGTGGGCTATGAACAAATTAGTGAAACGGTGAGAATAGTATTTCATTCTTAATTACTTCTAGCCTAATTAATGCGGGGAGTATATTTAGCTCTTACCACCTTGCTGTGTCTATCCACAAAGAGTTTTACTCGCCCGGCGAAGTAAGCCATGGTTTCCATTGCACCAACCGGAATCACATGAATGTGAGCTTCTACCCTTCTGGGTTCTCTCGTTGGATCTTCCTCTCGACACCCACAGCCCTCGCCCATGAACTATAAAAAACGGCACGATGACATGATTTCCTCACCTTGCCTCGTCGGACCTAACGAGAGACGGAGGTCAAGTAAAAAATCGGCGCGATATTGAAAAGATAAGATCTTAAGATTTTCTAATATCGTCGTCTAACAAACAAGCATCATGTGTATTTTGCTTGCCTTATAAAACACTAGTATAGTGCCTGTGCTAACGCTACGACAGCAGTACACCCGTTTATCAATTAAATGAGAAGATAAGTATGAATACAACACTTAATAATAAAAGAGAAATTTAGAATTTTAAATGAATTTAGAAAGAAAAACAGAACTAAATGGAGGTCGAATAGGCGAAAACAGGCTCCCAAAAGATTTTAAATCAAGAAAGAGAAAGGAAAAAGAATTTTCTGATTTTAGATTATTTTTTTTGCAGCTTCCACAGAGAGCACAACGTGCTCTCAGGCTTAACAAGCGCAAGGGGAGGAAGGCCGGGGTGGCGGCCGGTCATGATGGGTCAAGATCTGGTGCGGCGAGATCGTCGGCACCGGCGCTGCTGGGAGGAGTCACGGTTGCGGTGAATTTCACCGGGAAAGATGACGGTGATGGCTTGGGTTACCTCCAAAATCCGGCGATCTTTACAAGAGGGAGCACTTGGGGATTTACGCAATGCGATGGGGTGGAGGAGAGCTCATGGCTTTTATAGCACCGAAACAAGCATATTTATGGAAACCATAATTTTGGATCAAATCGATTGAGAGAAATTTTGGCAATAGAGCACGAAATTTGGGGAATTAACACCATAGATGGAAAGAGGAGATTTGGTGCGGGATTGATGGAGCTTTGGAGCTTCTTTCTTGCTTTAATGGAGGAGGAAGAGAAGAAGCTTCTGCAGTGCAAGTGCGACTAAAAGAAGCTACAGGTGAGTTGCCTTCATTTTTTAAATATAGAAGGATTTTTGAAAAGATAGCACATTAGGTTAAAAATTCTAGAAAAATTCTCAAAAAACTTTCGATTATTTTGTACTTAATAAAATTATTTTCAAAAAATAAATTATAAATTTGCGAGAGCCACGGCGACCGCGAGGTTGTCGACTAGCAACCTCGCCGCGTCGGCTAAAGCCACCGATGGCGGCCGTGGAGTCATTGCGGACTGCGTTCTCCGGGCCTTGCCCCATCTCCGGTTTTCTTTTCCCAAAGACGTAATGTATGGTCCTTTCCTTTTCCGGGACGTTTGTTTCCTTTTCCTTGATTCGGGACGTTTGTTTCCTTTTCCTTGTTGATCTTTGGAGGTGAGGAAGGTCATTGTGGGCTACATGGATGATTTGGAAAAATATGAAAAATAAAGCTGCGCTCCGGCCACTGGATCCGCAAGGAAAAAGATAAAATTAAACGAGACTAAATCAATTTCTTTGGTTCCATGAGAAAAATTGAAAAAATTAAGTAGCACTCACAGACAGTTGGTTCCTTAAATAAAAAATGAAAACAAAAATTCAGCTCTCTCCGTGCGCTTAAATTAGGCTCTATGGGGCTAGATCCGTAAAAAAGTCTCGAGAAGGGTCATATTCGGAAAAAAAATACGATCACAATACCAGGACAATAAAAAATTCAAATCTTATTTCCTTGCATGCGGATCCTCCCTGTTTATTTCCTTGTTTGATTCACCCTCCTTCCAAATATGTAATGCATACAATTTTGGCGATAAAAAATTCAAATCTGGTTTCCTTGCATGCGGATCCTTCTTATTTATTTCCTTGTTTGATTCGCTCTCCTTCCAAATATGTAGGTGGGGGAGGTCTGTTGTGGGCCACAGGGATGATTAGACACACTAAATAATGACCATCGGATGTGGGTGAGTAAAACTGAGGAAAGATCTGAGACGTTCATTTTGATGAATGCAAGTTTCTGGAGACGTTTTGCTGGGTGCACGAACATTGAGCCATCTCTAATGAGGTGCATTATTTAGGGTGGACGTAGGAAAATTTGCTTAGGTGCATTATAAAGGGGTATAGATAAAGAAAAGAACGTCCAGGCAAACCATTGAACTAGAACATACATAATTAAAATGTGCCGAAGACCTGAAATGCCAACATTCACTTGTACCAAATGCAAAAGCCAACAGCACGTATGACATACATTCCAACATAGTACTAGTATAAATCGAATAAATAACACAGAAAAAATCATTTTATATCTTAATTTTATGAGTTGCACGGATTTACCTTTTTCGGGAGCAGAACCTTGCACACTTTTTCTGAAACCTTTAAAGGCAGCACTTCCTTTATGAGCTGTTACTGTGTTTAACGTAGCTGCACTATGCCGTATCACAATCAGAAGAACATATACCAGAATAATAAACAAAACTAGCCGTCGCACCTTTGTTTAAGATACGTGCATAGTCGTATCAAGTGTCAGCGTACGAGTACCCGCCCCGATTCTTGAACAAGCGTAGTTCTTAGCTTTAAAATTTTGTTTTTAAATAGATATGATTCTACGATTTTGATATAATTTTCTACCATTTTTTTTCTTATATACCGTTCATGGGAAAAGCGTGTCCACACACTTTGTTAACTAAAGTAACTCTGATAAATTCATAGCATATATGTGTTAGAAGTGTGTGCGTCTATCTATAATTAAAAAACTTACTCTCTCCGTCCAAGTCTATACGCGTATTTCTTATTGGCACATAGACTAGAAAGATATTAAAAATGACTAGATTATCTCTAATTATTATTAGTAAACGCTATATTAAATGCATAACCGTAGAGAATATAAAGTAAAGATGTATATTTATTAAGGGGTATGGAAAGAATATTATACAAACTTTATATTGAAATATGAAACAGGCTCCGGATTACCGTTCAAAAATTGTGGGCGAGCGTGCCGCGCGTCAGGAACTCGCGATCCACGGGTAGAAGTGGGCATTGGGCCGGGCTATTTTGGGCCGGCCCGAGGCACGCCCGACTCAGCACGACCCACGGCCCGACCGACCTTTGTTTCAAAAGGTAGGCCGGGCGGCTGGCGATTTGGGCGTGCTCGGCGACCACGGCCCGAAAGAGCCCGTTCGTCAGACCGCAGCACGCGCGCCGACGGCATGTCGGTCCGTCGCGGCCTTGGCGAGGCCAGCGGCGCGTGGCCGAGCCAGCGCAACGCGCGTGCGGTACACGCGCCTCTCGCCGTCCCGCGTCGCCTCGCGCCATGGTCACCTCGCCCGCGGAAGCCTCCGTGCGCGTTACCTTGCCTTTGTCGCCACTCCCTGGACCCCGAGCAGCAGTAGCGCCACGCAGCGGGGGAGTGGGCGGCGGTGTCCAACGTGAGGAGGGGAGCGTCGTCGTGGGGAGGGCAGTGAGGAGGGGCCGCCGGTGTGGGGAGGAAAACGAGGAGGGGAGATGGAGGGAGGCGAGGCGTGAGCTGTGTGAAGGGAGAGGGAGGGCGTGGGGAGGGAGACGACATGGCCTCACCGGCCCCGCGTACTTGGTCGTGGTCGCCATGGCCGCACCAGCCCCGTCCGTCCCACCGCGTACCTGGCCGTGGTCGCTATGGCCGCACCGGCCACGCCCGTCCCACCGTAGCCTTGTAGTGCTTGTGCAGTCGTGTGGCCGCGCTCGTCCCTCCCCTCCTCGCTCTTCCCTCCTATCTCTGCGTACCTGGGCGCGTCACCGTGGTCAGCGTGGTCGCGCCCGCGCCGTGACCGCTGTGGACCTGTGTCTCGAGTCCCGACACCTCGACTCCTCCCATGTGGTCACTCCGCCTAACGCGCGGCTGCTCCGCCTAACGCTCAGCCGCTCCGCCTCCCTCCTCCCGCACGAACGCTCCTCCTGCGGCTGCTGCCGCTCCGCCTCCCGCGCGATTGCTCCTCCTGCGCAACACTCCGCCTCCCGCGCAGCGATCGCCTCGCCTCTCGGACTGCTCACCTCCCACGTCGCGTCGCGTCCGCCTCGGCAGATGAGTAGAGGAGGGGAGCTCGAGTGCTCGACCCGTGCCAGTGGGAGAGGAGAGGGGAGGCATTGGGAGGCGTTGGTGAGGCGGTAGGGAGGCGAGACGGGAGCGGGGAAGACGAGGCGGAGGGGAGGTGGGAGCCGGGCAGAGAGACTGAGGGAGGTGAGCCGTGGGCGCGGCTGGCTCGGGGGAAAAGGGGGGAACGGGAAAAAGGGCGTTGGTGGGAGGAAAAAAAAGGGCGCCAACGAAGGGAAAGGAGCTGGGTCCTTTCATCTCGTCGCAATAGTGTAAATGGACTGGGCACGGTACGAAGCAGGCACAAAGCGCAAATAGGCCGTGCCTGGGCTCACCGAAAACGAGTCGAGCCAGCCCGGCACGACGGGTCGTCGCGGCCCGGCACGGTTTAGGCCCGAAGCACGATAGGCCCGTGCCGGGCTGGCCCGGCCTAGCACGACGCCCACCTCAGACCCCGGGCGGCCCCTTTGCCTGCCTGGCAGGCCACGTCGCGTTCGCCCCTGACTCCTGAGCGTGCTATTCTCGTCTCGTCCAAGTGCCACGACGGATGGCCAAACGAACGTACGTGCGTAACGTGCCGCAGCCCGCGCGCACCGGCGTACCTCTCGTCTCGCGCGACGCCCGCCGTAACAAGGCAACGTGGCTTCCGCAAACCGAAGGCAAAACCGGGAGCGCGCACAAGCCACGTACGGGAGAGACCGAACCAAAGCGAAGCAAAGTAGAGCGGACGAGATCGCCGTTTGATCCGATCAGCCGGACGCGATGGCGGGCGCGGGAGAGCGCAGGATCGGCGTGGCCATGGACTTCTCGGCGAGCAGCAAGAAGGCGCTGCGGTGGACGGCCGACAACCTCCTCCGCAAGGGCGACACCCTCGTCCTCCTCCACATCCAGCACCCCGGCCGCGACGAGGCCAAGCACGTCCTCTGGTCCGACTCCGGATCCCGTAAGAAACTCGCCATCCTTACACCATTGCACGTTTGAAACGAAAGCTGCCACTCGTGCCGCGTCTCGCTGATCCACAGTGGCTTCTCTTGCCCGATCGATCCCAGCGTTGATCCCGCTCGAGGAGCTCAGGGAGCCAGCGGTGAGGCAGCGCTACGACGTACCCTCGGACGCCGAGGTGTTCGACATGCTCAACGTTGTGGCCCGGGAGGAGGAGGTGTGCGCTCCTGCCATTGCTATGTATGGTGTCATTCTTTTGCCTTTTCAAGTTGAGGTGATATTGGCCATGTTACATGCTCGATCAGTTGTCGGTGGTGCTGAAGATGTATTGGGGCGACCCGAGGGAGAAGGTGTGCGAGGCGGTGGATGAGCTCAAGCTCGAATCACTCGTCATGGGAAGCCGTGGTCTCGGCCAGATTCAGAGGTAGTATACAATAGCTTGCATCGGCATGTTTTCTGAAAACGTTTAAGCTTGGTACTTCTGTTCGTTCGGAGGATCATCAGAAATCGGACATTAGAAATCGGAGCCAGTGTGCACTAAGCCTCGGATTGAAAACTAAGCCATTATAACTAACGTTAAATACTACCCATACCGAGACACCACAGAAGTACAACATAATTACATAATTAAAAATAAATTTAAACTTCATACTTAACGATATAACAAAATAAATAAAACATGACCAAAACAATATAGCATAGTAGAGTAGTACAAAAATTAATACCAAACTAATGAAGGTAAGGTGTATCCGAGCTAATCATATATTCATCAACAATAGTACAAAAACTTGAATCCTCGAAGATGAAATTGCATATGTAAATTAGTGGCATAAAATTACAAAGTTAATTATTGATGCAAATTGCAAAACAAGAATGTACTATACCCATATCACGAGATAGTTTTTGCTTAAGTGACCTAATTTGAAAACGATATAAAATCTTGTTATTTTCAATGCTTACAAATACATCATATCATGCTATCATTCATCTATTTGTCACTCATTATTCCGCAACTTAGTCTTAACAATGTTCATAGCTGAAACGACTCTTTCTATTGTTGCAGTTGCAATGGGCAAAATCAATGCCAATTTAATAAGACAATATACCAATAGAAAAACAGTGTGTATTACATCAAATTAAATTCGATCAATTAATCTCTAATTGGCTAATTCGGAATGTGAGTAACGCAAAGCGACAAAGTAAGGATCAAGAGAAAATCACTGAGTTGATGGCGGTTGATGGATAGGTTGACTACTTGAGGAGGGCGCAAGGTGGAGAGCTTGCCGTCTTGGAGCTGACACTACCGATGCACCTTGGCTCTCAGCTCTCATCTCATCCACAAGAGAGAGTTAAAGAGAGAGAGAGGAGGCTAATCCTGATAGCTGACAAGGTTTCTCACTTCTCAATTTTGTGGTTTGTGGGCCGTTACGGATGGTAGTACACAACTATGCTAGCTTGGTATGCTACAGAGGAAAAGAATATGTGCTGCGGACTTGAATATCTCAGACAAAAACTTGTAGGCTCAAATTTGCGCTATAAAGGGTTTTCCACTGCTAGTTGGCCCAAGGCGGCCTTGTTCTAGCGGCAGAGGCTCAGCTCCGCCCCTGTCAGAAATGCTATCTATCCGAAACAGCCATACGTATAAACCTTGTTGGTGTTGTTAACATGATAAAACATCGGTACATATTTACAAGTTTGTAACCAGAAAATTGGAATCATGTACGAGCATTATGCTTAGGACATGACATATGCATAACACCTCTGAGTATACTTTGCTTGACTTTTTTTATCTTGACAGTTAGCATTTGTCTGCAGGATTCTGCTAGGAAGTGTAACAAACTATGTGCTGTCGAATGCATCTTGCCCTGTGACTGTCGTCAAGGCAAAGTAGTCGCTGGTCTTCCAGCACTACGAATCTTCAACCTGAACAAAACCATTGCTGTATAATGCATTGTATACATTTAAAATGTGATCCTAATTCTTTGTTGTGTCCATGTCAGACACATCATTAGACGTAACGCAGAGCAGTGCATACGTCAAGTCGTGTCAGACGTAATAACAACCAGAGCATCCGACACTGATTCAATTTTTTTCTCCCCTTGGACTCTGATGGATATACATATATATATATATAGTGTACGTGTATGTATGTATATATATACACGTACCACCGTTATGTATACACACACCACCGTAGTCGTTAAGCTTATATACATTGAAGTTTCCTGTGATTGTAATTTCTCTTCGTATATTAATTCACCCTTTGTGTTTATATGGTTTTTCCCACAAGGGTTTTTCACATTAAATTCATGTCTCTTGTTACTTTAATCATTTATTTTTGCCACATATTTTATAACATATAGCCTTGTTGTCATTAAAATATTGCACTGTACTTTTATTTGTAGACCTGGATGTCTCTGTTTGCAGTCTTACCAAGTTATCTCTGGTGTACCTTCAAGCTGTAATACATGTCGTTTGTTTCTGAACATGTTACTATTATTAAACCTGTACACACATACATCTGCACTCGCCACACAGGGAAATCTAAATTGTCGCTGTTCAGTTAGAATTACCATAGGAGCCATCAAAATCTATGCGATTTGGACTAGGGCCACTAGGCCAAGGCCAAGTGCTGACAAGATTTTGCGAAGATCACCATCCTGTGCTGTGTGTCTTTCCCTTCTGATTCAGAGTTTCAGACCTAACTTTTTTTTTGCATGAAAACTGATCTATAATTCTGGTCGAAACAAACTACTTTTTTTTTCCAGGAACACATTATCAACCAGACTTAACAATGAGTAAATATGAGAGCCATCTGAATTCCGTTTAAACTGGTAAAGTATCATTGCTTCTTTATTCCATAACAGGAGCTACACAGTGTGCACACAAGGCCGAAGGATACATCCTCTGAGCTCCATGTTACAAAACTAAGCGCAAAGATTGGAGTAGATGGAAAACAGAGAAAGGCATCATCAAGCAAACACACACAGATCAGATGTAGAGATGAGCCTGCAAGATGACAAGAAACAGCATGAGCAGCAAGCCCGTAGGTGACGGCATGGACGAGGATGGACGCCCAGCTGGTCATTATGTTCATGAAATTGACCGGCCGCTGCCGGCCGGGCATCTGCACGATGCTTCTCGGGCACAGAAGAGCGAACAGCGCCGACGCTGTGATCGGCGGCGCCCAATCCTTCATCGCTACTACAGCTCCGTTCAAACTGGCAGGAGAGCAAGAGAGGAAGAACCAGGAGAACACAGAGCGAGTGTATATGCACTTACAGTTCTTAAGGTCATGTACTATAAGGCCATGTCAGCTGGTTCTTAACCTGTACACAACAGCTTTGGTCTATATGCAGGAGTGAGAAAAAAGGAAAGAGAAGAGAGCTGGCTCTTATTTAGTAGTTAGCTTTGTACGGGAGCATAGGTAGATCATTTATGTACAAGAGAGAAAATATAGTTATTGCACAACATCTAAAGACAACATTTAGACCAGTTATTGTACAAGCTGGCTTTTAACTTACTATTAGCCAGTAGTTAGCTTTGCTATTATACTTACTCTAAGACGGCAAGGCACAGAGGGCGACACGAAAATTAAGCTCCGGAGATAAAACGACGAGGAAAGTAGGGCATCGAGCACCGAGCACATTATCACTGGTGGCGAGGGAATCAGTGGACTGGAGGCGCATCATAGCGGCGGATCGAAATTTTTGAGCATGGAAACTATGGCTTTTGGAGTGGGATTAGACCCGGTCCTCAAAGCAAGTACAATAATGAAGTATACTCTCTCCGTTAATAAATATAAGACGTATTTTGATTTGGCACAAGGGTTAAGGTTGTGGTGAAATTAAGGAAGACATGAGAAGAAATGAATTACATATCCCTCTTAATTGTTTTGAAAGATGAGAGATAATACTTTGTGTAGGTGGTAATGAATAAATGCATATGGTTGAGAGAGAATAAATAGGAGTATAGGTGAAATGGCTTATTAGATCTACATGCACGTCTTATATTTTTTAACAAGGCCATTCAAACTATAAGCTTTATATTTATCAACGGAGGAAGTATTATTTATTGTATCTCTAGTCTGTCATTTCTAAAGATTGTCTCTAGAAAAACACTAAAACATTTAATTTGAGCATTCAATACTAACTTTATCTTTGTGATTATTGGCAAAACACCAACTTCAACACTAACAGTCGCTCGCGCGGTCTCGAACATCGGCTTTTAGCCGGCGATAGTGACGAATACTCATACCAGGGGTACCCCAACGGCCCAGGGTGACGAGCAGGCTGCCTCAAGCATAGCTCAAGCCTAACAGGCCGCTCCGGACCCGCTACCGACCAAAGTACCTGCGGGGCCACACAGGGCGCCCATTCCCGACCGATCGGGGTAGGCATCCCGACCTGCGGGCTTCGACCTCCGCAGCGGTCGGGTCCCCGACTCCGACCAAGCGGGCTCCCGACCTCGCGCTGGTCGGGATCCCCGACTCCGACCAAACCAAGGCGACCTCCGCCAAGGGCCGCGTGTCGAAGCCTTCGCCAGCTGGCAGCTACGTGCCCCACGGACGGGGTCAATCGAAGTGACTGTACGGGAGTAGGTGGCTCTTTCCCAAGATGTCATAAATAGCTGCTGAAGTCAAGCTTCCAGTCCCATCAATCAGTCACGTACAATACGAAGGCACGCTCCCTCCCGAGGTAGTACCAACGTTACGCACTGCAACGTCAACCATCGTCGATTCACGGAAGCGTGCGCGCCGTTCCGCAGCGAAGCCTAAGCGCCTGCCCATCAGGGCGACCGACCCAGCGTGGGCAAACCAGGCGACGACCCATCACCGAGGCGATTGCCCTCTCTTAACTTCCCATGTAACTGCCCCTCGGTTGTATAAAGGAGGCGGGAGCCTCTGGAGAGGGCAACCGAGAGATCTCCTCTTCTCGCTAGGCTTTTGCGAACACTCTTGTGCTCAAACTCTTTTCCCTCATTTGTAAAGCGTTGTGCGGTAAATGCGCACCTAAGGCAATACAACACCGCCACTGGCTAATGGAGTAGGGACATTCGGCCCGAACCAAGATACACCTTGGGCTCTCGAGTCTAACCATTCAGGAGTAGGAACGCGCGCCCTTAGACTTACAAATTTACTTGCGGTGCTCGAACGCCGGCGGTTGGCGCGCCGGTAGGGGCCTTTTTGCGTCTTCATCGACATCTCCGATTCCCATTTGCCTCCTCGATGGCATTCTTCACCGCGATGGCACGCATTGCGTCGGAAGCCGGATCGCCGGCTCCTCAACCGCCGCCACTTAGGCGGGAGGGCTCGTGCTTATCCCAACCGTCTCGGAGACCGGGCACCGTCCGGGAGCCCGGCGCCATCTCCGCAACCTCGCCAAACTCGGCAGGACACCAACAGCCCCGGCGAACCCGAGGAGCACCTCGCCACTTTTGGCAATAGCTCCCGTGGGCTCGGGCAGGTGACCATGTCACCCCCCGCAGGCTCACACCTTGTGGCAATGGTCGGCTACATGCCGGCCTCTGTCCATGAGTTGCTGGAAGATTCTTCCAGCCACGACTCCAGCTCCGACACGGAGCATCCTACCCGCGGGCGGCACTCTCGCGAGTGCAACATGGCGGGCACGGTCGACTTGACCGCAACCCCCGCGGCTACGGGGCCCCCATCCGGCGCACTAAGGCGTAGGAGGAGGAATACCAACGCGAGCACGCCGAACGAGCGCTCAAGCTCATGTGGCCGAGCTTTGACAGCGAAGAAGTCGAGGAAGCGGCGGTCGAGCTCGACCGCTCCAGCCAACTGGAGCAGGGAGCCCGAGCCCCGCAGATGCTTGGCGGCGCAAGGCACGCCAGTACACCACAAGCTGGTGGAAGAGTCGACGACCCTCGGTTCTTCTCCCACGCGAGTCGAGCGTGGCTGCGGCCGCAATCTTTGCTCGAGGCTGCCCGAGCCGGCTGACCCGGAGGCCAAAGCCACGTACCAAAACCTCCGGGGGCTGGTGGAGCGTGCGGCCATGCAGACATGCGATCCTCGCCTCCTACCACTCGGGTGCCACCTCTGACCGTCGGGCCCGCATCGCTTTCGGGCCGGTGGGCCGGCAAAGCGTGACCACGAACAACCCGGGCCTCGCGCACCGGCGCGCGGTGCCTCGGCAACGCCTATGACATTCGCGCCACCCTCGAGGCGCGGAGAAAAGCAGCGGATGAGGCCGCCCACTCACGTGTTGTGGACAGCGGACGCCATCACCACCGAAGCCCAAGCCCCGATGGCCCGGGACCACGAGCCTTCTGCCAGGGGATTCGCCGTGCGGATTTCCCTGCCAGATTCAGGGCACCGACCAACATTGCCAAATACACCGAGGCCACGAACCCCGGCGTATGGCTTGAGGACTACTGGCTCGCGTGCCAGGCAGGGGGAGCAACGGATGACTTCTTTATCATCCAATACCTCCCTATCTACCTTGCGAACTCGGCTCGAGCTTGGCTCGAGTACTTGCCCGCAAAGACTATCAGGAACTAGGCTGATTTGAAGACCCTCTTCGTCGTCAACTTCCAGGGCACCTATAAGCACCCTGGGAACTCCTGGGACCTGAAGAGCTGCAAACAGCAGCCGGGAGAAACTCTCCGGGATTACATCCGGCGCTTCTCCCGCCAATGCAACGAGCTCCCCGACATCTCCGACGCCGATGTCGTGGGGCATTCATCTCTGGCACCTCTTGCAAGGCCTTGGTGCACAAGCCGGGTGTATCAAGCCCAGGACCACCAAGGAGCTTCTGGACATCGCCACCAACCACGCCTCCGACGAGGAGGCTGTGGGGGCCATCTTCGAAGGAGGAAAGGCCCGGCAACGACCCGACGCCCGAGCGGGTCCCGCCGACCGCTCCGGCAAGCGGAGCGGCATGGAAAGCAGTCCGCGAGGCCCAAGTGGTCGCGTTGTCGACCGACCTGCCAGCGGCGAGTCGACCGATCGTCGCGCTACCGACCACTTCAAAAGTTGATGGACGGCCGTGCCCAAACCACGAGTTCCCGTCAAACACAAGTCACAGGGACTACGAGGTCCTGAGGCGTTTCCTCTCCGGCGCCCCCACGATGCCGCGGGGCAAAGGAAAGAAGCCAGCCCCGGCCCCAAGGGTCGCGGAGAAGATGTCGGACGACGAGTTCCCGGAGCCCGACGGCTGCCTCATGATCTTTGGTGGACCGACATGCTACGCCGACAAGCGTCGGCTCAAGCTCGCCTACCGCGAGGTCCACACCATCACGCCAGCTGTCCCCCAATATCTTCGGTGGTCAGAATCCCCGATCACCTTCGATCGGACCGATCACCCCGACCACGTCCCATAGCCTGGGAGATACCCGCTTGTGGTCGATCCCATTGTGGGGAAAAAGCGCCTCACAAAGGTGCTAATGGACGGTGGCGATGGTCTCAACATCCTTATGTTGAGGCGCCGGCGCCATGGGGTCCCCGCTCGGGTCTCCGGCCGAGCAAGGCGCCTTTCCGGCGTCATCCACGGCGCGAGCCCCCCGCTCGGCGGTCGACTGCCCATCACCTTTGGAGGACCGGAAATTTCCGCACCGAGACCCTCACTTTTGAGGTCGTGGACTTCCCCGGCTCCTACCACGCTATCCTGGGGAGGCCATGCTACGCCAAGTTCATGGCGGTCCCGGCTACACCTATCTGAAGTGAAGATGCCCGGCTGGGAGTCATCACCGTGGCCGTCCTTCCGGCTACCGCTTACAATCGCGAGCGAAGCGATTTAGCTAAGCGTCGGCGGTCATCGCGTCCGCCGAGCTCGTCAACCTCCGGAGGAGGCCTCGAGTCCGCCCCGAGTCTAGCAAGTCGGGCGGGATCCTTCAAGTCCGCCGAGGACACGAAGAAGGTTGCGGTCGATCCGTGGATCGAGACCAAGACCGTGCGGGTCGGAGCCACGCTCCCCGCTAAATAGGAAAGCGCGCTCGTCGACTTCCTCCGCGCCAACAACGATGTCTTTGCATGGAAGTCCTTTGACATGCCGGGAATTCCCAGGGAAGTCGTCGAGCACTCCTTGAGCATCCGACCAGGCTCAAAGCCGGTCGCCCAACGCCTGCGCCGCTTCGACGAGGAGAAGCGCATGATCATAGGGGAGGAGATCGCCAAGCTTTTGGCTGCAGGGTTTGTAAAAGAGGTAAGCCACCCCGAGTGGTTGGCCAACCCTGTACTTGTAAAAAAGAAGAATGGGCAATGGAGAATGTGCGTTGACTATACGAGTCTCAACAAGGCGTGTCCAAAGGACCCGTTCCCCTTGCCCCGCATCGACCAAGTCATCGACTCCACCGCGGGGTGTGAGTCCCTTTCCTTTCTGGATGCCTACTCGGGCTACCACCAGATAGCGCTGAAGGAGCCCGACCAGCTCGCGACCTCCTTCATCACTCCGTTTGGCTCATTCTACTACATAACAATGCCGTTCGGTCTAAAAAATGCGGGCGCTACATACCAGCGATGTATGCAAACGTGTTTCAACGACCAGATCGGCCGCAACATTGAGGCGTACGTTGACGACATCGTCGTGAAGACCAGGAAGTCCAACGACCTCATCACCGACCTAGGGGAGACCTTCGCGAACCTCTGGCGGTTCCGCATAAAGCTCAACCCCGAGAAGTGCGTCTTCGGGGTCCCCAAGGGGAAGCTCCTCGGCTTCATCGTCTCGGCGTGGCATCGAGGCCAATCAGGAGAAGATCTCGGCAATCGTAAGGATGGGCCTGGTTGGTAACCTCAAAGGGATCCAGAGGCTAACTGGATGCCTTGCAGCCTTAAGCCATTTCGTGTCTCGCCTTGGCGAGCGCGGAATGCCGCTCTACAGGTTGCTTAAGAAATCCGACCGCTTCAGCTGGACCCAGGAGGCTCAGGAGGCCCTCACCCGCTTGAAGGCCTTCTTGTCCTCACCTCCGGTCTTGGTTGCCCCGGCACCAGGTGAACCGCTGCTCCTCTACATCACCGCCACTGCCCAAGTCGTCAGTGCGGCCTTTGTGGTGGAACGAGCGGAAGAGGGTCGAGAACTCAAAGTACAACGGCCAGTCTACTTCATCAGCGAGGTGCTTTCCGAGTCCAAGGCTCGATACCGCGGTGCGTAAGCCGCTTCACTCTGCGATGCTCATCGCAAAAGAAAGCTCGTCCATTACTTGACCAAAGACGCCATCATCGTGGTGACCACATCGCCGCTCAGCGAGATCGTCCACAACCGCGACGCCTTAGGAAGGATAGCCAAGTGGGCGCTCGAGCTTAGTGGTCACGGCATAACATACGTTCCTCGAACGGCGATCAAATCCACAGTTCGCCGACTTTCGCCGAGTGGACCGAAGCCCAGCGCCACCGGCGCCAAGACCCCGTCTTGGGACGATGTACTTGATGGGTCCTACACCAAGAGCGGCGCGGGCGCGGGAGTTGTCATCGTTTCCCCGCTCGGGAACAGACTTCAATACGCCATCAGGTTGCTCTTCGATGCGACCAACAATGTCGCCGAGTACGAGGCTCTCGTCAACGGTCTCCGGATCGCTGCCGACCTCGGCGCTCGTCGACTCTACGTCCACGGGGACTCCAAGCTTGTCGTCGACCAGGTCATGAAAGCAGCGGAGCCCCGAGACGCCCGCATGGCCGCGTACTGTCGAGAAGTGCGCAAGCTCGAGGAGCGGTTCAAGGGTTTCGAGCTCCACCATAGCTACAGACGCTACAACGGTGAGGCCGACACAGCCAATCTTGCCTCCAGAGAGCCGACCCCACAGGATCTTCGTCGCAACCTTCGCTTCCTTACGCCCAGCTTGAACCCAGTGGCCGAGTGGCCACCCGACCTGCCGAGCGCGGTTGCTCCGACCGCCGGGCGGTCGAGCGTAATCCGCCGGCCGGGTCGCACGCGGTGTACTAACGACCGAGTCCGACTGGAGGAAGCCCTTCATCGATCGTTTGACAGACGGATCGCTTCCCATCGACCCGACCGAGGTTCGGCGCCTCGCTCGACGGGTGAAATCTTTTGTCCTGGTCGGACCAGACCTTTACAAAAGGAGTCACTCCGGAGTCCTCCAGAAGTGTATCCTGGCCGACCAAGGAAAACAACTGCTGGTCGATATCCATGGCGGAGTCTGCGGTCACCATGCCGCGCCCCAGTCCCTGGTAGGAAAGGCCTTTCGACAAGGTTTCTCCGGCCGACCGTCGTGTCCGATGCGGCAGATTATGCGACTTGCGAAGGATGCCAATTCTTCGCCTTACAGACGATCCGCTACTCAGCCTTCTGACGATTCCCATCACCTGGCCGTTTGCAGTATGGGGACTCGATCTGGTCGGGCCCTTCAAGAAAGCGCCCGGGGGCTTTACTCATCTCTTCGTCGCGGTGGACAAGTTCACCAAGTGGATAGAGGCCAAGCCGGTCGTGAGCGTCACGTCGGTATAAGCGGCCACCTTCTTCCGCGACATCGTCTTTCGGTTTGGAGTCCCGAACTCTATCATCACCGACAACGGGACGCAGTTCACGGGGAAGGAGTTCCTCGAGTTCTGCGACGACTTCAACATCCGCGTCGATTGGGCAGCCGTGGCCCATCCGCGGACTAACGGTCAGGTCGAACGCGCAAACGGCATGATCCTCCAAGGACTCAAGCCGCGGATCTTCAGTCGACTGAAGCATTTCGCGGGGCGATGGGTGGCCGAGCTACCTTCCGTCCTCTGGAGCCTGCGGACCACACCGACTCGGGCAACCGGGTTTACACCGTTCTTCATGGTATTCGGCGCTGAAGCTGTCTTACCAACCGACCTGGAATATGGCGCCCCAAGATTACAAGCCTTCGACGAGGCTCGGGGGCTCGCCTCGCAACAAGACGCCATCGACTAGCTTGGCGAGGCGCGCGATGTGGCCATTCTACGATCGGCCAAGTATCAACAAGCTCTGCGGCGCTACCACAGCCGTCAGGTTCGAGGGCGATCCTTCAGCGCTGGCGACCTAGTCCTGCGTCGGGTCCAGACCAGCAAAGACAAGCACAAGCTCTCGCCGCCCTGGGAAGGCCCCTTTACCGTCGTAGAGGTTCTTCGGCCTGGCACCATTCGACTCAGGGACACGGATGGCCGCGTCCTCCCCAACGCATGGAACATAGAAAAGTTAAGGCGTTTCTATCCCTAAGTCCTTTTCTTATTCCTTGCGTCGTCTTTACTTCTCCTTCCGAGCACACTGCGTCGCGGCGACAAAGGGCTGCCGTTAGCACCCCATTCAGCTACGGTGGCGCTTATCGGGTCGGTAACCCGGCCGGTCACGAGGTCTTTCCCAAGCGGTAACCCTCTCGACCCGAGTGCTACGGCCTATGCCCCAGCGGCTATGGTTGCTGAGTAGCACTTCGCGGAAGAAGGAAGTACCCGAGTGGAGTGACCTTTGGTCGGTCGGGAACACTCCACTCCCGTGCAAACACGGCTAACTCACGCGCTTATGCGGGTCGATGACCCGACTGGTCACGAGGTCCTTCCCAAGCGGTAACCCTCTGAAAGGATCAAGTTGGCCTAGAGGGGGGTGAATAGGCAACTTTTTAAAAATATCTAAAAGTTTGGAAAAACTTTTCTCAATAAAAAAAAATTGGAGCAGAAGCAATTGCATAAATATCAGGCACAATACTGGTTCAAGAGAAAAGAGTTCGAAATAGAAGCAGAAGAAACAACACAAGTAGAAAAGTAACTCAGAAACAGGGGAACACAAGAATTTTTCACCGAGGTTCAGAGATCACTCCTACGTCCCCGTTAGAGCACTTCTTTGGAAGTATTGCTCCACCAAACAGCTATTTTCAAATAGCTTTTGGTTATCCACTATCTTGACTCTTTCACTACTCCAGTGAGGTGAGTCTCAACCTGTCGGCGTTTTCTAGAGCGCCGGCAAGTAAATTTGTAAGTCTAGGGGGTCGCGCGTTCCACTCCCTGAATGGTTAGACTCGTGAGTCCAAGATGTATACTGGTTCGGGCTGAAGGTCCCTACTCCAGTTCGTGTGATGGTGTTGTATTACTCTTGGTACAGATGACTGCACAAAATTTTACAAGCGAGAATGCCAATGGCTTAGCGAGATGGGTTTGATAGCGCTCTCTCCCCCTCGTTCTCGCCCTTTCTTTCTGAATCGTTTAGCCCTGCCTCCTTTTATACAGAAGGAAGGGGCAGGTTACATCGAGAGTCGGGAGGAAGAGCAAGGTGACCTACGCTAGGAGCTCCGGTCCTTCGTCCTGTGGACTGGTCGCCACCCGTCTTGCCCATGCTGGGTTGGTAGCCTTAGTGGTCAGGGAGGTTAAGTATTCCCCGGGAAATGGCGTACTTGCCCTCTGTGACCCTTACGAATGCTGACGTTGAGATGCGTGACGTTGGTGCTGCCTCGGGAGGGAGCGTGCCCTCGTCTTTGACGTGGATAGTTGATGGGCCGAAGCTTTGTCTTCTGCGATCACGGATCTTCTTGGGAAGGAGCCACTTGCCCTTGTATAGTCGCTCGATTGACCTTATTCGGAAGTGCGTGGCGGTAGGCCGATGAGGACGACACGCGGCACTCGGCGTTCGTCACCTTGGTTTGGTTGAGTCGGAGATCCGCCCGCCAAGAGGGGTCGGGGCTGTTGTCTGGTCGGATTCGCTTCCTGGCGGTCGGGAGCGGATGCCTTGCGCGTGTCTCGCAGCGGATTCGATCTGCGACAGGACGCGCGCGCGCTGTTGGGTGGAGATATGCTTGAGGCCGCTGGCTCGTCGCTTCGGGCTGTTGGGGTATCCTTTTTATTAGTATTCGTCACAACCCTTCACAGCAATGGTGGCCTTCCACAAACACTATTGGATAGGTCGCACGAACAACTTCTCCAACCGTCTAGAAACAACTAGTTCCAAGAGTAATAGACTATCCACAAGCCACATCTCTTGGTTCAAGAGCTAGACTCAACTAGATTTAGCTTGGAGCAAGTACTCTTAGCAAATCAGAAAGATGGTTTGTAATTTTCTGAGTTGAAGCTCAAAAACTCTTTGATGGAATGAAGCTTGGAAATCTCAAGGATCAAAGAGTTGTATGTGAATGAAAAGATGTTCAGAATGTGAAAAGGTAATCACACACATTTCTTGAGCACAGGCCATCTATATATAGCTCCTGAACAGAGATAACCGTTACACCTATCTTTTGCCCGTTGGGAGTTGGCGGGAGTAGATGGGGTAGGTCAACGACTACCTTTGAAAAGATTTTCTATGAGCCAATCGAGAGTCAAAGCTGCACACACGCGGACCAAAATTTGGTCCGGGTACATGGTTCGAGAGGCATAGTTGAGCTTTAACAGACCTAGTTGCGTAGGACCAAGAAAAGCGGTCCGTCGAAAGGGTAAAAGATCAGATGATTTTTACTGGCATATACAAAGGATTTTCGTCGGACAGATAAACTTAGTCCGTCGAACAGGATTTCATTTAGCTAGGCAAGCCATGTTAGCGCAGGACCAGAAAAACAGGTTCAACGAACACATGATTTGATCTAACTTAGTACTAGAGGATGAGTTTACGCAAGACCCAAAAAGATGGTCCGGCGTACAAAGAAAAAGACTGGTTTTATCAGTAGAAAGCTTGTTTGCGCCGGACCGGAAAAGATGGTCCGACGTACACATAGAATTTGAGATCATTATCATGCTCTAATGCTCTGATACTTTAGTATGGACCAGAAAGATAATTGAGGCGAAATAATTTTATGTTGGACTAACACAAATGAGAAAAAATAAGTTTTGTCCGATGAATATTTGATATAAGTAAAGAAGAGGATTCTTAACACAGGACCCAACAGGTTGGTCCGGTGTACATGATGTGCGCTCAGAAGGAAAATTTCTTCAGCGCCGGACCGAAAAGGTTGGTCCGGCGTACATGATGCACTCTCGGTTGATGTTTAAAGCACGGATCTTTTAAGCGCCTGAGCCTGAGAGAAGTTTTGTCTAGGATAGAATTATGTTTTAAGAGAGTTCTATGCTCCAAGAAATCTTCTAGCGACTTTGCACATGATCCAAGATAATTTCTTATGGATAGTCCCTCTTAATAGAACGGCGGTTAAACTAAGTGGCTTAGATTTACTCTCAAGCCAAAAACTAAGACAAACACCTTAGCCTTGACTATTAGATCTATCTTCTTTTGATTTTTCACTAAGCAGCCTTTTTTTAAGTCATCAACACTAAAACCAATAAACTAAACACAAATTACATGAAGGGAGCCTAGATGCTCTCACCCTCTCGACCCAAGTGCTACAGTCTAAGCCCTGGCGGCTACGGTTGCGAAGTAGCACTTAGCGAAAGAAGGAAGTGCCAGAGCGGAACGATCTTTGGCCGATTGGGAATATTTCTATCCCTCACAAGTGCGTGTAACTGCTGCGTAGCCAAAAGTTCCTATTCTCTTTGCCCCTCCCGAAGCGACCCGACCTACGCATAAGTGACCCCGGTGGTCCTTAAAGCTATGGCCAGTCGAGCACCCACCAAAACATAAAAGAGGGCAAGAGGCGTATGGAACTTGCTAAATTTTTAAGTTTATTCATATATGATAAGTCTTTGACAGCAAAGAAAGACATGTTCTGACTCCTTCCTATTTCCTGTGGAGGACGTTCTGGGGGAAGATCCGGTCAGCAATCTCCCGGGCGTACGGCTTGACTTGGAGTTCGAACCGATCGACCTCCTCCTCGGTTCGGTTCCCCGCGATCCTGCTCCCAACAGTGCCAAGGTCGATTCCATCATAATAAGAAATGGCGTTGACAAGGGCCGACGTTGCTCCAAGCAAGGTCCCCTCGCTCACCGAGCCGAGGGCGTCTGTGAGCACTCGGCCGGCGGCGACGAGCGAGCTTGGGCACCGCACGACCGAACGCCGTCGCACACCTCTTGGCGGCCTTCGAGGCCGCCGACTCGGCAGATAGCTCGGACCGCTCCTCCTCCGCCAACCTGCGACGCGAGCTACGCCCCGGCGCGGCCGCGCGAGCTACGTCCCGGTGCGGTCGCCACGTCGCGCGGCCGTCCGCCGCCTTCTGCGCCTCAATAGCGGCGCTCGGATGCTTCTGACTCTGCGGATTACAACATCTCGGATGAGCACGCCTTAAGAGTCGCCGCGAGAATCGACCGAGGAGTTGAGACACTTACGGTGCAGAGCTCGCCAAGTTCTTTGGTTTCTTCCCCGATCGCCTCGTATGAGGTCCTCAAGGAAGCCGGCTCCTTCCAAGCGGTCTCCGCCGAGCGTACTCGGTCGGCGTCTTCCGGCTCTGGTCACGCTCATCTTGCGACGGGTCGCGCTGCGCTCATGCCCCCTCTGCGATGTGGCGGCATCCTTGGCGCTGGCGACCTCGCCAGAGGGACTCGAGTTCGCCACCTCGCCCTCGAGGACTTGGCCCTGTGCGCTATTCAAAGAGGGCCTCCGTGGCCTGATCCAGCTCTTGGCGGGTCTCCGCCGCTTCCGCCCGCCTGACGGTCAAAGCCTCTTGAGCCATGCGTAGCTCGGTATGCACCCATTGCATTCCTCCAGCTGACCACCCGCCGGTGTCCGAAAGGCCAGAGGAGCTCGGCCTTGCCCTCAGAGCGGACCCGTAGATGCTGCAAAATGCAGACACTCCGTCAGTCTCGCCGCGAATTCATCAGAAGTTACGAGAAGTCGGGCTTTCGATCAACTTACCATGCTAACCGGCCGGACTCCCCCGACCATCGCGTCCAACGCCCTGCCGGAGGATTAGAGGCGAGCGGACCTTTCGGATCCGGTCTATCTCGGCCGGTGTCTGGCGCGCTTCTGTCGAGAGCGGCCCACTCGCTCTCCTCCGCTTCGTCTATGGTCCCCGACCTATGGGCCACACCCGACAACAGGTCCTCGGTCGCCCGTTCGGATGGGACACCGCCCGACCTGGCCACCACGGGCAAGGGTGGTGGAATTGGCCCCTCGGGAATCCCCTCGGCGACCTGCGCTTGTGGGGCCTCAATCGATACCTCCCCTTGAGGCATGGGGTCGGGCGTCTCCAGCACCGGCGCCGTCTCTGCCAGCGAGCTCGCGGGTTGCGTCGTCGATTCCCCCTTTGTAACGAGGATCGCGCCACCCGGCGGCGTCCCCGGCGGAGGCGGCGGGAGCTCCTCACCGACCTCGGCCTCTGAGTGAGGCCCCGTCCCTCCGATGGCGAGCGCGCCCTCGGCGCGCCCCGGCTCGGCCGGCTGCGCCACGATCATCGCCAACCCAGTTGGCGTCTCCGTACCAATCGCAGCTTTCGTGCCACTGGCGTCGCGACTCCGCCCGGCAGAACGACGCCGTACCTTGCGGAGCCACCACAGGGCGCGCCGCAGCCGCGGCCACGGTCACACCCGTATAGGCGCTGCACATCGCAAGCACTTAGGAGCTGTTCGGGCGGCTTTGTGGCAACAATGTTCAAACGAGGGAAAAGGATACTTACTGAGCCGAACGGGCGCACGGCAAGCGCGCCCTCTTTGCGATCCCCTCCAAGGCGGATCCACGGCCGCTTCCGAAGTCGCTGCAGACTGGAGGCACGACGACAACGTCGACCGCATGGTCG
Source organism: Otatea glauca (assembly GCA_036346275.1). Classification (NCBI taxonomy): domain Eukaryota; kingdom Viridiplantae; phylum Streptophyta; class Magnoliopsida; order Poales; family Poaceae; genus Otatea; species Otatea glauca. The sequence goes on along the minus strand of CM070712.1, from coordinate 44,343,076 downwards.
CCCTCGCTGGGCCCCGGCCGCGGTGCTCTTGTGATCGCCCTCCGACGAGCCCCCGCTCGGGCCACCGCCGGTCGACGAGTCAGAGAAGAACCCACGGTATGGGTGACCGGGGTTGCCCCCGCTGCTGTCGGCGGAGGTCGTCCCTGCAGCGGTGGTCTCAGACTTGTCCTCACCACGCGTGGCCCTCGCCGCAAGCTCCTCCTTCTTCTTCTTCCTCTTCTCCTCCTTCCGCTTCTTGCGGGAGGAGTCGAGCTGTGCGGCCTCCGCACGGGCCGCTGCCCTCAACGCCTTCTCCCCCGGGAGCAACGCCCGGGAGACCATTCCCAAGAGCCCCTAGAAGATACGAAAACACTGGTCAGACCGGGCGCCAAAGGCAAAGGGAAGAGAGAGGCGAGAAGAAGTCCGCTCAACCTACCAGATTTGGGGGGTGGGCCGTCGAGAATGGCTCCGGATGGCGCCGCGGCTTGATGCGCCGCTCATGAACGACGGCCACCCGGGCTTCGACCTCGGTCGCGGCAAGCTCGGGCTCCGCCATCCTCATTTTGTCGGACGCCCCCTCATACCGAAACAAGGGCGCGGCCTGTCCATGAGGGGTTGCACGCGCATCCCAATGAAGGCGCGCACCACGACGTCCCCGGTGAGCCTCTGCTCCTTAAGAGCCCTGACCTGCTCCACGATCAGGGCCACCTTCTTCTTCTCCTTCTTGTCAGCACCCAGTCCATTCTTTCCCCACCACAGGAAGCTCGCCGGTGAAAAGCGGGGCGCTATCTCCGACGTTCCGAATGTAAAACCATTCAGAACGCCATCCCCTGTTGGACGACGGTAGCTTGACATCGAGATACTCCGAGCTCCCACGGATCGGCCTGGAGGGCGAGCCATCGATGGGTGCCGTGGCGTCCGCCGGCTTGTCCTTCCAGAGCCTTGCGTGGAAAAAGTACCTCCACAGCGCCCAGTGCGGCTCAATCCCCAAGAAGGCCTCACAAAGCGTGATGAAAATCGCGATGTGGAGGACCCCATTGGGGTTGAGATGATGTACCTCTGCCTTGTAGTGGAAGAGCAGCCCTCGGACGAACGGGTGCAGCGGTAGGCCGAAGTCGCGCTCGAAGAACGAAGCGGGCACTACGACCTCGTCGTCCCTTGGTGAAGGGGCGGCGGCCCCCGTCGGCACCCTCCAGTGAGAGAGATCTTGCGCAAGGAGAAAGCCTTTCTTCACCAAGCCGAGCACACGGCTGGCCTGGGCAGAGCACTCCGGCCACGACATCCTCGTGAAAAGACGGTGGAAAGGTGAGGAGGGGAGAAGGTTCTTTGTTGTTTTTTCTTGTCGTAGGCAAAGGGCTGGAAGATGAGGAAAGCAAGAGCGTGGATCGCCCAGCGCCCCGCGACGTATTTATAGAAGACGAGCGCGCGCCAATCGAAAAGACACCCCCTCGAGCGAAGCGTCGCGTACACCCTCGTCTCCCACGCCGGGCGCCTGGTAACTCCCGGTTTCCAATTTCTCCCTGCGTTTTAATCCTAACAAGGCTGCGCAAGCCGTAAAGACACCGCCTCGGCGGTCGTCTGTGACCTCTCGGTCTCCGCCTTTAGGCGGGGCGGTTGCCGGGCGCGTCGAAGCCCGGCCCTGGCCGCTGCGGCCCGTAACGGCGAGAGCTCGGCGGCTCGCGCGAGGCCCCGCCGAGGCGTGGGTTCTAAGGCCTATTCCACGGATGGACATAAGGCGCCAATAGTAGCGAGCAAAGAAGCGGGTATGAGGCGAGCCCCGGTGGTCCCCACATTGGGTGGTGACGACCCAATCGTCTCTACTCGTGTCCGAGACCATACTTCACACTCTCCGGAGCTCATCGATGGGCGACGGCCGACTAATTGTGCCACTGGTCGTGCGGACGACCAGGTCCGTCACGGGATCGAGTAAAGAAAGGTTTCTTATGGGTCGCCCCACGGCAGGGCCAGGACACCCTACTTTGGGACCGTCCGCTCGAAAGGGTCCCTCTTGGGCGGGACCTCCCAGGACCCACTCGGACTACCTGTTATTAGCTCCACGAGCACGACGTTCGAACCAACGCGGGTAAACGCGCGTCGCTCACCCCCTCCAGGTCCCACACCTGCGGACGGGGTACACGTGTGGGATAGACGACGACCACTCCTCTCGCAGCTACCCTCACCGGACGAGGACTCGGGATGGATTCCCCACGTCCAGCTACGACGTAAAATGAGCCACGTCCAGCTACGACGTAAAACTAGCCACGGTCCAGCTACGACGTTAAACGAGCACTCGGACACCCGAACCTCACGAAGAGGCATCCGGCCGTCCCTGCCGACCAAGGCACGGTCCAGCTACGACGTTAAACGAGCACTCGGACACCCGAACCTCACGAAGAGGCATCCGGTCGTCCTGGCGACCAAGGCACGGTCCAGCTACGACGTTAAACGAGCACTCGGACACCCGAACCTCACGAAGAGTCCGCACGTCCGACTGCTCGCACCCAGAAAGAAGCGATCACCTGCCGATTACCGATTCTCGAGGGCCAAGTTGGGAAATAATCGAAACAAGCTCATCGCAAAGACATTCATAAAGAAAAAGGAGATTTCATTATAGGCTAATAGGCTTGAGCTTTACAATGCTACATAAGGTGCCCGGCAGGTTCAAAAAACTACGCAAAGCTACAAGATATGACGGGGCTATTTTTAGCACCAAGTGTCATATCTTGAGCATCAATGCGACGTCGGTGCCCTCATGACCGGCGACGCACCTCCTGGAGCCCAGCGGTGTCGCCACCATGCTGCAAGCGACCGACAAGTCGGCCTCACGGCTCACCTTGCCAGCGGCGTCTGCTACGTCGCGCTCGCGCCATCGCCCCCAAGAGGGCCCCTCTTACCACCTTGAGCCTCGGAACGGCCTCGAGCAGCGCGTCGACGGTAGCAGTATCGCGAGCTGCGGTTTCTTCCTCCTCCCTGAGTTCAGCCATTGCCCGGTCGCGCTCAGCCCAGAGCTCGGCCAGAGGATCTTCTTCTTCCACCACGACATCATCGCCAAAGCTGAAGATTAGCGGGTGCCTCGAAGCCATTTCAAGGATTGAAAAAGAGGACTCTGGCTTAGGGGTCAATCAATCAAACGAGCGGAAGCACCCTTATATACCCAGACGGAGGGAGATCGAACGTCTCCAAAATAAATGCAAGCGTAGGAAAACGAAACGCCCTTCACCAGAAACCGAAGCGGTCAAGAAGACGGGCGGGCAAGGCGCACCAAGTCATGCGCGGCGCGCGCAACGAAGCGATTAAAAGCCCCCGGCGGTTCGAATGCCCCCGACCAAGTCTCAGGGCAGCTGTCGAATGCGTTGGGGTACACCTGGCGAAAACCAGCCGACCTAATCGGTCGGACCGACCAAATCAGGCCCAGTCGCCACTCACTTTCAAGCTCAACCCCCAACCAAATCTGCCGAACTCGCTCGGGGTTGGGGCTCTTGACGAATACTCATACGGGGTACCCTAACGGCCCAGGTGACGGCGGTGCCTCAAGTATAGCTCAAGCCTAACAGCCGCTCGGGCCGCTGCATCGACCAAAGTACTGCGGGGCCACACAGGCGCCCATTCCGATCGATCGGGTAGGCATCCCGACCAGCGGGGCTCCGACCTCGCGCGTGGTCGGGGTCCCCGACTCCGACCAGCGGGGCTCCGACCTCCGCGGGTCGGGATCCCCGACTCAAACAAAGAAGGCGACCTCCGCCAAGGGCCACGTGTCGAAGCTTCGCCGGTGGCGACCACGTGCCTACAGACGGGTCAATCGAAGTATCAGACGGAGTAGGTGGCTCTTTCCCAAGATGGCATAAATGGTGCGAAGTCAAGCTTTGATCCTATCAACGATCCACGCAATACGAAGACACGCCCTCCCGAGGCGGTACCAGCGTTACGCCCGCAACGTCAACCATCGTCGATTCACGAGAAGCGGTGCGCCGGTTCGGCGGCGACTAAGCGCCACGCCCATCGTGGCGACCGACCCAGCGTGGGCAAACCAGGCGATGACCCATCACCGAGGCGATTGCCCTCTCCCAACTTCCCATGTAACCTGCCCCCTCCAGTTGTATAAAGGGAGGCAGGAGCCTCTGGGAGAGAGGCAACCGGAGAGATCTCCTCTTCTCGCTAGGCTTTTGCGAACACTCTTGTGCTCAAACTCTTTTCCCTCATTTGTAAAGCGTTGTGCGGTAAATGCGCACCTAAGGCAATACAACACCGTCACACGAACTGGAGTAGGGACATTCAGCCCGAACCAGTATACACCTTGGGCTCTCGAGTCTAACCATTCAGGGAGTGGGAACGCGCGGCCCCTTAGACTTACAAATTTACTTGCCGGTGCTCGAAACGCCGACAGATAGTATCTATTTTTCCGTACGATACTGACTACTAAATAAGAGTCGATTCTCTTCTCTCTCATCTTTTCTCACTCTTCCACATAGGATAAAGATGGTGTGTACATGCTAATAGTAAACTGAAGTGGTCTTATTATACATGCCCTAAGTATAGAATATACTCGCAACTTGAATCTCCATTCTGTAGTCGTGCTGAATATCTGAAGGCGTCAACCGAGCACGTCGATGCCACTTAGGGCCTGTTTGGTTTTGCCGTGGATTCTAACTCCAAAAGCTAAATAAAAAACAAACAGCCGGATTCTAAGAATTGATTGTCATAATCCAGCCCACCTATATATACTAGAATCCACTTCATATGTGTTTCTGTGAATTATGAAGAATACATATATGAGAATATCACTGGAAGTTCTAAATAATTACTCACCAAATACCATCTCAGAATTCAGAATCAGCTTCTCTACAACTACAATCCAGAATTAGCTTTTGAAAACTCCACAGCAAAAACAAACATATCCTTAATCTCTTTTTTCCAATTACACGATTTGGCCGTACTGCTGGGCTTGCAAACATGCACTAGACTACAACTAGAGAATTTCTCCGCTGCAGTAAGTGTGGGCGTGTTTGTTTTGCAAGGAAGCTCTCTGTATAGCTGTGATTTAAAGCTGACTATACAAGTGTACAACTGCATTTACGGATATCACACAAAAAAAGCTCAGTATTTTTTAGTGTCCACAGTACGGAAGGTGTTGCTTGCTGCCATTTTTGCACGGCGGCTGTCACGTCACGGTGAAGAGAAGCAGGCCATACGTGTGCCTTCTCATTTTGGAGCTTCACATTTGGCGTGTGACCCCCGATAGGGTGATGTTTGGAATCTGTTTATTAAGGACGGCATGCTTCTCCTCATCCTCCGCCATAGTCTCATGTATCCAAATGCTCTCATCACTCCGAACCCGCTCCTACCCTTAAAGATTCAGATTATGATTATCTACAGCCGTCCTTGGATATTGATTCTACGATTGTGAGTTTGTGACCACATCTACCGGCTATCAGTATGTTGCACATTAAATGGAGAGTCCGTCACCTGCCACGGGGACACAGCGGATACATGCTTCTCTCAGCCCGTCAGCCGGTTACTAGCCAAACTAGGCACCCAGCAAAACACTGACAAGGACCAGATGTTAAACCTAACATGCACATCGGCACATTTCCAACACTTCCAAGTGAAGACCGCATTTTTTTTTGAAGTTTTGGCCTGTTTGGTCTCTCTTCATGTTTTTTTTTTCATGTTTTGCCACCTCTCGAATAAAATTACAAATCTAATCTTTTCTGGACCGTGAAAACACCGAAAGACAATGCATATAATCTATAGCGGCAGGTCGCAGGCATTACACCCACCGTGACAGACGAGCTACCGCAGTACCTAAGCTTGGCAGGTACCTACCGTGATATTCGAGCCTGGCAGGAAGGTGAGGCGCAACACTTGCCTCGCTTCAGCGACTTGTCGCGGTAGGGGAACACAGTAGATAACACATATCGTCTGACGATGCTTGTGCGGTTAAGAAAGAGGCTAGATTTGTAATTTTGTTCGAGAGTAGATCAAAGACGAAGAAAAGTATGCAGGGGCTAAATACACGCAGGCTTCCGTTTTCTTTCCCGCTGTCTGTTCCCCGGTTTAGGAGAACCCAGATAGTGCTAGTTCAGTGTTACTTCCAACAAGTTTGCTTAGCTTAATTACTTGGAACGGGCAGCACTAACAAGAGATATTACTCTATCACAATAAGTTGCCGATCTTGCAACGTGGGAACGATGCGGGCAGTTGCCACCAAGGTCAAAAAAAAAAATGGCGAGATTTCGAAAATCTCAGCCAAGATCTTAGATTCCAGCCGAGGATCGGATCTAAAATCCTGACCAGGTAATTTTTTTTAAATGCTACAATAGTCTCAGAAATTTCAAATCTTGGGTAATTTTACCTTTTTTTGACCGGATTTGGCCGAATAACTCTTAAGAAAGTTATATTCCATTGAAATTTATTGAAAAACCAAAATTTTGAGATATTTTATAATTTTGGCAGAAGCGCTGTCAGATTTTTATAAAATTGTACAAGGTTTATCATGCTCTGACAAAATTATGATACTATCTTTAGAAGTGTAGGATCATACAGAAACATTTTCAAAATAATTGAAGTTCATTTGTTATTTTAAAAAAAAATCAAAAACATAATGAACATAACTGATACAGTAACCTTGTCAAAATTTTATAAATTTACTCAAGTGTGATCATGATCCAAAAATTTTCGGGCAGCTTAAGCATTGCCTTAGAACACTTCTCTAAAATTTTCAAAAAATTTAAACTTTTTTGTTTGCTCAATCAAATATATGGATACATTGAACTTCATTTGTTATCTTTCAAAAATAAAAAACACATGGAACACAAATGGTACATACCATTGTAACAATTTTATAAATTCACTGGAGTGTGATCACGATCCAAATTTTTTTATGAGAGCTTAAGAATTTCCTCAGAACTCTTCTCTAAAAGTTTGAAAAATTCTAACCCTTTTAAAGTTGCTCAAAGAAATCTATGTATTAATCATCAGGCTTTTATCACGATGTAGCACTGTCAGAATTTTTGAAACTTCTTAAAGCTTGATCAACATCTGAATTTTTTTTGAAACATTGATGATACATAAGGGCCATCCATAAAAAGTTTAAAAAATTTCTAACATGGCTTAGACCATTTTTCATTTGGTTGAACTTGGTTGATAAGGCTTTTATGAGGACAGTAGAACTGTCCGAATTTTTAAAAATTCCTGGAGCTTGATCATTATCTGAAAATTTTATGTAAAAATTAATGGTGTATCACAACCATGAATTTTTTTTTAAAAAATATTCTATTTTTCATTCGGTTGAAATTTGAGGGTCAACGTTTTATCAGGACAGTAGCACTGTTCGAATTTTTTAAAATTCCTCATACGTGGTAATCATCTTAAATTTTTATGGGAACATTCATGATGTGTATGGACCATCCACAAGCGGTTTTGTCGTTAGATAGTGAAATTCGTTGTGGGCATAATACCGTGATGTGATGTTTAATGTTGGAAGGAATAGAATGAAGGATGATATAACATTCTATAGTGAAAGCGGGGAGTACATGGCGCACACAGTTCGGATCGATGCCGATGTTAACCTTACTAGTTCTATGGTATAAATGGCCACACTGAGAGACAACGAATACAAACTACATGGAAGATAGTTGGGAGCCTGTCGCAGCTGCAAATAGGGGTACATGGATACCTCGCTATGGACGGAGGCCACTAGAGGTCAAATGTGTAACAGTATGACACCTACATAGAGTGCTGGTCATTTGGGCGGCTGAATGTGGATGGCTATCACGATAGTGGCAAGCACAGCTGCAGCTTACGTTCCGCAACAGCAGTAGATGAGGTAGTTGTTGCCGAGGTAGATCACCTCTTCGTTGTTCCTCTCCCTAATCCTTTGATGCCGTAGTTCGTCATTCTACTTGTGGAGCTCGATGTTCTACTTGCAGAGCGCTTCATTGTTGTTTCTCTACCTATAGCAGATTTTGCATTTCTTCCTCTCTACCAGTAGCAGTTGCTGCATTTTTGGAGGTGTATTATGAGAGTGTGGATGTCCGCGGCCTTGCTGTCAACTCGTCCAACTTCCTCTATAGTGCATTGAACTTTCTCTGTTGGTTTTGATCGCACAACCTCTTGAATAGCTTCGTAAGACCTTTGTTCCTAAACTGCTTAAAGAAGTTGGCACTCATGTGATGCTTGCACCACCTAGTTTGCAAATCAGACCATGCATGTGGCTCATCTGGCCCTTGCTGCAACTGCACAATCGCCTTCAACAGCCCAGAATACCGATTGTATATAACACACACTCTAGGCAACTGAGTGACGATGTTGGTTTTAACGTTCCTTAGAAACCAGAGCTAGCTGTCGGTGTTCTCACCCTCTATAAATGCCGGCGCTACAGAAAGAACCTAATTGTTGCCATCTACTCTTATGGCAGTCAATATATGGCCCTTGTACTTCTCAGTTATAAATATCCCATCCATACAAAGCAACATACGGCAATATCTGAAGACGTTGATATATGCACTGAAAGCAAAGAATGCGTGCTTTAATATCATCTTCTCAGGGAAGTGTTGCAAATACTGCTCACAAACATCGATATAAGTCCTAACATTCCTTTCCTTGATTACTTCAAGCATACCTGGTAGGTTTTGATAGGAGTCTTTGTATGTCCCGAATCTTGCTTCTAAGGCATTCTGCTTCGCTCTCTATGTCTTTGCATAGCATATGGTGTACTGAAACATCTGATCTATTGCAAGTATGATGGCACCTGGCTCCAAATCCAAATTGCTCACAATCTCCTGGTATATTACAATCGCAATAAAGCCTAAAGTGATATTTCTATGCGATTGCATAGACTCTGTCAGCACACATGTGTGTGGAACGACTATAGAACACTTTCAAATGGTGTCACACTTAGGCTGGTAGGCATGGACACGCCATGGACAACCGTCCATCTCACATCTCATATCGTAAACTCATGAATTTGACTTGACAACATTAAAGGTTCTTTACAGTAACACTGCCCATGCTGCTGCTACTTCTTGCACCTCTCACTTACTCTTGTAATTCACTTCTCGCCTCACCTCATTCTGATCATTCTCCCATGAACACCTTCAGCCTCGTTGACCATCAGCCTATCGAACTGGTACTCCTCAAACTTTATAGGGAAGGGCTCTTCATCACCTTCTTCATCAGATAAAACCTTATAGTCACGGCTCTTAGCCTCTATCGCTTCCAACAACCCTTCAATATGTACTCCCTCGTCTGTCACACCCATTGGTTTCTGCACCTCTACCAACGCAACGTCAACTTTCTAGGCTTGCACTCTCTCCTGACCTGAACTCATATCTTGCCTCACTAAGCATTATGTACTTTAGCTGATCTCTCTAACTTCCTCTGGTCCATCATCAATAGTCTCCTCTTGCGTCACATGGCTGGCATCGACCTTCTGAAATGCTTGCGCTAACAACACTAATAGTCATCCTTTTTCATTCGTCAATCTTACATGCAAGCTCCACCATTTCGGTCCATTTTGTTCCACTATTTCTTAGTATGTCTACTCCCGTCTCCGTCAACCTACCCCATGCAACTTGATAGCATGCAACTCCCAGTTCAACGAGAACAGGTGGTACAACTATCTAGTAACTGTGCCCTATGGACGCTCCCTTGCACGTGATAGGCTAGTCACCACACTTAGAAAATAATCTAGTTTCACCTCTTATGCAACTATGTGCGGAACCCCTTCTCTATAATGTATTTTAAATTGTACTTGTTCATCCATACTTATCGAGCTTTTCATCAAATTGTTATTATATGCACAACATAACACCATCTTATCTACTCTACACTACATGAAACGACTACTGCAAATATTTATAAATTTAATTTCTAAACTACATACCACCCCCCACATACTTTTACAATTTTTCATGCCCAATCCAATCCATCCTACACATTACAAATACTACTATAAATTTTAAAATACCTACATAACTATGTAACTATTGCTACTCTATACAGCTAATTACTTACAAATGTAATTAATCTTGTCACTAACTCATATTTCAAAATGTAATTGATAGAAGCAAAAATTATACTTGCGATGTTCTCAACGACTTCTTCCTTCTCCTCCCCTTCCTCCTACTTCTACTCATCCTCCCCTTCCCCTTCTTCCTCCTCCTTCCCCTCCTCTTTCCCCTTTTTTCCTTCTCCCCCTCTCCCTTTCTTTCTCTCGCTGGTAGATGTGAGAAAACATGGCCATTTTGGCCGAGCATGTGCTCGGCCAGCTTTTAGCGTCCCTTTGTTGCCATTTGAAATGGCAATAGAGGCTTGTCACCATTTCAAATGATGACACAGACTGTTGCTGTTGGCGATAGTGTCTCTGTCACCATTTGAAATGGTGATAGACCTCTGTAACCATTTGAAATAGTGTCAGTAGGGTAGATCTGCAAAAAAAATTAACGGCATATTAATTCTATAATTTTTTAAAAAAAATATTATTAAAAAAAATCTTTTGTTTCTTCTAGTGCAGTAGCACGCATCACACTATCAGCCATTGGCCTTATCGGGACAATGTGACCTTAGAACGTTCTTTTATGTATTGTGGGGTAGTACTCGTCAATGGAACATGGTGCCCTTTGACAATGGGTCCCTAACGTTGGAGGGCTCACATGGAGTAACAGACTGATTGGCACACAGTGCTTACTTCCTTTCCACATTTCTAAGCAAGCTGCTTGTTTATCACCTTTTTTAGAGAACTTTTGACATTGTGTATTATTGTAACAGAAGTAATTTAGGTCTGTGGGACCTGTGACTTACATGGCATGATGAGAGGGGCTGACGGTGCACGGACTGAATTCGGGAACTTTCTATCAGTTAAACTATTTTAATGAAACTCTTGCCTTTGGATGATGTGGGGCCGACAATGCACATTTGAATTCGAGAATTTCCCTTTTTTTATAATCGTAAAACCGAGATGGCAACTAGAAGAGAGGGTTGAATAGGTGCCTTACAAACAATAGCTTCTTTTAAGAACTTTCGTCTAATCGATTCAAAGCTCTTTACTCTAATAGTTATGTGAAGCTATAAAGATGAGAGACTAAGCATCCCCAAAAATTTTCACAAAAAAAGTCAAATGGGCCTTGATAGCTAGATAGGTGCTACCGCCATCCAAAATATGATACTACTGATAAATCAGTGCTACCGCACCTCCAATAGCGGTAGTACATCTCTTAGAACAGAACTAAGAACTGAGCTTGAGCAAAACCAAAATGAACACAACTTTTAAAACACCACCAAATCTCATAAAACTTGAGACAAAGCTTCCTTAGGATCTTAGGAATCTATCCCAATCAATAATCTCAAGTATCATTCCTAAAGTTTCAACCTTTATCCGTTCCAAGGAAGATTGCATCAAAGCAAGCCAAAAGCTTGCTTGTGGGCTAAGGATGTTCAAGATGACCTTAGATCAGCTCTCACAATCCTAGCAAGCTAAATCGTAGCAAAACTCAAAGCCAAAACACCTAGAATAAAAGCTCTCAAGATTCACTCCTTTCAAGCCAAAACAAAGCTAACTTAACATAAATTTCAAGAACTTGCTATCGGGATGCCTAGATAGATGTGATCCGGTCTCTAAGAGATATCTCCATCACTTACACATCCTTGGCATTAAGCAAAATCACAAGGGGAGAAATATACACCGAAAAATAAGTTAAATCAAAGTCTCAACACTTCAGCAAAGAAGAGAAAGAGTTAGACAAATTTTGGATATTTATTGATATTTGGAGATGAATGTTTACAGTCACTCCCTAGCCTCACTCACAAGCCTAAGGATAACAAAAAACTCACACACGATAGCCTTAATTCATCTCTCCCCAAAGCTCTCTCATGGGCACCACTCACAAAGGCTTAATCCCTAAGCCACCTCTACCTCTCCATTTATACAGGTGGCCAAGCCAACTACTTCACCTTAAAACCTTAAATCTAAACCACACATGTGTATACCATCAACTTACACATTGGCTAACTTGCTACCCAACAACATAACGAATTTTACACTTAAACACTTGAGAACGCTTTTCAAAGCGCACTTCACCAAGACGCTCTAATAACTCGATCCATGATCTTATTCTCCGTTGGCTTGACCTAAACACTTAGGCCATCACCGTGGTTTTGTAAATTGCTCACTTTTTTGTATTGGGAAATTTTTCAAAATTCCCATCCACAATCATTTCTCGAATACTTCACATCAAAGCATTGCCCATTCTTCACCATCATCCATGTGGCCCCCAATGAATTCCCACCAAGCCATTCACTCATCCGGATCTTGCTGAGTTGTCCTTGCTTGCAAATAGGCCAAGTCACTTGGCTCATCACATGGATCACATTGTACCATGACTGCACATGGCTTCCTTGATCGTTCTAAACTTTGGCTCCTCCCCAAGTGTAGTCCCAATCCACCTTGTTGTTGCCTATCATGTCCATCATCGGTAGCCCCCGCTCCGGTTCTTTGTATTCACGTCTTGCAACCACTCCGCTAGCCTTGGTGATCTTACGAGGGTGGTTTGATCATTCTGAACCTAAGATATCCTAGCTTAGTCTTGATCCCTTGGCTGTTTTGGACCTAAGTTCTACTAGCTTAGTCCCGGTCCCGTCCACCTCACCATAATGTAGCTCTGAAGACCTACAACTATCACCAACAAGCGATCCCATCATGTAGCACCATACAATACATAAAATCATCAATTAATGAACCAAGAACACATGCCTCCATACTTCACTCATGGAAGCATCCTTTACCTCAAAAGATCTTTGCCCAAACTTTGCCTTCCATGGTTCTTGTCCATCTTGCATCCTGCTTGAGTCCAATCATATCACCCAGCAACCATGACTGTTCTGGACCTTGGTTCTCCAAACTATGTTTCATTCCTCGTCGCCATTGACCGTAGTTGACTTCAAGCCACCCGCATAACAATAGACCAAGCAATCATTTCCGGGCACAAGTTCTTCACAACTTGACCCAAATTACTTCATAAACACATCATGCAATGCATATTGACATATCCTCAACACCTTGTACCAATTCACAACTCAATTCAACAATCTCATCCAAGACTATTACTACTGTCAACTAAAAGTCGGTACTACCGAAAGTCAGTGCTACCACACTTTTAATGGTGTTACTACCTTTCTCATCCTTCAACCAAAACACATTCTTTGAGAAATAACTATTGCCAACTAAAACCCGGTAATACCATTCCATAATTTCCTCAACCTCTCCAAAAATACTCATTCTGGAATATTCCTACTACCATGTAAACACCGGTAGCATTGGACCGTGGTGCTACTGCCATGTAAATAGCGGTAGTACCATTCCTGTTCTGACAACAAACCGAAATTTGCAAACTCTTCAAAAACACAACTCAACTTTGACAGCACTTGCACAATAAAGTCAAATACTCATCACAAGCCATGTGGTGACCTCCACATTGTCTCACATCTTTACTATCTTAAACATTCCAGTTGGTGGTGGTGTTGGTGAGTTTGCCTCCCACATCTCCATTCCATGTGCATCGATAGAAGCCCTAGAGTCCTCGACATCACGCCCTCATCTATTCTCTCCCCAAGCACTCCTCTCTTCTAAAGTTGGCCGACGAGCTTGGGAGCTCGGGGAAGGATAGTGCCACATTGATCGCGAGCTCGGGGAAGGCCAGATCTGGCGCCGATAGCTCAAGGATTGCCAGACCAGCCGCCAATCAGCTTGGGGAAGGATTCAGAACTGGCGGGGGTTGAGCACTAGGATGACAGTAAGGTCAGCATCGAAGCACTGCCGCAACATAGATTTACTAACACCTCACCTGAGCCGAGAATCAAGGGAGGATCGATCCGGCAACATCAGGGACTATGAGGTATGGCGAGTAGTGAGAAGGACACCGCGGATGTGGCGGTGAAGAGAGAGGGACGTGTGCCACCTCCCTTGAGTTTGCCAGCGCATAAGTGGAGAGTAGTGGAAGATCTACTGCCTGACGACCCTTGGAAGTTCCACAACCTTGTCGGCCAGCCGCAGTTGAGCAGGGACCCTTGCCCTACTAGCGTCGGGGTGGCATGCTGCACCCTGTCTAGGCAGGCCAAGCGCGACGGGCGCTCGGGAGCCAACGATTGGAGCATGAGGAGACTGTAGAATAGTCACGAAGGATGGAACCATATGTGATGATGGTGAAAAATCTCATTGCGTGGAACTATGGATTGAAGCAAATCGAAGAGAACATGAGTAGAGTTGTAACAGAGCTTGCATGTGTGGTGGCGTCACTTAGCCACAGTCTTCATGCTCCCCAATCCAAGTACCCTATCTTTGGAAATGAGATGGGTTGGGCCAGGCTAGCTCACCCACCTCTCTTCCCTTCATTTTTCTTAGATTATTTTATTCTTTCATGTTTTCCATAATTTTCTTTTGGACATTTCCAATACTGATGTGTAATATTTGGTTATAGGCTATTGTTCTTTCATATATAATTTTTTTGCCTGTATACCATGTGCAAATATATCGATCCAACTAAATTTATGAACATATTCAAGATTCCCATATGGGAAAATATATCAGTAAACATCCCATATCTAATATTCCAAAGAAAATCCCATATGAACCCGGCATTCGCAATTTAAAAGCTTGGTTAGGCTTGCCATACTCTAAAAGTTTCCTACCTCCGCTACTGTCAACGATGGAAAGGAAGCAGGAGATGAGGCCGATGTAGAGGCGGCCAAAGAGGTCACGTTGTCATCGTCGTCCTCCCCGTGATTCCTCGATGTCTTTGCATTTGTACCGAATCCAAGCTCAACATAGGCGTTGGACTAGAGCTCATCGATGATAGTTGGCCGTCATCTTCAACTAGCGTGTTGGTGTGTGAGGTGTAGGATGGTCGGAGAAGGTGGTGGACAATTTGGTCTAGATGAACAAGTGGAGGTGGTTGCTGTGGAGATGATGTAGCTGCTGGCAAGCTGGTACAGCCTCGCAGGCGCCAAAGTTAGAGAAGGGAGGAGAGGAAGCAAAAATGGGAACAGGAAGAAGAGAAGCCAGGCTTGATTTGCGCGATGGCAGCACAAGGAGTATGTAGGGTTTCGGCTAGTCTAGCAATTTCACATTGTGCCCTCTCAGTTATGACAAATTGCAATCAGGCCCTTCTCCTTGGTGAAATCTTCTAATTTGCCCTAAGTGCTCCATTTGTGTCATCGTCGGGTCTTACTCGACTGTCTCAACTCGTAGTTCTGTATGGAGTGGTCCAATACAATGTGCCTCGCTGCACTAGTCGACAGAAAAGGATATGGCATGTAAAAATTCAATATGCAATTAAAATATATAATTTGCATAAATGATGGATAATGGTCACAAAATACAAAAAATTATGAGGCAAATGATAGGAAAATAAATATAAATATGATTCATATCAGCTCCAGTCGAAGAGAGATGGAGAGGGAGGGATGCTCTGTTGTCCACGGAGATGCGAGATGGCTGGAGAAGAACAAATGAGAGAGTAGGCTTGTAAATTAGCCGAGCTTGGGTTCATAGGCTCGAGCCGAGCTCGAGTTAGGATCCGAGCCTGAACCCAGGCTGGAGCTCGTCTTAGTTCAAGCTCGAGTAGGTTTGATCCCGGCTCGAGTAAGCTTGGTAACAATAAACAATTCAATATATACTATTTTTAACAATAAAAAATGCTCGAGCTCGACTCAAGTAAACTCGATAAAAGTTAATATATAGTAATATTTAATAAATAATTTGAAAATTTATCGGATTCGCGAGCTATTTGAGCTCGGCTCGGTGAAACTCGCGAGCTCGAGATCAAGCTCAAGTTCGACTCGTTTAGAGCTCAAACCGAACCTAGACCGAGCAGAGCTCAAGTAGCTCAAGAGCTCGAGCTTTTTTTCACAGCACTATGAGAGAGAACATTAAATGGTATATTTATTTTTAGATCCTCTTATGGCCAACTAAGCTATTACCATTATCACCATAGTTTTCTTTTGGGTTTGGGGAGAGGTTTGTAGAAATATTATCATCGAGGGTGCGGTGCAAACTGAGCTTGGCGGCAGAGGCATGATGTGAGCTGTAGTGGAGCGCAGTTGGGTATAGTGGGGAAGCTAAGGGCATACATGTAAGCTGAGAACAATGGCAGAGGCATGATTTGGGTCGGGGCAGAGCTCGCCCAAGCATCGCGTTGGAACTGAGGGTGTGGCGCAAACTCACTATGTTAGGCTAATACGATTTTTTTATCCATAGCAAAATACAGGTATCTAACTAGTGAATTAAACTATTTTATGTGAAACTCTTCGTTTTAAAACATGATAAAAAAAACAAATCCGATACAAACTCAGCTTTAGAAGATTTTATTGAGACACACAATAGACTATTTAAAATATTTGTGACCGGCAGCTCTAGAAGATTTTATTCAGACAAACAACAGAATAGTTTCGCCTATGCTGCTAGGTGGTACGGGTGCCAGTTAATTGAACCATGGTAGCACGAGGACATGGTCCAGAACTCCAGATCCAGAGTAAGCCCTGACCTTCGAGTGTTTTCTTCGCTTCCAGTGAAAGCGAGGTATCCAACACTAAAAAATTAAGATTGTTAGGAACAGATTAGTTGTGCTGATCAGTACTCTTTTTCTCGATCCACTATTTTTCTTTCTGGCCCACTTGTGACGACAACGACTCGTGTAGCAGTGGAAGAAAAGTTAGCCATGGCTACTGGCTAGTGACTGCAGAGTTAAACAGACTATTCTTACTTTTCCTGTTTTCATCGCATATTGAAACTCACACGCTTCAACCACATGAGCTCGAATATATAATATTCACTGCTGTCTCTTTCTCGCAGTATAAGTCTAAACTCAATATATACGTAGCCATCTGTTTTCAAATATATGTCATTATAGTTTTCAAATTTTGTATTAAATACATGTTATTTTATAATTTTAAAATAAATTTTTATCAATTTTTCTTTCTATACCTTCCCCTTTACCTATTTCCAAAGTCATTTATTATATAGACTATAGCATGACACACCATGCAAAGATATAATAAAGATGGGTAATGCAGTCTTTTATAGATGCGTCTTGGTGGAGTGTAAGAACACATAATGACATCTATTTAGTAAAAAAACTAAATCCAAGAAAGTCTTTTTTTAGTGGTACAAGCAACATACACAACCTACTCATGTCACACGCACACGTGTGTACCCATTTTATTGAAGGTGAGCACACGCGTTCGACTAGAATCGAACGTGGGCGAGACACTCGACGTCATGCTTTGCCAACCTAGCTAGGTTCGGTCCAAATCCAAGAAAAAGTTAATGTACTTGAACTGTGTATATCTCTATTAATGAGATATTACAACTACTCAACTACTTTAAATGCATTAAAACATGAATATGGATTGAAAATATTGCAATAATAATAACTAGGCTTTAATTCCCTTAGTGTATTTATATTGTGGTATGATGCTTTTTAAAATAATAGACTTATATTATGGGACGATGCTTTCCAAGAAAATGAACTTATATTACAGGATAGATGGAGCGTAGTTTAGAGTCCGTTTAAAATGCAATGAATGCAAATTTCACAGTATTTTAATAAAAAAATAGTTCAATTTCGGTGGGATTTCGAAAAATCTTAGCAATTCGAATGGGGCCTTATACACATAACAACTCACAACTCAACGTGGATGGGACATTCCTTTCCTTTCACGTTTAGAACGTAGGAACTTGGACAAATTTAGGGAAGGAAACATCAAGAATACTACAGAATTTTCCCATCCGAAATTCCTACTTCCACAATCCAACGAGACCCTAAGCCATTTTACCGTTACAACTAAATTTTCCTAGTATATTTCTCTGTCTAAAGTCCGGCCATCATCTATTAGTGCTACTGTAAATTACAGGCCATCATCTATTAGTGCTACTGTAAATCTGTAATGCATGCAACGGCAACAGGCACAGAGAGAGAGAGAGAGGGAGGGAGCATCACACCAGGAGCGTACCCCTCACGCCGATCCGGCCTCTTTATTATTTGCACACCTTCCCCCTCACTCGCTGACCGTTGCTGCCGCTGCCGGCCGCCCGCTCCATTCCATCTCTCTCTAAAAAGTAAAAAGCCCCGGTGCAAAGGCAAGGCCACCAGCGCAGCTCAAAACCCAACGGTCACCCTTGCCCGTCGACCAGAGATTGAGAGAGATCTGTTGCGAACGCTCGACTGCGATCGATCGGATGGGGAGCGAGGCGTTCACCGACTCGGGCGACGGGAGCAGCTCCAGCTCCGACGCCGCCTCCACCGACGACTGGCCCGTGGCGCCGGGGCCCAACAAGACGAGCTGCTGCGCCTCCGACACCGAGGTGGACAAGCAGCACAAGCAGAAGCGCAGAGCTGCATCAGGTAATTAATGGCACTAACAAGAGTAATGTTGTCTTCTTCTCACTTCTCAGCGGCGAAGTGTGTAACAATGTACTAATGTGGCGATGTCCGTGCGTGGTGAGCAGAGATGGAGATGATGAAGGAGAGGTTCGCCAAGCTGCTGCTCGGCGAGGACATGTCCGGGAGCGGCAAGGGCGTGTGCACTGCGCTCGCCATCTCCAACGCCATTACTAACCTCTGCGGTGAGAATTCTGCCTTGCTTTCGTCCAATTTCTTGGTGATTTTGGTAGGAGTTGTTGTCACCAAGTGCTGGTTCCCGTTTGCAGCTACCATCTTCGGGCAGCTGTGGAGGCTGGAGCCGCTCCCGCCGGAGAAGAAGGCCATGTGGCGGCGCGAGATGGACTGGCTGCTCTGCGTCAGCGACCACATTGTCGAACTGGTCCCGAACTGGCAGTCGTTCCCCGACGGAACCAGGCTCGAGGTACGTACACAACAACGGCAGCTAGCTCAGCTCATCGCTTAACGCCTTAACCCTTGAAATGATCACTATTCTGCCTCTTGCTCTCTTTTTTTTCTTTTTTTACAAAAATAATTCCTTTACGAAAAAAATTGTAAATCTAATCTCATATTCGCTACAAAAGGTACCACCCACGCTCTCTTACCACAAAAGGATCTCTCGCGCTTTCTCTCCGTGGCACGCCTGCTCCCGCTCCCTGGTGCGCCTGCTTTCGTGTCGCCCGAATACGCCATTTTTACTTAAAAAAAAAGATAAGGAGGTTAGAATAGTGATCACTTCTTAGACCGTAGTGTGCAGAGCTGCAATTTTCAGCTTCTATCACGCGTTTTCCCCCTAAGCGTACGGATGCAAGACAGATCGAGCGTGTAGGCCGGCTCAATTCGGGAGTTGGAAGTTCAAACGGTCGACCAAATGTCTTGCTTGTCCGGTGAATGTACATTTGATTATTGAACACCGCCACGCTGAAGATATGGTGGTTCTGAAACCCGAGTTAACGTAGTTGTTCAGGAGAAAGTGCAACTGCTGGCTGCCCATAGGAGCGTGACACTATCACAGTGTACGGGGAAAGTTTATAATGGGGACTTTATTTGCACATGGACCAGTAGGAAACAAACGCTATTAAACGCGCTTAGCAACCCTGGATTTTATCTATCTGATCCATTTTCATGAAAAAAAAGGAGAGATATGTTAGGTGCGTGTAGTATTTTCACATCTGAACTTTGTGGTGTCATATTGTTGTTGTTGCGTGAGATTTGTAACCAGATGAGAGCAATTGCTGCACGCGCTTTCTTCTCTAAATTAAAGCGATCAATAGAAAAGGTCATACTAGTAGTACACGAGGTATGTACAATAGTACAAAGACAAAGATACGTATACAACTGTACAAGGGTAATTAAGCAAACAAACAAGGAAAATTTAAGAAAGAACACAGCAAGATGATTAATGGTACTACTAGTTAATGAAACCAAACCAAATCCCTCGTACACATATTATGCGCCTGGCGAATAGTAGTTGCATCCTTCTCCCCGGTTAGTACTGGCTCCACATATAATGACTATATTTGCTTCCAGTTGAAAAGTGGTTGCATTTCCTACTGTGCAGTTGCTCTTTAACAGTGTGGGTCAACGTGTTAATAAGGAATAGTAATGCCTCTACTTACTGCATATGCATTACAAACCGAACAGTGAAATAAATCATGAAGTAATTTCAAGCACAGTATATCTGTGGTGTCTCAGTGATTTAGCCTTCACCTCTCAGAAACTGACTGTTAATTGTTCCTGGATGTTACATCGCAGATCATGACAAGCAGGCCGCGGTCTGATTTATACATCAATCTGCCAGCACTTCGGAAACTAGACCATATGCTCCTTGTGAGTTTTCACATCAATAAATTCATTGCAAACTAATCGCGAACATTCGGTAGTTTCTCATAATGACATCTCTTGACAGGAAATCTTGGACAGCTTCAGAGACCAAGAGTTCTGGTACGTTGACCAAGGGATATGCACACCGGATTGTGATGGCTCTGCTTCTTTCAGGACGGCTTTCCACCGACGTGATGAGAAATGGTGGCTACCGGTGCCTCATGTGCCCCCTGGGGGCCTTCATGACAAAACGAGGAAGCAATTGCAGCACAAACGCGACTGCGTAAATCAAATCTTAAAGGCTGCCATGGCTATCAACAGCAATGCTTTAACTGAGATGGAGGTCCCTGAATCGTACCTTGACTCGCTACCAAAGGTATACCATGATCTAACCTCATGTGCAATGTCCAACACATTTCTTGATCTCAACTTGTTGCTTTAACTCTTTTTTTTTTTTTGGATGAAAAACTTTGGATGTTAGAACGGAAGGGCGACCTTGGGCGACATCATATACCGCTACATAACATCCGATCAGTTCTCCCCTGAGTGCCTTCTCGACTGCCTGGACCTGTCAACAGAGTACCAAGCCCTGGAAATTGCCAACCGTGTCGAGGCATCTGTGTATGTGTGGCGCCGGAGGGTTTCTGCGAAAGCAGTGAATGGCCTAGGCCGTGCAGCCAGTGCAAGATCATCTTGGGGCATGGTGAAAGACATGATAATAGATACAGAGAAAAGGGAGCTTCTCGCCGAACGAGCAGAGGGCCTATTGATATGCTTGAAGCAAAGGTTTCCTGGGCTGACGCAGACAAGCTTGGACATGAGCAAAATTCAGTACAACAAGGTTTGTGTGTCTCTCTGCATCTCCCTTTGTTTTACCCATTTTCAAGTCAATAACTGGACTCAACCTTACTTCCTGCGTGATGACCAATTTTTCAGGATGTGGGCAAATCAATCTTGGAGAGTTATTCAAGGGTTATGGAGAGTCTGGCTTCCAACATTGTGGCTCGCATCGACGATCTACTTAACATCGATGAGCTGAACAGGCACATGGAGCATTTTCCACCAAGTGATGCAGATTGCAAGATTGCTTGCAACAAGGCCGTGGTTCCATCCTACCAAGTGCCTGCCTCAGGCACACCACTTGTGACGGCGTATGCCACGCCTAGCTTCTCGCCAGCGCAGCAACTGTCAAGCCCATCTAAGAAGGAGAGGACCTCGCTTACTGCAGGCCGTCTGTCTCCAATAACAAGGGGGCTGGCGCAAAGAAAGCCTTCACAGATCATGCTGGTCCAGAAGTCAATGGGACAATAATCAACAGTAGTACGATGATCGATGTCTCGACGACTACAGAGCTGTAAAGCTAGGCTAATTGTCTGCTCATAAGATCGTCAAGATGACTACAGAGTTTACGCTAGGCTAATTGTCTGCTCATAAGATCGTTAAGGACTAGTCTTTGTGTATACTTATGTCATTTATGTGTGCCTATGTTCTTACTGTATTTTGAATTCTTGGTACTAAGCTACTCCTATGTGTACTGCCGTTTGCAGACCACTTTATCAAATAGTACTTCGTACAAGCAGATTTAGTCTAGCTTCTAAATAAATCAGAGGGAATTTGCTGCATTTCTTGGGTTAGTACGGACTCCAGTAAAAACCTGCAGCTTTTACTGCTGCAAGTTCTTACTGCTTTACATATTTGAGGTTTCTGAAGATCCGAAAAAAAGGCAGTGTGGCTTGGTTCTCGCGTTTTCAAGAACTCCGGCCGGGTAAAGCACGCCGCCGACATACCCGTAATGATTGTGAACCGATAAAGGAGCCGAATCTTTCCATCGCAGGCCGTTTGCGTGGCAGATGTTGAGAGACCACAGAGAATTTCATGGACGTTAAGCCTGCCCTCAGCATAGTGGAGCGCAGTAGGTGATGCTCTAAATGGAGAGGTTAGTGCATGCGCGCGGCTTAAAGAGAACGTTAGTGCGGCCTCCACTTCGGGCCTTCCACACCATGACCAGCCCGCGAAATCTCAAGCAACCGATGATGGTTCCCATTGACGCGCCAGGTTCCAGAGCTGTATATATACACCCCCTACGAGACGTGGAGACGATCATCATCAGAGTGCGGTGCAGGCAGCAAAGATTGTGAAGTGCAGTGGCAAGAAATGGAGCTCAAGGCGAGGTGCCTCTGCTTTGTTATGATGCTTCTGGTCGTCGGCTTCGCTGGGTTGGAGACGGCGCACGGCGCGGGGGAGTGCGGCCGCGTCCCCGTGGACCAGGTGGCGCTCAAGCTCGCCCCGTGCGCGGCGGCCACGCAGAACCCCCGCGCTGCGGTGCCGCCGAACTGCTGCGCACAGGTGCGCAGCATCGGCCGCAACCCCAAGTGCCTCTGCGCCGTCATGCTGTCCGACACCGCGCGCAGGGCCGGCGTCAAGCCCGCCGTCGCCATGACCATCCCCAAGCGCTGCGCCATCGCCAACCGCCCCATCGGTTACAAATGTGGCCGTAAGTTACACTCCTGCGGTTTTCAGCTAGTTCCTCTTTTCAATGTTTTCAGTACATGGCATCAACATCGATTGCTTTATTTTGTTTTACCGCGCAGCGTATACTCTGCCTTGAGGCGCGAAGGGATGGAACTGGAAGCTGTCAAACTCTTGAGTACTGTCCAACATCTGCTGTAACATGATGTGATCTTTTTCATGTGAAACTTTTCTTGGATATTTTCCGAATAATGTGGTTGTCCTGCCTCTGTTGGAATAAAGCACCTTTCTGAATTTCATGCTATAATGAGAAAAGAACTTTCCAAACTTCTGTGAAATTTAAGGAGTACAGATGTACAATGTAAAGTGATCTCCGCTTCTCCAGCATTTTTGCTCTGGAGCAGGATCCAACAGTAAAGAAACATAGATTTGATTTGTAGTAGTCAGAGACCAAACTGACCAGAATTGGCAGAATGGAAAGGGACCCTTTATGCAACCTGCGACCTAACTCTTACTGTGCTTGCAAATTCATTACAAGCACGAACTATGGAAGAAAAAGGTAAAGACAAGCTACATCTGCCCAGGTGTGATGATGCATCCAAATATTGCCACCATCAATGGACGAATGCGACTCCACTATGATGTAGGTAACTGATACTACCAACAAAGCCAATCAAGGAAACCAGCTTCAGCCCCTCCCCTTTCAGTTCCTGCCATAAACAACTGAATAAAATGGTGACAAAACTGATAGAAAAACCAACAATAGCATGATAGAATGACAATGTTGTAGGTAAATAATCATCAGGATGCACAAGACATGGCATCTAGTTAGCTAGGTATGATAAATTGGTTATAACTATGTTCTCATCATTGAGCTTCTTTGGAACTATAGTTAAAGTTAGGATTAACATGATGCTTCTCATACAAAGGCTGTGCAGAAATTATATATTTATCCTTTTTTACAATAAAATATTTACTCGAGAGTGATTTACCATAGAGCATGGCACTAATACTGCAATACCAATGGAGCCTGAACCTTATCCTCTTGAGGAGGATTTATGTTTCTCAAGAACAAAATGATGACATAGAACAACAAGCAAGTAATGGAACATCTGCACAAGAGGTGGGCATACTTTGGTTCTTTCTTTCTCACTCAAAGTTATTTATATAATATGACGCTAGGTCGTGAAAATATATTGAAAAATGATATAACTAATTGTTGGCCCTAACATAGTGATGGCGACATCTGGGATTTGCAAAAGGAAATTCAATGATGCCAAAATGTAAGCTGAATAACAAGCAGAGAATAGCACCAAACCATACTAATTTAAGTAATAGTAATCTCCTCCCTTTTACCTTGTCCACTGCAGGAGAGGACGCCAAATTTGCTTAGTAGTAAAATGAGCCTGAAAGCGAAAAACATGTTAGTCAACAATATAGACTCAATCATAATATCTATCTAAATATACAATAACACTATACCTTGCCACCAGTCGCCATGAGAATCTGCAGCGGGGTCCTTAATGTCCACCTTATACTGAAATGAATACAAAAAAAGTATGTTCAAAGTCTTGCTGAGGTATAGAGCCGTTCATGCTGAATTAAAAAATCCAAAGTAATTATGAATTACAAACGTGAGATGTATGTTTAGGTTTAGCAATTTCTTACATCATTGGATTCTGTGGCTTGCTTGGGTGTAGAGCTGCCATAAAAATAATCTCGACCACCGTAGTGCACAGAAGAACCAAAACAAGACGTATCAACCAAATCACATGGATGCGAGTGTTTGTTATCCTTGGTGTATGCAGTGCGACTTTTAGGAGTCCACTGGGATTTACCATCTGGAAGACAAATTAATCTTTTTGCAGTTAATTTGCTGTTGTGTCATATCTCTGTGCTCCAAACCGAGTAAGATGATCACCCAGATGATAAACAGTCCATCGCATTACTTCAAAAAGAAAAACAGTCCATGATAGTGGAGACAAGAGTTTGAAATGGAAATGATAGTGGAGACAAGAGTTTGAAATGGAAAGTAATTTCTAGTTGGTTGACTTTGAATATAGCCAGTATATGCACTGTACCTAAACTTATGAAACTTACATATATGAAAATGATAAATACAAATGAAAAATGGGCTCCTAACTTTCAGGATTTATCAGATTATGGATTTTTTTTCAACCAATATTTTGGATTTCTTTCTGTGCTTTATATTCGTTGATACAGAGGTGCGACGTGTACTATTCCGTTTTATTTTCGCAATAGTAGTATCCTAATTGCATATAGGAATAAGACGAGACGGGGGAATTCCACAACTCTACCTGTAATGCCAGGTTGTGCGCTCCCATTCTGGCCTTTGAAAAGAATGGCGTACAAGTCCTGCTCTTTTCCTTTTGCCTTGAAAACAAAACAAAAAAGGAAACGAAAAAAATAAATACCTCAAAATTAGATATCACAATATTAATCATCTAAAATAAGTTTAAACACTAAACTCTAAAATGATCTATATCCACTTGGAAAGAAGGGTGTATCTACATCAAAAAATTACTATTTTTTCGCGTACTCACTTCAAATGAGGGGCGTACATACATTAAAAAAAACTATTTTTTCGCATATTCAACAACGATGGATAAAAAGGCAAATCTAATATCTGTTAACGCCCTGCACACGAAGAGAACATCTGCATCATCATTAAAAAAACTCAAAATTGTTCCGTCTAAAGAAAATATCACGTCGAGCGCAAACGCCACAGAGGCATAACATCGAACAGGCAAAAGGCATCAAGAAACGGGTACCCCATGCGATGGCGGATAGAACAGGCTGCTCAACGGAGACTCGGATCCGGTGGCAGCGGTGTCGACGGCGGCGTGGGGAGGGGACTTCTTGGTCTCCATGTGGAGCTGGGGCTGAGGAGAGGTCTTCTTGGGCTCCATCTGGGGATGAAAAGGAGAGCTGCGAAGGAGGATTAGGGCACGTGAAGCGGTTATAGGCGGCGGCGGGAGAGTAGAGACGGGGAGTCTAGGAACACTCAACAACTCGCCTCGTGGCGCTCTGTTCCGGCGTCCATGCGTGACCGCATTTAAAGGCCTGGGCCGAGGACTACGTCGCGTGATTTCGTAGATCTTGAAGGGCTAATAAGCAAAAACATGTAGATACCCTCAATGAACGCGCCTCCTGCGGCCTCGCCCGACCTGTTGCCATCGACTTCTCGCTCTTTCTCTGTAGACGGCGGCGTTAGATTGATACCCATGGCTATATCTGACGCGATGGCCGCTACTCTTTTGCTGTCGTTGCCGGCTGAATTGATCTGCAGCTCCTTGCCTCACTCTATGTGCCGACGGCTATCTCCATTGGCGCTCAGTCGTCGCACCAGGGTCGAATGGAAGAAGGGCAGGTGCTGCTGCGGCTATGAACCGCGAGCAGGGCTGCGAGATGGGTAGGTGCGGCGAGTGGCGGAGCAAGTGGGAGGACGACGACGAGAGGTGACCGGAAAGGATGTGATGCAAGGACGTGTCACTGACACAGGGACCCCCAAGACAGTACTCTGTCAAAGGTAACGGAGGGCAACGGGGCTGGGTTTTTGTGCAACGATGTTCCTTCTAGGTTTCAAGCTAGGGTTAAGTAAAATTACCGCTTGAACCTGGGGTTTTCTGAAGATTTAACAAATTATACCTCGTGTAAAGTACAGATCACCTTGAGCCCAAACGTCATATACACATAATAATATATTACATATATAAGGTGTCAGAAATAGTACCTCATGCAATGACGGATAGAACAAGCTGCTCAACGACCACTAAGTCTCAACAGCATGGCATCGGGAGGAGAATTCTTGGGCTCCATGTGGAGCTGAGGCTGAGGACTTATTAGGTTCCATTTCAGATTGCAAAGGAGACAAGCCAAGGATTATGGTAAGTGAAGTAGTTGTAGGTGGTAGCTATAACGTCTCTACTATGATTGATTAAGTCAGATATAACGGAGATTGTCATATGACGGAGTAGCCTTCTATTTATGACAAAAGTATTCTAGAGTCTCCCTCTTGAGAGCCTTCTATCAACATCACAATAATAGGGAGCACACTCATCGGTATGGTGGGTGACGGCAACATGCTAGCGCCACAAGTAGCAAGGCTTGCGCGCTTCGACAGCTGCAGGCAACCTCGGTGGCATTCGGGACACAAGTGGCCATACTGGCTTGGTGTTTCTGAGCTGTGGGCAAGCACATCGAGCAACAAGAAGTCTGGCGGTAGGCGAGCGGCAGGCGAGAGAGCATGCAATGGAGGTTGGTGGCAGCTTGTCATGTTCCGTTGGGTGAGCAGTGGCAGACTAACATGGGCGCAAAGAGAGAAAAAAATGTTGTTGAGGCCAATGCATCCTAGAAGTTGTGTGATTTTTTATGGTTTTTGGTTGAAATCCAATGTAATTTGTTTGAAATCGTGTTGAAACTTACTTGAAACATAAAGTTGTGTTTGGCATTTGCTTGATTTTTAAACTTTTTGTGAAGACCCGAGAAACCTTTTTGAATCTTGGTGATTTCTTTTACTTCTTGAAACCCGCTTAAACTATTTTTGAAACTTCTTGAACATGTTGAAACTTGTATAAAACTTTCACGAAACGTGCAAAAACCTGCTTGAAACATCATGCCCAAAACCTGAAACCTTTTTAGTTTGTTTTTCAATCTCAGTTGAAACTCTTCTAAAACTCGTTGAAACTTTGATGAATTAACTTTCAAGTTTCAGATTTCAAAATTATTGAAAAACAGTGAAACCCTATGAGACTTCTTTGAAATTTTATTGAAAATATGGATGAAACTTGCTAAGATTTGCATAAAACTTATGTACCAAACTTGAAGTTTCAATTTTTTGAACCTGAAATACAAACTTTCAGTTTTGGAATTCAGGATTTTCTTTTTTGAAACTCAAAATTTTGTAATTTTCAATTATAAGAATTTAAAACTTCCTAAAACTTCAAGCTTCCTATTTTGAAACTACACGAAACTTGAAGTTTAGATTTTCAAAAGCAGCTTGAAAATTCTCGTACTTGAAAGTTTCAAAATTTTGGAGTTTCATACGATATTTGCTTGAAACTTTTTTCAAAACTTTTGTGAAGCCTTATGAAACTTGGTTAAAACATCAGTCTGAAACTATTGACAAAACATAAAATTTATTGAAAACTTTCGCAAAACATAAAACTTGTTATACCGTTGGGTAGCACTTCGAGCGGTATAGCATTGGGTAGGAGCTTCCTTTCACTTAACCTATTACTAGTCCGTCTACACGTGTTCATTTCAAACTAAGTTTGGTAATTACAACTTTACTCCTTGCGAGATTTGTACCGGTAGATACCAGGAAAAATATAACTTAATCTTAACTAATATAATCTATTAGATAAAAGTATTGAACGACTCATATCGATTTGAATATGCCATAAAATAGACAATTAACAGTGCGATTCAGTGAAACTGGAAGCTTACTATACAATTTCCCGTCTGAAAATTGATTTTAGGTATCAAATTTGGTCTCAATTTTTGTATTTTCAATCAGCTGGAATTGTTCAAATGTACTAGTACAAATATAAATGCCTCGCATGAAAAAAAAACTTTTAACTTGATCTAGAATGTCGATTTCTATCCCCTAGGGTACGTTTGGTACATATAATCTCATATTCCCCTGCATTCTAATATTCCTCTCAATCTGATTACCGGTAAACACATTACTACTAATATAAAATTCCAACATTTGGTTGGTTTGAAGGAAACTATAAAATAATCTTTATAATAGTTCAAACATTTCATAACTCGAAACAACAACTCTACAATTTTAAATTTTGGATTTAAAATTTTGAACCTCAAAGGTTAATATTTATAAACTTCAAATTAAAAACTAAAATTTAAAATTACAACCTTCAAAATTTCAATTTTTATGATTCAAAATCTCATTTCAGGATATTTGAAATTTTAAATTTTGAGTTTTAGAATTTAAAAACTCGGGATTTAAAAGTATAAAATTCAAAAATTGAAACTCCCAAACTGAAATTTAGAAGAAAAAAAATTCCTAGAGTTGGAATTTCTAAAATCCAGAATTAAAAATTCCAAAAATTAATATTCAAACTATCGTGAAATGAATTTTCAAAATCCAAAAATTTTAATTGTTTGAATTTAATATTATGATATTCATGATTAAAATTTTGATATTTGGGTTTTGAAATTCATATTTTGGAAAAAAAAATCCAAAACTCTAATATTCAAATATTTGAATAAATCAATAAATCATAATTTGGATTTTGAAAGTTTCAAATTTGACCGTGACAAATTAAAGCAAATGATAAAAAACGCAACGACAAAAATTCCTTTCCGCTGGTAATCTTGGATAGACACCTTTTTCTACGAGAAATATATTCCTGGAATTGATGGTAATATAATTTTTAAGGTAATTTTGGATTCCTGTTTTAAATTCCTGGTTAATTTATCAAACAAGATAATTTTATAGGATTACTGAAAAAAAATTCTAGTAATCCTAGTAGGGTTTATCCAACTAAACGCGGAGTGCAGGTCGGATCAGCAAGTACTAACACAGGAGGATCAGGACTCGGTGCAGGAACTAGCAGATAGATTCGCAATGGCATAATGTACTATCACATCCATGTGCACTAGAGAACCACCCATGGGGCCGGGCAGGCATAGCATACCCAGCCTTTGCTCCCTTTTGACCGAACTCACCTCCTCCGAGGAGGATTCCATTCCCCGCCCCGATGATGTTGAGCCCCGGCCTTATCGTCACCTCCTTTCGATCTCTCCGTCGTCTCCATCCCCAGGCCCCAGCCATTGCCACACCGAATATCCACCCCCCCCCTGGGCGCGCGCGCGCACCTAGCTAGCTAGCTTTTTTCTTTCCATGATTGCGTCAGCTTTCTATGCACAAGTCAACAAGTGTCAGTGTATCCCAAGAGTTGTTCGAATTAAAAAAAACAGAGAGATACTAGCAACTTATACTTAAATCGAGGATTGCTTTCTAGGAGTTCGAGTTTGCGACGACACAAACTGCATGCGGCACGTATGATACTATGATGCGTGCATGGCCCAGCCTGCACACGATAAGCATGGCAATGGCATCTGCGGTCGTCGTAGCATTTAATTTCTGACTTACTGTAACCTGGTTGGAGTATATGTGTGGGAGACCAGCCTATGCGCACACGGCCGAACTCAATTGGCTCGAGCAGCCTGGTCCAAAAGGAGGAGCGGAACAGGACTACAGGAGCTTTGCAAAGTGCAGTCTTTTATTCTGGCCTGTTTCAAGAAGTTGGCCAAACTGTGCTTGCTTCTCGCCTGCATTGGCGAAGCGGCACACGCAACGCAACATGCGTTTTGTCCACCCACCTGTCGCGCCACTACTGGATCTCTAGACGCATACGGATTAATTAGCTCCACTCCGTCAAGGTCAAGCTAATCAAGCGAATAAGCCAAGAATTTTTCGGAGAAGACTTAACTGCTATGATATAGATAGATTCTCAGTCTAAATTTGGAAGGACTCTATCTATTGGTGGACGAATCCGAATCTATCTATAGTTAGCTTTGCTATATATTGAGCATCTCTTTGTACATAAAGATCAATATAATAAAAAGAGAGAATTTTGCCCCCTACTTTTGTGTGTGCTCACTGTCCTTGTTCGTGTGACCTCATTGGCGTGTTGTTGATTAATTGTGAGTGAACGACTACGTTTTACAACATATTATCAGCACGACGTTCTATCGAGGTCGATCGAGATCGTCTGCCTGCAGCAATCTACACTGCATTGAGATCATCGTACTACACGCGACTAAAATGGCTGCAAGCCCAACGTAAGTTTGAGCTACGTAAGTGGATTGCATCTACGTTATTTCGATTCCGTAGATCGCAGCATTAGTATTACTGTTCATCAATAATAAATAAAAAAAAGAAACGACCTGGAAGGTCGAACCCCACGACCATGACATCGGTCGGCCTCGAAGGCCACCGACCGGCTCCTAAAGCAAGCGGTGGCGGCCGCCTCGGCGTCTGCGCAAGCCGGCGATGCCCGGCCTCCATGCGCCTGAAGCACGCGGTGGCACGCCGCCTCGATTTTCGCTTCGACGCTCCGACTTTCGCGCCTGAAGCGCGTGGCAGCGGCCGACGAGCTGCCTCGGCATCCGCACCTACGGTCGCGCCACCGCGCCCAAAGCATCGCCTCGACTCCCGCGTGATGGCAAAGGCAACGGCGCGGATCCTTCGGCTAGGTCGATGGAGGCGACGATGTGATCCTTCGGGACTTGCGTGGAGGCGGCTGCGCGGCCCCTCGGCTCCCGCCTGATGGCATCGGTGCAGCCATTCGGCTTCCAACACGTGCGAATGGAGAGGCGGCGGCACCCGCATGCACAACGGTGGCTCCCATGATGGCGTGCCCAGCCTCCATCACTCGGATTGAGTGGCGACTAGGGTTGGGAACCCTAGCCGCCCTCTTGTAACCAGCCGGTTGGGTCCTCCTTCCCACGGGCCGAGTTGGGCCATGCGGCCCAAATGCCGTACGACCCGCCCAACTTTACAGAAGAAAAATTGCATGGAAATTTATGGTTATGCCCCTCGGAATTTCCTGTAAAATCGGAAATGAGTTAATAAATCCTGAAAATTAGGTTTTTATGTATATAGACTTTCGTAAATTTTTTGGAAAATTAATATTTAGCACATACTAGAAGGTCCATACATTGGGTTTACTTTCTAGCATTATGTCATGATTAATTCATGTTGGGATTTATTTTTCTATTATTTAGTAATTCTGAAAATTACTTAGTAATTAACAAAAAATTATGAAAATACTAAGAAAATTTTATATAGCATATTGAAAGCTCCATATCTCTGGATTTATTGTCGTAGCATAATTCCATATTGATATATGTTGAAATTTATTTTTCTGTTACATGGTAATTCTGAAAATTACTGAATAATTAGCAGAAAAATATTGAAAATTGCTAGGAAAATTCTAGAAAATTTTAGATAATTATCTGCTAAATAGATATAGACTAAGCTTTACTGATTGAAGAGTGAACATGCAATATAATGATTTTATCAGTATTAAAAGTCATTTTGCATAAATAAAAATAGGATATGTCGAACATCGCAAAAAGGGAATTTATCGAGCTTGTTCTGAATGGCAACAATTACCTTACTCGGGCAATGAATACTAAGACTAATCTGATAGCTCGATCTTTTAGAGCTACTGTTTTCCCAGCCTGAAGTTGGTACCCTTACTCTTTTCGAAGCCACCAGATGTACGACTTTGCACCTCATGAGGCACCATCTTTATACGGATCTGAAGGCCGAATAGTTGATGAAAGAGGACCAGCTGATACTTTTGAATTCCCTGAAGGAAAAATATAACCAGCAAAAATCCGTCCTGTTGCCAAAAGCACAGTGCGAATGGATCCTCCTACGCTTTCAGGTTTTTAAGGCTGTGGCAGCGTATAACTCTGCCATGCATAGCATAAGCTTGTTGCCAAACTGATATTCTCTAACCAGAAAATTACTAATGCTAAAATGATCGACAAGATATTGTGTACCTTCCACCCATAATATGATGATACTGCAGCAACAGATCGTCATGCAAAGTACCAGTAGTATTCTGAGCTTGTATGCATTCTGCTATAAGCAGAAAAGTATGATAAACTCCTGACGAAGAATCATCACTCCGTCCCAAATGGGATGCATGCAATGCCCGAAGCACATGCAAATGCTCAGCAGGCTAACAATAGCCATGGCCACAGAAAGGGCCAAAGGAATAAAGGGAATAAATGGAAGAATGGCATACCAGATAGGGAAAGAGGCAATCCATAGTGAAAAAGTAAAGATAAAAGGCCAGAAGCTTCCAGAAGCAAGACACAGCTAACAAGACTACAAACCCCTGCATAATTCTACTTTATGTAAGGATGCACTGGCCATTGTCGTGCAACTATCGCATCCCGAAGCATGTGGTAGACATTTACATGGGATCCACTGGAAAAGTCAATAAGACCTGGGTAAACAATGTTGAACCATACTTCAATCGTACTCTCTTAAAGTTTTAAAGACATTGGTCTGAATCGTTTCTATATGGAGACAGAAAATGAGAAAGGTACAGAATACATACTCAAAACTAAGTTTAATGGGTGTAATAAACGTGTGGTTGAAAAACTTCCTTCTTTCTCCTACAGATTATACTATGCATATAAAAAACCTAAAGTTTGTATTGCGATTAAAACCCATAAATATTTAAGATCTGGCAGATCGACTGAGTTATCCTGAGTTGAATATGAATGAGAAGAATAATTAATAATTTCGCTGGCCATAGTATAAAAACTTTCCTAAACCTAAAGATTTCTTGTGCCTTGTTTGTGCTATAGGAAATCTCATAGTTAGATCTTATTAAAAAGTTAGGTAAGAATCACTAAATTTTTTAGAGAAAATTCAAGGTGATATTTGTGGACCTGTTCAGTCCCTATCGAGTCCCTTTTTCAAATATTTTATGGTACTAATAGATGCTTTTACTAGATGGTCCTATATATATATCTTATCTACTAGGACCATGCTACTGCCAAAATTAATTGCCCCAATTATTAAGTTAAGAGCCTACTTTTCAGAAGAAATGATAAAGTCTATTCAAATGGAAAATGCTAGTGAGTTTACCTCAAAGGCATTTAATGATTATTATATGGCTATGGGAATTAATGTAGAGCATCTCGTACCTTATGTCCATACTCAAAATGGTTTTGCAAAGTCATTAAATTAAAAGAATAAAACTTATTACTTGACCACTCTTGCAAAATAGTAGGCTACCCACCAGCTGTTGGGGCCACGCAGCGCTGCACGCTGCGATATTAATTCAACTCAGACCAACTGCACATCATGAAATTTTTCCGTTGCAGATAGTGCGTGGAAAAGAATTAAGTATTTTTCATCTGCGAAACGTTGGTTGTGTTGTATACGTGCCAATCTCTCTACCACAGTATACCACCATGGGATCTCACCGGAAGTTGGAGATCTATGTAGGTTATCAATCTTTATCAATTATTAAACACCTATAGCCTATGATAGAGGATCTGTACACGGTTTGGTACGTTGATTATACTAAGGATATTTTTGGTATTAGGGGGAGATAAGTACCACATTAAAGAATGCTGAGTCCTTAGACCCACACACTAAAGAGATCGAACTTGAAGTTCGAAGGATAATAAATCTGTAACAAATAAGCTAATAATCTGCAAAATGCTTTCACTGATCATAAGTGAGTGAAAAGATCTCATATACCTGCAGTATATGCACCTGAAAGAGTGGAAATAACCTATAAGGGTATTGAACCCACTCTTGACCCTCATGATAAAAAGAGGGGAGGCCTTCAGGTGCATGGGACTCAATTCCGCGGATAAGTCCGTAGAAGTAGAGAACCAAACAAATGAGAACACTGTCCATGAGAGTGGAAGAAGCTCAAGCTGATGTTGAGAAATCCCTAAAGTGAGCTATCCTGAAGACGGTAACATCCTTGAAGTTTAAAATCCTAAAGATGATAACCCCAGCGTATATTTGCGCACATAATCCAACGCTGGGAAGTCGAAACACCCAGACTCTATCGTTGTGGGAAATCACGAGGAGCTAGAAGAAATTAATGAAGAGATATCTCCGAAGTGATGTAGGAGAATTGTATAAAAGAAATATTACAATTGTCGACATATATTTCGCCTCTAAAATTGCTAAAAGCTGGATCCAGAACCAAAGTCCATGGCAGAGTGCCAGAAGAGCTCAGTTAAGGGTCAAATAAAAAGAAGCAATTGGGGCAGCGCTCGCTTAATAAGATGAAAGTTTTTAGTCCCGTTGATCGAATACCTCCTAAAGTGTTCCCTGTAGAATCAAAAATGGGTTTTCATCTAGAAGAGTTATGAAAATAACCAGGTGGTAAGATATAAAGCGAGGTTTGTAGCACAAAGGTTCACGCAGAGACCCAACATCGATTACGATGAAACCTATTCTCCTGTAGTGAGTGGAATAACGTTCTGAAATTTAATATTAATAGCAGCAAGCTTAAACTTATCAATGTAGTTGATGGATGTAGTGATCGCATATTTATATGGGTCACTGGATACAAATATTTATATGAGAGTCCCTGAAGGAGTCAAAATTTCGGATCCTAATAATCGCAACATGTATAGCGTCAAATTGAAGAGATCGCTATACGGATTAAAACAGTCGAGGAGAATGTGGTACAACCAACTTAATGAGTTCCTCTTGAAGAAGGGATACTTAAATAATGATTATTGTCCCTGTGTGTTCATAAAGAAATCCCAGAATGAATTTTGTATCATCCCAGTTTTATGTCGATGATCTGAATATCATCGGAACCATAAAGGAGATAAGAGGAAGAAAGTTCTTACCTTACGACAGAGTTTGAGATGAAGATTTGGGTAAGACCAAATTTTTCTTAGGCCTGCATCTAGAGCATTTTTTAGAAGGAATTTTTGTACACCAGTCTATCTATACCAAGAAGGTATTGAAAAGATTTATTATGGATAAATCTCATTCTTTAAAATTCCCACGCTTGTGAGATACCTTAAAACGGATAAAGACTCTTTTAGACTAAGGATGGAATATGAGAGTCTTAGAACCTGAAGTCCCATACTATGTATCTTGCGAATTACAAAAGGCCTAATATTGCATTCGTGGTAAATTTGCTAGAAAGATATAGTGCAGCCCCAACCAGAAGACATTGAGTCGGTGTCAAGACTTTACTCATATACCTCCAAGGTAATCAAGATATTGGATTGTTTTTTCAGAAAAACCAAGACTTTAACCATGGCGGGATATACAGATGTTGGCTATCTGTTTGATCTCCACAATGCCAAATCTCAATACTGATTTTGTGTTTTTCTGAGGTAGTTCAGCCATTTCTTGGTGGCCTTTTAAGCAGACTTTGGTAGTTATTTCTACCAACCACTTAGAGATTATAGCTTTATATGAAGCCCCACGTAAGCGTGTTTGGCTGAGACGTGTGATTAATCATATCCTGAAGTCATATGATCTTAATACTGTCAATACCCCCACCATTATCTATGAAGATAATGCTGCTTGTGTTGCACAAATACAAACAGATTATGTAAAGAGCAATATCATGAAGCATATTACCCCTAAAACTTTTCTATCCTCACAAACTCTAGAAGAATGGTGAGGTAAAGATATTACAATCTAAGTCATGTGAAAATCTAGCAGATTGCTTCACTAAGTCATTGCCAAAATCTAGTCCAGAAAAATGGCATTTGAATGAGGCGACTTAGAGATTTGCAGACTTCAGAGGGAGTAAATCCCTGAACAATGACCCTTTTTGCATGATCCTGAAGATCATCTTGTATATCCTGAAGATTATAAGTTGTGCTCTTTTTCTCTTAAGTGAGTTTTCCTGAAGTTTCTCATATGAAGGTTTTTAATGAGGCAACTAGTGTAACACGGAGTGTGAGTGCAATGTACTCTTTTCTCCATCCTTTTTTTCCCATTGGACTTTTAGGAGGAGTTTTTAATGAGACATATGCATTATGCAGTATTCGTCCAAGGGGGAGTGTTATGATATAAATAGATTATCAGTCTAAGTTTGGAAGGACTACATTTATTGGTGAGCGAATCCGAATCAATCTACGGTTGGGTTTGCTATATATTGGGCACTCCATTTGTGCAGAAAGATCAATCTAATAAAGAGAGAGAACTTTGCCCCCCCTACTTTTGTGTGTGCTCCCTATTTTTGTTTGTGTGATTTCGTTATCGTGTTGTTAATTAATTAGGGGTGAAGATTACGTTTTACAACGTTGACTAGTTAATTATACAAAGCAAACGTAGGTGACATCAGGGATCCAAATTTTGGCGAAATTTCGCCAAAATTTCATATTCGCCCACTGCACCTAAACTACGGCCGTTTTTTTTTGAAAATGCTACATTAATTTGAATTTTTTTTCGGCGAGATTTCGGTCAAACCGGGGGAAATTTCATGAAAAAATTCTGGATTTTGGTTTTTTATGGCCGGATTTGACTTCAATTACATCAATAACCCATAATAAAGTGATCTTTGATGATAATTTGTCCAAAAAATTATGTTTTGAGACATTTTAAAATTTTGGCAGAAATACTGTTAGAATTTTATAAAATTGAATATGATTTTTAATGCTATTAAAATTTTTTGGTACTATCTTAATAAGTCTAGGATCAAACAGAAAATTTTATAAAATACTTTAACTGCATTTGTTATCTTTTAAAAATAAAAAACAGAATTAGCATAAACGAGGTAGTAACAGTGTCAGAATTTTATATCTTTTTTCATGTTTGATCATCATTTGAAAATTTTATGGTAACATTAGTGATGCATAAATACTATTATAAATTTTTTCAAAATTTTCTAGAATGGTTTGAACTATTTTTCATTCGGTTGAAATTTGTCGGTCAGCCTTCAGTTGCACTGTCCGAATTTTTAAAAATTCATGAAGCTTGTTAATCATCTGAAAATTTTATGAGAACATTAATTATGTATCATAACCATGCATAAAAAATTTCAAAAGTTTTTAACATGGTTTGTACTATTTTTCATTCGGATCAAATTTATCGGTTAGTGTTTTATCAGGACTGTACCAATGTTTGAATTTTTAAAAATTCCTCAGATGAGATAATTTTCTGAAATTGTTATGAGAACATTATTGATTTGTCAGGAACCTCCAAACAAAAGTTCAAATTTTTTCTACTTAGTTTGTACTATTTGTCGTTCAGTTGAAATTCGCCGAATTTTTGGGATATTTCGGCGAAATTTAGTTTTTTCGGTGGAAAGCAAACCGGATTTGATTTTTTGTTTTTGAATTTCGAACGAGATTTGTCCGAAATATCCGAATTTCACGGAAATTTCGAATTCCAGTCCCGGACGATATTTTATTCGAAAACAAAATTTGAATTGTTGGGTGACATGACCATGACACATCGACACCAGCGGAGAGCAGAGCCTCGACAGGAGAGTAGAGATATTGTCTGAGGTGGATTTGTGTTTTTTGAAAAGATTCCTCTTTTGAAGAGCGTGGGCGAGAACATCAATTAAGAAATCATCAGTTTATCTCTTTTTTAGTCATATGTTTAACTTTTTTAAAAAAATTCGATCCTCTTTCAAATGTAATTACAAAAAGAGCAGTCACCATCTTACACTCTACTGTTAAGGATAAGACTATTTTTGCAATTAGTTCAGAAGGAGCCAGATTTTTTAAAATAATTATACACACAACCTAAAAAAGAACTCATCCATCATAACATGAAGCACACACGAACGCATGCACCTGCCTCACGGGATTTTTTTTACTGTATTAGCCCTGTCAAAAACTTTTATTGCGAAAATGGCCATCGTGCAGCTTCTTTCGCAAAAATAGCCCTCGGACGAGTGCGGGATTGCGGCGAGATGAAAAGTGGAAAAATCTGCGGAAGGGGAGTGCGGGATCGACGACCACCGCAGCACTGGAGCACGGGATTGTCGGTGACTATACGGCCAACGCGGGAATGCATTTTCATCCGAAGCACAGTGCAGCATTGTATTCCAGCGGAGGCACTGCACGGCATTGGATTCCAGCACACAAGTAGCGCAGAATAAAAACGGGTATACTCATATATTTTGTCAAAAATCATTTGACAACAACAATTGCTAGCTCAGTTAGTAGACCGTTTGCGTTGCGTGCATCAGGTCACGAGTTTGATTCTCGTTTAAAGTGTTTCTTGTCTTTTTTTGAGTTATTAAATCATATCAAAAACTTTTAAAACATTTTCGAGAAGGTCCTGAGAGCATGCCCCATGCGCGGATGGTCTAAACGCCGCGCTTCTCTGCCGCGGCAAGGATTTGCCATGCTTCCCTACCACGACGACAGGCGGTCACCATGCCACCCCACCGCAGGATTATTTCGTCGTACCCTCACATCGTGGGAAATAAAAATTCTGCTTTAGCTGGCCGCGGAATGAGGCCATTTCTTTAAATACGGAAGCTAAAAATGAAAAAAAAACCGAAATAATAGGAGTCAAATACATCAAGATTTCGCCTCACGGTTCATCCTTATCTCGATATCTTGTCCAAGATTCCGTGGCCGTTATCGATCTGTTCGAGCTGAAGCCACCCACGGCGTGGCACACAGCGGGGTCACCGAGAATCGCCGTGAAAACGGCAGCACCCGCGCCTCCATCCACACAACCCAGTTCGCTCTCGCAATCTTTTTCCATCACGCCTCGAGCTCCACAACGAGACCCGAACAATGCGCTAAGTATATACGTAGTGGTCCAATAATTCGACCCTGCATGCATCTTTCGAGCTAAAGTGTAGCAGTGGCAGGGGAGGTCCACGCCGATGTGTCGGTAATGGGACGATGTTGGGCTGCCGCCGCCCGCTTTCTATCTTGTTTGCCGCGGAGGGCGATGGCACGGTGACGACTGACGAGAAGGAAAGTGAAGCGCAGATGCCGATTGCGCCAACGGACCGAAACCCGTCTCCCTTTGTCCCTGTCTGCGCAGGAAAACGCAGAGGTTTGTATTCCGGAAAACTACCGAACGCAGTGGGCGGATCCAGAGAGGGAGAATTATTTGCGGATCCAGAGGTATGGTCGTATCCATGGTCGACACGTCACGTTGCTGGCTAGCTTGGAACTTGGAAGGGATAAGAATTCAACGTGAAGCTTGCTGGCGAATGAGGTAGAAACCTTTCGGAGACCGTCTAATCTTGCACGAGCTTTGGACTACTAGAAATCTATACGCGGCGTGCCACGTCGCGGGCGTCGCTCTCTACACGAGAAAATCGAGATTTTGTTTTTTCGGAAAAAGGCTTAAACGTAATGGTAAAAAAACGGAAAAAAATGTATGTTTTTTTGGGGAAAAGGATCGCAACGTTTTTTTTCCCGAAAAAGGATCTAAACGTAATTTTGATTTTATAAAAAAGGACCCGAGCGCAAGCCTTAAAACGCATAAAGGACCTAAACGTAATGTATATTCTTTTTCGGGAAAAAGAACCTAATAGTAATTTTTTTTCGAAAAAGGACCTGAATATAATTTTTTTTTTCTGAAAAAGGATCTAAGCGTAAATATTTTTTGTGCTCGGCTCGTGGCGGGGATGCTCCCATCCAGAAAGTCTTCAAGCTTTAGTAGAAGGGATTATTTGGCCTCTTCGTAATTTTTTTACATCCTTGACTCTCGTGTAAATTTAATTACCGACGGTGGTAGAAGCAACAAATAATAAATGTTACCTGTTACGTTTCTATACCGCAGCAAGGTACTGTGTCATAATTGTTAAGGAACCTCGCTATCGAATAGTCCGGGGTTCCCGAACAGATCTGAATTGAAGAACAGAAAGAGAGAGAGACACGTGTTTAGGGAGAGCAACAACGGAATTCTTTTATTGCTTATGATTGCTTGTACATAGGGGGACCCTCCTCCTCCTTTTATAGCGCTCACCAAGGTTCAAAATTTCGGTTTCGGAATAAATTTCGGCCCAGACCGGACGACGAAATTTCGGTGAAATTTTTAGATTTCGGAAATATTTCGGACAAAATTTGAATTTAAAAATTCAAATCCGGTCCATTCCGGAAATAAAAATCCGTAATTCGGGCGAAATTCCCGAAATTTCGGGTTTTTTGCACCGGCTGAAAAGAGGTCGAAACGGTAACGAAAATTTTTGAAATTTTTTTTGTAGGTTCCTGACACATTTATTATGTTCTCACAAAAATTTTACTTGATTATCACATCTGAGGAATTTTTAAAAATTCAGAGAGTGGTACTGTCCTGATAAAACACTGACCGATAAGTTTGATCCGAATGAAAAATGGTACAAATCAAGTTATAAATTGTTAAAAAAAAATTGGCGATTCATGACACATTCATGATATTTACATAAAAATTTCAGATTATTCTAAAGTTTGTGTAATTTTTCAAAATTCAAACATTGGAACTGTCATGATAAAACGCTGACCGGCAATTTTGAACCGAATGCAAAATGGTTCAAACCACGTTATAAAAATTCTATTTTTTTTGCATGGTTATGAGGTATCTATAATTCTCTCATAAAATTTTCAGATAATGATCAAATTTTATGAATTTTTAAAAATTCTAATAAATACTATTGGTCTCATCGCCTGTTAAAATGTTTACAAGCAAAATTGAAAAACATGAAAAATTATGTAAATCATGTTAAAAACTTTTGAAAATTTTTGTGGATGGTCCTGATATAACATTAATGTTTTATTAAAATTTTTATATGATGATCATTCCCAAATAATGTTTAAAAATTCAGAAAGTGCTACGTCCGGATAAAAGTTTGATGATCAATACATAGATTTGATTTAGCAGTAAAAAGAAGTTTAATTTTTTTAAAAAATTTACAGAATGGTGATAAGTAAGTTCTTAATATCCCATAAAAATTTTGATTCATGATCACACACCAGAGAATTTATAAAATTCTTACAAGGCACACTACCATTTATGTTTTTTTCTTTTTGTTTTTAGAAATATAATATAACAAACGAAGTTCAATGCTTACATAGATTTAATTGACCAAACAAACCAAGTTTAAATTTTTTTAAAAATTTACATCATGGTTCTGA
This sequence comes from Otatea glauca, assembly GCA_036346275.1. Lineage (NCBI taxonomy): Eukaryota > Viridiplantae > Streptophyta > Magnoliopsida > Poales > Poaceae > Otatea > Otatea glauca. Next base: position 44,301,758 of record CM070712.1, on the reverse strand, counting down.
GTCAATTATTAATCTCTCATAAAAGTTTTAGATCATAATCGCACACAAGAAAATTTATAAAATTCTGACAATATAACTGTCCCAATTATGTTCATTCTGTTTTTTATTTTTTAAAGATAACAAATGAAGTTAAATTATTTTGAAATTTTTTATGTATGATCCTAAACTACTAAGTATAGTACCATAAAAGTTTGAGATTATTATCAAGCTTGTACAATTTTATAAAAATCTAACAGTATTTCTGCCAAAATTTTAAAATATTTAAAAAATTCGGTTTTTCAACAAATTTTCATAGGAGATGACTTTCCTAATGGTTATTGGGTCAAATCCGGCCCTAAAACGGTCAAAACCGGTCAAAAAATACGAAATTTGGCGAAATTTCGCCCGGAAAAACGAAATTTCGGATTTTACTGTAGCAATTTCAATTTTTTTTAAAATTTTTTTTCCCGGCCGGTAGTTTAGATTTCGGGGGGTCCAAAATCCGAAATTTCGGCGAAATTCGCCGAAATTTTGAACCTTGGCGCTCACCTAGGGTTTCGGCTAAGGGGTCAACGTGGGCTTTCCATGGACCACGAGGGTTTCCCAACACTCCCCCTTGGGCCCTTTGCCGTGAGATGCATATGCCTCATTAAAACTCCAGAAAAACCCAGTGGGAAAAATACTTGGAGAAAGAGTACATAGCATACGCTTACTATGTTGCACGAATTGCCTCGTTAAAACCTTATGCAAGAAAACTTCATGAAAAACTTGCTAAGGAAAAAGAGTACAATTCACCCAAACTTCAATTGCTAATCTTCGAGATTCATGTTGGGTATTCATAATTCATCTTTGAGATTTATGTGGGAGTATGTGAAATATCTCCCCCTGAAATCTGCACTTCTCTAAGTCTCATCATACCAATTCCTTTCACGCACATTTCAAAGGTAGATGCTGGGAGTGATTTAGTGAACAAATTGCAAGATTTTCACATGACTTAGTATGCAATATCTTGATCTCGTTCATCTTATGCAATTCGTGAGCATACAAGAACTTGGGGTTGATATGCTTCGTGAGATTGCTCTTCACATAACCCATCTGTGCTTGGGCAACACAAGCTGTATTATCTTCATAAATTATCGTGGGAGTTTGCTCAATGATCAAACCACATGACTTCTGGATGTGGTGAACCATTCTTCTGAGCCATGCACATTCGCGAGATGCTTCAGACAAAGCGATGATTTCTGAGTGGTTTGTCGACGTCGAGACGAGAGTCTGCTTAGACGACTTCCAAGAAATTGCTGTTCCTCCACATAGGAAAACATAGCCGGTTTGGGACTTGCCAAGTATGCGGGTCGATAAATACCCAGCATCGGCATAGCCAACCAAATTCAATTCATTGTTTCTTCTGAAAAACAGACCAAGGTCTTTGCTTCCTTGGAGGTAACGGAAGATGTCCTTGATCCCTTTCCAATGCCTTTTGGTGGGTTCTGCACTATACCGAGCTAGCAAATTCACAGCGAACGCAATGTCCGGCCTAGTGCTATTCACAAGGTACATGAGCGCTCCAATTGCACTCAGATATGGGATTTCTGCTCCCAGGACTTCCTCCACCTCTTCTCTAGATCTGCATGGGTCTAGGTCTGCTTGGAGTGACCTTCCGACCATTGGGGTCTTTGCAGGATATGCTTTTTCAAAACCAAAATTTTCCAACACTTTCTGTGTGTAGGTTGATTGGTGTACCAAGATTCCTCCTTGGACATACTCAAGCTGAAAGCCTAAACAAAACTTGGTTTTACCCAAATCCTTCATTTCAAACTCAGACTTCAAGTATGAGCATGCTTCTTCAATTTCTTCATCCGTCCCAATGATGTTCAAGTCATCTACATAGACGGAGATTATACAGAATCCATTCGAGGATCACTGTATAAACACACATGGACAATCTTATTGTTTGTGTAGCCTTTCTTGCAGAGAAAGTCACTCAGCGATTGTACCACATTCTTCCGATCGCTTTAGCCCATACAGTGATTTCTCCAATTTCACATCATCATGAGTTTCTATTTGCTCCGTCTTGGTTCGGGATAGGAATTCATTCAGTACTTTCATGTATATCTCGAATCCAGTTTCGTACAAATATCTTTGTGACAACATCCATTAGCTTCATTCTCAACTTCAAGTTGACTGCCATTGAGATTAAATATCTAAAGGTAATTCCTCCCATGACCGGAGAATAGGTTTCTTCATAATCAACTCCGGGACGTTGAGTGAAACCTTGAGCTACGAGCCTTACCTTGTACCTTACAACCGTTGTTTTCATTTCTCTTAGAACAAAGACCCATTTGTGACCTACGGGTTTATATGGGAAGGTGTGCGGCATCTGGCTCAAACACCTCTCTCTTGTTCGAGAGACTAACTCGCAGATGATTGCCTTTTTCCATTCTTCCCAATCTAGCCTTTTTTGCACTCGCGAGATGCGAGCTCGGGATCATGATCAATGATCGAGGCAATCTTCTTTGCAAAGTATGCATCAACGTTGGTCGTTGCTCTATTCAGTGATTCTCTGTTATTACAAAGTTTATGGCCATTTCTTCATGGGGTGCTTCATGCACTTCTACTTGCTCTTCATCGCTATTCCTATCGCAGAGCAAGTTCCTTTAGCTTTCATCGCCTATGTGTGCGCACATTATTTCCGATGGCTTCTGCAGTGGAAGGTTCAAGTCCTGGAATTGCCTTTTCCGTTGGCTTCTTTCCAGTGCAGTCTCAACCGCTCCCTTCTTTCCTTGGGGCATTTTCGTGATTGGTTGTGGTAAGTCCTCTCGCTTGATTTTCTCGGGCGTCTCCGGGTACTTTGCGTTTGAGGAGCCGATTTCTGCTCTTTTTCTTTGAGGCTTCGAGCAAGTTGAGGATACCTTCTATTTTCTTTGGTATTCCCACCCTCTTTGATGCATTCCTTGCGGGTACATGCGACTTAACCACGCCTTGGATCACAAAAATGATCAGCGGTTCATTTGCTAAATTACGCAAATCAATTATCTTGGACTTCTTGATTTGCTTCATTAGTGCGGGGTCATATGCGGGGATCGGTGGAATGCCATATGATTTCCGACATTTTTCATCCAAAGGTTGATTTCCTCCCTAATGACGGAAACGATCCTCGTCAAAAATGCAATCGTGAATCGGTCAGATGCAAGTCTCGATCATGGGTTCCAAATACGATTATGGATGCACTCTCATAACCAACGTATATCCCAGACTTGCGGAGAGGGCCCATTACAGTCCGCTGAGGGGGTGGTATAGGTACACATACCATACACCCAAATTTTCTAACATGGGAGATCTTCAGGATGATCACGTGCACAAGCTGCATAGGAGAATGGATGTTGTAGGCCGATGGTCTGAAATTGATAAGAGCTGCTGCGTGCAGGACTGCGTATCCCCAACAAGTGTTGGGCAAGTTACAACTCTGCAAAAGCGGTCTGGCAATAAACTTAATCCTCTTTATTAGTGCTTCTGCTAGTCCATTCTGCGTATGGACGTGTGGTACGGAGTGCTCAACTGCTATCCCTGTTGCAGTGCAATAATCATCAAATGCCTTTGAAGTAAATTATTCAGCATTGTTCATTCTAATGGACTTCACGCGATGATCAGGGAAAGCATTCTTAATTCTTATGATCTGCGAGATTAGCTTTGCAAAAGCATGGTTTCTTGTTGACAATAAGCATACATGCGACCATTTCGAGGAAGCATCGATGAGCACCATAAAGTATCGAAACGGCCCTGACAGGGGTTGAATCGGACCGCAAATATCCCCTGGATGCGTTCCAGGAATGCAGGGATTTCACTTTGCACTTTCATGACAGAGGGTCTGATTATTAATTTCCCGGTGGCACATGCAGGGCACACAAAATCTTCATGATTCGGGAAATTTTTAACATTAATGCCATGACCTTGTGAGTTGTTCACTATATTTCTCATCATTCTAAGACCGGGATGACCTAATCTACCATGCCATAAAGAAAATAATTGAGCTTCTAAAAGCAGTCTTCAAGGAAGTATACACTTGGTGCATGAATATTCGTGTAGTATAACCCAAATTCATATGAGGACATTTTTCTAATACCATTTTTCCACATACTGCGTGCTTCACAATGCACAAGTATTCTTTGCCATTTTCTTCATTGGTTTCTACGTGAAAACCATTGGCGCGGATGTCTTTAAAGCCTAAGAGAGTGCGCGTTGATTACGGGTACAAAGGGCTTCTTCAATTACCAAAGTTGTACCCATAGGCAATATAATAGTGGCTCTTCTGAGCCGATTACATATGAGTCGCTTCTGCGATCGTAGTAATCTTTTCGCGTTCTTCGTGATCATTGGAAGTATTTAGACTCTCTTAAGATGGTATTTGTTGTGCCACTATCAACAATGCATATCTCTTCCATTTGGGCGCTACGATTTCTAGATAAAAGAAATATAATTCTAATCGATAGAGGCAAATAATCCAAATATTGCTTGCAAATTTGAAGAATACTGGAATAAAGAATAAATTGCGTATTTATTCATGAAAGAGGTATGCTCATCTAGAGCTTACAATTCATTATTCAAAGAAAAGTGCTAACAACCATAATCTAAAGAAAATGCATTAAACAGAATCTGTAAAATATGCATTAATTTCTGCTTCTATGTCATCGGCAGAAGTTTTCTCTTCATTTGCCATAATAATGGCTGCAGCATCGATGTCCAGGCTATTCTGTGAGGATGAGACAATTGAGGTATCTTCATCCATGGCATCATCATCACCGATATTGGCGAAGTGCGCCTCTGCGGGGGCGTTTTCTTTTGCCTTCCTCTTAGTCTGATATGCGTTGATCACTTCCTTCGATTCCGGATATATCTTCGACCAGTGTCCCCAAGTGCCACACCTGAAGCACGTTTGGTTCTGCTGTCCATACAGCTTGGCGTGCGACTTTTCTTTGTCATCCCTCTTCACAGGGGCTTTGGACTTTCCTTTGGCCTGAGTCCTCTCTTTTCACCCTGCTTGCCCTTCTTTCTATTAATGGGCTTTCTCACCTTGTAGCTATTGGCATTGACTTCTGTGCCAGTGCCTCGTCCAGGTGGCTGCGAGACGTAGTTCTTGCGTAGAACATCGTCTTGCGATTCCGCAACTTGCATTACATCAATCAATTCGCTATACTCCTTGTATGCGTCCTGACATAGCTGCGTGCACTCTGGATAGCATTAGGGTGGAAGGTAGAGAGGGTTTTCTCAATCTTCTCCTCATCAGTGATCTTCTTGCCACATAGGGAGAGATTGGTACAAATTCTGTGTAAGGTAGAATTGTAGTCGGCCACTGTTTTAAAGTCTGCAAATCTCAAGCGTACCCAGTCTTGCTGTGCTTGGGGCAAGATGGTGTACTTGAGTTTTTCGAACCGCGTCTGAAGTGCAGTCCAAAGCTCAAGTGCACTCTCCTCAGCCATATATTCATTCTTCAGAGTGGCTGAGAGGTGGTGCACGAGAAAGTGCGAGGCTTGATCGTTACGCTTTCGGCGGTAGGTTTCGGCGTCTGCGAGGACCCTAGACCAATCATTGCACGAGCTTCTTGCCCCAAGAACAATCTTTACGTCCGATGCCCAAGTGAGATAGTTACGGCCGTGCGGGGCCGATTCTTCAAACTCACGATTCACAATGCCGGACATCTGCATGATTTCAAAATTCTAGTTTAGATTACTGCGTGTAATCTGATAGAAAATGGTTGCAAAAGGCATAAAGTGCAGAAAAATAAATTCATATACATTGCATTATATAAAATAAAGCAAAGGATTCGAAATTCATAAAGAGAATACACAAAAACAGAGAAATAAAGCTAGAAAAATTAAAAACAGAGCCAAATAAATCTTCTGGATTTTCTGGCAAATTTTTCAAAATTTTCTGCAATTTTTGCTATTCTTCCTTTTTTTTTCTTTCCCTTCCTTTCTTTTTCTTTTCTTTCTTCTTTTCCTTTTATTTTTCTTTTCTTTCTTGTTTTCCTTTTCTTTTTCTTTTCTTTCTTGTTTTCCTTTTCTTTCCAGCCGACTGGGCCTTTGCTTTTCGGCCCAAGACCGCGCGCGGCTAGGGTTTCCCCTAGCCGCCGCCACTTTCCTCTCCCTTTTTTTTTTGTTTGTTTCTTCTTCCTCGTGCACGTTCCTCATTCTATCGTGCGTACGTGCCGGCGCCCGCTCTTCTTCTTCCACGCGCCATGCCGCACGAAGGCCACCGACGCCAGGCTCTTCCCCGCGCACGCCGCTTTGCCATTTTCTTCTGCTCCCGTGCGTGGGGGCAAGGCGGGCGAGGCGAGCAGCGCGGCGCGCCGGCGGCGGGGGCGCAACGCGGCGCACGGCCGGCCGGAGCGTGGGCTGCGGGCGAGCAGTCTGGCGGCGTCTTCGTGCGGCGCGGCCGGCGTGGCCATGGCGCTTTGTGCTCGGCGCGGCGACGGAGAGCGTCTTTGGCGAGAGAGGCTCGGCCTTGCGGGCGTCGCCGCCGCTCCGTCGGGTGCCTTGCGGCGCCGTCTCCGCCGGGCTCATTGCGCGGCGCCTGGTTGCTTCTTGGCCGCGCCGCTGCCGAGCATCTCGCGGCGGCGCCGGGCTTCGTGGCGGCGTCGCCGGGCCGGGCCAGTGGGCGGCGGCTGCGGCGCGAGGCGAAGTCGGGCATTGTTGCCGGCGGCGAGGCCGACGGCCCGGTAGTCGAGGCGGCCGGCGCGCGTGGCGACCGAGGCGCGGCGAGTACGGCCGCCGGGACCGTGATCGGCAAAGCGGTGTCTTGTGGCGTGCCGTCGCGTGCCGAGGTGGCGCCGGCTTTGAGCGGCTACGTGCGCGGCCGGTGTGGTGGCGGCGTGGCTTCATGCGCGCCGGCGGTGTCATCGCACTTCGTGCGCGGAAACCGGGGCGACGACTTGTTTCTTTCCCTTTTTTTCTAGTTGTAAAAAATGCTTCATGTGTACTGTTGTTTCATGTCGTTGTAGCTTCTTGCCACGTGACGAATACAGTATTCATAGGATAGATGCATGCATAGGATCAACAGCGATTAGAAACAATCACCGATTCTCACCTCTTCTCACCTTTTCAATCTGTTCACCGGAAGAGCTTCGTGCTGATAACGTGTTAAGGAACCTCGCTATCGAATAGTCCAGGGTTCTCGAACAGATCTGAATTGGAGAACAGAAAGAGAGAGACACGTGTTTAGGGAGAGCAACAACGGAATTCTTTTATTGCTTATGATTGCTTGTACATAGGGGGGACCTCTCCTCCTTTTATAACGCTCACCTACGATTTCGGCTAAAGGGCTTGGACTTTCCATGGACCACGAGGTTTCCAATAATAATTTGTGACGATGGGTGAGCGTGGCAAGTGCCACCTACAGTTACAAATAGATCCACGAATCAAACGTATTAAAAAAAATTGGGCGACGGCCAAACAAGCCGCGTGATCTCGTGTAAAGGTGTCAGTGGCTCCGATTGATTCGGGACGTTGTTTACTCAAATCGGGTTAGTCAAACAGGCAGCAAGCTCTGGGGAGTTGTCAGTTGGCCGAGCTGGCTTGAATCGGAACGAGTGGTGTCCGGAGAGCTGGTAGTGGCTCGAATTGACCGGAGTTTGTAAGGGCAACATACAATGTTCCTGGTAGTAATCAACGAGCTTATCCTCGCTGGAAGGTTGATTTATAGCCAGGGGACTCTCTACCCATATCATGGGTATCCTCTACCCAACGTGAGGCGTCACCACACTGTCGCCATGGAAGCCAATCAAGAAATTAGAACTTAAAGACCGGTTTAGCATCCCCTAAATTTATATCCTGAGTCCGCCACTGTTTGTAGTTGTGTCTCCGATCACATGTATAAGTCGTTTTAGATACAGAGACGGCATCCAAGATATCACTTCAATCGCTATTATCGTATAGCAAGTAATTTTGAACATTGATGGTCACCAAGATACCACTCGGACCACTAATGTCTATCTTTTTTAAAAGAAATAATATGTTGAAACAAAATATATATTATGAAAATACGTTACACTTTGAAACTTTCTCTTATGCACAACAACTCTTTAATCAGATTAGAGTTTTGTGATATACAACATTAACGTGCAGTCTCAAGATCAAATAAAATAAATCTCGTAAGGATAATCAAAATAATGACACTAAAGCAACCACGACGAGAGAGAAAGTTTTGATGAAGCCGATCACAAATTTTTTAAGCACAACCTCAAAAGAGTACAAAGGGTTATCGCTCTCTCACAACCCTCTCGAATCTTTTTAGGATTTTTGGATTTTTGCCTTATACAACAATCTATTGCTAAAGAATAACCTACCATCTGGTCCTCTCATGTAAGGTTGAAAACGGAAACGGAATTTCCGATCGATTCCAGAGAAAAACAGAAACGAAAGCTTTTTTGGAAAAAAAAATATCAGTACGGAATCGAAAATAAAATCTTTTTATTGGAAACGAAGGAGAGCCAATTCCGATAAAAATGAAAACGGAACAAAAATTTCGTATAAGTAAAATTGGAAATTTCGGCCCACTCAAGCTCACCCGGCACCCGGCTAACCTGAGCATCCACCGGCCAAACCCTAAGTCCCTAACTCAACACACACCCCCAACCCAGCCGACTGCCGAGTCCCGACCCCGTCACCCTGAGAATTTTTATTTTAAATAATACAATTTTTTATTCAAATTTCAAAAATATACTTCGATATTAAAAAAATACAAAAATATACCTCTGTCGCTCGTATATGGGGCGATTGCCCCATATACGGGCGATCGGTGCTGCTTTAAACGCGCGATATTTCCTCTGTCTGCGGTCAGTTCCTAAAAAAAATCATAACATTTTCATATGATGTCAGATGGAGATGAACTTTATATGAAAATTATAGCTCTCGATGGGATCTACAACTTTTGTATAATTTTTTTTATTTGAATTCATTTAGATAGCAAAAAACGGGATAGAAGTTTCAGATCTAAAACAGATATGATTTTTAGATCTGAACATTCTATCCCACTTTTGACCATCTAAATGGATTCAAATTGAAAAATTTTGTATACAAAAGTTGTAGATCCCGTCAAGAGCTACAATTTTCATATAAAGTTTATCTCCATCCGACATCATATTAAAAAGTTATGATTTTCTTTAGGAGCTGATCGTAGACAGAGGAAATATCGCGCGTTCAGAGCTGCACCGATCGCCCGCGACAAAAGTATATTTTTTGTAATTTTTTTGAGATCAAGGTATATTTTTGTAATTTAAATAAAAAATTGTATTATTTAAAATAAAAATTCGTCACCCCGACTCCCGAGCCCGAGCTCCCCTCCACCCGCGGCGGCGGCGCCCTCGTCCTCCCCTCCCCCACCGCCGCCCCTCACTGCCCTCCCCCACTGCGCCACCCCCTCATCCTCCCCTCCCCCCACCACCCCGACACCCGAGCCCGAGCACCCCTCCACCGCTCCGGTGGACGGCCGACCTCCACGAGCGCTTCATCGACGCTGTATCCCAGCTCAGCAGGCCCGAAAGTGAGATGCTCTGCACCCCTCACTCTCCCATTTTCTCCAATCTTGATGATTGATAATCTCCGGTTCGCCTAGCATGGCCATTGGAGGGCAATGTGTGGCGTGTGGTCGTGTGCTTTGCTTTTTGCGAGGACGGATTCGAGCGGCATGTGAGGCTCTCGCTTGTTTGGGAGCAAGGTTTTGAGCGGGATTGGGATGCTTGTGCTGAAATTGTAGGGAAGTTTGGGAGCTATCATTGTCAACCACAGCTACTCTGCAATCGTTGTGCACTTATGGGACAACTAAATCTTGTGCGTATTTTAGGATTTAATTATTGACAATAGAACTGCAACAACGACACAAACACATACAAGGACAATTTTTTATGTTCTTAATGTTTATGTATTAGGAAAGGAAATGAGATAAACAGTTAGCATATGACTAAGGCCAGTACCTCAGAGACTACAAAACTGAATGAACCTTAGTTGATTGCTGATTCACAAGTTCACCTCTCTCATGTTACATAATACATGGTTCATGTTCCGATCTCTGCTTAAACTGGAGATGAAATAAATTGAATGGCACTAATGAATTAAACCCGTTTAGATGTTGCATGGTTTGAGTAGTATGCTGTTTTGTAATTCATTTGTCTGTTGATAGTGCCTTCAAGAATGCTAATTGGACTTCCTTGCTATGAAATCCAGTATGGCTTATACTGTTGTTTTGTGACTGAATTGCTTATGTTTCAATGTAGTTTTGCACTAGTAACGCTGCTGTGTTTGTCCTATGTAGTTTTATACTGTTGTTTTGTGACTGAATAGCTTATCTTGCAGTCCCATTGTGACTCCAACTAATCATCTTGCTACTCATTGTTTGGAATTTCCACTAATCACTTATTGCAATTTAACAGATAGACATGGACAATGCTGCAGGTAGGAGCAGCAGTGCAAGTGTGACATCCCCCTCCAAGTGTGGATTTGACCGATGAAACCGAGGGCAAGCCACCTCCTACCTCTTGGAAAGAGAGCTAAGAAATCCACCTTGATGTTTTGGTGCATGCAAAAAAGGATTATCAAGTTCATTCATGTAGAAGGATATTATTCAGGAAAAAAATTGTGCTTAGCGTTTTATAATAGTATAGTAGGTTGGAATATTGATAGGAGATTGCTTGCACTTACTTTGGACAATGCTGCAACAAATGATAAATGTGTTCAGGGGATAGTTAGAAAACTCAACAAGATATCTCAATTAATCTATGATAGCATCTTTTTTCATGTGAGATGTTGAATCATATTTTGAACCTCGTTGCCCAAGATGGTTTAAAGACAATCGCACCAGCTATTGCAAATATTATGAAGAGTTTAAGAAGTGTGCTTCAGAGTGTGATTTGGATGTGACAAAGGGTCTCTTCTTGGATGTTTCTACAAGGTGGAACCCCACATATCTTATGTTGAAGAGTGCAATTTATTATAAAGATGCTTTTGGTAGGCTTTTTCTTCGGCATTCAACCAAATATAAGAAATGTGCTCCAACTTCGAATAGCTGGGCTATGGCAAAATTAATATCTGCATGCTTGAAGCTATTTTATGATGCTACCGAGTTATTCTCTAGCACTAAATATTCAAGTGTGAATCTATTCTTCAGAAAGTTTTGTCAAATTAATATTGCAATTGCAGAATGGTGTGACAACTCTGACCCAATAATTAAAGCTATGGCACATTCCATGAAAATTAAACATGACAAGTATTGGGAAAAATCCAACATTGCACTTGCTGTAGCATGCTTCTTTGATCCTAGATACTAGAGAAATGTGATAAAATATTATGCACCTAAGATTTGCCTCACCACTTCTATGCAAGAGATTGATAAGTTTACTAAAGTTGTTTATGAGTTATTCCAAGCTTATGTCCTTGCTTCAAAGAAGACAGAATGTAGTGCTACAAATGTGCATCAAGTGGGGTTCTGAACTTGATGATGAGGATGATGGATTTGACATGTTCTTGCATAGCATTAGTGAATCAGATCATGTTACTAAAACTGAGTTAGAAGTGTACTTGAAGCAACCTCTAGCATCTATAAAAGACAAGAATTTCAATATCTTGTCATGGTGGAAGGTCAAGCAAGTCGAGCTCTCTATTCTCTCCCGGCTTGCTCGTGATGTGCTCTCTATTCAAGTGTCCACAGTTGCTTCAGAATCGGCATTCAGTGCCGGTGGACGGGTTGTTGACCCATTTTGCAGCTGTCTAGATCCTAAGATTGTGCAAGCTTTAATTTGTACTAAAGATTGGACCGTAGCATTAAAAGGTAGCTTTTTAGTTTTGCTTCATTAGTTTGTTCGTCATGTGAGAAAGTATTTAAGCCTAATTAGTTTTTACTAATCATTCAGGAGGTACCATTGCATCTATGATGACAGAGTTGGATATGGATAGTCTTGAGCGACACTTTGCAAGATTGATGGAAACGGTTTGCCTTTTCTTATCTAACTTTGAAACCATATTGCGCAAATCAAGTAAAATTTTAGTTTATTGTACTTCTATTTATCTTCTCAAGAACATTAATATTGTTTCATACTTGCTTTTGCAGTTGGAGGAGCTAGAGGATGTCGATGATAATGATATGGAGGAGAACATGGTGGACTGATCGCGCGGGGGCAAATAGCGAGCCTTCAGTTGATAATTCATTAGACTTCCATCTTTTCTTCCCCCAGCCACCTTATGCCGTTCTTTCTACTCCTTTTTCCCTTCTTTTACAGGATGGAACTATAAGAGTTTCCCTTTCTGTAGACTTATGAAGGATATGAGACTCCTTAGAGGCACTAAATAAATGTCTATGTAGTATCAATTCAGTTTCAAGGGACATTGTTGTAACTCCAACTTCGGTTGAACAGGCTATTCTGTATTGCGTAGTATTGTCAGATAATCATTTGCTGCTACTGTTTAGATTATTTCTTTGTAATGCAGTAATCTTGTTTGCTCTAACTCTACATTCTTGCAGCTCTTTTCTTTGTTGTGTTCTCTTAAGGTTAATTATCTTATGCGTTTTAGTACAATCAAGCTGTGTAAATTTGCTTGAGGAAGTCGATGATGTAAATCTGTTGAAGATTACTTGGTCCTATTTTTTGGGGTGTGAACTTACTAACTGGACTTCTACTGTTTTGCATGGTAGGTTGCTGATCAAGTCCAAGATGTTTTCTTCTGATATAGCTTAATTCCTTTTGTTATATGACTTTCTTTTTTCAGCTTATGATTCTAACATTTATATTTGCTTTCTCTTGTTTTCTTTTGTTTTGCTTCTTTCCCTCAATTTTTTTTGTTTTGCAGGATTGTCCAGGTGCTAACTTTTTTTTAGAAATATTTTGGACTTTTATATAATTTTCCCTTTGTTAACTTGATTTTGTTTGTTCATGAGTGTTCACTTGTTTCTTCTGCTTGTGCAGGTGAACTGCTGATCTGTCATTATTTTCAATCGGTGGGAGGCAAGAGCTACTGAAGAGGGGTATTAATATCTTTGCAGCAGAAGAGTATTTTCAAGGTGCCATCGAAGTCTTTTGCTGAGCAACATGCTTTTCAGGTAACTGCTGGTCATTTGATCTTGAAGAGATCCGAAACTCTGTAAATATGTTTGCTGCTATCCTTATGCAGCTGCCCTGAAAGTTCTGAAGAAACCTTTTTTTTTTTCTCCAGTCTTGCTTTTTTTATGCTGTTGGATATATGTTCCAAATCTGAAAGTTTCTATGTTAAGTTCAAGTATGCTTTCAGAAATAGATATATATTAGGTATGTGCATGCTGATATATGACAAGCACTAACAATCATCTGTTTGTGCAAAGTCAGCTTGTTGCGACACCGGAAAATGATTAGCTACATCATCTGTTTGTATTGGGATCACAACGGAGGAGCTGATGCCACCATCAGCCATGGTGTTTGGGTTCACTGTTCCTGTTTATAGTTATACCATATGTATATTGATACAAAAATTATGAACCCTCGTTCAATTTCTATGTGAAATGCAGTATTGCTGTTTCACTTTTTCCGTTTCTTTTTGTTCTCAACCAGTTAGTGTTGACCTAGTTTTAATAATTGTGCGTGCTAGTGGATGTGGATAGATCATGTATTATATTTTTTTGGAATTTTTCGTTTTTGTTTCTGTATCCGCTCCGTTCTGTTTCCGTCACTATCTGTTTCCGGGGTTTTCGATTTCGTTTCCGTACCGGTAAAAAATGTGGGAACAGAAACGGAATAGCTATTTAACCGACTGTTTCTATTCCATTTTCATCCCTACAAGTTTTGGTTTGTAGCTTCTTTGTTACCATGGGGGTGTATATAAGCCTGTTATGATTCATCTAGCACACTTTTTTAAATATTAGAAAACAAGATATATGTCACCATAATTAATAAAAAATATGTCATGATGGATCTAATGATCCATTTTCACGTGACCAATCTAGCTATTTTTTTATGGCCAAATCTAGAGATGTTTTACATGCACGGATTCTAGTACAGCTTGTATTTGCAATTGAAGATAGTTTTATTTTTGGGAGGTGCTTCGGTTCCCTCTCTACAAACGAATATCACAAATTTTATAGCTAATCAACGACTTGATTTGTAACTGCCCATTACTAATGACCATTACTAAGTATTGTGCATCGAAAATATATGGAAGTTTGCTCCTTGGTAGTGGTTATCTATATCTCTATTGTTGGGGATCTACATTATTTTTATTTTTCTAAAACATTATTTTAAAAAATTATCTCTCTATAAATGTTGAGTTACTGTATTTTTATTTTCCTTTTTTTTTAAAATAAAATATCCCTCTTTATGTTAAAATTCAAGGATCGCTCGTGACAGTATACGGGTTCTAACTAACTAGTTAGTTAACAATCTTGTGACATGGCGTCAGCAGCAGAGCATAATGTGACGTCGGCCCATGGCCACAACTGTCGAAATATCGTGGTGTTTTTTTCTCAATTGTTACTACATTTTCTTGTGAGATTTCAACATCACCCGTAGATGTCAATTAAATCTCGTTTTCGCTCAAAATCTCGGATGGGGCCGAAGAACGGAATCTCGGCGAGATTTGGAAATTTTGGTTAATTTTCAGACGAATTACAAAAACGAATTTTCAAATCCGTTTTTTTTTCCGAAAGCTAAGACCGAAATCTCGGCCGGTACTACTGAGATCTCGGTAATTTTGGACAGCGGAAAATCTGGGTGAAACGAAGTTCAAAAATTTTGAATTTTTTTCTGGAGTTCTGACACATTGATGATGTTTTCATAAAAATTTCAGATAAATTCCAAAGTCTATGTAATTTTTAAAAATTCAAACTGTTTCTTCTAGAGGATCTTGCTGGCCCTTTTTCTTCCGGAGGTTCAAAGCTCAGGCTCAAATCCTAAACGTCACGCGGGAAACGAAGCGGCACGCGGGGCTGCACAGGGAACGAAGCGGGAAACGACGCTCCATAACAATGCTCTACAAAAAAATTGAAACCAAATCCGGCCGGAATGCACTGGAATCCGGTCAGTAAAAAAGGAGAAAACTGGCGTAAACACCCGAGATTTTCCTAATTACTATAGTATTTTTACTTTTTTTTTAATCCAGATGAGATTTTGAATTTCGTAAGGATCTGAAATCCTCGCATCCATATTAAACATTGGATGAGTCATTCTTCTTTCGATCATAAATAGTTATCATTTTAGATATTGACACGATATTTAAAACATAGCTTTGACCACTAATTTCTATTATAATATATTTATAAAAACTAATAAAATTATAATATTATGAAAGTATTTTTCAAGATAAATCTACACACATGATTTTCATGTATCCAATTTAAATATTTAAAAATATATTGATACTCAAAGTTTTAATAATTTGACTATATATATGTCCAAAACGATAACTATTTGTGTCTGAAGGGAGTATAAATATAAAATACTTTCAAAACCAGATAAAGGATCATACGTGAACAGAAAATCTTGTTAAACAGGACTTAATATTTGTTGACGTTAGAACATTGTATGAACTCTTGCGTCCAAAGTCCAAACTTAGACATCTCTTGTTACTTTTTCTTTCTTTCTTTTTAGAGAGAGAGAAAGACATGTTTAGTTAGGATATCTCTGTTTAGATTAAGAATGAACAACTAAAAATGATAAGAACTCCTCACACCTTTATTGATCAATGCATATATATATACAACTTGAAAAGGTGCGAATAAAGGATGCGTATGCATCCGAACGGGAAGAGACGCGTCTGTTGGAGGGGATGAGATCATCGTTTTGCAACACTCCCCCTTGATCGAGTCCATCATGAGAAAAACTCCTCAAAAACCATATAGGAAAAATAAGGAGAAATCATGATATATATATCTAGTTTATCATCTTGATATGATATAAAAACTTGTGGTAATATTGCCTCATTAAAAACTTTTAAATGAGGAAAAACCCTTTTTGAAGGAAAAACCTCATAAAAGAAAAGAGTACAATATGATATGGAATAAGGTTTCTGATCAGAGAGAATCTCCTCCTGATCCCTGCAAATGTCTGAATCTTCTCATACCTATTCTTTCAATATATTTGTGAAAGAGGGAATATGGTAGAGACTTAGTGAATAAATCTGCAAGATTATCACAAGATTTAGTTTGCAGGATGTTTATCTCCCCATTCTTTTGCAATTCGTGGGGATAAAACAATTTAGGAGCAATATGTTTAGTGATGTTGCTCTTAATGTAACCTGTTTCCATTTGAGTAACACAAGCACCATTATCTTCATAGATAATAGTAGGGGATTCTAGAGAACCAAGACCACATGATTGTAAGATGTGATTAATCATTCTGCGAAGCCATACGCATTCGCGTGATGCCTCATATAATGCAATTATTTCAGAATGATTAGTGGATGTAGCCACTAGGGTCTACTTTGAAGACTTCCAGGAAATTGCTGTACCATTTTGTAAAAATATAAAGCCTGTTTGTGATCTGGCATTATGGGGATCAGATAGATAACTAGCATCAGTGTAACCCAATAATATTGGATCAGGGCTCCTTATGAAATAAAGACCAAGATCTCTTGTGCCATTAAGATATCGAAAAATATTCTTAACTCCGTCCAATGACGTTTAGTAGGAGCGACCTTTGTATCTTGCCGTGATTGATCGCAAACGCAATATCTGGCCGGGTGCAGTTTGCAAGATACATAAGTGCTCCTATGGCACTGAGATATGGAATAGTAGGACCCAAAATATCTTCTCCATCGTCCTTAGGTCTGAATGGATCTTTCTCTATATCTAGAGATCGAACTACCATAGGAGTTTTTGATGGATAAGATTTATCCATATTGAATTTCTCCAATACTTTCTGGATATAAGTGGCTTGATGTATAAAAATCCCTGAAGGTAAATGCTCAAGTTGTAAACCTAAGCAATATTTAGTTTGACCCAAATCCTTCATTTCAAACTCCGTTTTTAAATGATGACGTGCTTCATTAATATCCGCTTCATTACCAATGATGTTGAGATCATCAACATACACTGAAATGATACAGAATCCTTTGGGGGATTTCTTAATGAAAACACATGGGCAATCATCATTATTAGTGTATCCCTTAAGTTTAAGGAATTCACTTAACCGATTGTACCACATTCGGCCTGATTGCTTTAATCCATATAATGATTTTTGCAATTTTATACAACACATGATGCGATTTGCCTGAGGATTTGGTATACCAATTCCTTCTGGAACCTTCATGTATATATCCGAATCTAATGACCCATATAAATATGCGGTCACTACGTCCATTGCTTGCATAGATAGATGATTTTGTCTTGCCAAAGATATAAGATATCGAAAAGTTATGCGCTCATTCTTGGAGAATATGTCTCATTGAAATCGATGCCAGGTCTTTGCGAAAAACCTTGTGCTACTAGCCTTGCTTTATATCTCACAACCTCATTGTTTTCATTTCGTTTCGGACGAAAACCGCTTGTATCCACGGGGAAGATACGAGGAGGTGTAGGCATTCTGAGAAAACTTCTCTTTTATAAAGTGAGGCTATTTACATTTTGATTGCTTCTTTCCATTTGATCCAATCGAGCGTCGTCGTCGCACTCTACCATGGATTTAGGATCTGGATCAAAAATTTTAGCAATCTGTTCAGAAAAATAAGTGTCGACAAATGTAGCTCGTCGATCAAAAGACTCTCCAGTATCAATAAAATTGATGGCAATTTCATTTATCTTTAAAGATTCATCATTATTTCCCAATATGATGGATCTAGGATATTCAGATGTTCCAACCTCATTGCATAAATGCACTTGTGCTTGAGAGCTAGATTGTGGAACAAAATGTTCCAAATGTTGTTTTCTAACTATTGGTTGGGATGCGATCCACGATTTTCCTCTTACATTTGGAAGAAGTAGAATCTGTTTCTTGGCCATGCTTCTCCCCTCTTATTACTAGTCGGGGATGAGTGGTTTTGATTGGTACCTCCACTCTTTACGGTACATTAATGGCAGGATTCAAAGATTTTGTAACACCTTTGTAATTAGTGAATGCATCGGCATATTATTTGCAATGTTTTGCAAATCAATAATTTCTGAACTTGTTGTTGATTCGATGAGTACGTGGATCTGAATTGAAATGCTTCGTGCATTCCAATCAATTTCCGGCATTCTTTACGGTACTTGAAGTCTCCCTAATGCCGGAAAATGATCTTCATTAAATATAGAATCGTGTCGGCGATAAATAGATCCCCGTAAAAGGTTCTAAATACTTAATGATCGACGGAGAATGATATCCCACGTAGATCCCGGTTTCTTGTGTGCACCCATAGTGGTACGTTGAGGTGGTGAGATGGGTACGCATTACTGCGCACCCAAATTTACGCAAATGGGAAATATTTGGAGGATTTCCACGTACTAAGCGCATGGGAGAAGATTCATGATATGCGGTTGGTCGTAGTTGTATTAAGTCGTGACATGTAAGGCGCATGACCCCAACATGGCGTGGGTAAATTCTTGTTCAATAATATGGGTCTCGCAATGAGTTTGATTCTTTTAATCAAGGATTCACCAAACCATTCGAGTATGGACATATGGTGCAGTGTTGAACTTGAATTCCCAAAGCCATGCAATAATCATCGAAGGCTTGAGAAGTAAATTCAAAGCATTGTCCATGCGAATTGATTGAATCGATGTTCGGGATAATGAGCCTTCAACTTGATAAGTTGGGACATTATCTTTGCAAATGCATGATTACGTGTGGATAGAAGATGCACTTGAGACCATCGAGTAGATGCGTCAATCAAAACCATGAAATACTTGAATGGTCCAGAAGGTGGTGAAATTGGTCCACAAATGTCACCATGAATACGTTCAAGGAACTTAAGTGGTTCTGCAATAATTTTAAGAGGAGATGGTCTTAAAATCAACTTCCCAGTAGCACAAGATGTGCACATAAAATCAGAAGATTGTGGGAGTTTTGCAGTACTTAAAGTATGACCAATAGAATTGGTAATAATCTTTCTCATCATCCCTATACCAGGGTGCCCAAGTCGATCATGCCAAGTTTGAAATACATTGACATTTTGAAAGATTACTTTATATGCAACAGTTGCAATGGGCTTAATGTATGTGAAGTACAATCCAGTTCGAGTGATGGAATTTTCTCACAAATGTGTTTGCCGGATCCAGTAAGTTTAGTAAAAAGAAGAAATTCCTCTTTATTCTCTATATGGGTTTCAACATGAATCCCATTCTTACGGATATCTCTATAACTTAGTAGGGTGCGAGTTGAATCAGGATACAATAAAGCATCCTCGATTACAATCTTTGTACCCATTGGAAGAGAGATAGTGGCTTGACCAGAACCAACTATCAATGCATCGCGTCCGGCGATGGTCAAAATATTTCCTTCTCTTTTCTTAAGAGTTTGGAAATATTTGATTTCTCTAAGTATAGAGTTTGTGGTACAACTGTCCACAAGGCATAATTCCTCCTCCAGGAGATTGACTTCATGAGACATCTATAGTGAACGAAGAAATAAAATTCTTTATTCAACAAATAGAAGTACATTCATTATTTGCTATATTAAATATCAAATATAAAAAAATAAGATATTACAATATAGGAGAGTTTGTATAACTTCCAATTTACAAGGAAGTTAATACAACTCAAATAAGTTTATATGGTATGCATAAAATTACAACAATATACAATAAAAACCATCACCATCAGGGAGCTTCAATTTAGATCTCCAAACATGTCATTAGAAGCATATTCTATGATCATGTCATCCGTGGATGGGAGATTCTTTTGTTGAAGAAGAGAGGATATTTTGATTAATATCCATCGGTTACGCTTGTGAGCAACCAACCTCGGAGCGACCTCGGAAAGATTGAAATGCGCTTCATAGGTCTTTCTTTGGTGCTTGTTTTGTTTCCTTAAGGTATTTCGATAGAGATCAACCAAGTGCTTGAAGTACGGCACTTATTGGCAAAATGAGAAGTACCACCACACTTGTGACAACGCTTGTTGTCATTTGATGGCTTCACATTACCTTTCCTCTTGCATTATGTTTTCGCTTCGGTTGTGGTTGCGTTTACCACGAGTTTCTTTAGATTACGAGGTAAATCCTTTGAAATTCTTTTTATGCTTAGATTGATGTTGTACATTGTGGACCTCGGGCAAAGGTTTAGCACCAATAGGGCGCTTATGATGATTCTTCAAAGAAGTTCATCATGTTTTTCACTGAGTCAATGTATGAATCAATCGAGAATAAACACGGTAGTTTTGAGCACGGTATTCTTCTTTGCAATACACGATCTACCGGAAGCATAGTAGATAGAGTCTTTTCTATCTTATGCCTTGGTAGGTTCTTTTCCACAAAACTTTAACTTGGAGCAAATGTTATGAACAACATGGTTGAAATCGTGATAGATTTAAAATCTTGAAGTCGCAAATGATTCCATTCATGACTTGCCTCAGGCAAAATCAATTCCTTTTGTTGTTCATAGCGCTCTTGAAGAGCGAGCCATAATGCACGGGGGTTTTCTTCCATAAGATACTCATATTTGAGATCTTTATGGATATAGAACCTTAAATATAATAAGGCGCTATATCTCTGTTGATCTGTGATCTGAGGATTCCCTTCAACAGGTTCCTCGATCGTATGCAGAAAACCTTTGGATGCAAAACTAATCCTGATATCAGATGCCCATGTAGGATAGTTGTGTCCGTCCAAGGCAAGTTCATCAAACTCCTTGTGACCATTATTCCTACAAAGGATAACCATTGATTTAATTAATTTACCTGAGGTAAATTAAAAAATCTGTATGGTATTTGTTGTAATGAATGAAGTAAAATTTGATCTTATAACATATTGGATGTAGTTTGGAATAAAGAGGTAATCACAAATAGTGTAGACCTCCAATCTTGTATATTTTATTAATAATGGTATACATAGTGAAGATAGTCTCTATGTCTGACATAGAGTAGATCTCCAAGCAGTAGGCAAGAAAACTTGCTTCTATAGGCATGGTCTCTGGGCTGATATGTTCAAAAAAAAATTGAACATACAGCAGCCAATGCCTAAGACTCTACCACCAAGTGTATAACCAAAATTAATAAAAATAAAAGAAAATTTGGTAATCACCACAAAGGGTGTAGACCATTGGATTATTCCAAAATATTTAATTTGGATGGACATAGTAGAGGTAATCATCAAGTTTTGTGAAAACATGATGTAGACCAAAATAATGGGTGAATTTCATCACTGCTATAGGCATGGTCTCAGGGCTGATATATTCAGAAAAGATAATGAACATATCGCATGACCAATGCCTTAGACTCCATTATCTCTATGTCACAAGCCAAAAAAATAATTGAGATCAAATGTTTATTTCATTATGTTTATGCAATTTTTGTAGTGCAAACAAATGCAAAACAATAAATATATGTGATTTAAAATACACATATATGCAATGAAGCCCTTGAATTGCATTAAACATAAGAAAATAGATATATTTACAAAATAGTAAATTACAAGGATCTAAAAGATCTTATTTTGTGAAAATGAACTGAAATGTAAATATCTTTGGAATTTATGGATGAAAAGTAAAATTTCATAAATATGAAAATTTAAAAAAAAATTACTGTACGTGCGGGCCGAAACAACCTCGGAATCGGCCCGACGCGCTATGGAGCCCATCGGCCCAGCGGACGCGCAGGAATTTTTTGGGCGAAAATTTTGGCCCATGGCCGAGCGCATAAAAGGGGCGGCGGTTAGGGTTGCAAACCCTAACCGCCCCTATCTGCGGCGCCGCCTCCCCCGGTGACCGCCGCCGCCTCCATGGCCGCCGCCTCCCCTCGCGAGTGCCACCTCCTTCGGCCATGACCCCCTTCCACCTCCAGTCAAGGCCGCCGTCTTCCCCTCCCCTCCGTGCCTCAAGGGCGACGATTTGAAGAGAGATGGGGAGAAACGGCGGCAAAGCGGCGGGCGGAGGTCGGTGAGGAGGGCGTCGCCGTCGGGAGCCAGTCGCGGCCGAAGGAGGAGAAGCGGATCCACCCGTGCGCCGGGCAAAACCCGAGCGCCGTGGTGGCGGAGCGGCTCGGGTCGGCGAGGTACGGCTGCGGGGCGCCGGCCATGTCGGCGACGACGCCGGCCGGCGCGGTGCTCGGCCGTCGAAGGGCGCGACGGAGGACGGCTTCAAGGTCGGCGCGACGGAGGCGTCGAGGATGAGCGCGATGAACCGCGTGCTCCACGGCGAGGACAAGACGAGGGAGGAGAACAAAAGATGGAGGTAAGGTCCAAAACCGAGGCATCTTACCTTGTTCTTGTTCTAGTTTGATTTCTGTTCTTGATGTTTGGCGTGAGTGGAAGAGCCTACGGGCTGATAACGTGTTTAGATTAAGAATGAACAACTAAAAATGATAAGAACTCCTCACACCTTTATTGATCAATGCATATATATATACAACTTGAAAAGGTGCGAATAAAGGATGCGTATGCATCCGAACGGGAAGAGACGCGTCTGTTGGAGGGGATGAGATCATCGTTTTGCAACAATCTCCAATAGTCCATCTTAGCCATGAATGTGCCTTGCCACATCGGAGCACAGCTCAGGTGGAGTGGAGAGAGTGCCTCCGACGGCATGTCGAAGCACGAGCGGTACACATCAGTTTTGATCTATGTGGAGGAGTGAGAAAAGAGGAAAGAGAAGAGAGCTGACTCTTATTTAGTAACCAGCTTTGCACGGGAGTATAGGTAGATCATTTATGTACAAGAGAGAAAAGATAGTTATTGCACGACATCTAGAGACAACATTTAGAGACAGTTATTATACAAGCTGGTTTTTAACTTACTATTAGCTAGTAGTTGGCTTTGTTATTGTACTTGCCCTTACAGGAGTGACGACCTTTGCATGAGACACAACAGCTAAAAAGATGGCTTCAACACCGTTGGAATGGAGTTGACTCATCATGACACACTTTGTGGAGCCCACAGGCCACAGTGGTCGACAACCAGGGGCAAATCTAGGCCTGGGCATTCGGTTTTTTCGGGTTTTTCGGTTCGGTTTTAAAAAAATTCGGTTTTTGCACTCTAAAAACCGAACCAAAATCGAATTATGATAAAAACCGAACCGAATTAACCGAACCAAATCGGTTCAGTTAATTCAGTTTTTCGGTTAACCGAAAAGCAAAACAACGTCGCCATTCAGAAAAGGCCAAGTTGGCTTACAATCAGGACATTCAGAAAAGGCCAGGTTAGCTTACAATCAGGACAAAACGCTGCTTCAAAAATGCTTGCAGTGATGGACACAGCTCTATGTAGGTATTAACACAAATCATCTCGCCGACACGAATAAGAATAAAACGAAGGATAATATCTTGATGACACTCAGATTAGTCTGGCTGCGGACAAAAAAAAAGTACAGTGGACTCTGGATGTAGCTCACGACTTGGACAGCAAATACCTAGTTCTAGTTTTGCCAAAGTGCCACTGCAAGTGCCAACTGCCAAGGGCCCAAGGCGTCCAGTTCTGCCTGCCAAAGCGTCTAGCAAGCGTCCAATTCTTTTAAGAAAATATACATTGCTATCACAATAGCGTACATAATGTCCATTAACACAAAATACATAATGTCTATTAACACAAAATACATTGTCCAGCAATATCATTATACCACAAAATAATATGTCCAGCAAGGTAGCAGCTTCTTACCCATCAACCGGTAAGTTTCCTCATCGGCATGCAGTTGTATCTACAGAACATGTGTTGAAGTTACTTCGGGGTTAGAAGATAAAACAAAAGTTAAAATTGCTTGGAAAAACAAATCATGTAATGTCAATTTGATTTGAAGAGAGTTTTGACCATAATCAACGCTGGACAAACTTCATTATAAAGTTGCCTTCATTATGTACAGATCTGCACCCTACTAAGGGTTGTGTTGGTTATGCATGTACACAATAGACAGTTGTATTTATTCTACCTAAAAGCTGCAAGGGCTTCTGTTGAGTTGAGTGGAGAAACCCACAATGTATATTTGTGACAATCAGAATTTTTTTTAGTATAGTTGTTCAGCCATGCAATAGTCCAAGGCCATTTACTTGAACCTTACAAAAATAATCCAAAAACATGCACAAAATAGTCACTTACGATAGCTCCTTCAATTGATTGCCAAGAAGCAAGAACAGACTAGCTAGTTCAGAGCATGAATTATAGCATATATATACATCCATACATTGTTTAGTCATATTCAACATTCCTATCTATACAAAAGGGAGAACCGCCAATTTGTATAGACTATAGAGTATCATATTCCATGCTAGTCTTTTAGTAGAGCCCCAGAACTAAGTTTAGTCAAAAAATGTTAGCTTTTTATAGCCACTTTTGAGCACAAAATTTAATTTCAACATTTGGCTGCACCATCACATATTCTAGACATGATATTTCTGTGTTGACTTACTGAAAGCAGACTTCACAATCACAATTCCCAACAAGGCAACAGCTGCAACACCAAAAGGAAAAATCAAATCTGAAAAATGAGAAAACACATATTATTAGAGAAATAATAATACAGAATTTGCAGATAACTAAAGAAAGGAATGACCAATAGAGGAATATTGTCTTGAATCTCACCAAAATTTAGGTAGTAGTCTCACTAGGTTTGGTTACAGACTCGGATTTAGACTTTTCCTTGGAAGAATTGGCAACATCTTCTACAATTATGGCTAAAATGGAATAAAATCAATAGTCAATTGTAGTGATGAACAAGATAGATGTAATTGAAGCAAACATCAATAAAGAATTTGTTTATTACCTTCCTCGATTTTGGCCAAATTTGCTGTTGCTGCACATTCTCCGTCTCGCTGTCTCATCCATTTGGCTATCACGATTTTCAGTGTTTTCGTCGGGCTCCACCATCTACAAATCGAGCAAAAGTGCAACACAATGGTTAGTGATTGAAAATAAAAAGTAATTGACCAAGCAAACAAGCAATGAAGCGAATAATACGTTGCAGGATAGTTCTATTGAGGCGACCGTTGTTCCTATTCCACACTAAGATGAAATGTTAAATTTCTTGAACATCCTGATCAAGCTATAGAAACCACTCTCTCTACAAACAGTTGGAAGCACAGAATGCACTACAATAGAATTAAAAGGTGTGGATTGTGCAGGATACTTCACATACATGCCATAGTTTGCCTGTCACAATTCACGACATAAAGGGTAGTTTTCAGTAGCAAAAATTCTATTAAATCTCAAACATACAGATAGGTCTCTTCTAGACGCCTTTATTTATAATTGGAAATTTCTACCACATAGATGTAGCAACAACTTAACACTGTCATTCACAAGGCATAAAAATCCAAATCAAAGCTATTTGAAAATTGTATAGTAAATTCCTGTCCATCATCAGCAACTCAGTGTGGATATCCTGAAGTATTAATGAAGTTTTAGAACCACTAATTGGTAATTAGGTAGGGGTATTTTTTGTTCTGAACTTCTCATGCAAGAACATTTGTTCTGAACCACTAAATATTAATGAAGATTCAGAACCAATGAACCACTAAATAGGTAGGAGTTAGATTTTTTACCTCACCGGCCGAACTTGGGGACGGACGGTAGTGAGCAGAGATGGTGGCTCGGAGGGTCGGAGGGCGGAACGGCGATCGCGGAGCCGGGAGGGGCTGCTCAGATCTGCGCGGACGATGGACCGTCGGAGAGATGCCACGAGCCCGTGACTTCAACTAGGGTTGGGCAGAGAGGGAACTACACATAATCAAATATACAACCACCATTCAACTCAAATTTCATATAGATTTCATGAGGAGTTAGACTTGGAGTTTTACCTCACCAGACGGACTTGGGGACGGACGGCGGCGAGCAGGGATCGAGGCTCGTAGGGCGGAATGGCCGAGCAGCGGAGGAGCTGGTCAGATCGACGCGGAGGACCGAAGCCGCGGAATGCCGAAACGGCGATGCCTCGGAGGGCAGGGCGGAGCCGCGGGGTTGGACACTTGGGCGGGCCGAGTGGCCGACGGAGAGAAGCCGCGAGCGGCGAGCCCGCTACTTGAGCGGAGGGGAAGCCGCCGAATGGAATGAGGAACGAATCGTGGGGATTGGGGAATCGGTCCGGTCGGGAGGGGATTTTTTCACGCCTCGGCCCTGAGACCCTCAGCGCCTGTACACAAATCGGCGGTTCGGTTTATTCGGTTACCGCAAGAAGAAAACCGAACCGAAGACCGTAAACTGAACAGTAGCGAAAAAAAACCGAACCGTAAACCGAAAACCAAAAACACCGAAAAATTGGTTAATTCGGTTCGGTTCGGTTTTTCGGTTTCGGTATAAAAGTACCCACCCCTAGGCAAATCTACTGTTGGGGCTCTAGCCCCACCTCCGCTCGCCAGAGATACGGAGTCGGAGTCGCTATCGTGCTCATCCTCGACAATGGCGAGCCCACAGAGAAGGAGAAGGCCGTGTCCTGCCTGTGGATCATCTGCAGCAGCGACGAGGGCAGCAGCCAGACGGTACTCCAAGAAGGTGTGGTCCCAACGCTGGTGTCCCTGATGGCCAATGGCACGGGCAGGGCTAAGGACAAGGCGCAGAGGCTGTTCTGGGAGCAACGGCAGCACGAGCTCGAGCAGCTGCAGCCGCGGGTGAGGTTGCACGAGGTGGTGAGCCAGGCAGTCGCGCAACAACAGCAGGAGGTGGTGGTGGCCACCGTGAAGACAACAGCCGAACAGAGCGACAGCAAGAGGCCGTGGCGTAGCAAGTCGAGGTCCCTGAGGGTTCACGAGGGCCTTGACCTGCCTGCTCAAGAAGTGGAACCAACTCTGAAGATGATTTGCATTGGCCGGTGTAAACTGGATTGTAACAGTAGTTCATTGTGTTGATACCTACTCGTTGTTTTTTCTTATGTTGTGATATCTATTCCTTGACTAATGCTGTAATGCATGTGTATAGACCTAATTTTACCATTTAATTGGGAGAAAACAGCGTGCGTGAATATGCAATGCATGCATTTGTCGATTCTGACTCCAATCTTGCACTGGAAACATATCAAAATGGGGGTAATAATCTTAACTTAAAATAAGCAACCAAAACTTCATTCAGGTAACATTTCTCACCCAACAACTTACTGGCAACATTTGATTTAGTATCAAGAAATCACAGTCAGTACAGTATTACTAAGTGTTAGTTTTAACATGCTATAAGTTAAAGCAGCCGCAAGGAATGACAAGACTGGATATATAAATGGAATGCTAATTTCGATTTTTCAATGCTCATCATTTTATCATTGTAGAAAACAATTAGAACAACATGCAGTACAGGAGCGAAATTTGACAAATTGCAGATGATCCGTCCTCATATATTTTTGTCGTTCTATCCATTAGCAAGGTACCACACTTGTTATATTTTGATTCTTCACTTTGTTTCTTTTCTATTTATGTGTAAATTTGAAATTTGATTGGCAATAGACTGGTAAATGTACTATTAGTATGCTTATCTTAAGTTAAAATTTTGACATAGAAGACTCGTTTATTTTCATTATAGATTCGCCACTGTCGGCAACCACATGCGGCGGTGGAGACTCACCACCATGGATGGTGGCAGCAGGGACTACTGAGACCATGAGCTCGACCTCACCGGCAAAGAAGATTGCGACGAGTTCATAGTAGTGACAGAGGCGAAGAAGATGTTAGATATTGATGCTAGGCACTCAAATCTAGCTGACGGCGTGGTCATCAAAGAAGCAACGGTGAGGAAAGGAGGCGAGGAGGTGTTGAAAGAGGTAGGGCGCGCCAATCGCTCAGATTTGACCGGCGGCGTTGTCATCGGAGCGACCACTGGTGAGTTGAGAGAGAGGGAGAGCACGCTAGCATTGGTGAGGGCGTGAGCGTCGGCGTGGTTTTAGACAGGTAGCAAGGTAGAGGGATCAAAAAGGATGACGATGGGAGGAAGGAGAGCTGGCTGGTGGGGCTAGTTAGATAAAAAGTAGAAAAGAAATATTAGTAGGGTATTATGAAGAGACAAGTTAATAGACCAATTGTTGGAGATATTCTCTAATATTGTCTCAAGCTGACGTAGATAAGATAAAAGATGATGTAAGAGGCGAATTATTGAACATGCCCTTAGGGCATATACAATAAGGTCATGTCAGCTGCCTTTTAACATGTACACATCAACTTTGATCTATGTGGAGGAGTGAGAAAAGAGGAAAGAGAAGAGAGCTAGCTCTTATTTAGTAGTCAACTTTGCATGAGAGCATAGGAAGATCATTTATGTATAAGAGAGAAAAAATAGTTATTGCACAACATCTAGAGACAGTTATTGTACAAGCTAAAAGCTTTTAGCTTACTATTAGTCAGTAGTTGGTTTTGCTATTGTACTTGCCCTTACTGACTTACTGGACGCCAACACGCATAGACACCTTTTAATGTGAACTTCCTCTAACACTTATTCACAGCCTTGCATTTCAGGAAGAGGCGTCCAAAGTCCAAATTACGAGGTTTTGACCTCTGCTCCCTCTGCTTCTAAATAGATGATATTCTAGGATTTTACACTTCAATCAAGATACATGTAAAAATGATCAAATCGTCCTCGTTCATTAGCTCATTCGTTGCTCTTAGATAGTTTGAGTCACTCTATTCCACAGTAATTAATAACATTCGGGATAATAAATGGTATGGTTATGCAAAAGAATAAAAAACAGTTAAAAATTATTTTAAAATTGTAGAATAATATATATTTAGGAATAAAATTTGAAAGTTATAATAATCTATACCCTTTATAATGCACCTAAGCAATTTTTCCTACGTCCACCCTAAATAATGCACCTCATTAGAGATGGCCCAATGTTCGTGCACCCAGCAAAACGTCCCCAGAAACTTGCATTCAACAAAATGAACGTCTCAGATCTTTCCTCAGTTTTACTCACCCACATCCGATGGCCATTATTTAGTGTGTCTAATCATCCCTGTGGCCCACAACAGACCTCCCCCACCTACATATTTGGAAGGAGAGCGAATCAAACAAGAAAATAAATAAGGGGATCCGCATGCAAGGAAACCAGATTTGAATTTTTTACTGGCCAAAATTGTGCGTACTACATATTTGGAAGGAGGATGAATTCAAACAAGGAAATAAACAGAGAGGATCCGCATGAAAGGAAATAAGACTTGAATTTTTTATTGTCCAGGCATTGTGATCGTATTTTTTTTCCGAATATGACCCTTCTCGAGATTTTTTTACGGATCTAGCCCCATAGAACCTAATTTCAGCGCACGGAGAGCGTTGAATTTTTGTTTTTATTTTTTATCTAAGGAACCAACGGTCTGTGAGTGATGCTTAATTTTTTTCAACTTTTTCTTGCGGAACCGGTGTGGCGAAATCTTGTTTAATTTTATCTTTTTCCTTGCGGATCCAGCGGTCGGCGAGCGCAGTTTATTTTTCCATATTTTTCCGAAATCATCCCTGTGGCCCATAACAGACCTTCCCTCACCTCCAGCATCAACAAGAAAAAGGAAACAAATGTCTTGGAATTAAGGAAAAGGAAACAAACGTCCTGGAAAAGGAAAGGACCATACATTACATGCTGCGAAAAGAAAATCGAGAGATGGGGCAGCGCGGCCGAGAGAACGCAGGTCTGCAATGGCTCCACGGTCGCTATCGGTGGCTTTGCCGACGCGACGAGGTTGCTGGTCAGCGACCTCGCGGCCGCCGTGCCTCGGCAAATTTATAATTTAAATTTTTTTAAAAATAATTTTGTTAAGTACAAAATAATCGAAAGTTTTTTTTAGAATTTTTCTAGAATTGTTTAACCTAATGTGCTATCTTTTCAAAAATCCTTCTATATTTAAAAAAATGAAGATAACTCACCTGTAGCTTCTTCTATTTGCCAGGACAGAAGAAGCTTCTTCTCTTCCCTCCCTCCATTAAAGCAAGAAAGAAGCTCCAAAACTCCATCAATCCCGCACCAAATCTCTTCTTTCCATCTATGGTGTTAATTCTCCAAATTTCGTGCTCTATTACCAAAATTTCCTCCCAATCTGATTTGATCCCAAATTATGGTTTCCATAAATATGCTTGTTTCGAGGCTATAAAAGCCGACGAGCTCTCCTCCACCCCATCGCATTGCGTAAATCCCCAAGTGTTCCCTCTTGTAAAGATCGCCGGATTTTAGAGGTAACTCAAGCCATCACCGTCATCTTTCCCGGCGAAATTCACCGCAATCGTGACTCCTCCCCCGCAGGCGCCGGTGCCGTCGATCTCGCCGCACTAGTGCCGACCCACTGCGACCGGCCGGCCACCCCTGGCCTTCCCTCCCCCTTGCACTAGCCAAGCCCAGAGAGCACACTGTGCTCTCTGTGGAAGCTGCAAAAAAAATAATCTAAAATCAGAAAAAAAAAATTTCTATCTCTTTCTTGATTTAAAATCTTTTGGGAGCCCGTTTTCGCCCATTCGACCTCCATGTAGTTCTTTTTTTCTTTCTAAATTCATTTAAAATTCTAAATTTATCTTTTATTATTAAGTGTTGTATTCATACTTATCTTCTCATTTAACTGATAAGCGGGTGTACTGCCGTCGTAGCGTTAGCATAGGCACTATACTATTATGTAATTAGAAACAGGGAGAAGTTACTGGGTCATGCCAACACGCCGGCCAGCAGCCACCTTCTGCGATATCTGACTGGGCGGAGTCGAACAGCCCCCGCCACTCCAGATGGGCCAGTCCGCCGATGAGGCCAGAATCTTATACGTCCTAACTCGGAGACTCCAAGCCCATGAGCCGAACAACACAAACGCACGTGGCACATACGCACAAAAGCATTAACAAATCCATGCACCGATCACGACTCGCACACGTTCACATTCCCCGGACCAGATCTTACAGCCCAACCGGGGACAAAAAGATCAGAAAAATTCACTGGTGCTAATGAAAAAGGGCTCAATTTTGTTTCTATTATTATTCTTTTTCTTGTTTTATTTTTACTACCGGTTTATGCTCTTCTTTCTCTTTTTGCCATTTTCATCAGTTGACTGTGAGTTGATCGTCAGTCAGAATTATTCCTTTCATTTTTGATTTTTTTTAAGATAATAGATTAGTTCAATTCTTTTGAAAATTATTCTATATGATCTTAGACTGCTAAAAATGGTACTGTAATTTTTTTCAAGTGTGATCAAGCTTGTTTATATTTTCAAAAGAATTGAACTTCATTTGTTATTTTTTAAAAATCAAAAATAGAAGGAACAATTCTAAGTGACGGTCAACTGACGTAAATGGTAATAGGAGGATGAAGTGAAAATAGTAGTGACAAAAAAAATGAGGAAAAGAATAGTGGCAAAAACAAAATTAGGCATTTTTTCAATGACACTAGCAAAATTTTCGGTGGCACTAGAACGCGCCGAAAGGCTCGAGATAAATACTCCTAGTTACGTTTTTTCTATTACATAGAAAAAGATAATAGAAATAATTAAATTATCCCTAATCATTATCATTAAGCACTGTATTCAGTATGTATATATAAATAAATATAAATATTTATTAGAAGTATATAAAAAACATCACACTAATTTTATATTAAAATATAAAATACATTTAAGATAAAATCTTCCTCCTGCTTACTCCTCCTCCTCCCCTCCTCTCGTGGTCCCTCGCTCGGATCTGCCCCCACCTTTTCGAATCCCAACACGAACGAAGATTCCTTCCCGTTTTGACGGACTAACAGGTAATTAGCGTCGCGTTTTTGGTGCGAAGGAGATTTGGCTTCAGATTCGTTTGAGAAGGGAGCGAGGGGGGAAGAGAGGCGGAGGAGATCAGGAAATGGCGCACCGGGTGGACAACGAGTACGACTACCTCTTCAAGATCGTGCTCATCGGCGACTCTGGCGTCGGCAAGTCCAACATCCTCTCCCGCTTCACCCGCAACGAGTTCTTCCTCGAGTCCAAGTCCACCATCGGCGTCGAGTTCGCCACCCGAACCATCCAGGTACGCAACGCAGATCTGATCGCATCGCCGGTTTTTCTTTTTCTGGTTGGTTTCCATGTGGTACAATTACAATTGCGCGTCAACGTTCTGTGACCCTGCGCTGGATTGCGGTTTAGGCTACTGAACAGGGGCTTTGTTTGACGTGATGTGCGAGACTGTGAGCGCTGCGTGCTGAATTTTCCGTCTCAGGTCGTCGTCTCCTGTGTTACAGTGTTAGGACGGCGGGATCTCGGATGAATGATTGTGCGGAGTGCGGACGACGGCCTGGGCTCCAAGGACGGATGATGTTTTTGCTGGTAGCATGCCTGCTTTGACAATGACATGCAACACATGTTTTGTTTAGTTGCACGACGGACACACGATAATCCCGTAAAATTTTGAAGTAAAAATGTAAATGCTGCTGTAGGTTCAGTTCCATCAGCATTTGTGGCAGTATTAGGTTAGATTTTTAAAGAGTTCCTATCCATTGTGGCCATGATTTCTTTTTTCCTTTTAAAGCAGATAGTAGATCATGTCCCAAGTACAATATTGTTAAGAAATTTAAAAGTGTCTGTACCATTAGTACTTGTTAGTTACTATCATGTTGGTGCTGCATTGGAAGGGCAAAATAATTTTAGTTGACAAAAATAGTCCGATGTCCTACCATATATGTATGTCAGAGCAGAGTTGGTGTCCACAACCTGTTGGATTCATTAGCCTCGTGCCATTTAGTAGTAGTGCTGGTGTAGCCTACATTGATTGGTAGGACCCTTTTTCCTTATGTTTGGCATGTACTCATGTACCGAGTAATGAATTGCAGTTAGATTAGCTGCATACCAATTCTGTCCAGTTACCAACTACCATAAGGATGGAAATTACCTTTTCCCTTTTTTTCTTATCGTTCCATGGTTTTATTGAACAATGAACTATTGCTAAGCTCTATTTTTCCTGATCCTGTCCTTAGAGTTAGAACAAGAAGGCAATCTCTGTTACTTTTATTTTAACAGACATTGTAACTGGTTTTTGTTACAAGTATATCCACAAGTGTATGTTGGCCAGGGCATTTCATTGCCTGGGTTTAAAAACAGGAACTTCAGTAAAAAAGAAAAGAACATTGATAGGTAGATTTTTCTTTTTCTTGGAGCTCGACTTGTCAATTAAGATTCAGTAGTCTGTGGTATACTGAGATTTGTAACCATTCCCATAATACGTGCTGGTGAAGATATCCTGCGAGATTTGCAATTACTTGTAACTGAATTTGATTTCTTGATGTGTATATTTATGGTAAGGTAGTTAATTTCGGATTGTTCTGCCCTTGAATTCACAAGGGTAAGTTGATTGTATTTGCAAATGCTGCAGTCTGCAATATCCAACCATATCGTGAGACTTATAATAGACGAAAAGATCCATTTTTTAATCATATGGTTCTCTTCGTTTGTCCATCACAGATTGTGTGGCTAGGTAGCTTAAGCTCATGTAGCAGTAGACTGTTACGTTGCCTATTTCTCACAAAAATGTCGCTGTTCTTAGCAACCTGTATGCATAGAGACATTATCGGCATGTAACAAGCATGCAAAATGGTTTTTGCGGATCATAGAGTTGGAACAGTATCCCTTTCTTATTATTGTTCTATACTTGATAAAGCCATATTTTTCTGCAGTGCAGCTCAGCAAACGTTTATTTTGTTTTGACAGATAGACGGAAAGACTGTCAAGGCACAGATATGGGACACGGCTGGTCAGGAGAGATACCGTGCAATCACTAGTGCTTATTACAGGGGTGCGGTTGGAGCAATCCTAGTCTATGACATAACAAAGAAGCAGACCTTCGACAGTGTTCAGAGGTGGCTCCGAGAGCTCCGGGATCATGCAGACGCCAACATTGTTGTCATGATGGTCGGAAACAAGTCAGACCTGAACCACTTAAGATCCGTCCCCGAGGAAGACGGCCAATCATTTTCTGAGAAGGAAGGCCTCTCCTTCCTTGAGACATCTGCACTGGAGGCAGTCAATGTGGAGAAGGCATTCCATACCGTATTGAGTGGAATTCACCAGACTGTAAGCAAGAAGGCACTTGCTGCGCAGGAGTCTGCAACTACGAATGGGAGTCATATGCAAGGAACTACTATTAACATGGCTGAACCATCCAGCAGCACAAAAGGTTCTTGCTGTTCCAGCTAAAGAACTGCTTCCAATGGAAGAGATCTTTGGAAGCGTTTGTTTCTTCAGAACTGCAGCACCACGTATAGGTTCTAGTTGGTTTCACATTTTCTGCCTTTGTAATTTTTTATCACAAGAAACATGTATGCCATACTCTATAACCTGCCTGAATCAACGCATTTTCCTTTTGTATTTATTCCCTCCGTTTCTATATATCTGACACTCTTGACCAAAATTTTTTATTCCAACTTGGTGCTTTCCCAATCCGGGACATAGTTCGCTAAAATGCCCCTATTAAACCCAACCAATCACCTTACTTTTATTATGTGTTTTGAGATATTATTTAGAGGTATTTTGGTCACACTTTTGTAAAAGTTTGATTTCCTTGGTATGCATGATCAAGTAAGAGTGTCTCATCTAGCCTCCTCCACTTTTTTTTTTGCAAAAATAGTTTCCTTCCGAGTTTTTTTTACAAAATTATTCCCCTTATCCATAGAAGTACTAGAGGAAGATATCTGTCACCTACCGCGTCAGAGGACTGCAACAACCGAGGGACATCGGAGGTGGTGCCGAGCGCGGCACCAGCCGATTTGCTACGCTCTGGAGCAGTGGAAGGCCAGTTGCCGCGCTCGGCAGATGCGGTAAGTGGCGTGGTGTGTGCGGAAGGAGCCGCGTTATGCATAGGAGGGCAGATTCCATAAACAGAGAGCGAGAGGACCTTCTGTGTACTGTAGCACAGAAGGATGCTTTTTATGGTACTATAGCGCGGAATAGGATTAGTTTTTAAAAAATTATAAGAGTGTCATTTAAAAAAAAGACGAAAGAAAGGATTTCTACCAGCTATATAGAAATGGAGGGAGTATTATTAAACTTGTCATAGAAGTTTGCTTGTACACTTCGAGGAATCGAAGAACGTGTTGTCTCTGTAGCATTGATTCTTTTCCTGATAACAATAATTCTTTCCAGTGTCAATTTGGCTTCGAATTCCGTCGTAATGGAACAATAATCATTTCATATTGATAGTCAGTACACTGATGTATTGATCCATCCAGCAACATGACAGTGAGTAAAGCAGAGCACGACAGACGACAGGTACATGTGATACGTACATTGTCCCGTTCCATTGCTCTAGCGTTTGATAGCTGCAACTTCAGATCAGGGTTCAAAATCTCACAATTTCGGCTTTCACCTTAGAGCTAAGATTTCAAATCTCGATGGGATAAAGAAATTTTTTGAAATTTTTTAAATTACTACAGTATTTTCAGTATTTTTTTTGGCGAGGTTTCGGTTTTTTGGACCGAGATGAACACAAATTCAACCAGCTTCCGTGTTTGTAAGACCGAATTTAGCGCTAAATTTTTTAGGTGAATTGTAATGTCTTTTCTGACGAATACATGTGAAATTTTTGTAAAAAAATACATATACAAATTATGTAACCCTAACCTTAGACCCTAACTTGGATTTCGGGAAAAAAATCAATGAGATTTATGGTTTTTTTGACCGAGATGATCACAAATTTGACCGGTTTTCATGTTTGCAGGACCGGATTTAGCACCAAATACTTTGTGATGAATTTTAATGCCTTTTCTAATGAATACATGTGAAAATTTTGCAAAATAAATACATATATAAATTATGCTATATGTTACCAGTTCAATTTTGCTGTATGTTACTAGTTTATTTGCACTGCTGTTCTTATATTCTTCCTGCATCATGTAC
This sequence comes from Otatea glauca, assembly GCA_036346275.1. Classification (NCBI taxonomy): domain Eukaryota; kingdom Viridiplantae; phylum Streptophyta; class Magnoliopsida; order Poales; family Poaceae; genus Otatea; species Otatea glauca. The sequence goes on along the minus strand of CM070712.1, from coordinate 44,265,929 downwards.
CACCAGTAAGGTGTAAAGAAAAAAAACAAAAAGTATACATGTTGAATACTTACTTCTCATATTTGTTCATATGAGAATTGTGTTAGAGGATCTGACAAAATCCCTAGCGAGACATAAGAAGAAAATCTCTTGAATGATTTATATGAGAGGTGAATACTCTAAAACTTGCACCCAGATGAACCAAGAAATAAATATATGTAACATCCCACTTTTTGGCTCATTTGGATTTAATATGGTCTCTGTGGGTTTTCTGGATTTTTGGAATTTATTTATTTATTTTAATTATGTTTAATATGAAAGTATTTAATATTTTAGAAAGTTTAAATAAAATTTTGTCAAAAAAATTTTGGTTCCAAATGTCTGGAAATATTTTGAGGAATTTTTCAGGATTTTTTGATATTGTTACTATTTATTTTGGCTTAAACTATTTTCGAGAATTAATTTAATTGAGAAAACCCATGAAAATCCGATTAAACAGTGATGGGCCGAAACCCTATTCAGGCCCAGTCCAATATGCCATGATCTCTAGCGCGTGGCCGTTGGATTTACATCGGACGGTTACGGTTAGATCGGGTATCTGAACCCTAGGGCAATTTCTAACAGTTGGATTGAGATTGTATGGCTGAGGTCCAACAGTGTTGAGCGAAACCCTATTGGGTTAGTGCCACCACGGTTAGTCGCTAATTTCGTTGCTGTCTTTGCGATTCTGCCGGAGTTACGCCCGTATCCAAGTTGCTCCCGTCGAGATCTTCCAGGCCTGCAAGACTAAGTCGTCGGAAGGACGTTGAGACGCCGTATCGTGCGTCATCTTCCCCAAATCTGGTGAGTGCACCGTCGTCTCCCTACCGTAACTGCCGCCGTTCGATCTAATGAGTGTGGTATAGATCGTGCCATGTATCGCCAGCGTGACGCTTGCGTCACCCGTATGACGTTAGCGATGACGCTAGCGTTGACCAATGGTCCACCTTCTCATCCACCGAGTTTACCGTAGACTAATACTGTTCTGTGGACCGGGTCCATAAACCCGTGGTCCCACATATCAGTTAAATAGATTTATTTTAATTCTGATAATTAGCCTTGTTGACGTCATCGTGACGTCATTAATCCTATTTTTCGGTACAAAAATAATTACGGAAAATACCGTTTTTCCAATTTTCTGTTTTTTCTTTTATCAAATCTTTCGTGAACGCGTCCTTCTTCATACGAGCTCCGATTGAGGTGATTTAAATTTATGAAATTTATATCTATTTAATGGTGAATTTTGTTTGATTTTTAGAATTTATTTGCTCTCTAGTTTTGGACATTTGTTGTAATTCTTTCTCGATTTGCATAGACGTTGAAGTGCTCGGAGCATCCGAAGGTGAACCATTGACTCAAGAGCAAGGTTCAGAGCGGGAATAAGAACTTTTCAAGGCAATTTGTGCTTTGATTATATTGAACCTAGTGTTACAAAATTGCTATATTGATTTAAATTATGCATGTTATTTTATGTATAGAATTGCTTTCAAAATAGTTTGGAATCTAGTTATTCAACCCAATTGGATTATACCTACCTTGTCATTTGTATGCCATGATTATTGTAGCCCTAGGATGGTTTCTTATTAGAGATCAACATGGATTGGTTAGATTGTGGATAGTTTGCTTAGTCGTGCCACATATGACACATGTCTTTTGAAATATCAAAGTCAATCTTGACTAATGAAATATGCAATATATTTATGGAATGTCGGAACCTGAATTCACCAATTCGGACCCACTTTGTTTATCGCACTAGTCCCAGGATCAACGCTGGTGCACACAGCTTAACATCGGTAAATATCACATCATACACAACGATAAATATAATAAGACTCCACTTATTAATATAACTAAGTGTACAATCTTATGACCAACTTACATTATTAAGCCACGCAGGGTTAGATTTGAAATAAAACTAAGACTTATGCAGCGAAAATAGAAAACGTAGATGACTCATCAGTTCACCACACGCAACTGACAAGGCTCGGACCCTAATGACTCGTATCCTCTTGGAACTCCTCCTCCAACAAAGACGTAGACTCCTCAACTGTTGATTGTGGTTGTTGGCAAGGGTGAGTAATTGAAAGCACTCAACAAGTTGTGCACATAATGCAAATCTATATAACTATATGCTAGGCTTATTCCAAAAGAATGGCTAATGTGGTTATTTTGCAATAGAGCAGCATTTATAAACAAGTACAATAATTAGATTGTAAAGATAATAAAACAAATAACCTTAAATAGTAATTTCAACCTTTATCAGGTAAACCAAGTTTCCAATCCTAAGTCAAGTTTCAACCTTCCATATGGCAACCTGCCATCCCATCCAAGTTTCCATTTAATTAAGCTAACCCTTGACTGTAATTCTCGAGCTATGCTCAATACCGCGAGCACGACTATCCGAATAGATTTACACTCTGCAGAGGTTATGCACTTTACCCACATGATACAACCATACACCACACAGGTCAGTGATTATAACAAAGCCTTTACAATACCATTCCTTAACCTAGTACTACCCGCTGAGGTTTCAATACTGAAGGGTTGAACCACCACAACAGGGGCCCCCTCTTACGCCATGTGAGTTTATCCGTGAACCCAGACCCACACCACCAATGGTAGTACCAAAGCTAAGATATTACAAATTAATCAGCTAGACTGTCCCATACCAGACATATGGTTGCATGATTGACTCAGGTCAAAGGTTTGCAATGTTAAGTTCTTAAGATGATCGAAGCAAGACTTTCACATACCCTCTGCCCGTCGGGCCCACCTTGGCACACTTCCCCTTGCCACTTGCCCCAATCTAAGTGATTACCACCCTGGTTGATTACCAAGCACCACATACCATCAACAATTCAACATCGTTGCGTGACATCCATCGTCACTACAACTCAATGTTATTGTGTGACCACACATGACATACAAGTTCATAACATTGTTCCATATTCCATTAGTCAAGATTAAACATTGATGATTGAAGTACATGAGATGACGTGGCATGGCTAAGCATACTATGACGGTCTAACCAACCCATGTTGATTTTAGTATTAACCAACTATAGTGAACCAATCTAGGGTGACAATAGATCATGGCAAACAAATGACAAGGTAGGGTATAGATCAAATTAGTAGATTAACTAAGTCCCAATTTAATTGGAAACAATTATATACGTGAAATAGAATGCAATAAAGTAAAACAAAATATTGATTTTATAAACATGGGTTCAACATGATCAAAGCACAACTTACCTTGGCAAATGTCCTATTCTTGTTCTGGAACTTGTTCTTGGGTTGAAGGATCATCCTCTGAAGCGTCGCACAACTCAACGTCTACGTGAATCGAAAGAGAAAAACAAATAAATACCACAACAAAGAAAAAATAAACTCCAAAAATCAAATAAAATTCACTATTAAAAAGATATCAATTTTACAAATTTTAAGAAATTTGAATCACCTCAATCGGAGCTCGTATGAGAGAGATCGGGCTAGAGGAAAATTCAAAAATCCTAAAAATCAAATAAATAACAGAATTATTTTTATACTGAAAATTGCTTTATTGCATCAGCATCGATCTGGACCAGTCGCATGCTGACACGTGGCGTGGTCCATGGGACCTCCTCTGGTCCACCGTGTACGCAGTCCACGGTGCCTCGCATCACTCACCCAACACGTGTCGCGTTGTGACTGGCAGTAGCGCCTCCCGAGCCGATGACCGACACGCGGTGCGTATCCATGAGATTGGCCAGATCGAACGGATGCGGGTGTTCGTGACGTGGCGAAATCCTGACGGTTCGCCACGAATCAAACGGACGACAGCTCACCCGACGAAGATGGCGAGGAGGCGGCGGAGATCTTCATCAGCGCTGAAGACGACGACAGCGGCGACGCGACGATCCGACGATCCAACGGCGACATTTCCTGACGGCACAGGTGCGGCTTGGAACGAAGGTCTCAAATCTGCCCTCCAAGCGAGGAACGGACACTGAACGACTACGAAAGCGCGGCAAAACCGACGGCGGCGTGACAAAAAACAACGGCGAGCTCCTGAGTAGCGATGACGGTGACTCCGACATCGATTCTTGGACCAAGAGGTGCGGCGGGCGGTGACAAATCTCGGGGTACCCGCTTCCCCTTTTATAGCCTCGGAAAAAGCTTGAAACAAGGAACCCTAGGTCTAGACGGCGATAAAGTCCGACTTCAATACGGCGATAGTGCACTCCGAGTCCTACGCAGAGATGACAACGGACTTCTGTCCGATCGGCGATCAACGGATGCGATTGCTCCCGATGCAGCACGATTGGATGTGTCCATTTCCAAAACAACGGACGAGATCTAACTTTCCTAACTCGCCACGACTCGCCCGGCACCACACGATCTTGATCTAACAGCCCACAAGCGCCAAGGTTTCCAGATCACCACTAACGAATCCTCGTCGTTCGATTAAATCCAACAGCTAAGACCCAACCAGGCTTAATGGATGGACGGCGTGAGATGGATGGGCCGCACGAGCACAGCACCGCGCACATGTTGCTGGGCTCCGGCCTAGTACTGTTCAAATGTACTCACCCTTGCCAACAACAAAATCCCAAGTTGGGGAGGAGTCTACACCAGTTTTAGAGGAGTATCCAGAAGAGACGACTGTTTAAGGTATGAACATTGTCAGTTACCTGTGGTATACTGAGAGGTTTATTTACGTTTTCATTCCGCTGCAATTTAATTTGTTATATAAAGTTTAGCCTGTGCGGCAGAGTCATGTAAGGTTGATCATAAGGTCAGTCAATAGATTAATAATTAATATATGAAGTCTTTTGTTATATTCCCACTGTGTATGATTGTGATATTTATTTATGTTGAGGCTGTGTGCACTAGCGTGATTCTAAATTAGTAGATATACACCGAGAGTCGGATTTACATATTCAAATCTGGACAATACACCGTAAATGAGTAAAAATACCAAGCAGTTAATAAACTAAAAATAGACCAACAAAATAAAACCCTTTTTGCCTTCTTGGAGACATGCTTTTCTCCCAGACTTTGATCAGCAAATCACCGTTGTTTGAAACTTTTGTGAGTGATACAAAATGCTCCACAAATTAAGCATGGAAATGCCATTTACTATTGAACTATACTAATGTTCACGATGCTTCTTCCCTTATCGAACATTTTGCAACTTATGTGCATGAGACTCTTAGGGTATTTTATATATAAATACTTAGTATTTTGTATTCAAATAGATAGGAAATGTAAAAAAAACTTGCATGATTTTTTTTATATTTTTCTAATTTTTTCTAGCATCGGGAGACCACTTCATAGAGGTTAAAAAAGGCCAAAATTTCGGTTATTTCAGCAGAAATTTCGGTTTTGCCGATCTCAAAAACACCGGATTCGAAATTTGGCTTTTAAATTTCAACCATATTTTCTGAAATCTCGTCAAAATTTCTGATTTCAGCCGTCCCGAGAGGTGGTCCGAAAATAAAATTCGAAACCTTGCTTCGGATATATTAATACTTCAACCACATCTGCAGCAAGCTGCGATTTTGGATATTTATACTTCATCCACTGCTCCAGCGTTTGATATGCTGCAAGCCTGCAACTTCGGATATATTGATACTTCAGCCGCATCTGCAGTGCTCGCCTGTCTGGCGAAGAAAGTTGATTAGATTTGTCCTGGTTTTCTGTTCAGAATTTGTTGCGAACTGAACATGCCCATCCGTCCCACTGTTTCATCAAGCTGAGCTTTATCTCCTCGAATTCATTGATGCCTCCATTAGTCTCGGTGTTACGTTTCCCTCCTCGGATTCATTCATGCCTCCAGTAGCCTTGGTTTGAGTGTGCTTTATGCACAGGCTCCTCTGTTCGTTGACATGTATGCCATTCATGAGTCCCAGCCGTGTTATAGTGGACTTCACATCAGCTGATGGCCTCCCCAGTCCCCACACCCACCTGCAAAATTTATCTATCTGCAGTTCTGCACTGCAGCCATCCTCCATCTAGGTGTTCTAACTGGACGCCATGCTCTCATTGTTTGCGCGGTTGTTCACGCTTCGTTCTTGGATTGGATATGCAGATGTGACCATGAGTAACTGCTCCGTGGCCAACCATGCTGCCGAGCTCTACTGATTCATCCTGCCTGCGTCTGCACCACCCCTAGTAACAGAAGCAACACCAGGAGAGTTGCTCTTCTTGTGTTGTGTTGGTAGGCACAAAGGGCATAAGAACAACTAAAACTGTAGTTAATTTAATGATATTGTGCCACTAGCCTCGTTAGTAACACAAAGGATATACAAGGTTGTTTCATTGCAGTTTTCAGTAGTACTCCTGCAACTATTTTCAGGGAGTAGTTTTTAGTAGTGAGTACTTTTCGCTCATTTGGAGTTGCCATCAATCAATGGCCCACCACGGTTTAGCATCTAGGGCCAGAAGGGTGGACTGGGGCCATTCCACACTTTTCATCATATGTTGATGGGATCATTTGAACCATACGCTTCACCATTTATTTTCTATTTTCCCAAGAGAGATAAATCCTTTACTATGAACATGTTATTGGGGCCTTACAGGGAATTTTTAAGCCATGTCCTTGATCAGCAGTACCCATCTCCACCTTTTTGTACATTGGTACGGTGTTTCTACCTACGGTTCTGTCGTATGCAAGGTTAAAAATCTGGCCGGTTTCTTGTGATATCTCGTCGAGATCTTATTTATCGGACGCGAATGAGTTTTGAAATGTCGGCCGGAGTGAAAAAAAATTCAAAAAATTTGAATTACTACAGTAATCTCGCTATAAATAACCGCGATCTTGGGATTTTATCCCGAAATTTGATGTTTTATGACCGGATTTGACCGGAAATTGATCAATAACCCTTAAGAAAGTCATCTCCTATGAAAATTTATTGAAAAACCAAAATTTTGAGATATTTTTAAAACTGCAGAAACACTTTAGGATTTTTATAAAATCGTACATGCTTTATCATGATGTGAAGAATTTATAGTACAATATTAAGAAGTGTAGGATCATACGTAAAAATTTTAAAAATAATTTAACTTTATTTGTTATCTGTAAAAAATCAAAAACAAAATGAACATAATTGGGACAGTAATATTGTTAGAATTTTATAAATTTGCTCGAGTGTGATCATGATCCAGAAATTTTCTGAGAGCTTACTGATTGCCTCAGTACAATTATCTAAATTTTTCAAAAAAAACAACTTTTTTGCTTGCTCAATCAAATCTATGTATGCATTAAACTTCATTTGTTATATTTCAAAAATAAAAAACAGAAAGAAAATAAATGGTACAGTGCAATTGTAAAAATTTATAAATTCACTAGGGTATGATCATGATTCAAAAATTTTATGAGATATTAAGCCTTTCCTTAGAACCCTTTTTTAAAAATTTTAAAAAAATTAAACCTTTTTTATTATTAAAGCAAATCTATGTATTGATCATCATGCTTTTATCAAGATGTAGCACTTTCAGAATTTTTGGAACATATTGAAGTTTGACCATCATATGAAAATTTTATAAAAATATTAATGATACATAGGAATATCCACAAAAAAATTCAAATTTTTTTAATGTGGTTTGTACCATTTTTCATTTGGTTGAAGTTTGCCGGTATGACTTTTATCAGGACAGTATCACTGTCCGAATTTTTAAAAATTCATGAAGCTTGATCATTATCTGAAAATTTTATGGGAATATTAGTGATGCATCATAACCATGCAAAAAAATTCAAAATTTTCTAAAGTGATTTGTTTTATTTTTCATTCGGTTCAAACTTGCGGGTTAGCGTTTTATCTGGACAGTTGCAATGTTTGAATTCTTAAAAAATCCTAAGATTTGATAATCATCTGAAATTTTTATGAGAACATCACCGATGTGTCAGAAAACTCCAAAAAAAATCAAAAAATTTCAACGTCGTTTGAGTCATTTTTCGCTCAGTGCAATTTTATCGAGATCTCGATAAATCTCGCCGAGATCTTGGTAAAACCGATCGAGATCTCGGTTTTCTCGGTAGAAAAAAATCGGAATTCAAATTCTGTTTTTACATTTCATCCAAAATTTGTTTGAAATAGCGAGATCTCGCCGAGATTTCGTTCTCTGGCTATAGATGTTTGCATGCTTATATCATTTTTCAGGGGCTGGTTGGTTCTACAGGAACAACTTCTGTAACTTGGTATAGCATGCACTCGCATCATGTCATAGCTACTACTCCGCTCTGCAATCGTAGCGGGGGACGTTCTCCTATTATTCGTCGGCTTAATTTTAATTATCCAGATACCGCATCAATCACTAGATCTTGCACCAAATACTACGTGTCCAAAAATCCTTAGCATTAGGTATAGGCGTATAGCACGCATGTCCAGTATCATCACCGAACCATACGTGGCGTAGTACGTATCGTCGCATTATAGCATCATAGGTGCACACGGCCTGATCGATCCGATCAGCGAGCCCCGCCAGTTCTAAATTCCAAGAAAAGGTATGCACGCCCATGCTGACCGGCGAAATGTTCACTGTACTAGCCACTTAATTTTTTTTGTAACACTAAACTTAAGTGAAATAATTTATAAAATAGCCCTGTATTGTGTCAAGGGAGCGCGGAAGTAAGACCCCTAATTTGGTAGCGTGGAATGTTGCTTCCGTGTTGGACTTGTGCAGAAAAAAAAAACACACGGATAGACAGCGCGGAATACAGGCGACTTGGCGCGCTTTGGCCGGATGGCAAACATCAGGCTCTTGTCCCACTGAATTCCTCCGAGCTGAAATTGCATCAAACAAGCATGCGTCAGTGAATAACTGCAAGTAAAATAATTGTACTAATGCACTGCAAATAAGATTAGCAAAGTGTAGCCTGTGAATTCCACGCTGCCCATCCGCAGGAAAAAAAAATTTCGCGCGAGCTACTGTATTCAACGCCAGCCGATAGCGGGAATCAGAAATACTACGCAACACCGGCGCGGAAATCATCAATCTCGCTGTGCCTCTGCGCGGAAAGTACTAATACGGCTAGTACAGTAAAATTTTCCCGGCCGGCGGCCAAACCCGGAGACCACCCCAGTAGTTATCCAGACATGTCATACGCCGAGATATATGAACCGAAGAGCCCTATCAAGAAAGAAGAGAAGAGAAAAAGGTTGGACTAGAAAGTGTTTGTGTCCATGACTCCATGCAACATATGTAAAGTTATTACACCTAACGTCGACTGTAGCAGGAGTAGTTGTGGTCGCCGTTGGTATGGCACGAGTACTACACTAGCGATCGATATGTGTGCCCACGACGCTGCGTTACACGACCAAAATGTTTTAGAGTCACGGCCGTCGCTCCCGCAGTCTCTCTGTTGCTACAGCTATACTCACTCAGCTCTAAATATACGGGTATTATTTTAGCTTTCAAATTTTGTTGGTAAATATATATTATTTTATAGTTTCAAAATGATTTTTATAATTTTTTTCTACTACATCTCTTTTCTTTAGCTACTTTTTTTAAGATGTACCCAAAAATAATCATAGAGATGATTATATTTTCACATGTTTATGATTAATTATTTTGTTCCTCGAATATTATCATTATTATTTATTAGCAAGTATCTGACTTATTTGTGAAACTCTATATATGACTTTGTGATTATTATTCTAAAGTAATCACTAGTCGATAACACATACGATGACACATGAATAAATTAGCATATGTATTGGTTGATAACCATGTTTCACGGGTTATAAATATGAAGATATCAAACCAATAATATGGGCACATGTTAGAGAACATGAAGTTAGATCAACTCACCTTGAGACACTGCGAGAACGTTATAATCTTCTTGTCATCAGTTGGTCTCATATTCAATGTGTATGCTATCCTTGGACTTAAGGTTGGCGTATGCACTCAAGATGTGTAATAACTTATTTAGGGGTTGCTAAACACTACTCCGTAACTGGATAGTTATAAATGTGGCTTTCGGGTTTGTCATTAAGCATGCTACGAAATATGGTCGATCAAGATAGGATTTGCCTCTCCATTCAACGAAAAAGATATCTCTTGGCCTCTCGAGTGGTTGAATTCTGGAAATACATGGGCATGCTACTTGCGGTTAAAGAGTTAACCGTAGTTGGGGATTCCGAGTCACGTGATCGAGAAAAGAGTGGTCGAGCTAACTAAATAAGGATGGCATGTACTCACATTAAATTTGACCGATATCATGAGGGAAAAGGAAAATGCATATATCTAAGCATTGTTTAGGTTTCTCCGATATGATCTTTACATATACTTGGAAGTCGGCACGTTCTGTTAGAGATCGCTACCGATTAATGGTCTAGTAAGAGTACTATGGTCATGTTTAGGTATACGTGAACCTATATAGTCGCACGTTTAAAGGGTTGGGACTTAATTCGGATGGTGATCCGAATTCTGATTGGTTTTAAGTTTCTAATGAATATCTAATGTAGGACCCATTATGGAGCGTCTATTTAAAGGGATGGGGTGTTGGATTTAGGGTTAAGAAACACATTAGTAATTTAGAATTTTTGTAACCCTAGCAGCCGCCCCTTCTCCCCTTAGAACCGCGCAACCGGTGCTAGCACTCTGGTCCGTGGTGTTGCTGCCTCGTACAGGTGGATATCTTAGAGGCATTGCTACGAAGTTTCAACGCTATGACGATCCACAACCCGTGACAGTCACATGGAGCTATTGGAGAAGACATGAGGCTATACGACTACGTCTGCACCACCGCGCTATATCGACTCTACTTACACTACAGGTCTGCGCGTCTATTGGTAATTCTGTAATCTATAATTTGTAGTGGTCCTTTGGTTACCCTGTAGAAATTTGTTGATTTTACCTAGAGTAGTCTACCCGTTCTCTAACACTTTTAATATAATTTACTATCGTAGATTAGAGTAAAATATACTATTTACAGATATTATATATATATATATATATATATTAGTGTAAATACAAATATATATCTGTTAAGGCATATTATTAGCTTCGCGAAGTGAAGGGACCGATGCACGCATGCAGATGGACGATGTAGTGCATTGAATAAACTTGAGTTTTCGAACGGTGTGTCGCAGAAGCTTAATTGGCTCCATGCATGCTGGGCTTTAAGTTGAGGCACTGGCAGAAGCCAAAACTTAAATGCATTGCTTGCAGTTACAGACAGCACGTAATGTGGTCGGTCAGCGATGCAACGTGTTAACGTCATGAGCAGCAGCTAGCTTCAGGCACACACAGTATGCAACACGATACTTGCATGCGTTCCGTGTCCTGCATGCCTTGCATTGCATGTATGCATATAGCTGAAAATCGATCTTGTTTGCAACAGAGAGCAAGGTGTCAAATCATCGGTCTAATGACAAGGGAATGGGGAGGCAGGAGTAAGGCAGTAAGCAAAGAGATCTCCGGCTTGTACTTCACGTTACCTACGTACTCCTGCCGCTGCGTGTCAATCAAATGCTACTACTGCGTTGGCTCCTGGCCGGCCAGGGGAGGCCTACGTAAGTTACGTACTATCTCGTCTGGATCTGTGAGAGGGTTCAGACTTCAGAGACGCTTTGTGCTTTGAATGCTAGTGGTGCCTTGTAGTCCCTGACAACCACGGGAGTCGTGAGCTAGAGTAGCTTTGTTAGCACGGGGTACGTACGTACATGGACGGGACTGTGATTAGCCAGCCTCCTTAAAGAGAGAAGGAACCAAACAGATACGTACAATGCCATGCGTCCATCAGTCATAAAAGAGAAAAAGAAACGGTGCAGCTAGCTGGCTCCTCTGAACTGACCTCAGTGTCGTCGCTAACTAGGAGTATGATTCTATGGCCTCTCTCTCTCTCTCTGCGGCTGGTGTCGTACTAGCAGGAGCAGTAATTTTCTACAGGGAGACGCAATACTACGTACTCATTTCTTGCAGACTACGAGAGGCAGGCATATCGCGCACGTCAAAAGGAAAACTACAATTTACGCATCATCGTAAACGTTAGCTCTGATGAGCACGTCAGGCAATGCATGTATGAGTTTATGACCAGCTAACTACAACCGGTGTCATATAGTGTCATTCGATGTAACTACCTGACAAACAACTCGTTTTTTCTTTCCAATAGTCCCCTTGTATGTTTAATCCGGAAAGTACGAAAAAGCTGAATGGACTGGAATCATTTTAAATGTTAAATAAAATACCGTGGTTGGATGGGGGCCATGGGGCAACATTCATGGGCACTTCTTCCATCGAAAAAAAGAGAGATCATAGTTATGGTCATTTCGTAAGCTAGCATTGTACGGGTGGGCGCTTTACTTTTGGGGTTTTGCCTCTACATGGTATCAACTGCTGTAATAATTGGGCACAAATGATTGAACCACAAGGGTGTGCGGTGTGCCCATATCAATCAGCTTTCTCTCGCTCTCTCTGAATCTGATGCATAATACGCGCACCTGTGTAGGCACGCACCATACAAAAGCGCATGCATGCATGGGGTGGGGCCGTGTAACGTCCGTCCCCGCTTCACTCGTCGAGCGCGGGCATGATGCCACAAAAGTAAAGCTCCCTCCATTGAATATGAAATCGCGTCGTGTGTCGTCTTTGAGGACGGGTCTTTGTTTGCGCGCATGGTTAATTGCATACCAAATTCCCTGGCCGGGCGGGCAGCTGCTCCGTAAGCTGGGACGACGTTCCCATCTGAATTCAAAACGCACAACGACGGCACGAGCTCGCCAGGCTCGCATCGCGCGCGCTCACGTACGTTTTTGGCGTATGCCGCAGCGATGGTAGACGAAAGGCAACGGGTGCGCTGCGTCAAAAGAGGAAAAGCGCGGCGCGTCCTGCCATGCACCGGGCTGCTCGCTCGCGCGCGCAGTGCACTGCATGCACACACATGTGGGTCCGGCCAGCCGCGCACACATGTGGTAACACGTTGTCGTGCGTGCAGGGGAGAGGAGCGCAGGCACCCTCGCTGCCTCGCATCCTTTCCTCGAGGCTCGCGCGGCTCGACGGAAAGCTCGGGCGCGCGCGATCGACTCCTCAGGACTTCATCCCACCGCGCTTTTCTACTCTCTCTCTCTCTCTCTCTGTGCGATATCTTGGTCTGTGCCCGGTTCACCAGGGGAAAGATCACGTTGCAGCAGTAACTTGCTAGCGTCGTCCGGCCCATCGATATGTATGCGCCTGCCGTGCCGGACGAGTTAAACGTGCATGTGTCCGTGCGAGCGTAGCTTGGCCCAGTTTGTCAGCACGCTAGCTAGACCTGACGCGCGCTCCGTCCGTCGCCTGTGGGCAAGAAAAACAACGCAAGCGGCCGCAAGCCTGTGTGCGTGATGGAGTAGACACAAGCGCGCACGCAGTGCGGTGAAATACAGAGAGAGCTCTACGTGCGTGCTTTTGGTTTGCCGCTAGCTTCAGGTCTCGCCCGTGAACGGTTTCCGATGAACTGTTCCCGTGGGAAAAATAATGATAGGATGGTGGTAGTAAAACCTGGCAGGATGGCACCGATACGTGTTGATCTTGTTCAATAATAAATTGATAGATTAATCTTAACAAAAATCAAGAATATTAAAAATATCTGGAAAACAATTTTAATTATAGAATAGATGAACATAAAATATAAAATATAGAGGGTATAAACTCTTTTATCTTTGTTGATTATAGACTAATTTTCTTGTACAATGAGGTGTTATGTTTAAACTAAAAATCTGGTTACATCTCAACACTCACCCTTAAGAGAATACCATGTAATGCATATGCCTCTAAAAAAACTTCTTCCAAAAACCTATTAGGGGTAAAAGGAAGAAGAAAGGAGTATATTGCATCAGTATAATGTGTTACACTGGTTGTCTCATTAAAAACCTTCGTGTGAGAAAACTTTCATAAAACTTACTAAGAGAAAAGAGAGTGCTACTTATAATCTTCTATATTATGGTACAATCCTTAGGATTATACTGCATATTATGGACGGATTTATTCCCCATAAACTTTTCATTTCTTAAAGTCGTCTTGTTCTAATGCCACGAACACATTTTTGAAAACTAGATGTTGACAAGTATTTAGTGAATTAATCTTCTAGATTTTCACATGACTTAGTTTGCACTATCTTTACGTCAACATTCTCCTGGAGTCCATTAGGATACAAAAGTTTGGAGGTAATATGCTTCGTGATATTGCTCTTTATATAATTCATTTGCATTTGTGCAATACAAGCAGCATTACCTTTATAGATAATTGTGAGAGTATCCACGATGTTAATGCCACATGATTTATGGTTATGACTAATCACACATCTTAGTCAACACACATTCATATGAGGCTTTATATAATGCTATAATCTCTGAGTGGTTAGTAGCAAGGTTCCAAAAATTGAAGAAAATCGTAATTTTTGACCGCATCAAGCCGGCTCGAGATTTAAAACCGGTTGGTAAACCGATTTAATTCAAATTCGCATTAATACCATCGATACCCCCACAATTATCTATGAAGATAATGTTGCTTGTGTTGTACAAATGTAATTGGGCTATATAGAGAGCAATATTGCTCTTAAAGTTTTCTATCCTCGTGAACTCCAAAATAATGGTGAGGTAAAGATCCTAGAAACTAAGTCATAAAATTCTAGCATATTTATTCAGTAAGTCTTTGCCAACATTCAGCCCCTAAAGATGTGTTCATAACATTGGAATGTGATGACTTAATAATATGCAGAGTTCATGACGGGATAAGTCCCTAAACCATAACCCTTTAATATAATCCTGAAGATATTACTATAATCTAGAAAATTATAAGTTGCATTTTTTGCAATTAGTAAGTTTCTCTAAAGTTTACTCACAGGGAGGTTTTTAACGAGGTAACAAATGTAACATAATATGGTAGTGCAACATACTCTCTTTTTTCGTCCCTTTTTTCCCACTGTTTTTTTAGGAGTTATCGTTGAAACGTATGCGTTACACGATATTTTCCTAAGGAGCAATATTGAGATATAATCAAACTCTTGTTTGTTGAGATATATCCGAACTCTATGTTTTTTAGGGTGAATTTTGAAACTACCCCTGATAAATTATCTGTATAAATATAGTGCCCTATTATAGAGTAGAATCAATCTACAATTAATAAAGAAAGAAAGAGTTGATCTTGTCCATTCTGTGTTTATTACTACGGTGGGTAAATTTCGAGCATCTTGATTGGTATTTGATTGATAATAGAGATGAGTTTATTTTTGAACAGTAAATCCTTGGCCGTTAGTTGCGCTGTCGCACCCGCTGTGTATGCCGCGCCGTATGAGGCGTTGACACGTGTCCACTAGCGACATCTCCCTGGACGTAACGATCGTAGCGAGACCCCCCGTATCCCGGGATGCGCCGCTGGTCGCCATGCGACGATTTTACGCTCTGTTTCGTTGCAGAGCTGGAGACTGGGGTCGAAGGACCCCACCTGTCGGTCTTCCACGGTGGGGTGGGTGGGGTGCGCGGAGGCGAGGCGGGGCCGTATGGGCCAGGGGCTGTGCTATGTTTGGTCATGTCACTGATGGGGCCCAGCCGGGTGATTGCTTTCGGGCGGGCCCAGCGCCTGCCCCCACCCCACCCAATGGGGAGGGTTTGGTTTGGGAAGGCAAATGCGATGCATATCATGCATTGGAGGGCGCGTATGATTTGCTGCCGCTTCGCTAGGACGAGAGCAGTAGAGCAGCGGTGCTGGCATGGCACTGCACTCGGGTGGGGAGAGTGTTTGGAGGGAAGGGCCACCGTACCACACACCTAGCTGGGTAGTCTACAGAAGATGCCAAGGGGAGTGGTTCTTCTATTATGGCTCTCTTATGCCGACTTGCTTTTGGCAAATCCTTGTTTCGTCACCCTGATAGCTCGGGTATACTAACGCACTCCTCTTTTGAGGATTATAGGACGAGGGGTGCATTGATTTGTACCAGTGGTGGAGAACATTTATTAGGGGACGTCATCGCGCTGCACATGGAATGTCTTCCACTCCTGAACTAGTGGTCAAACAACCTACACAAGTGTATGTACCAGTCACCCACCCGCAGTTAAAACAAGGGGAGGAGAGAAAAATATAAGAAACACACGCTGACACTGCATCCGGCTCCCATCCCAGCACCAGCACCAGCACCAGCACTGCAGCAGCGATAAAAATCTGACCATGCTTACCACCGTCTTCACCCCAAAGCGAGCCGCGCCAAGCTCAAGTACACGCACGGGCCACGTCTGGCACCCACTTCCACCTTGGACAAGCGCAACGCAGCGCCTACTTTTACCTGCGCCTCTGCTCCTCGTTGGCTCGCTCCAATCTCCATCTCATCTCACCGGCGGGCTCGGCCTTTCTGCTTTCGCTTTCACGGCTTACCATTTCCCTCCCTCCCTCCGTCTCTTTATTATCACCTCTCCCTCTCGCGGTCTCTCGCCTTTGCAGAAAGAAAGGCAACCCCGAACCAGCAGCAGCAGCACCTCGCAAAGAAGAAAGAAGAAAGGAAAAAAGAAAAGAAAAATAAAAGGCGAGGGTGGGAAGCAAAAGAAGGAAGGCTACAGCAGCAGCAGAGGCAGGAGAAGAGAGACCAGCAAGCGAGGGAGCCAGGCCCGGCACTCGGAAAGTGCGGAGCCGTTTCCCCTCTATCTCCACTCTCTCCAGGGCCAGGTGCTCGAACTGCTCATTAACACCCCACCCCCCGGCGTACGTACCGCGC
Source organism: Otatea glauca (assembly GCA_036346275.1). NCBI lineage: Eukaryota > Viridiplantae > Streptophyta > Magnoliopsida > Poales > Poaceae > Otatea > Otatea glauca. The sequence goes on along the minus strand of CM070712.1, from coordinate 44,249,246 downwards.
GCAGCAGCCACCGATGTCCGTCGCAGGCGGGTACGGTGGTGGGGAGGGGAGCGGGGCCGAGCCCCAGGGCCACGCGCACGTGCATCTACTGCTTCAGCACCATGCACAGCACGTGGCCGGCGCGGCGGCGGACGGGCAGCTGTACCACGTGCCACAGCACAGCCGGCGCGAGAAGCTCCGGTTCCCGCCGGATGCTGCAGACTCGCCCCCGCCGCCTCCTGCCCTGCAGCAGCATGCCGGGGCGTGGCCGCCTCCCCCGTCGTTCTACTCGTACGCGTCCTCGTCGTCGTCGTACTCGCCGCACAGTCCGACGCTGGCGCAGGCGCAGTTGGTTGCGCATGGGTTGACCGCGCCACTCCAGCAGATCCCGACGCAGAACTTCTCGCTGTCCCTCTCTTCCGCGTCGTCGAATCCTCCCCCGCCGCCCAGGAGGCAGTTTGGCGGCCCCACGCCAGCCACGGGGCCCTACGGGCCCTTCACGGGGTACGCCGCGGTGCTCGGGCGGTCAAGGTTCCTAGGCCCGGCGCAGAAGCTGCTCCAGGAGATCTGCGACGTTGGCGGTGCTGCCGCGCACGTCGACCGCAGCGTCGCCTGCGAGGGCCTGCTGGACGCGGATCCGATGGACGGCGCCGACGCCGTCGATCACGACCTGGACGCCGCCAACCGTGCGGTCGCCGACGCTGGCCCCATCTCGGGCGCCGAGCAGCAGTGGAAGAAGACTAGACTCATCTCTATGATGGAAGAGGTGAGCTAGCTAGCTAAGCTCTTGGCTTCGTCGTCTAAAAATTTCTCCTTCCAGGTTTCTTGTGGCTTGCATCTTTTTTACCCTGTTTCGGTGTTGCAATTATCGCTACTTCTGGGTGGAGAAGAATCTCGCACATAGTGGTCACATCACCGATGCAGTTGTGTCTTGCTTTTATTTACTGTGGTTGCATTTGCTTTTGATTTGATGATGATTTCCTTTGCTGTTGATACAAACATCTTTTGGCTTTCTTTCTCTTCTTTTTTTCCCTTGCAGTTCTATACTGTTCATGTTGAACAGTTGTGTTCCCTCCATCTTTCTCACGAAAGATTAGATTTTGATCGGGTGTTTAGCACTAAGAATACTTTGGAATGTCATCTACATGCAATTAAAACTGAATAGTGTCTTCAAATTCTGGGAAGATGGGGGATTGGCGGTGCTGGAAGCGATAAACTCTCTCGTATGTTACCTGAAGAAAATTGTGTTGCCGCTAAATGCTTTCACGTGGTTCGTACTACACTCGCTCGTAGCAGCGTCCTCTTCGAAAATGGGCAATTGATGAGCATCTACATACAATGTAGAAAGCTTCTATTTTTGGTACCCTTAATAGGCGACTTTGTTGGCCAGAGTTCTTTAATAGCATCTTACTTCCATAATTGGGTAGTAGGCTTGCTTTGTTGATGTCATATATATCCGCATGAAAACTAATTGTGCTGCTTCCTTTTCTTAACATGGTTTTTTTATTTAAACGTTATTAGTAGCTGTTTATCTCACATTGAGCTGTAATCCAATTGCTTCGACTTTTCAGGTTTGCAAGAGATACCGGCAGTACTATCAGCAGGTCCAAGCTGTGATCGCCTCGTTTGAGACAGTCGCGGGGTTCAGCAACGCCGCACCGTTCGCGGCAATGGCTCTGAGGACGATGGCGAAGCACTTCAAGTGCTTGAAGGGCATGATACTGAACCAGCTGCGCAACACAAGCAAGATTGCGGTCAAAGAGGTCCTGAACAAAGACATCGCCATGTTTGGCCTTGCGGGCGGCAGCGCCGGCCACCAGAGGGGGAACAACGTGAGTACCTTCGGTCAGCCGCATAACATTTGGCGGCCTCAGAGGGGGCTTCCCGAGCGCGCCGTGTCTGTTCTCCGCGCTTGGTTGTTCGAGCACTTCCTGCACCCGTAAGTTGATTTGTCCACTTAAATTACTGCCGATTGTGGTAATCATAATCAAGAGTCATTAGCAGTTGACTACGGGAGTTTACACCTTTTTCAAGATGATGATTGTTATATTTACTTTGAGAGGTGCTTCAATGCTTTTCTTTTTTACAGTTGCACAAATATTAAAGTATGAATGAAGGGTAGATGGAGATTACTTACCCATTCGTTTGCTTTAAGATTTGTGCAACTTGTATTAGGAGGGAAAGCATTGAAGCACTCCTCATTTACTTTTGCGAAGCATTTTGACTGTGATGATGAAATTTAAAATTGCTTCTGCCGTGTGATTTGCAGTTGCAAATTGTTATTAGTTGGGTAATAGTGACTTGGCTATACATGGTGGTGAGTCGCTGTTTCTTCGACATGATTTATGCTACAACTTCAAGATGGGTAGATGTTTTGGCGATAGCAAGCGATCCTGGGTGTCTGAATCATTACGATAGACTTACATGATGGGAGTTCATGGTTTCCAAATCATTATATTGGAGTTAATAACATGATGGATGGTCAGCTTTTAAACTTGAAGTTTATTTTGAGCTGTACACATCATAAAGGAGCGGCCGCCTTAGTGGATTTAAGCACTCTAGTTAGTATGCCATTGCATTCTTCTTGGATACAATTACATAACGTGTCAGTATCGTTAGGTGCCTGGTTGCATGAGTTTGGTAAAGGCCCTAATTTCACATATATATATATTGGGTAGCTTTTAGTACATGCTGATTGTGAAACAACTTGTCAGTGTGCTTTACTTCCAACCTAATTTTAGTGGCACCTACCTATATTAAACGTCATCATTATTTAGTTTGTTTTGCATACTACATCTAGTTTCTGTAGTACGATCGTTGTGCAAGCTGTATGCAAGCTGTGATTATGCCCCAGTGGTTACATCAAGTTGATTAGTACAGAATCAAGATGTTCAGTTGCTAATCATTATGACTTTAATGCTAGTCCTTTCCATTAGGCATTGATTTTGCAATTATGTTGAGTTCAGCCAGTTTCTTAATTATTGCTATCAATCTTTCCTTGGCCTTTAGGGAAAGAAAAAATTAGTCCAAGCCCATAATTTGTCAATTCTTGCCCTTTTGTTAAATCATCAGCGCATTAGATTGGCTAAAATTATTTTCAGAAGCCTTCACTTTTTATAATTGCCTTTTCGTTAGCATCAACTTGGATATCTGAGATGTTTACGAAGTCTTTCTCGGGTGGAGATGGGCCCATAAGATAAATTTATAAAGATGTGAAACCCATTTGTCTTCCTTGCAAAGTTGTGTGTGTTTTTCGAGTGAGTGAAAGCGAGTAGCACCTCAGCACAATAATTGTCTTTGGTCTCGTATCTAATCCTCACCTAGCTTCTTTTCTACTCCTTGCTTTGCACTGCTGGGCAGTTTGTTGAAATGGCAATAGTCAAATTTCGAATAGTATAGTGATGCTTGAAAGCTTCTTGGTTGATTCATTTCCCTTTGAGTGTGTTTACTATACTAGTATATTAGTCTCATTTTCAGATTTCAATTATCCAGGTATCCTACTGATGGCGACAAGCAAATGCTGGCAAAACAAACAGGCTTAACACGGAATCAGGTGAATAGCAATGCTGCTTGCTCGTCGTTGTAGTGATTGCTATCACTTGTTTTTCTAAATTATGCGAACTGTAATCTGCCCTTATTGTTTCTAAAACTTTCTGATAGATTTGGTAATGGTCTGTGCAGGTATCAAATTGGTTTATCAATGCAAGGGTTAGACTTTGGAAGCCGATGGTGGAAGAAATTCACAACCTTGAGATGAGGCAGATGCACAAGCATTCAGCGATGGACAAGAGTCAGCATGGCATGTATCATCAGGCCCAGCAGCATTCGTCGCAGTGCCACGGCAAGCCCTCTGATCCTTCCGATTCGCAACCCGGACAAAGTAGCAGCATCACAAGGAACCACAACACCCCTGCTTCCCAGAGTTTCCCGGATGAACTCTCCCAGATGTCCCACTCCATCCCGGGACAGGTGTGCTTCGCATATAACGGACTGTCCACACAGCACAGCATCGGATCATCACAACATCAGCAAGTCGGCGGAGTCGGGGTCGGTGTCCGTGGAGCGGGGAACGGCGGTGTCTCCCTCACCCTCGGTCTCCACCAGAATAATAAGGTCTGCATCGCCGATCCGCTTCCAGCTACTCTCCCACCCAACCTCGCCCACCGTTTCGGACTTGAGGATGTCAATGACGCCTATGTGAATGTGATGGGCTCATTTGGAGGCCAGGATCGGCATTTTGCAAAGGAGATTGGTGGCCACTTGCTTCATGATTTTGTTGGGTGATGGTGGCTTCTGGCTCATCTTGCTAATGATGATGCACATGTAATGTACTACTAGTATGCTAGGATGGTATACAAGTCAATCACTTGGCGGCTTGGCTTGGTCGTTTTGAATCAATTTCTTTGGAGGGTGGAAAAAACATTGATATGCCCTTCATGTAGATGCAGGTATGCTGTCAAATACTCAAGGCACTTTGTGGTCTATCGAGAGCGTGACAATACCGTCCCAAGGCATGTGTCGTTTGCTCTTCGTTCTAAGATTTTAGATTAACCAGTGAAGATGAAATGGAAGCCTTTGGCTTTGGTACTGTAGTAAGTACTGTATAGTGTTCCCACATGCCACATGGCAGAGAAAAAGGCAGCTCCTGCTTATGGCCAAAAGTGGGGGCGTTGATTTACTATACTATAGCTGAAGCTTCAATTTGTCTCTGTAGAATATGACCATCTAGCCTTATTTTACAGCCTGTTTTGTTAGCCTTTCTATGTGTATTAAACTAAGCAAGCAGACATTTGTGTTAATGGAGTATCTTGTATCCTTAGCTTGGGGTAGCCTCCTAAAGTTTGGACAAACCATGACTAGGCCACTTGTTAACCTGTAACTGGCTTTGTCACACTAACAAATTTTATTGGGGTGTCCCGGTACATTGGCTTATCTTTTGATCGATGCATTAAATTATTGGCGCAGTACCTCAAAGGCTCAAATGGCAAAGCTATGATGGAATCTAGCTGTCTTGCTTGTGTGGGGGTGTATTCTATTGAGCCCGCGTTACCTGGGCAATTGAGTATAGTTAACTGTGCGCTCGTAGTTTGCAGTATCAGACTAGTTTCCAGGATGATTTTGTACATATCCAATGTTACCTGGAGATAGGCAGCCTGGAGGGTTTCCATCGTTCATGGCTCCATGCACATTGTTTTTTCTTGGAGGGAATCCGTGCACGTCATTGACTACTGTAACCAGAGTTCTCTCTAAAGAAAATGTAGCAACTACTGTAACTACTGTTCATGTATAAAAGAGCACTGTTACTTCCTTTCTTAGGCGTCAGGTGGTGGATGGGCACACAAGTGTTTCTTTCACTCAGTCATGCAATAACAACTGTAACTACGCATGGGTGGAGTATAACTCAAAGCTACTATCACACATCTCCATATTCTCATGTCGAATCAAAATCAAGCTAGTCATGTATATGCTGCGCGGACTCTGGACATCAGCATAAGTCAATTTCGGAATATGTGTAGTACTAGAGAAAAAGAAGTTTCTTACTAGATGCTTTGTTCATCTTGTTTTTCGATTTTCCTCTGTTTATGTTTGTTTCCTCAGCTAGTTCATCTAATAAACCTCACGCTTCAAATTAGAGCTTTGCTTTCAAGAAGCATGTACCCTGGCTCTGCAGAAATCTTCAGTAACTAGGCCTTGCCTTGCTTCCTTCTCCGGGTACATGCTTCTTGAAAGCAAAGCTTTATTCTGTTCCACCTACGCCTTTACTTTTCTATACATATCTTGGGAGCACTGCATCTGCGTGGGCATAGCCGCACAGGCGCATACATGATCAAAAGCTGAGGCAGTGGCCTAGTGGCCTTTCCATAATCTACCCTCTGATTGATTCTCCTTACGCATATGTTCTTTCCACTCTAAGATATGGCTGATTCGATCCCTCTTTCGATTTGGAACGCTTTTAAAAATGCTTGCTTGGTTTGTCTAGAAGTGATCGATTTTTTTAAGCCTTTTTTTTTTGCAAATATGATCCCCTTCCAAGCGGAATTGCACATATAGCTTGATCCCGACCACGAAATGTGCCCCTCACGCTCCCCTACTGCGGGAGCAGACCTCCCACTCTCGTCTGTCGTGGGTCTCCTCCCCGCGGCAGGCGGCAGGCAAGCGCAGAAGGTCTCCTCCCGCAGTAGGGGAGAGCGGGAGGCATATTCCGTTGTCGGGACGATGCTATATTTGCAATTTTGTTCGGAAGGAGACCACATTTGCACACAAAAAAACAAAAGGGGCTAAGAAAGTGATCACTTTGTTTGTCGATGTCCGATCCAATCCAACGCAAGCCAGTGGTCTCTTGCACCTATTGTTGTTGCTGCTGCTCCCACCACTGCCTACAATTAGGCAGGTAAACTAGCCAAGTCCGAGTGATCCTATCTGCTATGCTCGAGCTCAGTACAGGTTCGAACTGAGCTTAAACGAGCCTAATATTGCTTCTGAGCTTGAATATGGGCTCGAGTTTGGCTTATCTAGGCTCAGGTGACAAAAGAACAATCGAAAAAAACATGATTGCATAAAAATCAATCCTAATTTTCAGTTCTAACTCCATAACAAAAGCACAAGAATTGGCAATATCACATGGGGATCTTGGCGAGGAGGGAGTAGTGGCAGCTGGTGATCTTGCCCAAGCGACAGAGGAGATCAGGCAACGACAGAGAGATCTAGGCATGGCAGGAGCAAGGGTAGCTGACGGCCTTGCCTAGGCAAAGGAGGGGATCTAGGTGGGTGTGGGAGCAGGGATGATCGGTGACTTTGCCTAAGCGAAGGAGGAGGAGGAGATATAGGTAGCTGTGCGAGCAGGTGCAGCAGGCGGCCTCACCTAGGCGGATAAGGAGATCTAGGCGACCACATGAGCAAGGGCGGCCAGCATCCTTGCCTAGGCCAGGGAGGAGATCTAGGCGGCCATAGGAGCAGTGGCGATCAGTTCCTTGCCTTGGTGGCGAAGGAGACCAAGTGGCCGCAGGAGTAGGGCGAGGCCAGTGGTTAATAGGATGGGAGACGATGGGGTTCGAGGAGGGGCGGGGGCAAAGAAATGGGGGACAGTGGGGTGGGACGAATCGAGAAGTACTCGTACACCACAAATAGTACTCTAACTACGAAAAGATCAGTCTTGTTACGCTCGTACACCATAGAAGGTATCTAGCAACAAAAAAACCACTATGTTGTGCACCCCTGACTCAGCAGGAGCTTCCGCGGTCGGAGAGCTCAGTAAACTCCAGCTGAGTTACGCTATCGTAGAAGGCAGTTGAAGCCCATATTTAATTAGTGATTTAATCAATTATCCATTAATTAGTAACAAACTAAATCACTAATTATCACTACTTAATCACTTAATTAATATTAGTCAATTAAGTGACCTTCTATGTTAGTGTAGCTCAGTAGGAGCTTGACGTGCGCTCGTGGCTGCCGAGTCAGGTGCACGGTAGCGTGGTTATTTTCATCACGAGATACTTTACGCGATGTACTTACGCGATAATCACCTATCGCTCTTTTCGCAATGAGCAATTACTGTAACAATTTGTAGTAACAACATTCGATGGTTCATTTGAACCGTCCGATTCCGTACCAATTATGATTGTTTAAGTTACAGTCACCTCTGACCTGATCTCCGTCCCCTTCGATGCAACGCCAGTGGCACGTCTGCTGCTTTTGCCTTGGAAATGACATGGACATACTGTTTGCATAGAATATAATTGATTTTCTCGGAAATGACACACAGCGCAGTGCGAGTAAGCATCAACGGGGGACTCGTCATGGGTCGCGGCAACCCTCCTTTTCCCATCATTTCTTACTCCTAGCCCTAGGCGTAGTGGTACGAGTACATGCTTTGATTCTTTTCTCTGACCCTTTTCTCAGGTGTCGAGTGTCGACCAATGATTGAGTTAATCCGTTATCACTCTAGGTAGATTAGATGATGCAAGTTTTCATTTCTGTATCCCTGAATTCTTTGTTTGCCTGATTTAAGGAAATGTCAGCTGCATGTGTAGGCAGAAATTTCTACATGCACAACAAAACTTGATGCAGTTTTCAGATGATATCGAGCATTTTTTTTATTAGAAGAAAAGTTAGAGTTAGATCTTCCACCAGGGTTCCAAATCTCGCCGAATTTCGGCGAAATTTCGGATTTCGGACCATCCTAAAATCTAAACTACCGGCCAAATATTTTTTTAAAAAAAATTGAATTGCTAGAGTAACCCGAAATTTCGGTTTTTCTCGGCGAAGCTTCGTGTTTTTTGGCCGGTTTTGAAATTTTTAGGGCCGGATTTGGTCCAATAACCCTTAGGAAAGTCATCTCCTATGAAAAATTGTTGAAAAATCGCATTTTAAGACATTTTAAAATTTTGGTAGAAACACTGTCAGATTTTTATAAAATTGTACAAGCTCGATACTGAGCTGAAAATTTTATGGTACTATATTTAGTATTTTAGGATCATACATAAAAAATTTAAAAATAATTTAACTTTATTTGTTATCTTTAAAAAATAAAAAACAAAATGAACATAATTGGGACAGTTACATTGTCAGAATTTTATAAATTTTCTTGAGTGTGATTATGATCTAATTTTTTTTGAGAGATTAATAATTGACTCAGTACAATTATATAAATTTTTCAAAAAAATTAAACTTTGTTTGATTGGACAATCAAATCTATGTAAGCATTGAACTTCGTTTGTTATATTATATTTCAAAAATCAAAAAGAGAAAGAACATAAATGGTATTGTGCCTTTTAAGAATTTTCTAAATTCACTGGAGTGTGATCATGATTCAAAATTTTTGTGAGATATTAAGCATTTCCTTATCACCCATATGTAAAAATTACAAAAAATGTAAACCTTTTTTATTGTTAAAGCAAATCTATGTATTGATCATTAGGCTTTTATCACGACGTAGCACTGTCTGAATTTTTAAACATTATTTAAGAATGATCATCATCTAAAAATTTTACAAAAACACTAATGTTACATCAGGACCATCAAAAAAAATTTCACAATTTTTTAATGTGGTTTAGATAATGTTTCATTTTGTTCAAGTTTGCCGGTAAGCCTTTTAATAGGGCAGTAGTACTGCTCGAATTTTTAAAAATTTATGAAGCTTGATAATCTTATGAAAATTTTATGAGAACATTAGTGATGCATCACAACCATGCAAAAAAAATTCAAAGTTTTACAACATGGTTTAAACCATTTTGCATTCGGTTCAAAATTACGAGTTAGCGTTTTATCAGGACAGTAGCAATGTTTGAATTTTCAAAAATTCCACAGACCTTAGAATAATCTTAAATTTTTATGTAAATATTATCAATGTGTCAGGACTCTCCGAACAAAATTTCAAAAAATTTTGACATAGTTTGACCCACTTTTTTCCATTGCAAAAAGACCAAAATTTCGGTATTTTTTGGCGAATTTTGTTTTTTCTTGGTAGAAAACGAACCGGATTTGAATTTTGGTTTTTGAATTTCGGACGATATTTGTCCGAAATACCCGAATTTCACCGAAATTTTGGATTCCGATCCCGGACGGTATTTTATCCGAAAACGAAATTTGAAACCTTGTCTTCCACCTGAAAGGAAATGTTGCGAGAACGAAATAGATGCAAAATGTTATTCCCTCGTCCATTTTTACATGACGTATTTTGACTTTACACGAGAATTAAGGTAGCGTTGAAATTGAGAAAGGTATAAGAGAAAATGACTTAGATGCCCCACTTAATTGTCTTGGAGATGAAAGATATACTTTGTGTGAGTGGTAATGAATAAATGCATATGGTTGAGAGAGAATAAATGCATATGGTTGAGAGAGAATAAATATGCAAACCTTATATTTATGAACAAAACTATTCAAAAAATAAGTCTTATAAAAATGAACGGATGGAGTAGTGTACTACTCCCTCGGTTGATAAATATAAGGCATATTTTGACTTTACACAATGATTAAGGTTATAGTGAAATTGAGAAAAGCATGAAAGGAAATGACTTACATATCCTTCTTAATTGTCTTGGAAGATGAGAGATACTCCCTCCATCCTTGAAAGTAAGGAAGATAAGCGTTCAAATTGTGTCCTCTAATATTAGGGATTGAGAGCTCTCCCTCTTAAATTGTGTCCTCAAATTGTGCCTATGCATACAGATGCACGCAGATACATGCGACCACATATATTCCAAAATAAAAACGCGGCAGATCATTCCCTATAATCGTGATTAATTAATGTATGCATGTTGCCAATTAATAGAGACACGGTATTAAATAGGGGCATTAGAGTCTTTTGACAGAAATCATAATCTGTTCTAAAATTTCTTCTGTCCTTTACTTTCCAGGACGGAGGGAGTAATGAATAAATGCATATGGTTGAGAGAGAATAAATAGGGGTATAAGTGGAAAGGCTCGTTAAATCTACATGCACGTCTTATATTTTTCAACGAGACAATTCAAACCGTAGGTCTTATATTTATCAACGGAGGGAGTACTAACCTTTTGGGCCCATAGATAAGAACAGTACAAGGTAAGCATGTTGGATTGTATCTCTTCATGACTAGAGACGGCAAACGGGGGTCATGACCCGGCCCGACCCGTTTAATCTGCAGCACGACCCGTTTAGGCACAGCTACTAAGCGGGTCGTCGCGTGTTAACCAGCACGGCTGTTAGCCTCTCAGTGTCGCCGTCTTGGCCGGTCTTTTCTTGGGGGCCTAACGGGTGGTCGTCACTGGTAGTCCATTAACGCAAAAATAATTAAAAAAAACCATAAAAAATAGAAAAATAGGAAAAGTATGAAAAAAATGCAGAAAAATAAGGAAAAAATCAGAAAAAGGAAATTTTAGAATAATTATAAAAACTTGAAGTATGTAGAATTTTTTTGGATTTTTTAATCCTCCAACGACTATAAAACGAATATTTTTTAAACTAAACAGGCTAAACGGACCGTGTCGGTGCCGGCCAAGCACGCAGACAAGCTCATTGGTCATCTTGCGGCGGCCCGTTCTGATCTGGCGGACCGTGTCTGAGCCGTGCCTACAGTGGAGTGCCTCGGACCGATCAATTAGGCACGGCCCATTTGACCGTTTCTATTTCATGACTTGCAGTTGCAAAGTGAGGTCTACAACTACTACTATACACGGCACCCATTAAGCCGAAACAACATGCAAAAACGATCGAACAACCGTGCGCAGCCCAAAAATGGGGGAAATGCCTCAACCGTGTAATAAGAAGATGAACGCCGAGCGGCCGAGCCCATCGGCCTGCCCAAACCTCAAAAATCCCCACGCTTCTCCACCTCCGCGCGGCTCGGCTCGCCGCCACTCTCGCCTCTCCGCCTACATCCACTGTCCGAACTCCGACCGAAGACGGCCACAACCCAACCAAAAAAATCTCCCACGCGCCTCACTCCTCCACCTCTACCGCCCGGCGTTGGGCCCCAGGCCTCCAAGGCTGCCGCTCTGCAGGTGCTTAGCGTCCCTCGCGCCCATTTCGTCGGGGGCGACGCTGCCGGCGAACGCGAACCACCTCATACAGACGCTCTGCGCCAACGGTCGCCTCGCGCGGGCCGCGGCGCTCCTCCAGGACATCCCCGCGCTGACGCAGCAAACCTACGAGTCGCTCCTCCTCGCCGCCAGCGGTCCGTCAACGCCGCGCTTGCCGCGGCCGTCCACCGCAGGCTCGGGGCCGACCCAGCTTTCCGCTCAGACCGCCAGTTAACCAGCCTCGTCGACGTATACGCCTCGCTCGGCGCGCTCCCGGCCGCACGCCAGGTGTTCGACGAGGCGCCCGTGAAGAGCATCTTCGCGTGGAACGCGCTGCTCAAGGCGCTCGCGCTCGCCGACCATGGTGACGAGGTCCTCGCCCACCTGGCCGACATGGGGCGGCTCGGCGTTCCCGTCGACAGCTACAGCTACGCGCACGGACTCAAGGCCTGCTTGCCATCCGCCGTGGCTACGGATTGCACACGCATGTCGCCACCACTGCCATTATTGGGTGCTATGCCAAGAACGAGCGACCAGGTGATGCCATTGAGCTATTCCAGGGGATTATGGCTTCTGAGTTCTGATCCAGACCTTGTACCCAACTCGATCACAATAGTAAGCGTCTTGAGTGATTCCGGAGTGAGCGCGCCAGGGTTAACAAAACTGCTACCGAATTTCGAACCCCAGTCGGTAGCAAAACTGTTAAAAACAAAACTGCATAGAAATTCAAACTATTTTAAAATCTGGTCAAACCGGCGAACGAATTTTGTGATTTTTAAGCGAAAACCGCTCGAAAATGGACAAATATTGCTACAACATATACTTCAACAAATATTGCTACTAAATAAAATGGAACAAATATTGCTATTATATATACTTCGATAAATATTGGTACTAATTATAATTGAATAAATATTGCTACTTCATACCCTTATCAAATATTGCTACCGGACATACTTGAACAAATATTGCTACTATATACAATTGAGAAAATGTTGATACTAAAAAATGTTGAAGTAAATATTGCTACTTGACATACTCGAATAAATATTCGTACTAAAAATTCGTGAACAAATAAAGAGTGAGCATTTCATCATGAACACAGTAAAAGTATCGTCATGAAGTTAATATTGGCACTACAAATGCACATACATACATCAACAACATTATTAGCTGCAACTACGAGCGGTTTTGATACAAAATGGAGCGAAAATCGAAAGTAAATCACGAATTTCGTTGATGTACTCGAAATTCGACAAGAGGTCGGAAAACCGCTCAAACCGAACGGGTTTCGCGCCTTACCGAGCGAAAATCAAGGTTCGGCCTGCGGTTTGACTTTGCGCGGAGGCAGGATCTGGGCGGCGGCGACGCTCTCGGCTTTCAGGGTGGAATGGGGAAAAGTAGGAGCTGAGTGGCGTTCTGGAATGAGCTTCATCGGCTTGGCAGCATGTGATGGCTCACGGATGGGCCGGCTGGCCCACGGGCGGCTTGGCCAGTGGGCTCAAAGCCTGTGAGCCCACAGGGCACCCTTTTCTCTTTTTATTTTTTGCTTTTTCTATTTTTAAGATTTTGAATGACTCAAAAACGTCTCTAAACTTTATTTTTTTTTCAAAACAAATTACACCAGAGAACATAAAGCAATTAATACTAATTTTAGGGAATTTTTGGATAATTTTTTTCGAAAATTTTGAATTTGGATTCCACTGTTAAACCGAACGATTCCTGTTCTCGAACCGGAGCGGTACTTGCGAAAACCGCGGTTTTTGAAACCGTGGAGCGCGCTTTGGCAGGGATAACTATTGCATGCTTATATCCTTCGGAGGGGTTTTGACTCACTTTTTCAGTGCTGAATGCATTGATAGCAATGTACATGAGATGTGCATGTCTGGAAGTCGGCCGGCACATCTTCAATTAGATAGGACACCGGAGGGACATTGTGGCATGGAATTCACTTATATCTGGATATGGGATGCATGGCTTTGTCCATGAGGTGGTTCAGGTGTTTTGAGTAAATGATCCAAATCGGTGTTTCACCGAATATCATCACATTTATCAGTGTCCTTGGGGCTTGTAGCCATGCCGGACTCGTGGACGAGGTGAAGAGGCTGTTTGAGTTCATGGCGGAGTTATGGGTGTTAATGAGCTTGGACCGGTCCAAGCTTTTGGATTAGATCGGTCTAAAACTGTATATGGATCAGGCTCATTTTAGATCATAGCTATTTGGACTAGATTTGGATCAGATTGGGCCCTAGACCCCTACATTTTTCAGCTAAATCCTTATTTGGCCCAAGGCAGCAACCAAGGCCCAAGGCAGCATCGTTCAGCTCAGCAGTAACAGGCATCCTAGTATCGTTGTCTTCAGTCTTCACGCCGACGTCACCGAGGGTTTGCCACTGCCAAGAAACCCTAGTGCTGCCGCCGTCGCCTCGCGAATCCGGCCATGCCCTGCTGTGGGAAGTAGAAGCAGAAGGTAATCTTAGCCACTTGTTCTTGATTTGTTTTGGATTTGGTTGGTCTGTCACAATTTCTCATGGATTCGATCTTTTCTCCCTTGTTCTTGATTCGATCTAACTCTGCCTCCGCCCACATTTCTGTTTTGGAATCACGGCCACCAGCCTTCTTCGCATCACCTTACTCTCTTTCTCTAACTATGAATTAAACGCTAATTTACCCCTAGCATAAGTTCTTCCATTGTATTTCAGAAAATTTACATTTCTATTTGAGTGATAGAGATATGATATAGTCCATAACCTATATATGAGGCTATGAATCTTTTTTAACAGAGATAGAGAACCATGGCATCAACAATTTCTGAATCTGAGGAAATAAGTGTTGCTCCAGTTTTAGGTAGTTCATCTAGACGCCATCGGTCCAAAGCTTGGCAACATTTCGAGCATATGGTTGAAGAGGACAAGGCTGTTTGTATACATTGTAGAGGACGGTTAACAGCAAGTGGTGGGACTGGTCATTTGCTTAGGCACATCAAAAATGCATGTACTGGTATTACAGATGACGCTATAAGGAAGCAACTTGTAACTGAGATGGTTAAAGATGGACCATTTGCTTTTGATCCAGTGAGGGCTCGTCAGTACATCGCAAAATATGTGGTCAGTGCAGGGATACCTTTTCTGGCAATTGAGGACCATTATTTCCATAAACTCATGAGGAGTATGCAGCCAACATTCAAGGTTCCAGGCCGACAATCTATTCACAATGATTGTGCAGAGAGTTTATTTGAACACAAGAAGAGCAAACTTCGTCTTGTCTTGCAAGAAGTGGACTCAAAGATGAGCTTTACATCTGACCTATGGACCTCAAACCAAAAGTTGGGTTATCTTACACTCACTTGTCACTACATCTCCAAGGATTTTGTGCTCCACAAGAAGGTACTTTCTTTTAAACAGATACCTCACCCTCACAAAGCTAATACCATTGCAAGGGTTATATCTAGTTGTTTATCTGAGTGGGGACTAGTTTGTAAGGTGTTTGCTCTCACTTTGGACAATTGCTCAACAAATGACAAGGCAATACAAAAATTGAGGGAGACTCTTGGGAATAACATGCTATTTAATGGTGAACATCTACATGTGAGATGTTGCTCGCACATACTTAATATATTGGTGAAAGAAGGTGTGAAAATTCTAGATATTGCAGTAGAGAAAATAAGAGAACTTGTAAAAAGCATATATTCCAGTGGAGCTCGTCTTCAAAAATTCAATGAACTTGCTGAAAAAATGAGGTTTAATACCAAAAGGGGCCTCACCTTAGATGTACCTACAAGATGGAACTCAACCTATGTGATGTTATCAGAGGCATTGCAATACAAGGATGTGTATTCTGCTTATCAAATGAAGTATTGTGATAAGGGCCTGTCCATGGAGGATTGGGAAAAGGCCACAACTCTCTGTGAATTTCTTGAAGTTTTTTATGATGCCACTAAATCTTTCTCTGCAGAAAAATATCCATGTGCCCATATGTATATAAGAGAAGTTTGGGCTGTGAGAGAGACTCTGTTAAGTGAAGGTATCCAACTAGATGATTTGTTGAGAGGGATTTCTATTCAAATGCAAACAAAGTATCATAAATATTGGAATGAACCAAATATGGTGCTAGCACTTGCTTTTGTACTGGACCCAAGATCCAAGCTTGTTTTTCTAGACTTTTGCTATTCACAAGCTTATGGAGAGGACGCCAAAGATAATCTGGAAAAGGTTAAGTCATGCTTAGGAAAGTTCTACTCCGAATATGCGAAGCAAGAGCAAGTGAGTGGCTCATCAAGAGCTTCCCACAATGTGGATAATCATAACTTGTCTACTAGTAGTTCTCCAAGGCTAGGTAAACGGAAGCTTGAGAGTGATTTTGCTCAATATCGATCTCAGAATAGAGTTATTTGGCAAAAGAAGTCTGAGTTGGATAGTTACTTGGATGAGGATGTTGTTTCAGATGAGAGTGATATTTTTGACATTTTGGGTTGGTGGAAGGCCAACCGTGAGACTTATCCTACGTTAGCTCGGATGGCACGCGACATTTTGGCAGTTCAGGTATCTTCTGTCCCTTCCGAGTCTACATTCTCTAGAGCGAAGTGGATCATTAACCAGTATCGGAGCAATCTTGGACCTGAAACTATTGAGGCACTAATCTGTACGAAAGATTGGATTAAGAAAAGTTCATATTCTTCTTCACATTGAGTTGGTAAGTGAAGGTGCACAGCAATAATATATTAACTTTTCCAGTCATGTCGTGGTAATTAGTATATAGAAAGTGGTTTAATGTAGTTCCTCTTAAGCATTTGTTGGAGCAATTTTTTGAACAGCCCACATTTAAGTTGTATGTTTGTTCCTTTATTGACCTTAAGACTTATTTAAGCAGTAGCCTTAAAAGTTATCTTGTTCTTCTTAGGTACATGTTGAAATTTGGAAGCCAACAAGAGGGAAGATGTGAAGTTGTTCAAAGCAGTTGAGTAATTGTAATTAGACTGATTTTTTTCTTGTATTCTGAATGATGAAGTAAAAAGATGGTACTATGTGTTTGATGGTTCCCCAACACTTCATACCCTCACCGCAGAGATGAGACCTTTATACGATGTAACTGCTTCTCCCATTGTTGCGATTGGAGTCTAAATCTAGCTTAAATAGTCAATCGAATTTGGATTGTAGCTGATCTTTGCCCTCTTGATGCAATTTGTTTGGTTCTACATAAGTGTACCACGTTGAATGATATGCTATATTTGAGAGTGTAGTATTCTGAACACTAATGTGCATGCTTTATGGTTATATGTGCTTGTCTGGTTAATGTAAGACAATTCATGTATTTGTTCAGTCCAAATAGAGGCCCAGACCTTTTCTTGGGCTTGGATTGGACTTGGGCTTATGTGTATTGGACCAGGCTTGGATTAGATCAAAGGGAAACAATTTTGGATTTGGACTAGACTGGTGCTGGGCTTCGGCCCATTAACATCCCTGGGCGGAGTAGAATTCTTTTCCTTTAATATTTTTTTTAATATTTTTTCTTAAAACTAGGCGTCGGGGCAAAAAATTACAAAATTGGGCGCGGTCACCCGTATATGGGGCGATCGCCCCACATACGGGCGATTAGTTTTACTTTAAACGCGCGATTTTTCCTTTGTCTGCGGTTAATTTCTAAAAAAATCATAACTTTTTTATATGATGTCGGATGGAGATAAACTTTATATAAAAATTTAGCTCTCGACGGGATCTACAACTTTTGTATACAAACTTTTTCAATTTAAATCCATTTAGATAGTCAAAAATGGGATAGAATGTTCAGATCTAAAAACTGATCTATTTTTAGATCTGAACATTCTATCCCATTTTTGGCTATCTAAATGGACTCAAATTGAAAAAGTTTGTATACAAAAGTTGTAGATCCCGTCGAGAGCTACAATTTTCATATAAAGTTTATCTTCATCCGATATCATATGAAAAAGTTATGATTTTTTTTAGAAATTAACAGCAGACAGAGTAAAAATCGCGCGTTTAAAGCAGTACTAATCGCCCGTATGTGGGGCGATCGCCCGTATATGGGGCGGATCGCCCCATATACGGGCGATCGGCGCCCAATTTTGTAAATTTTTGGCCCTAACGCCTAGTTTTGAAAAAAGATTAAAAAAAATATTAAAGAAAAAAAAAATTCGGCGGAGTATAGTGTCACACCTCGTGAGCTTGCATGGTAGGCATTTGGATGAAGCTCTGGAGCTCATAAAGAGCATGCACGTTGAGCTTTACTTCTCAGGTGTGGGGTGGAGACGGAATGCTCTCATCTCGTTGGTGTTAAGGTGCCCGGTTGTAGCTGGATAGGGGTGAAGAAGCTGCACTCATTCGTGTCCGTGGACAACAGGTTGAGGGGTTCCAAGCCCTTTTAGGTGAGTTTGTGGCACAGATGAAGAATGAGGGCTATGCCCCTGACACAGGCGTTGTTTTGTATGATATTGAAGAGGAGAGGATTTCGCACACGCTATGGAAAAGAGTAGATTGACTCAGAGAGTTGAGACGTCATCTAAAGGGGGTTTCATCGAATAGACTAAAACCTCACCTCCAGTATAACTATATTGGCAGAATCCTAAAGTTACAAGTAATCTCGTACCAAAATGGTATGAATAAACCATTGTACAATGAATAACAGACGTCGCAGAACTACATAGTATCAGTTTCTGTCTTCCTTCCTATTACACAGATGCTTCGGTACTTGTTTTCTCTGCATGGCATAAAGAGAAGAAGCTTTGAAGAGGGAGTCTGGCGATTTGTCTGCAAAAACTGCTCTACAACAAAGGTCCTTTACCTGCATTCATACAAGTCGAAGGTTAGCAACTTATAACACTAGTGCATTCTTTCGAAGCAAAGTAAACCATGACTTACATCATTGCAAAGGAAGATCCCTGTGGGTGTATACAACTCCCTTGTCACCGTTCACGACTTGTCCACTACCTCGTAGAATGCTATATATAATGAACAAATAATGGATAAATATTACATGGAGATACTGATAGTGTGCGTGAAGCTAGTATTTTTTTCTCTGTTTGTGTTTGTGTGTGGTAATAACATTGGAGCTGAAAAAATCTTGCATAAATTGAGGAAACTAGAAGGCAAAAAAGCTACAATCAGAAAGCATCCTCACATGATCTTTCCTAATATTTGTTGGAGACAAGGCAATGAGGAAAATAATTGCAGACCAATATACAACATAAAAACCTACCATCGAGTAGTTAGAAGCCCGTCAACACCAACAGGTCCGCGAGCATGTATGCGCCCTGTACTTATGCCCACCTAAGATATTTGTAAAGGTTCAAAAACAGAGAACTGAAAGATTTGTGCATCAGAGCATTTCAAAACCTTAGCCTTTTAGCATTTGACAACCTAAACTATTAATTTACACCAAATGCATGCAACGTCCAACTTCAATTTATAACAAGCCTCATCATTCTTGAGACATTGCTGTCTGTAGAACACACCGAAGTAGTATATATTCTACGGTCTTCTGGATGGTTCATTTGGGATGGTTTTAAAAGGGGCTTGGTAAAGAGCATGCACACCAGGAAGCCAATTTAAAAAATAATAATCAATTCCACAAAATCGCTCTGAGTTTAGTTGAAGTTACTGTGCAGCGTCCAAATTTAATAATGCATGTGTACTTAGCAAGTTTATAAGAAATTTGTGAACTATTATTAAATTATCCTTCTACCAAACATGATATTTTGAACATACGACCCTAACCCAACTAAATATATAAATAATATGTAGTTCACAAACTACAAACGTTTCATTAACCTTAATTCTATATTAAAGCTAAATGCAAAAAACAAAAGAAATTAGATAGTGCCACATCATCATGTTTCATCCCTTCCTTCTGATTTGCATCCAACAGACATGAATGCATTGGTGCATATTAGTTCGTAAAGTATGGACGGTACTGGAAACTTCCATATCCCTCTCTCTTTTATGGTCAAAATATCAACGAGTGTCCTCAAAAAAATCAACAAGTAGATTGTCCTTATGTATATCTATTATATAGTTGAAATCAACATATAATACATTGACGCACTTAGATGTATATCTATTATATAGTTGAAACAGTAAGTGGATAATAAATTGTCCTAGATTAATGTGCTTCGATGGAGGGGAAAAAGTGGTTGGAATGGAAAGATGTTTGAAAAAAACACAACTTTTATATTTTAAATATTCTCATAATAGACTTCAAATGCTAAAATACAATATAAGACATGTATTTTTAAAAAATCTTTTGACTCCTAGTTTTCTTTTTAGGATTAAGCTACCGCCTCATGAAATTTGGAACTTTAACAACCAACTACTCAAATAATTTGGATTAAAATATTTCACACAAATTCCTAGGTTTCTTCCACTGATATATATATTATCTATCTAAGATAATTTTACTTAGCAGTTGATGTTTCAAACAAATCCTGAGATGGAAGTGAAATAATAAAAAAACACAAGTGACATTGTCATCTAAAACCAAAATTTTCAATATAAAGTGACAAAAGAAGTGAACTACAAATAGTTTACGCACGAATAGTGGAAAGGAAATACCTCTGCACCCAGACCAAAGCGAGCCCCATCACAGAACCGTGTGCTTGCATTATGGAACACAGCAGCACTGTTGCGGTTTAGAACTTTAGATGACATGTCATGCTACTCATCACATCCATATTTATTACAGAGTGAAAGTTTTATCAAATTAATCAATAACAAATGAAGCTAGTAGAACAAAAAGTTGCAACCACAAGAACCACAAAAAGAAAGTTGATTAAATACCTATCAACTTGCTGTAGAAAAGTGTCTGCAGCCTTTTCGTCAGATGTGATGATACAATCTGTGTGTGCACTGGAAAGAAATTGTTCAAGACAATCAAATTCAATGTAATTAAAAAAATTAGCAACTAATGAGGATTGCTCAAAAGAAAAAGCACATACCTTCCATAACGATTTATATGGTCAACAGCTGACTGTAAATTGTCGACAAACTCGAGTGTGCATGCCATTGAGCTATATTCATGATGAAATGAATCTACTTCTGGTATTTTCAATGTGTCATGTGCAACAGGCCCACCATAAATGACAACTCCTGCATTATGACATCGATTAAAGGTTAATGATATTATGATCATGACTACTCAATATTCATTAATCCTGTAATATGACATCGATTAAAAGATTAAAGGTAATGATATTATGATCATTGCTATCAAGGTGTCGTCTAGGCGTCCAGTCGCCGGCGGGCGCCCGTCATGGCTCGGCGCCTCGCCTAGCCGGGGAAAGGCGGGCGGCGGGGGGAGGCGCCGGGGGGAGGCGAGGAGGCGACGGGGAGAGGAGGCGTGGAGGCGGCAGGGGGAGGGACGGCGTCGGGGGGAGGCGAGGAGCGGCGTGGGGAGGAGGAGTGAGAGTGTCGAGGAGCCGGGCGTGGCTCACCCACAGGAAGAAAAAGGGAAGGAAGGAAGGAAAGGAAAAAAAAGGAAAGAAGAAATAGGGAAGGAAAAGATAGAAGAGAAAGAAAAAGGAAAAGGGGAAGAAAAGAAAAGGAAGAAAAGAGAAAAGGGGTGAAGTCAGATCTATTTTGGTGATATACTGATATTGCTTATATACTGATATTGGTTATATATGTATTAGTGATATACTAATATTGCTAGATCATTTTTGGTCGTCTAATCCTCGCCTAGACGTCCAGGCGCTCGGCCGGCGCCTTGACAACCATGATTAATAATGACTACTCAATATTCATTAGTGTTTAGGACTTAGATATGGAGTCTGTATTGGAAAATTTCCTAGGGTGCAAGATGATAAAATTTAAATTGATATCGATTTAACATACTCAGAATATCATATTCATATAATACATTTATTAATGAAGCGGAATTACAAAATAGTTCATTATTTTCCAATTCAAAAATAACACTTTTGCAAAACACGTAAAATACACAAATTACATAACAATAATGCTTGGGTGTGAGTTAAAACCTTCTTTTCCAAGTTCACCCAATAAATCATCAAGGCCTTCTGTCCTGTTCAGATCTTTATGAACAAGTAGTGTTTCCTGTATAGTATATTATAAGAGTATTTATTTAGGAATTCATGTCACAAATGGTGTATCAGATTTAAACATAAAATTAATTGCTTGAATATAAAACCAATGCTACACTAAAATGATAATAAATAATGTCTACTAAATTTATTATGAGGACAAATATAGTAAATTCTCACTAAAAAGTTATGATATTTTTCAAATAAAAACACTTGCTTTCAGTCTAAAATTCAGTATAGTAGCCAGTAATGATGTAGAACACAAATACAAACTTATAAAAAAACTAAAAGTACAATAAAAAATAATAGCAAACATATAATATCAACCAAACAATCTAAACTATCTTTCTATGAGGGTATATTGTTTTTGGAAAATGTTTTAATAAATTATTAAAATTTAGTTTAATTAAAAGAATATGAGCAATGAACATTTTGCACTAATTGAACTTTTAAAATAGAAAAGTACCATGGCATTACACGCTGCCGGATAATCAACCTTTGCATCCAACACAATCCGTTTTGCCATATGCATGTCAGCTGACTTATCAATATAAACATGGCAAATACCATCTGTAGAAAAATGAAAACAACTTCACTCAACGTATACTAAAATCACAAAGAAAATATAATTTACATAACAAATGCTAAAATAAAACAATATCATAATAAAATTGAGGTACAAAAATTTGGTGATAAAAAATAACTTACCAGCATGTCCAAGAATAGGAATCTTGGTTGCTGCTTTGATTTGAGAAACGAGCTTATTACTGCCTCTTGGGATAACTAGATCAATCACATCATCAAGCTGCACAATGCGCATCCGGTTTACACATATTTATGTATATACCATCCAAAGAATCACATTACATGCTCACCTTTAACAAATTGAAATAAGCAATTTCATCTTTGCTTTTTATAAGACCAATAAGCCTTTTACAAACAATCACATTACATGCTCACCTTTAACAAATCAGCAATTTCATCTTTGCTTTTTACAAGACCAATAAGCCTTTTACCAACAACATCTGGAATCACGTCAGTTATGACCTAATAAAAGCAACAAATCAATATTTCTAAAGCATACTTAAGCTAAAAAATACATTGTTGTTTTAGTAGTAACTCAATAAGCTAGCTAAATGCATGATACCTTATGTAATACTATGTTTGATCTCATAGCTTCTTTTCCTCCTTTCAAAAGAAGACCATTTCCGCTTCGGATTGCTAAAGATGCAATCTGTACAATAATATTTTGATTGTAAATAAATATTGACTTTGCAACTAATTGTTAATAGTTTTTTTTTCTGACTCAAAAGTCTTTACCTGGACCAAGGCATCAGGGCGAGACTCAAAAATAATTAGGAGAACACCCAATGGGCAATATGTTTTCTCAAAAACTAGATCTTTAGCAACCTACAAAAAAGTCCCTTGACTGATTATAAACCTGAATTACAATGTAGTTATCATCAAATCTTAGTACAACACATATCACAACATTTCTTGTTTTTTTCATTTCAAATTTCAAAATGTGGTTTATCGCTTTCACCTCTGTTCTTTTCAATGTATGGGTAATAGGGTCCTCCATGTTAGCAATTGCGCGAATGGATCTCGCAAGGATTGTTATCTACGAATGTATAATATAATGAGAGCATTTTAAATGACGTAAAAGAATTAAATGGATAAATAATGAACATGAAGGAGATACTGCCAATGTTTGACCTACATTTCCGGGCTTTATGGTCATCCTAGCAATCAATGATTTCTCATAACCTGCATCTTGTGCCACAGCCAGATCAGCTTCATTCTCAGATATAATTAAATCCTCATTTGCTTCTAGAGCATTTGCAATGTCTAGCAATATTTTTTTACGTTCCTCCGATGACAAATTCTGTTTAGTGGCCACATACAACACAATAAATTAGCAAGGGCAGCAAGAAAACCAAAATATTGAGATAATATAAACTTTCCTTTTGATTTATTATTCCAAAAGAAAAGACTATTTTTGTATCCCTTCAACATGTACATGACAAACAGAAACTAAGTAACATGTACATGACAAACAGAAACTAAGTACATCATATTTTGGAAATTTCAATGATTGCTTGTTTCCAAAGAAAAGAAAGAATTAATACCTGTAGATGTCTTGAGCAATCTCTTGCAGCAACTGCGATCTCACGGGCTGTGACTTCCTTGGAACAATCCCATAAATTTGCTTCATTATGGAAAAGTGTGCCGATTTTCTCTCCTCGTAGAATCTTAATAATGCTATCTGTTGCAAATCCACTTCATGGATATTAACAAAAGTTAAAGCGGAACTGAAGTATCTTACAAGTAGACTTAAAGTAAATTTGGTTGCATCACAGTGGCAAGCACAAGGCTGTTGTTGGCAGTTGAAGCATTGATTGATAGGAGCCATAACGCACAACATGCTTCCCTACTTATCAAAGTGAAAAATAAAATCTCCCTAAATTATAACTGCTTCAATCAAGCAATCAAACACTAAATTTGGCAAGCAGAATTTTCAATATACGAATTTTATAGTACTTTAGAACACTATTAATATTAAATTCAACACAAGCTGGCCACAGTAGTTCCCCATTGGATTATCTAGTATAAAATTTTGATGCACCAACTCTGCAGACTCCATAATAAATTACCAAATTTTTTCACTTAAATGTTTTTGAAATTTCCAATTATAACAATGATTAGTCAATGTGTAAGAACTGACCGTACAAAGATAACAGCCGGCACTGTGGCTAACCATCATTAATAAGTAGAAGGTAGTGTTGCAGTATGTTGCCTTATAGGAATATCTAGTATCTATGCATATTGCTACATTTCATGCTAAAATAGCAGCAAAAGGTCTTGCTCACCTTGCAATTACAACAGGTATTCCCATCGATGCAGCAGTAACAGCAGCGGCCACTTTAGCTTGCATTCCACCTCTTCCTACACGAGACTTCTCCCCGAAACTAATTAACTTCCCGTGTTTTTCATTGATGTACGTGTGGAAAATCTTTGACTGAGGATCACTCGGTGGACCGCTATAGAGTCCATCCACATCACTGAGCATGATAAGAAGATCAGCATTCAACTCCTCTGCCAACAGTCTGGCCAAACTGTCGTTATCCCAGAATATACCGGATGAATCCTACACATTTAGTTAATTGTTATAACCACTAAAGTGGAAATGCTAAAAACACAAAACGCTGAAGTTTGAAGGCAAAGTTTTTACGAGAAAACACACCTCGTATGGTTGTCTCCTAGTACTGATGGCGTCATTCTCATTAAACACCGGTATCACTTTAAGATCTAGCAGAGAGATAATAGTCTCGCGAAGCTGGTTCCCAAAACCTGGATCCCGAAAATCACGTTCCGTAACGAGAAGTTGAGATGACGTTACATCAAGCTGCAATGAAACATGTTCGATGTCAGAAACATATTAGCATCAACAATCTGAGAAGAAAATCATCTCGTAATATGCAAATTCATCAAGGCTAGCAAACCGCACTTGGCTAAATAATGTATCATAGATCGCCATTAAGCCACTCTGACCGACGGCAGCACAGGCCTTCCCATCCAGGTCCATCTGTGGGTTCTGCAGATCAGCGAAACTGCAAGAGAGAACTATCAGCAAGCAATGCCATTATACCAAAGCTAGTGACGACCGACAAAGTGTTCTGAGCCGAAGTCTCTGCAAACCTGCTATTGATAAGCTTCCGGTATTGAAGCCTCTGCCTCCCGACGCCAACAGCGCCCGAGGTGACCAGAATCACCTCATACCCCTGAAAATTCAGTTGCTTCAACTGAAGATTGAAGAATTGTACCTGTTAAGTGGTATTGGAAGCCACAAGCTCCATTGGTCAAAGCACTTTTTCCTGATAAATTTTACCTGTTCACACAGAGCCCCGAGCCTGCCCATAGCCAATCGGCCATTCTGTCCGGTGACAACAGCGGTGCCGACCTGTCATAGGAGATAGTAATTAGATGAATCCAACGAATGGAGAAACAATCATCGGCAATTTAGCTTTAATCTCCTTCTTCGCTATTTAGCAGGAAGTGCTAAAAAATCTAGAACGTAATTCTGAACTAAAACTGGAAAATCTGCAGCGAGTTTTTTCTAGTCTCGCGTTTCACCGATCACGTATCATAAACAGCCAGATTGAAACTACAGGTATGCGCAAAAATCGCTCACACCTCCCAAAAAAATTATCGTTTGCAGTTTGCAAACAGAACAACACTTGGTTGGAGAAAATATTCCTTTATCGGCCATTTTCTCGCCCTTCCTCACCACAAACCACGTGACGACACAGCAAGTCATCAGATCGAAATCATTTCGTTCTAGCCTCGCGTTTCTCCGATTACCCAAACGGCCAAACCAGGATCACGCGAGAGAGAGAGAGAGAGAAAAGAAACAGCGGCGGCATTCGCAGAAGACGGCTCGCATCATCAGAGAGAGAAAGCGATCGAGTGAAACAGCAGCGACGGCACATCACCTTAATGATGATGCGCTTCACGTCCTTGACGAAGCTCCGGGTGGGGTCGGTGTCCTCCATGTCCGCAGCCGCTGCCCCCGCCACTCCGATCCCTCCTCTCCCCATTCCCTCGCCTTCTCCCCTCGCCGTGGCGGCTCCGCGAGCGCTCCGTGCTTCCGCGGATCAGCGAATAGATGGAACCGAGGGATACTCACGGGGCCAGCTTTTAAAGGCCGCGCCGCGTCGCATCTCGTCGCGGCCACGGGAGTAGTACACGTGTGTGGTGAGATCCGCCCTGTAGAATCTTATCTGCGGCGAACAGAGCCCGTGACGGCCCGTAACCATCGCCCAACGGCCTCCGCAAATTTACCACGTGTGGCTCCGCTTTTGGATTAAGAAGCTGTTACCAAAAATATCGTGTGGAGCTGTGAACTGATTGCACGGAGCGAATGAAAATACGGGAAGTGGTTTCCACTTGTATGTAGAGGTGTCCATGGGCAGACTGCGCCTGGACAAGGCTTAGGCTTTACACCTTACAGGCCTTGAGCGTAGGTTCGGTCCACCACGCCCGACAATACACATGAGTAGTGTTTGCATACGTTATCCTTTAATATGAGTTACACATAATTCTCAAAGCAAGTGAAAAGTTAAGTATTCATTATCTATTTTTATTTATGTTTTAATATTTATACAATTTTTAAAAGATGATACATATAATCACCTTCTATATATTAGTATATTTGTGCATATCCCATGTGAAATTAATATCTTGTTGCATTACAAGGCATTACGTTGTTAGAAATAATGCTGTTCTACTTACGCTAGTTATGTTATTAAACTTATGATATATCACGTGACAGCCTGTCATTTCCTCATGGGACATAAAGATGTTACCAAATGAAACTCACAGCAGAGTTGTGTTTTACCTTTAGAAACATATAAGAGGATAGTTGTTGTGAGTTATTATATTTCTATTTTGTAGACTTTATAGCTTTGCATGTATCTGAGTTGTTACTCGGTGTTCATTAGATGTTACTGGTTAATGTTAGTCTATATAATGCACTTAGAGCAAAAATAATAACAAAGCCCACTACTTACTTTATTTCTCATCTATATTATTTAGAGTAAGCAATAAAGTCAATTTGTACAATAATCATCTCTAAAGATTGTATCTAGAGAAACACTAAAACATTTAATTTGGACATTCAACACTAACTTTATCTTTGTAGCTATTGACAAAACACTGACTTCAACACTAAGAACCGTTTGCGCTGGCTCCAACATCGGCTTTTAACCGACGATAGCACCTATGTTCCTGTGCCATGCTTGTTACTAAATAAGAGTCGGCTCTCTTCTCTCTCCTCTTTTCTCACTCATCCACATAGGACAAAGCTGATATGTACATGTTAAGAAAAAGTTGAAGTGACCTTATTGTACACACTACTACAAAACACCATATCACTGTCGGTTCCAAACTGGCATCGCTGCTGGATATTGGAACCGGCAATGATTAGTCGGCAGTGATAGTCCGACCATCACTACCGATTCTAGAACCGACATTGATACCGATATCACTGCCAATTTGTATATGAACCGACAGTGATAGTTCGTAAATCCAAAAATCACTCGATAAAATAAAATTTTTATTTGCACTTGGACCACCCTGTATTTATTACTACGCACAATCGCGCGTCGCAAGTCACAAGTCACGTGATTTTCACGCGAAATACGCGCACGTGCAGTTTCTAGGAGTCTAACCAGTGACCTACTGCTCCGCGTGTGTGCCCCTTACCATCTCACCTATCACTCAATCCTCAACTGATATAGGATATATTTTTCTTTTGATCCTTTGTCTCCGAAAATTTTGATGATTATTTGGATATCTAAATGACTTCAAATGGAAATGTTGTCAACTACAAAGTTGTATACCTCGTCGAGAGCTACAATTTTCATATAAATTTTATCTCCATCCGACTCCGTATGAAAAAGTTATGAGCTTTCAAAAATATTATCACTGCTAGTTCGTGTCGTCCATTATCACTGCCGGTTCTTGTTTCGAACCGATAGTAATAAGGGATTTATCACTGTCAGTTTTTCTAGAAAACCGGCAGTGACTGCCGGCTTTTGTTCGAACCGACAGTAATAAGAGATTTATTACTGCCAGTTCTTCAGTAAAAGCCGATTTATTGTCGGTTTTTCGTCCGAACCGGCAATGATAATATTATTATTATCATTTTTTTATGAACTGACAGTAATATAATGGCAAGGATCACTGATTTTGTAGTAGTAACTGGCATAGTTTCTTATATGTATGTTGTTTTAGCTGAGATAGCACCGGTCAACGCAATAAATATCGAGTTGGAATGCGGCAACATATTTGCTAGCTTCTGCATGTACCGGAGTTGTTACTCGATCGCTGTTCATTAATAGATGTCAATAATGCTACTCTCTATATATATGCACGTCCATAGTTTCATATCTATATGTTGTTTTGGCTGAGATATCACCGATCATCTCAATAAATATTGAATTGGAACGCGGTAACATTATTTTCTCTGATGAGTTTTAGCCTTTCGTACTAGTTGTAATACAAGTAGGTGACTTCTCAAAGTGCCGTATCAATATTTCATATTAAGTTGGCTTTTTGTGCACTGTGTGTAATAAGAGGAAAGATTAAGAGACATGTGCGATAACATTAAATAACTAGCACTGGGGTCTGGGAGTAAGTTACATTGAGCAACCTCAATATTTCGTGCACAATATTCTTCATGTATATACAAATTAAACATGCATGTATATGTATGCACCACGTTGATTTTATATTAGCACTAAGGATGGTAATGGCCTCGATCCCTGTTTACTCGCGGAGAATTCCTCTATTAGGGGACGGGGAAATCTCTCCCCGCGGGGGTTTTTCGGGGAAATATTGCCCCGTCGGGGATCACAGGGACGGGGACGTTCCACCGTTCCCTGTCCCCGTGTTATCACTAATAGGTGGGAGTAAATGATCATTCTCAAAAGAAAAAATATATATGTGAGATCATTATTAATAAACATGCTAAATATGAATCACTCTAGTGATTCACTCACACTTCAACCACACATGCACCATTACTCTAGTGATTCATTTATGTAGCATGTGATCTTTTATATAGCATTTTCGGTGATTAGTTCCTGTCGAGGATTAGGAACGGGAGAAATTAAGCCTCGTGTATAAGGACGAGGACAAAGACGAGAAAATTTTATTTATCGAGAATCAGGAATAGGACGACGCTCCTGCGAGCATTTTTCGTGTTGCCATCCCCTAATTAGCACGATGCCACAGTTTCAGAATACTACCTGAGTACCTGACCTGCGAGGAAGGTACACTGCATAGGTTTTCGACTCCGGCAAAGAGCGACAAACGAACAAAGTTTCACAGCGGCCAATGCATTCTGTAGCACTACATTATCTATAGTTCAAATCATGCGTTTTGAGCAGTCTCCTGTTGATCGCATGTTTAAGAGATAAAACTGCTACTTTTCCACAACCTTCGTCTGGGTGGTGTAGTTGGTTATCACGCTAGTCTCACACACTAGAGGTCCCCAGTTCGAACCTGGGCTCAGACATCGTTTGCTTTTTCTTTCTTTTTATTACTGTTGCAGCATACATCATGAATCGATTGCTTCTTCTTCCCAGCAAGCGAAAATGTAAGATCACGAGGTGTATTGTACATACGACTATATGTTGTTCTCATATTTTTTCTCTTACGTTTTTTTTTTGCAACATGACTTTTACAGACTGGAGATGTACATGTGCGCCTTCTTTCCGTGTTGTTTTAATTTTCTACTCATGCAACGCAAGTTCAAGAAAACTGACATGTCTAATATGAGAATCCAACCAAACAACCAAGAATTCTTTAAGATAGCCTGTTATATGTGTACTACTAATTAGACATTCCTTTAAACAATTGAGTTGAAAGGCAAGAACCTGTTATATGTGTACTACTAATTAGACATTCCTTTAAAAAATTGAGTTGAAAGGCAAGCCTCAGGATTAATCAAAATTCAGTACGTATCCACACTAAGTCAAACCACTCAAATGCTCAGATATATTAAACGTCGTTTTAATCTCTCTATCACATACCATGCTAGCTCAAGGAAACGTGCCACGCCTAAACTTAGATGTAGCAAAAGATGATATCAAATGGCCAATTGCTTAACTAAATCGAGATGTAGTAGAACTGTGACATTGCAACTAGTATAGTGTCTTGTCTTCCGGTTTCATTTTCCCAACACGTAATATATGGTCTTTTCCTTTTTTAGAATGTTTGTTTCCTTTTCCTTAATTCCAGGATATTTGTTTCCTTTTCCTTGAGATGATCTTTGGAGGTGGAGGAGATCATTGTGGGCCACGGGGATGAGTTAGACACATTAAACAATGGCCATCAGATGTGGGTGAGTAAAGCTGAGGAAAGATCTGAGAGGTTAATTTTGATGGAGGCAAGTTTCTAGGGACGTTTCGCTGGGTGCATGAAGGTTAAGCCATCTCTAGTGGGGTGTATTATTTGGAGTGAACGTAGAAAAGAATGCTTAGGTGTATTATAAAAGAGTATAGATACACAAGTAGTTACACGTTAGGGAACAAATTTTTCGTTGGGGTTCGACGAAAAATTGGTTATTTCCACGCTTGATGCGATACTCGATCTGAGCCGCTGAGCCATGGATCGGACGGTCAGAAACGCGTGCAGTCAAACAGTCGGCTTATTCCGACCGGGCCGAGGAAACCATAAACGCCGGCCGAACGGCGTCCACGAACCACCCGTCTCACTCTCAAGTCTCAACGAATTCGAACCTTCTAGAAGCGTCTCCGTCTCCTTGCTAGGGTCTGGACCTCGTAGTCGGCGGCGAGCTCGTCGGCGCAGCAGGCGGCGGCGATGGACTGGAGCTCCGTGACGGCGGAGGACCTGGTGGACGCACTGCGGGAGGTGGACTGGTCGACGCCGCCGCGCCCCGTCTCCGAGTTCTTCTCTCGCTTCACCGCCCCTCGATCCCACTCCAAGTGGACCAGCCGCCTCAAGTGCAACCTCTACTAGTACGATCAACCCGAATCTCTCCATGCTTCTATGCCTCTCTTATCCTGAATCGAAGAATCGGTGAGGTAGATGTCTGTTGTATTTGGGTTAACTAGGGCTGGGTTGCGGGCTCATGAGGAGATTACGGTCGATGCGTGAACTATAAACTCTTTACAGTAGTTCATATGGAATGAGGCGGTAGCTGGTGGAGAGATGTTTCACATCTGATGGATGTGTGGGCAACAGGGCATCGATCTGCATCTGCATTCGGGTGTACTAGTTTGGAGTTGGAGGAACATGTGGAATCTGAACGTGGTTATAGTCTGTTGTTGGAATGCAGCATCATCTTTGTCATTGCTGTAAATTCTAGATAGTGAATAGTCTGGGGCGATCTACCTTGAACTACCAGCTAACTTCCGTGCATTATGTTTGGGTATGCTAAGGATCAGTTAAAACATCAGCATAAATGCCAGTTTTGTTTTAAATTCCAATCTGGACCGACGGTGTGAATGGTCTTTCAATATGGTATAGTGTGTGAACCTTGTGCACAAGTGTTGTCGGAACTCATGAAGGTGTAGCGGGTATATAGGATTCATACATATTTGTTATTTTCAAATCATTTCATATTATTTATGCTGGTATTTGCAAATGAACTGAGCTGTGTGTTAAGTCATTTTCTTTGAATTATCACTGAGTTATACATAATGCCATAATTTTTTAAAGAGAAAGTGAAAATGATTAAGGAAAGCTGTTTTCCATCTTTGCTGATTTCGATATGTAATTTATTTCTCTGTTGCTAAGTGAGCTAGAGCGTTTTGTCGCTAAGAAGATACTTGAGTCATGATTTATAATTGCAGAACATGTGAGCAGATACTTTAAATATTTTGATGGATAACTAGAATGGGATGCCTAAGTGTACCTTATGATTCATGAAGGCAATTTGGAAATTGCCAATTTAGTTTAAAATCTGAACCAGTTTGTATAATATATATTTGTGTTGTTCCATTTTATCTTTACTAAGGTTCCTTTCCAATTGTTTCGATGGTTTGCAGTTACCGGACGAACTACATCATCTTGATCATGTTCATTCTTGGTATGCAATGAGACCTCTGTGTGTGGCAATGTTTCTGGTTTCTATATAAGCTGGGTTTTGGGTTTCATATTTCCTTCCTCTTGTGTTTGTACTATGCAGGGATGGGTTTTCTTCGGAAGCCAGTTGCTATCCTTGCAGCTTTTGCAACTGGCCTCAGCATTGCATTTCTCAATGACAGGTGTGTTTAACTATTTCTGAATGCTCGTGTTCTGCTTACAACAAGAATCTTGTGAAAAAAATGTTTTCAATTGTATATGCTAGTCTTCCTGTTACCTGGAAGCCATTGTTGTACTTGGTGAAGCATATTTAACAGAACTTTGCTTAAATTAGGGTGAGCTAGTATTACAAATTTTAGTATCTATAGTTATCTTCTAACGACTTTGACGCCTACTCCTTTTCATCTTTGAAATTCCCTTCAAAGCTCCATATTAATGTTTCAAAATAATCAGATGTTAGATTCTCCACACAAAAAAGTTGACGATATACAACATCTTAATAATCTGGGTCATTTTTCAGTCGGTAACAAAGTTGACGATATAACATTCTCATTTTATTTGATAGAGATGCTTCTTTGCAAGAGTAATAGAAATACTTCAATTTTATTTGCTTTGGCTTATGAATGATACATTAACTTAAACGTTGCTTGAGAAACCATATTTATCATCTCCACATTCATTAATCAGACACCTATATTTGTGTAGTTATCACTTGTTAGGTTTTGCAACTTGAAAATTGTTCTCATGTTTGGTTACCTACCATAAGCTGAAATGTTCTGCAGACTCTTGTGCTGTGGTAAAAATGATTTAGGAAGATTGTGTTACGAGTAATGTCATAAGTTTTGCCAGTCTCAAGGAATTTTGATTTGGACCAGAGTGTATTAGCTTATTTGAGGGAGCTAATTTTACCATCATTCATTTGAAATACTAATATCTTATTTGTTAATCATTTGGAACATAAAACTCTTGATCCATTACAAACTCACATAATTCATTCTGTTATAATTAGAAAAGCGGCGCAAACACTGGCTGTTCCTAATGGTCATCAACTGTATATCCATTGAGTAAAATTGAAGTCAGATCTACATGCCATTTACTTTACCTCATTGTTTTGACTGTAGATATTTACAATCTATGATGGTTCAGAGTGTGTCATTGTTTACTCGATATACCATCGTTGTCTTTTCTTATCTTTATGTTTACTCCTTTTCCTCCCAACCAAAATGAGCACAAAGGTTCTCTTCCTCCTTTTCAATCTACCAAGAGGCCCTCGTTAGTGGCAGCTGAGATAGGAGTAGGATATCTGCAACTTGTATTTCAGATGAAGGATTCATATCGGTAGTTCCATACCACTAAGCATTTAATATGCATTTCACTCAAGAGATGGGTATAAGGTTCTATCTGTTTTTCTTTAACCCTCAGCTCCCAAATTTTGTCCGTCCTTATTGCAATACTAGAAATTATTCATTTTTTCCTCCTCGTAGTGAGTGCTTATACACTAGAGAAATAATGATTTCTCATATTTCCCATTGGGATGATTGTTATCAATTACTTCTCATGTTTGATATTGCAGTTTTGCAGTTACTTTTAATGAGAAAGTCACAAGGACCATTAGACAGTTTTCACCACATTTAGCTGCCAAGATGAGACCACCTATTACGTGAGGATTTTTTTTCTGGGTATTCTTTTACTAGGGATCTCAGAAGGTTACGGTAACACCATTGTCAATGACATTTTCAGCTCTGTCCTTCGTGGCCGACCAAGTAGAAAAAGATCAATTCATATTTGTGGCCGACCTCGGTGGGTCTTTGTCTTGTTCTTTTCTGCAGGTTGGTAGAACACCTACCTTCATATGATACCATTCTGAACCTTAATTTTGAAAAACTTTTGTTGCGATGGACCCAGAAAATAACTGATTTTATGTTTGCAGTTAGCTGCATGCTCTGGTTGACCTCCTGCAGTCTCCTCACGGTTCTGTGGGCATTACTTATTGGTCTACTTGGTAATGCCAACGTAATTTGGATTTTTAAAATATTCATATACAACACTATGCCCTAATAATTGAGTTCCTGCCTTGCAGCAACCTTGCTTCATGCAAGCTTCCGAACACCTAATCTGAAAGCTCGTCTGAACACATTCAGGGAGGAATTCCAAGCAGTATGGCGGAACTATAGAGACCTGTAAATGTTTTCTTTGTTTGTTCCACGTGAGTGCCTTCATGGATATCTTGGCTCCTCTGTTGCTGAAACTTGAAACTGCTGCATTGCAAACATGTTCTGTGTGTCATCACAGAGTGGGTACACCGGTACAAGGGAGGACACACACCCACTTACACCACACGCATGCACACTCGTGTGCATCTGACTACACACGACAGGGATTGCGGCTTTCCCAGCTGTTGCTCCCACCACTAGGTCACTGCCCGTCCTTATTGCAGAGTTCCCTAATAGATACCTGTGTTGATATGGTGTGGAAGCACAATGCATTAGCGCGCTTGCTTAATTCTTGAAATTTTTTCTGTGCAGGTTTTTGTGATAAAATAAATGGTTCCAAGTGCCAAAACTGCTCCTGTTTGCGATCTTCTCTTTTGGCTCATCCAAGTATGTTAGATGGTGGCACTGGTATATCACACTGTTCACCCTACAGATCTCCGTAATTTTACTTTCTGATCTGTAGCTTCTACTGTATTTTGGAACATTTGGGAAAGTAGCATGTAAAGATTGTACACAACTATCCTCAAGTGAAGAAAGCAGATATTGTTTGTGACTTTGTGAAACGCCTTCTATGTTTCATCACTCTGGACCATTCTGATATGAGAGGTGTCTGCCACCAAAATTCTGCCGCTCGAGCTTACATCAAGTGGGGGCGGGCTTCTTTCAATTTTGAAAGACCGATATGGCGACCAGAGGAGGGTGAATGGTCCTAAAATAAATTTTCCCACCTCTTGGACAAATGCTAGTCAAAAGACTCAATACTGCTTGTAAAGAACAGAGACTAGAAAAACACAAGCAGTGTTCTGAAAACAGCACGACTCCAAAAGCCAATCTGTGATCTTGGCTTGCTTGTGAGATTCTAATGATCAAGATAGACTTGAATGCCTTCTCACACGTCACAGCAAGCAAGATAGCACAAGAGTAAACACCAAAACTCGATCAATTAAGAATTCATCATGAAGGAATAAAAGATCAGTTTCTTTGCAGAACTTGAACCAGGGTTGCTTAGAGAATTTGGATATGCTCGAGTGAACATTCATCCAATCGATCCTCATTCTTTGCAACAAGAATCGAAGCAAATCAAAATTAAAGAGCGCAAGTCACACGTTTTACACACTTCAAGAACACACAGATTTACAACTTGCAACAAGAACAGAAGGATTGCCTAAATGATTGAAAGCATCGAATCAAGAGAAGAGTTCATCAACCATGAATTTCAACAAAGATTCAATAGCATGTAGAAGGAGATGAGGCAAATCCAAAATACGTAAAGTAAATTGAAAGTAAGTAAATGCGGAATTTAGATAGCAGATTTTAAGTGCGTAATGTAAGTGCGTAAAGGAAATGAAACTAGAACATAAATGAAGAACATTTCATTTCTGGAAGAGAGGTTTACAAAGCCTCACAACAAAGTGGGCAAAACTCAAATGAGCAGCAAAAACCTCAGAACCTTCAAAGAGGGAGGTGCCCTACCCTCTATTTATAGTGACACAGGATCAATTCCCACCCTTGGATGTCTTGCTTCAATCCTAAGCCAACTTCCAAGAGCCAGGATTTGATCCTTACACATCACTCTCAACAACTCTCAACTACACTCGGTACTTTCTTAGTACACCTAACGACAAGCTACACTTTATCCACTACTTTATCTTTCAGAAGTGCAACCCTACAGCTCTCCTTGATCTAAGTAGTGATAAGCTAGCTTCTCCACTGATCTCTTGTCTCTTGGAACTGCACCGACTTCATCTTCGGCCATCTTCCGGCGAACTTCCGGCCAACTTGAACCTCCGGCTATCCCATGCCTAGTTCCAGCCTCCCTTCGCCTCACCATGACCACCAAATGAAGTCCTACATTCACAAAGACAAGAAATCCCTTCTTGGTTCCACCATGAACCCATCACAACAATTCGATCACGAGTTGGGGTTAGAAAAGAAAAAAAAACAAAAACGGACCAAAGCATTTCAACCAAATGCAGACATGCTGTTTTCAATACAGCAGGATCTTCTCAATTTGTTATGATTTTATATGTTGTTCTACTGAAAATCTTGTCAACATGAAAAAGTTATGTTTCGAAATTATCTACAACTTTCATGTAGAACACATAATTTTTCGAGCACGAGAAGACCCTCAAAAATGCATATTACTGCACGCTGGAAAAATTGGTCCGTAGTACACGTGAGAATCTCTGTTAACTTTCCCGATTTTATATGATTTTATATGTTGCTCAAATGAAAAACTTGTCAACATGAAAAAGTTGTGTTTCGAAATTATCTACAACTTTCATGTAGAACACATAATTTTTTGAGCAAGGGAAAACCTTCAAAAGTGCATATTACTGCATACGGGTAAATTTGGTCCGTAGTACACATGAGTACCATCGCGATTTGGTTCGACATACATATGAGAATCACAAAAATTTGGTCCGTAGTACATATGAGTACCATCGCGATTTGGTCCGACATACATATGAGAATCACAAAAATTTGGTCCGGCCAACACATGAAGATCATAAAAATTTGGTCCGGCCAACACATGAAGATCATAAAAATTTGGTCCGGCCAACACATGAAACTCTCAGAAATTTGGTCCGACGCACATGCAACTTCCAACTTGAAATCAAATTAAAATCCAAACTCAAATCTAAGCTATCTTAGATCACATAAAGTCAAATACTCATCACAAACATGGATGGACCTCTACATGGTCCTTCAATCTCCCCCTTGATGAGTATATTGACAAACCACTCAAAAGGCATAAATGTGTGTTTGAGTAAGAGAAGAAGAAAGCAATTTGATTTCAAAACCACACATGGTCCAGAGAGAATAGACTGAGAACATGACCAAGTGCCAAAAAAAATTATGTGATTCTGATCCACAGGAATTAGCAAAATTTTACAAAGATCATAAGAACCAAATTAGCTTTCACATTTTTAATGATGCATTTTCTACGATTCCTCCCCCTTTTGGCAATATAGGCATCAAAATGAAATTTTCTCCCCCTTTTTATGTATGCATGAAATGCAACCTAAGGGAGCTTTGAAGATTATCCAAATGATCATAATGACAAGATATGACACCAAGCTTATCAATCTTAGATTATGACCAAACTAAGACATGTCCAAGTGCAAATAACAAATTTTGCTCATAAGCTAGGTTTTGAAAATGTATTATTTTTAGCAAGATTTGACAAGTGAAAAACTTAGCAAAATTTCAAAACTAGAAGCAAAACCACTCAGGGATCAAATGGAAAACCTAGAGTTCAACCTACTCAACACTTTGGGGAATTTTGAAGTGCATATAAGGTCCTTCGAGCCCATTTTTCAATTTATGCAAATTTTCTTTAAGACTTCGAAAAACATAGCGGGGTGCAAATGTTTGACATTATTTGCATTCTTTACCCACTTATGTGTTTGATATTTGTATTTTTTTTTGTTGATTGACTCAAGCCATTTTCGATCATCTCAAGAGTAACTCTTAAGAGAATGATCTTGGTCATACACAATATATTCCAAGTTCATCCCAAATGCAATGGGAGGCAGTCTCGAGAATATAAAGTGCTGAGATCAATTTTGCACAAAAGAGTCAATTTTTTTTTAATTTTCAATTTAGCACATATGAGCAATTCTGAAGGACTCAAATATGGATCAAGCAAATTTCACCCAAATTGCTATAGGGACTCTAGAGAAATCCAAAATTTCACAATTCATGGTAAAAGCCCCTAAAGAAGAAACTTAGTAAGCAAAAGCAACATGTTTCATCAAGTTTTCATTTAAAGCTTTTAAGTTTTTTCAGATTTTAATTAACCTTAGCTTGATAAATGAACTTGGACATATCTAAGCTAGTGATTTTCTTTAAAAGATATAGCATGATGTATTTCACGAAGATTGAGTCAAATGCATAATAGACAAAGCTCATAAAACAGAAAATGCAGTCTAAATGCAATGCATGAACAGATTCCCAAACTCCCTCTCAACAAATGAATCAATTTTAAGCTCAAATCTGGTTAAAGTTGAGTTATTATCAAGATTAGGCATAAAGAAAACTCGAATGAACTCAATAACAACGGAAAAGCAGAATGAGGAGAAGAAGCCGAGAAAGCGCAAAAGCTGGATGGCTATTGAGCATAGATAAGATAGAAGAGACTCACTACGGCTTAGACTCGCTCTTATCTTCCCGATGGTGACATAGGAAGTCGACTCTAGATTATCTTCCCAGTGGTGACATAGGAAGGCGACTAAGGAGTGCATGGACCTGTCTACCTGGAGGTCTAATACCGCTAGACTTATAAGGCGTGAGGAACTCAACCTAGAGAGAAGAGAGAACGACTAATCACGCATGATAGCAACCTAAAGCACAAGATAAGAGGTCCATGGAAGGCATGCCAGAAGTCTAAGTGAGTGAACTCAACTCAAGAAAACAAGCCCAAAATCACCCAAAAGAAACACAAAGAAAAGAAAAGCTAAGCTGGAAGAAAACATATAATACATAAAATACAAACCAGCTCCCCCTCACGAAAGACCATAAGGGCTCACGACTCCAAGATCACTCCTCAAGACAACAAATCTGGAGCTATCCAAAGGCTTGGTGAAGATATCGGCTAACTGAAGGTCACTCTCTACGAACTGAAGCGCGATATCTCCCTTCTCCACATGGTCTCTAAGGAAGTGATATCTAATATCAATGTGCTTGGTCCGGAATGTTGCAATTGGGTTTTTAGCAATGCAAATAGCTGAAGTGTTGTCATAGAAAAGTGGCACACTCTCTATCTCTAACCCATAGTCCGTAAGGTCGATCTCATCGAGCACTGTTCTGACAAGAATCGGTCGCAAACAACATACTCGGCCTCAACAAATGGATGTGCAACTGCATCGCTTCCTAGATGACCAAGAAACAAGAGAAGTGCCAATGAATTGGCAAGTGCGAAGTGCTCTTCCTATCTATCCTCTGACCAAACAAAGTCGGCATCGAAAAAGGCTCTAAGAGATAGACAAGAAGACGAAGAGTACCAAATACCATAATCAGTGGTAGCACGAAGGTACCTGAAGATGCGCTTGACCGCCTGGCGGTGAGAGGCGCGAGGAGAAGCTTGAAATTGAGCGCACAGACACACAGCAAAATGTATGTCCGGCCTCGAAGCAGTGAGGTACAAGAGGGAGCCGATCATGCTCCGAAACTCCTTTTGATCAGCAGGCTCACCATCCTCATCGGGCTCGAGGACAGAAGTGGTGGCCATAGGAGTCATCACCGGCTTCCCATCAGACATATCGAAGCGCCTCAGGAGGTCACGGGTATATTTGCCTTGATGCAAGAAAGTACCCTCCCGAGTCTGCTTGATTTGGAAGCCAAGAAAGTAGCTCAACTCGCCCATCATACTCATCTCAAACTCTGTGCTCATCACATCAGAAAACTGAAACACAAGCGAATGAGACGAGCCACCAAAAATGATATCGTCCACATAAATCCGGACAAGAAGAAAATGAGACTCATGATGTCTGATGAACAGAGTTTTGTCTACTATGCCCATTTTAAAGTCATGGCTGAGAAGATAAGACTTGAGCCTCTCATACCATACTCTGGGGGCCTGCTTGAGTCCATATAGAGCTTTGGAAAGCTTGTATACATGACTCGGAAACTTGGGGTTCTCGAATCCTGGAGGTTGCTTGACATAAACCTCTTCCTCAATATAGCCATTGAGGAATGCACTCTTGACATCCATTTGATAGAGCTTGAAGCCGGGATGCGAGAAAATGCAAGCGGGATCCTAATAGCCTCTAGCCTAGCTACAGGGCAAAGGTCTCCTCAAAGTCAAGACCCTCAACTTGAGAAAAGCCCTGCAACTAGCCTAGCCTTGTTGCGAATGACAACCCCATCCTCACTGCTTGTTTTGAACACCCACTTGGTCCCAATGACATTATGACCGGATGGGGCTCGACAAGTCGCCATACCTTGTTCCTCTCAAAGTTCTCAAGTTCCTCATGCATAGCATTAATCCACGACTCATCGGATAATGCATGAGAAACATCCTTCGGCTCAAAGGAGGCAACGAAGGCGAGTGAAGGCAGAAGGAGGGCAGACCGTTCTTGGCGTGTGACACGCCGAACAAATCGCCAATCATCGATCGGGAGGATGGCGTCTCGAATATGACGGGAGGTCCAAAGCAGAAGTAGCCTCTACCTCTTGAGCAGAAGAGGTAGGAGCAGAGCCACTCCTTTGAAGGAGAGTCGAAGGCAAGG
Organism: Otatea glauca; assembly: GCA_036346275.1. Taxonomy (NCBI): domain Eukaryota; kingdom Viridiplantae; phylum Streptophyta; class Magnoliopsida; order Poales; family Poaceae; genus Otatea; species Otatea glauca. The sequence goes on along the minus strand of CM070712.1, from coordinate 44,208,657 downwards.
GTGGTCTCCCGAGGTGCGAAATGGAAACAGGAGGCACCTCGGTGGAGAGGGATCTGGATCGGTGGAACACCATTATTTCCATCATCCTCATCTTCTTCAAAGATGGTCTCGGAGGGATAAGAAGAGCACGAAACATCGGTCTAGCTCTGGGCTAGCCTCATCAAAGGTCACATCACGGTCTCTATGATCCTATGCGCATCAACGCCTGCACCTATAGCTACGAGAAGAAGTCGAGTAACCTAGAAAGATACCATCGGAAGAACGAGACTCAAACTTATCTAGGTTACGGACTTCAAGATAAAACACTTGCAACCGAAAACGCGAAAATGAGACACACCTGGGCTTTCGCCCATACCTCAACTCATAAGAAGTGCGATGCAAATGTGCTCTCAAAACACGCGATTAGAAACATGGCAAGCAAGAGCTATAGCCTCACCCAAAACTTCCTAGAGTCTTGTACTTGTCTAGCATCGTCCCGCCATCTCAACTAGGGTCCTGTTCTTCCTTTCCACTACGCCATTCTGCCGAGGCGCGAGGGAGAAGAAGCGATGCTCTAAACCGGACTCCATACAAAAACTCTCAAAGTAGGAATTCTTGAACTCAGTGCCATTATCACTGCGTATAGCTTGTAATGCACTGGGAGCTCAATGGACAACCTCTTGACCAAACCCTCAAGTGAGAAAAAGTCTCATCCTTGAGGCCATGAAGAATACCCAAGAGTATCTAGAAAAATCATCAACGATGACAAGAACATACCACTTCCCTCCTGCTGATTGCACTCTATTTGGACCAACGGTGTCCATATGTAAAAGCTGTCACGGTGCATCAGTCATCACTACGGTGGATGGAGGATGAGAAGCGATAACCATCTTGCCATGTCGGCAAGGAGAGCAAACTAAGTCTTTGACCATCTTGAGTTTGGGCAAACCCGAATGAGATCGTGGTACGCTAACTCGGGTCAAATGATCAAAACCAATGTGACCAAGTCTCCTATGCCGAAGGAGAGATCACGGGACTCGAAGCAATCAAACATCGAAGAGAGTCTCGGAAGAAGCAAAAAATCAGACGAAAGACTCTCCCAAATCTAGAAATCCCAAGAACTAACCCTCCCGATGAATCAAGGATTCTACAGCATTACTCTTGAAGCTTACCTCGAAAGAGTCATCGATAAGCCGAGAAACAGAGAGCGATTGTATTGCGACTTACTTACTAAGGCAACATCTTTAAGAATGAAAATTTGGTTAATGGATGGTACCTTTAGCAATGACTCTACTCAAGATGCATCCCCAAAAGTGATTAACTCATCACCGGGGCTCGGACTAGGGAAGAGAACCAACGTGAATCATCGGTCATATGGCGAGAACAACCGAGTCAACAATCCAAACATCGCCCTTCCCATCAAGACGAACTGATCAAGACACAAGAGAGAAAGATGACTCGATCTTTGGGATAGAGTGAAGACTTAGGAACCCAATCTTGAACCATACGACACCTCAGTACCGACCACGAAGAAGGTGGACTCGAGTGTCTCTCCGACGTTAACTCTCACACGATCGGGAGCAACTCGTAGATAATCTAGAAGTCGAGGCGGGTTGTACGCCGTAGTGCAAAAGCGGACCATCCCGAGAAGCTCGCCTAGATTTTCTACCATAAACACCTCACGCCCGATATCTACCTCGATGGGAAAAGCGAGGAATATCAAGAGGACGGCGGAAAGATCGACCACGAGCGACTCTGAGTTAAAACCCGATGAACGAGATGAAAACCAAGTCTGTCTGCCCAAAAACAGCGACTCTCTAACTTTGTCTAAAAGCGGTGTGTGCTTTAGAAGCACTCGAGTCCGGGATGACCACGAAAACCTCTAAAGCGACAACATGCTCACGCTGATGATCTTGGCGCGCTGAGCGTAAATCTACTAGGTGACCATCCTTCTTACGGAAGGTGCATGAGTACTTTGCCTTACTAGAGGCGAGCAACAGGAGAAGCACCCTTACGCTCGGAGATCCCATGGTCAATCCGTGCAGACCTAAACACAGTAGTACTCACCACAGGAGCTACCACGATCTCACCACTCTTGAGCCACGCACAATGGTAGGAGGATGAGTCCTAGCGTGCTCCAAGTAGTCAAATCCTAGACCCCGATTAAATCGGCTAATCTTGGATTGGTCTAGAATTAGATTGAGCTTCTTCTTGCCCCAACAAACTTCTCGAGAGTGCTCATGAGATACTCACACTCCGGAAGAACGAGGCACATGAAGAGCAGGGGAAGGAGAGGAAGAAGAAGAACCGAGAAGAGAAGATCTCTCAAGACGTGCTTTTTGTTCCCTTAGCACGGCTGCCTCAATCTTGAGGGCCTCACAAGAAAGCATAAGGGCATTTCTAATCCTAAGAGTTTGGTCTTCTAACTTCTTTCTAAGCTCAATATGGATTTTATCCATATCATCCTTAACCCCAACACACAAGATCAACCAATTTTGACTTAACTAGTAAGTCCTTAGCAAGTTGATCACACTTGACATTCAAAGCATTATTGTCAAGTTTTAGTTGCCTACAACTCTCACATGGTATTGGATCCTTAGAAGCATGCAATTCAAGTTCATCATTCCTAACGAAAGCTTTCTAAGTTGTAAGCTCATGGCATCAATTTGAAGCGATTTAGGGCAATTGTCACAAGAAGTATTTGAGTGAGCGGGAGAAAAGCTAGCATCGGCAGGAATATCAAAGGTAATGAACTAGCATTCTTCAACTTGATTCTCAAGATCAACAAGCACACTATCATGCAACTTCCTTAGGTTCTCGGCTCCACAAGCAAAGCATCACAGAGAGTACACACTATCGAGTCTCGAGAGGAACATGATTTAAGTAAAGCTAACTCCCGAGACAGGCTATCTACCTCCTTCTCTAACTCCAAACACCTCGACCTAGCCTTAGCATGAAACTTGCCTAATTTACAGAAGGCATCATTTAACTCATTGTAGGTGGGTACCTGATCCGTGTCGCTGTACAGCTCGGAGTCGCTCACTTCAATGGCGCCTACCATGAAGCACATGCCAGAGAAGTCGTCGCCGCTCTTCACCTTCTCTTGCGGATCGTCCTCGCTTGCATCGCTCCAGTTCTCAGTGTCGGAGAGCTCGATGTCGCCCGGTATGGCGAGGACCCGGTGAAAGAGCTTCTTGTTCTTGGCGAAGTTGTGGTATTTCTTCTTGGCGGCTCACGAGTGGGCCTTCTTATTGCGGTTCTTGTCGGTGTAATCGTTCTTGCCCGAACCGCCTTGTTCGCTCTTGCCCTTCTCCAGCTTGGGGCAGTTTGCTCGAATGTGGTTGGGGCCACCACACTCGAAGCAGGTGATCACGCCACCTCTTTTTCTCTCTCTTACCCTCTTGTAGGCATGAGAAAACTTGCGAGCAAGAAGAGCAAGCTCATTTTCTGGAAATTTTTCCAGTTGGTCATCGCTTAGCTCGCAAAGGGTGGAGAGAGAGAAACCACAAGAAGAGTCAGAAGAGGAAGATCCAATGGGATCGGTGACCAAGGCCATCGACTGAGATTTCGTCTTCCGCGAGACGACGTCGATCTCATGAGTCTTGAGGCGGGAATACAACCCGTCAAGAGTCAAGGTCGACAGGTCGGTGGTGTCCTTGATGGTGGTCACTTTCATTTCCCAAACACGAAGATCGAGTGCGGTCAAAAAATGTCGAGTATTATCCGAGTCAGGGTATATGCAACCGACTGCTCGGAGGTCGCTCAAAATCTTCGTAAACCGACCAAAGCACTCGTCAAGACTCTCACCAGCATGTTGTTCAAACTTGTTGAACTCACGCTTGAATTGGTCCTGTCGAACCGTCTTGATTTGGGTAGTGCCCTCATGGTAAGCATCGAGGGTTACCCAAATCTCATGAGCAGAACGAAGGTGAGAAATCCTGTCATACTCACTTCGGCTAAGACCCTGTATGAGGATGTTCCTTGCCTTAGCGTTCGCCTCAACGTCAGCCATATTGCCGTAGTGGCGTTTTCATCGGCCAGAATCTCATATGGGAGTTTCACCTTCGCCATATCGGAAGCCACAGGCGATGATGTATGACTCCATGCGTGACTTCGAATGGAAAATCGACTCGAGAGAAAATGGGTGGCTTGGTGGAATACTTGTCCATCGCCATGGCTCTTGAGACCGGTCAAGATCTATGAAAGAGCAAAACCGGCTCTGATACCAATTGAAAGACCGATATGGCGACCAGAGGAGGGGTGAATGGTCCCAAAATAAATTTTCCCACCTCTTGGACAAATGCTTGTCCAAAGACTCAATCATCGCTTGTAAAGAACAGAGACTAGAAAAACACAAGCAGTGTTACGAAAGCAAAGACGACTCAAAAGCCAATCTGTGATCTTGGCTTGCTTGTGAGATTCTAATGATCAAGATAGACTTGAATGTCTTCTCACACGTCACAACAAGCAAGATAGCACAAGAGTAAACACCAAAACTCGATCAATTAAGAATTCATCATGAAGGAATAAAAGATCAGTTTCTTTGCAGAACTTGAACCAGGGTTGCTTAGAGAATTTGGATATGCTCTGAGTGAACATTCATCCAATCGATCCCTCATTCTTTGCAACAAGAACCAGAAGCAAATCAAAACTAAAGAACTGCAAGTCACACGTTTTACACACTTCAAGAACACACAGATTTACAACTTGCAACAAGAACAGAAGGATTGCCTAAATGATTGAAAGCATCGAATCAAGAGAAGAGTTCATCAACCATGAATTTCAACAAAGATTCAATAGCATGTAGAAGGAGATGAGGCAAATCCAAAATACGTAAAGTAAATTGCAAGTAAGTAAATGCGGAATTTAGATAGCAGAATTTAAGTGCGTAATGTAAGTGCGTAAAGGAAATGAAACTAGAACATAAATGAAGAACATTTCATTTCTGGAAGGGAGGTTTACAAAGCCTCACAACAAAGTGGGCAAAACTCAAATGAGCAGCAAAAACCTCAGAACCTTCAAAGAGGGAGGTGCCCTACCCTCTATTTATAGTGACACAGGATCAATTCCACCCTTGGATGTCTTGCTTCAATCCTAAGCCAACTTCCAAGAGCCAGGATTTGATCCTTACACTGTCACTCTCAACAACTCTCAACTACACTCAGGTACTTTCTTAGTACACCTAACAGCAAGCTACACTTTATCCACTACTTTATCTTTCAGAACTGCAACCCTACAGCTCTCCTTGATCTAAGTAGTGATAAGCTAGCTTCTCCACTGATCTCTTGTCTCTTGGAACTGCACCGACTTCATCTTCGGCCATCTTCCGGCGAACTTCCGGCCAACTTGAACCTCCGGCTATCCCATGCCTAGTTCCAGCCTCCCTTCGCCTCACCATGACCACCAAATGAAGTCCTACATTCACAAAGACAAGAAATCCCTTCTTGGTTTCACCATGAACCCATCACAACAATTCGATCACGAGTTGGGGTTAGAAAAGAAAAAAAAACGGACCAAAGCATTTCAACCAAATGCAGACATGCTGTTTTCAATACAGCAGGATCTTCTCAATTTGTTATGATTTTATATGTTGTTCTACTGAAAATCTTGTCAACATGAAAAAGTTGTGTTTCGAAATTATCTACAACTTTCATGTAGAATACATAATTTTTCGAGCACGAGAAGACCCTCAAAAATGCATATTACTGCACGCTGGAAAATTGGTCCGTAGTACACGTGAGAATCTTTGTTAACTTTCCCGATTTTATATGATTTTCTATGTTGCTCAAATGAAAAACTTGTCAACATGAAAAAGTTGTGTTTCAAAATTATCTACAACTTTCTTGTAGAACACATAATTTTTTGAGCAAGGGAAAACCTTCAAAAGTGCATATTACTGCACACGGGTAAATTTGGTCCGTAGTACACATGAGTACCATCGCGATTTGGTCCGACATACATATGAGAATCACAAAAATTTGGTCCGGCCAACACATGAAGATCATAAAAATTTGGTCCGGCCAACACATGAAGATCATAGAAATTTGGTCCGGCCAACACATGAAGATCATAAAAATTTGGTCCGGCCAACACATGAAACTCTCAGAAATTTGGTCCGACGCACATGCAACTTCCAACTTGAAATCAAATTAAAATCCAAACTCAAATCTAAGTTATCTTAGATCACATAAAGTCAAATACTCATCACAAACATGAATGCACCTCCACATGGTCCTTCAAATTTCTACTGCGTTGCCAATTGCAATGATTCAACTGATGGAATTCTTTTCCGTGCAATCCTTGCTATTCCGGTTCTGGCATCTGGGTGTAGCCGCCCATTGCTGGCGACCCCGAGCCAGTGGCGGCGCGAGCGACGTTTAGACACGGTGAGGGGTGGGTTAAACGGTTCAGCGCCGTCACCTCTGCTAGGGAAGGAGGACGGTGCGCGCGGCAGACGCGGGGTTTATTAGTCAGGGTGTTAGCGGGAAAATGGCCGGTGACGGGTGGCCTGCTGGCCGCGAGGTTGGATCTTGAGCTGTGTCATTGAAGTTTTCACTTTCCCTAGCCAGGTCTGGGCGGCTCACCTCTGCATCCTGCATCCTAGTCCTGAGCCAAGACACTGGAGAAAAATGTTAGCCTTTGATGCTTGCTCATCATTTCTTACCTGTTGTCTAGCTTAAAGTAGAGCAAAGCATACTAGGCTTCCGCATGCGCAAAGCAGAAAATGTGACTAGTTCCTCAGCTGGTTGCTTGGATCTTCCATAGGATGATGCTGATGACACCTATGTCTTTGGGAGAAAAGAACGACGAGTAACAAGTATCAGCTTAGGTTTGCCTGATGTTATTTCTCAACGGCAACATGGTGCCTGGTGGCATTACCTTCCACACTAGTGATACGTCCAATTTCACATCGGTGATGTTTTCTTTTAGATTTCTCCATCAATGTACACACAAATGAATTGCCTCTGATTTGCTTAACCTGTTCGGCATGAACAAGGCATATTTCAGTAACAATATTCTTACAAGGTCCGTAAGAAACGCAATCAGACATATACTAGCATGCTTTTTTGGGGACTAATTATTAATCAACTAGAACTATTTTCATGTTATGAAATTTCATATATGCACACTTGCAAGTGTCAATATAGTAACAAGCAATCAAACTAGGTTGTATAATTTCCTGTTCAATTTCAGATAACTTGTCACGCAGTTCTTCAGTAATAAACCAACAGATAAACATTCTCCTTTGACCTCGATCCATTGGTGTAAGTTCAAACTTCATTAGTTTTGGTGATTGATTTTAGATTAATGCTTAATCCTTATTTAATGACAAATCTAATCATTGTAAGACTAACATGTCTATTGAGCCTATTGTTAGTAGTCTCATAATTTGGATGGAAAATTAAAAACCTAAAGTATGCACTCGTATTCACTTTATTATTCTATTGCATACTTAGGATTTAAGTTAAAAGATGAACTATTCCATTGCTTATATATTAAAGATATGCATTATGTTTCCGATTCCATATATTACATGGATGCACACATCTAGGGAGAGTTCGTACTTTTACTTGATGTTTCAATAGTATTGATCCATGTCTTTTTGCTAAATAATATAAAGGATCAAGACTTTGAAACAACCCCTTGAGTATATATAACTTGTATAGTTGTAATATACTCATGCAAATATAGGATAAACTCAAATGCTATCTAAGATTGATTATGTGCATATTGATTACAAGTTCATTTATTGATATGCACATATTTAATGGAGTTTATTCTATAGTTGATGATATCAAGAGTATTGATCCCTTTCTCTTACTCCAACATATTGGATCATTACTTTGAGAATCAATCAAAATGAATATATAAAACTTGTGTAGTTATATATATATACTCATATCGATTTAAATGAAATTTAAATTGAGATTCATTTGTCTATTAATCATCAAAGAACGCTTTATCATGTGGTGATGGTGTTCTTTTAATTGATTAAGGACAAACAGAAAGTTCTTGAGTATAATGAAGCATTAGTTGCATCAAGGTACTCAAGACACATTTAATCATTCAAATTGATTTGGGTTGTGCTCAATCGATCTTGAGAGCATTCATTATGTATTAATGAAGTGTAATTGATGATTGAGGCAACTATGTTTGTTGGACTAACCTTTTCTATGAGTTGTGAAAGTAGGTTGAGTCCAACGATAATAAAGAATCGAGAACGAGAAGTCATCATGTGTTGATGAGCTTCAAAAAGAGATCCCGAAGTAAAGAGAAGAGCTAGAGAAGATTCATCATGTGTTGATGAACAAGAAGGAGACTCGATCCTGGAGAAAAGATGATTGGATATCATAAAAGCTCCAAGTGGATCACTAGAGGCAAAGGTATAACTAGCTAGGGCTAAAGATGTGTTTCTAATCTTTTACCGGTCTCAATGTTTGGATAGGAGATCGGGTTGCTAGTTAGGTTGCCGTACTATTAAGAGAGGTTGAGTCATTTAGCTTGAGTTTCATCATGTGTTGATGAACTCAATACGGTTCACCCTAGCTCACTTTCTTTGTTGGATTTTACATGAGCTAAGTATTTGCATGCGTTGCAAATAAGGGAGTTCATACTTGTTTCTTATTGAATCTTAATTGATTTGGATTTTGCATGGAGCTAAGTTTTGCATGTGTTGCAAAAGGAGAGAGCTCATACAACTTTAATTTTGGGGTTAATTGGATACATGCCACTATAGGAACCGGTTATTCGAGATTTGCCATCGTTCCTTTGCTTATTCGAACGATGCCATTACGAAACCCCGCTTATTCGAAATATGCCACCGCTCGCGACACGTGTCCCGTCCGGTCAAACCGAGGGCAGGACTCTTTCCATTCGGACGCTTTTGCCCCTCCGCACCTGGCCTGGCTGGGACCAAACGCAAGCAATGTCAGTGCCCTCCCCATTCTCTCCCACGCCACCAAGAGCCAAGAACCCTAGAACATCCGATTCCCCACCCAAGCGACCGCGACGAGCCCTAGCAATCCATCGCCGTCGGCGATTGCTTCCATGGCGGTGGCCTAAAGGCGCGTCATTCCCACTCCGCTTCGGCTAATCAGATGTACGTGACGGCAATGGGCGTGGCGTCAATCGAACTGGTATGGCCATCGCGCGTGTGCTTCGTAGAAGTAAGTCTTTGAGATTGTTGGCATGGTAGTCTTGATTGTTTGTTTGCATAGTAATTTAGCCGTAAATTAGATGTAGTTTTGACTCTTCGGGATCTCTATAGGACCGATGACTCGCTGGGAAAGTTTAGGGTAGTTATTCAGGTGGAGGCCTACTCCACAATAGAAGAAGTAGAAGAAAGCGGTAGGAAGGTGTACACTAGGTCAAGGAAGCTGACATGGTTAACCGATGAGAAGGATATTAGCTTGCGGTCAGTGAAACAAGGTTTGCATAGGCATCTGACATGGGGATCAAACCAAATGTGTCATTTGTACTACTATGACAAGCAGTGCGGTGAGGATGCTGAATTCACTAAGGATACTGATGTCAGGAGCTTGATTGAGATGTACAACATTGAGAAGGAAATCACTTTTATATGTTTTGTTCTTGATGATGGAGGACCAGATCCATTTGATAATGCAGAGGAGTATGTTGGTGTAGATGATGAAGACTTGTACAGGGATGCTACAGGCATTGACAACTTTGCGGAGGAACCCTTTTGCATGGGTGAACCTAGTAGCTTTGAGCCTGGTGAAGCAGAGATGGCAGACGACGATCCTGAAGAGCTGACAGTTACACATGATCTTAGCAACCCAACTATTGTCAAAAGGGCTATGTTCCCTGATATAGTTGCTTTCAGAAAGGCTATTAGGTATTATGCAATCCTGAATGACTTTGAAATAAATACAATCAAGTCTGACCAAAGTAGGTTTATTGGTGAATGCAAACATGTGGGTTGTTCTTGGAGAGTTCATGCTTCTAAAATGCAGGATGGATGTGTCATTATGGTAATTCATCTTCCTGTGTGTGTCTGTATTATATGTGTTGCAATGTGCTAACATCTGTGTTTCTTGTATTTGTAGATTAAAACTCTTAATTCAAAGCACATTTGCCCTAGTACAAAGATGATGGAGGGGAAGATGGCTACACAAGATTGGGTGGCACACAGATTAGGGGACTGGTTGAGAAAGAACCCAAATAAGGGGGCAAGAGAGGCTCAGATGAAGCTGCAGGATGAATACAAGATCAAGTTGGGCTATGGTAAGACATAGGCAGGTATGCAAATAGCACTTAGACAAATACATGGTGCATATGAGGATAGCTTCCAAATGCTTTTCAACTGGAAGGCTGAGATAGAACATAGGAGTCCAGGATCAATTGTAGAAATAGAACTGAAGAAGTATGGCAATAAGATGTGTTGTTTGTAGCATTTAAACCTAGCATAGATGGATTCTTGAGAGGCTGCAGGCCATACATGGGTGTGGATTCCACTAGCCTAAATGGTACATATAAGGGACAACTAGCATCGGCAACATCGTAGATGGTCATAAGCGGCTTTTTATGTTGCTTATGGTGTTTTTATTTCAAGCGAGGACAACTGGACATGGTTCATGAACCAGTTGAATGAAGCTGTAGGAAGTCCTGATGGTTTAGTGATATCTAGTGATGCATGTAAAGGGTTAGAGTCAGCTGTAAAAAATGTGTTTCCTAATGCTGAGCACAGAGAGTGTATGAGACATTTGTATAGTAATTTCATGAAAAATTCCATGGCAAGGTGTACACAGATCACCTATATCCTGCTGCTAGGTGCTACATGATTCTAGATTTCGATGGCACATGTCTAAAATATTTGAGCACTGCCCAGATGCTGTAGATTATTTGCAGAAGCATCACCATGGTTTGTGGTATAGATGTGGTTTCTTAGAGCTTAGCAAAGTAGACTACCTCACAAATAACATATCCGAGAGCTTCAATAACCAAATAAAGGACTTCAAGGGCTGCACCTCATGAACTTGTGGATAGAATAAGAGAAGCGATAATGAGGAAGTTTGCTATTAGGAGGAGTATTGGCGTGTCAATGGAAGGAGTGATCCTTCCTAATGTGATGAAGGAGTTGTTTGTGGTTAGCAAGCAAGTGGACTTGCTCATCCAAAGATCACGTGTCCGATGATACTGAGGCAGAGGTCACATTTGAGAATGAATTGTTGGACAGAAGGCACTCTGTGAAGTTACATGAGAGGTCCTGTACATGTAGGCAATGGCAAGTGTCGGGGAAGCCTTGTAAACATGCAATGGCATTCATCTGTTCCATTCGTGGAGCAAGCATAGAAGATCATGTGGACAGCTACTACTCAGTTGAGAGGTTCAAAGAAGCTTATCAAGGTATTATCCCCAAAGATGAGACATGACTCGGTGGAAGCATGTTGATGTTGGGCATAAGGTGCATCCACCAAAGCAGAAGAGGGTGGCAGGCAGGCCAAGGAAGCAGAGGCTGAGGAGTTTCCTGGATCCAACCAAAAGAAGGGTTAGGTGCAAAAGGTGTGGTGCCACTGGACACCTGGGAAAAACATGCAAATTAGAAGCCCCGTTTGATGATGGCACTTCTGAACAACCTGAAAGCTCAATGAAGAGGTAATGCTATGCATGTCCTTTGGTGCATTACTGATGTCTTTCTTTGTCTACACATATCATGCATATGGTTGTTTTTTGCAGGAAAAGGGCTCCCACAAAAAAGAAGGCTGCACCAATTAAGAAGGCTAAGGGAGCAGAGGATGCATCAAGCAACACACCAAAGAAGAGGGCATCTTCAAGGAAGAAAGCAACACAGGAGCCAGCAAGCAGCACACCAAGGAAAATGGCAAGTGTAAGGAAGAGAGCATCTGAAGATGCTGCAAGGAGCACACCAAGCAAAAGAACATCACAAAGCAAGACATCATCAAACAAGACCCCTACCAAGAACAAGTGGGCAGAATGGCTAGATAAAAAATTCCTGTAGTCTTGATGCATGCTCACTTTTGTAGTCTGTGTTCCCTAATGCATGCCAACTTTTGTAATCTATGGTCACATATTCATACTAGGGCACTTGTTGTCAGTCATTACAGAGATATGATCCTAACACGTTGCCAGATTTCTGTGATGAAAAAAGACACGAGTTTCCCATTCCATCACCTTGTTCAATTGGTTATATTTGTTTCCATTTTATCAGGAAGCTTACAGTGCTGCAACAAACTAGGCCTACTTCAAAGAAACTGCTACAACTATTGACATTACGAAAAAAGAGAAAAAATCAACATTCCTGTTGATGGTTTTGAGAAAGAAAAATCTGGCATGTGTGACTGTCAATTGAAAGTTATGATAAGAGTCTCAAAAGCTGTCAGGATGTGGTCAGTACATTTCAATTCCCAGATTACTACACGAGGTTAAGGTTCAGACAAAGCCCATGTTCCTTCGATTTATAATGAATTGTGTTCAATGCAAACTGGTCTCTTTTCACACCATTCTCTCAAGAGCACACCAAGCAAAAGAACATCACAAAGCAAGCATCAGAGACAGAAGACCCCTATGAAGAACAAGTGGGCAGAATGGCTAGATAAAGACACGAGTTTCCCATTCCATCACCTTCCATCAATTGGTTATAATTGTTTCCATTTTATCAAGAAGCTTAAAGTGCTGCAACAAACTTGAAAGCTTACATTGCTGCAACAAACTAGGCCTACTTCAAAGAAACTGCTACAACTATTGACATTACGAAAAAAGAGAAAAAAATCCACATTCCTACGACATTCTTCATCCGGTTCACATACTGCAATCAATTCTTCACTTTGCTTCTTTAATGCAATCGACATCGACACGAGTTGCTTCAAATGCACACAACCTTCAATCGAGCCACATTGCTCTGCTCGATTTCGCATTGTACTCATTCCATGGCCACATGCATGATTCATCCTCCCACATGAAAAAGTTGCACACATCATTGCTCGCAATCCTCAATAGCAAATGAATGCAATCAAAACACTGGGAATCAAATCAACAACTCGACAAACAATCAAGTTGAAGACTAACCGGGCAATTGTTCTTGCACTTCAAGAAGTACCTACCAGGATTTCTTTCACTCCTGCTCCTTAGCCTAAGCACTGGAATCTTGCAACGCGCGGTCAAATGTTGCATTTTGAGGAACGTACCTCTCAACCCCGCACGACCAGAAGAGCAAGACCTTGCGAGTCCATGAGGCAAGCTACTCCGACCACAAAAAGGGCGAGCGTATTTGGATTGCTAGGGCTCGTCGCGGTCGCCTGGGTAGGGAATCGGATGGTCTAGGGTTCTTGGCTCTTAGTGGCGCGGGAGAGAATGGGGAGGGCACTGACCTTGCTTGCGTTTGGTCCCAGCCAGGCCAGGTGCGGAGGGGCAAAAGCGTCCGAATGGAAAGAGTCCTGCCCTCGGTTTGACCGGACGGGACACGTGTCGCGAGCGGTGGCATATTTCGAATAAGCGGGGTTTCGTAATGGCATCGTTCGAATAAGCAAAGGAACGATGGCAAATCTCGAATAACCGGTTCCTATAGTGGCATGTATCCAATTAACCCAATTTTGGGGTTGTTCTTTGCATGGAGCTATGGATTTGCACGTGTTGCAAAAAGGAAAATAGCTCATGTAATTCGGTTTAATTGGTTTTTGCATAGAGCTAAGTTTTGCATGTGTTGCAAAATGAGAAAGCTCATGCAACTTGATTTTATTGGTTGTTGTTTGCATTGAGCTAGATATTTGCATGTGTTGCAAATAGAGAGTTCATGCATTGGATTCTTAGCTTGTGACTAGTAGAATTTGCAAATGTGTTTTACAAATTGCTAGAGATCATGTGTTGATCATCACAAGGTTATTACTTTGTTTTTGTAAAATGAGTTTTTGCAAAATGTGGGTTTAATTGAGTCTTATATTAAAGCATATGAATAGAGTTTGCAAATATATTTTACAAATTGACTTTATCATCACATGGCTCGAGGTTTGCTTTTAAGTGGTTAATTTGTTATTTTAAAATATGTTTTGCAAATGGGTTAGAGGTTATGGGTTTCGATCCTAGAGCATGTGAATAGGGTTTGCATAAATGATTGAAAAAAATTCTCGACCGAACAAAACAACATTGCCTTATTGTTTTTCTATTCGTACAATTTTATCGCGAGACCGGCTATTTTGCAGAAACAATTACGTCGGCTAAACTAAAAAAGGTAAAAAAATAAACAAATTTGCAACGCGTCGCGAAAACAACTATTTTCAGGACAAACAGATAGCCAGGGCAAATTTCACCGCGCAAAAAGAAAGCCAGTGTGTCACGACTGCGCAAAACAAGAATCTCGCCGGCTCCAACCACTTCAAATAATATTGCGCACTAAGTCCACTGAATTTCCAGAATTTCGTCGCGATCATAGCTATTTTCGAAAAAAAATTATACGTAGAGGCCTACTACACTAAAAAATTCGCAGTCGATGGAAGCTAAATATTTTTTACCTTCTTTCCAACAGAATCGATGTGGTTAAATTTTTTGCACAGTTTTCCCAATCGGAGTCCTAGACCGGTGCTGTCAGAATTTCTGTAACTTCTTGATGCTCGATCATCATATGAAAATTTTATAGAAACATTAATGATATATCAGGGAACACCCAAAACAATATCAAACATTTTTAAAGTGGTTTGTACCATTTTTTATTTAGTTGAAGTTTGCCGGTATGGCTTTTATCATAACAGTAGCACTGTCTGAATTTTTAAAAATTCATAAAGCTTGATCATCATCTGAAGATTTTATAGGAACATTAGTGATGCATCATAACCATGGACAAAAAATATCAAAATTTTCTAACTTGGTTTGCTTCATTTTTCATTCGGTTCAAACTTGTCGGTCAGTGTTTTATCAGGACAGTGGTAATGTTTGAATTTTTAAAAATTCCTCAGATTTTATAATCATCTGAAATTTTTATGGGAACATCATTGATGTGTCAAGAAGCTCCGCAAAAAATTTCAAAATGTTTCGACATCGTTCGAGTCCTAGATTTTTTTTTCTTGCCGTTGATTCTACCCGAGAAACAAAAGCGCAAAAAAAAAGGGAATCTAGCGGTTCCCAACCGCTGGGAATCGCGGAATCCAGCGGTTGGGAACCGCTGGACATTTTTTCGTCGTTGAAAAAATATAAAAAAATATTTCTGCCGACGGGAACCGTTGGAAATTAAGAAAAAAAAAATTCACGGACCGGAACCGCTGAAAAATATTTTTAAAAAATCTACTGTAGAGATGCTGTTTCTATAATTTTATCGAAACAACGACTATTTACGGAAAAAAAAACACAAACAATGTTAGAACAACAAACCCTTGCAACGGCTTGAAAGTTGCATTTCCTACTCACCTGAATTTTTGGTCCTAAATGTTCTGCGTATTCCTGAAATTGGTGCAAACTTCAACTCCAGTTTTCACATCATATGTTTTCTTAAGCACGCATTACTTGTTTTTTGTACCAGCAAAAGCAGGCAGCTTGACAGCTTGTGCCGAGCAGCAACAAAAGGCATGCAAATGGTATCAATAGGTCTTATGCTGTAGCAAAATTGACACCCCTAATGCTGTAGCAATGCCCAGCTGCTGCAGCAGCTCTCATATTTTCCCTCCATGCATTCATTTCACAAAAACCTGACATGAAAAACTCACAATTTTCAGTTCCCTGCAACTTGCGTTGTTATTTACATTTCCATGCATTTAGACATTGTAAGCCCGTAGCATTCAGACATTTTTCATGCACAATTTTATTACTCAACCATCAAATATGTGTCACCACATTGTCAGCCCAGAGCATTCAGACATTTCTCAGTCAGAAGCATTCATGCAATCCAAGACAAATTAGAAAAAGGCTTCCAAAATTTAAATGGTACAACTTAAAATTTCTTACATTTGACAAGTCGAGCACACAAAGTGGAAATTATTGCATGTAACTCACAGTCCACAATTCAACATCACCAGAGAACACAACTGAAGCAAACATGTGGTAGGATTCAAGCTCCGAAGGGAGGAAGGGGTGACGACGATCGACGGCGTCATGATGGTGGCTGGGGCGACGGCTGCCGCCACTAGAGGCGAGGGTTCCTCGGGAGATTCGTGGCTCGGATCCACCATAGCAACTTCGGCAGCTAGATCCACGCGCAACGGCCGCGACGGTGCCAATCGCAACAGCGCACTGGAACTTAAATCTAATCCTAGCTGTGTTTGTTGGAGGGCAGGGGAGTGGGATTTGAGCAGCGAAGGTAAAGACGGGGTGACAAGCCTGAGGGCGGTGGTGCTGCTGGGGCATCGGAGTTGATGGAAGCAGCGGCGTCATTAGCCTCCCTAACGAATGATAAGATAAAAACAAATCGGGGGGAGTGAAGGAAATTACGATTCTGCCCATCCTCGACATTCTAGAAAAGAACGCACCACTTATATTAAATTTAGTATGCAAGACCTCCAAATTTAACTCTCACGATATAAATTTTGGATTTCGGGTCACCACGAAATACAAACTACTGGCCGGATAATTTTTTTTTAAATTGATACAGTAAACCGAAATTTCGTGTTTTTTTTGGCCGGTTTTCAAACTTTTAGGGCCGGGTTTGGTCCAATAACCCTTAAGAAAGTCATCTTCTACGAAAAATTGTTGAAAAACCAAATTTTTAGATATCTTTAAATTTTGGTAGAAACACTGTCAGATTTTTATAAAATTTTACAAACTTGACAATAATCTAAAAAAAATTACGGTACTATCTTTATTAGTGTAGGATCATACAGAAAAAAATTCAAAATAATTTAACTTCATTTGTTATCTTTAAAAAATAAAAAACTGAATGAACATAATTGGGACGGTAACCTTACCATAATTTTATAAATTTTCTCGAGTGTGATGATCTAAATTTTTTATGAGAGATTAATAATTGTTTCAGTACCATTATAAAATTTTCAAAAATATTCAACTTTTTTTTTTGTCAAACAAATCTATGTAAGCATTGAATTTCATTTGTTATATTATATTTCAAAACTCAAAAAGAGAAAGAATATAAATGGTATTGTGCCTTGTAAGAATTTTATAAATTCACTGGAGTGTGATCATGATTCAAATTTTTATGAGATCTTAATAATTTCCTTATCACCCTTCTGTAATTTTTTTTAAAAAATTAAACCTTTTTTGTTTGCTAAAGCAAATCTATATATTGATCATCAGACTTTTATTATGACGTAGCACTGTTAGAATTTTTAAAAATTATTTATGCATGATCATCATCCAAAAATTTTATAGAAATATTAATGTTATATCAGGACCATTTACAAAAAAATTCTAACTGGTTTGAATAATTTTTCATTTTGTTCAAGTTTGTTGGTAAACCTTTTAAGAGGACAGTAACACTGTTCGAATTTTTAAAAATTCATGAAGCTTGATAATCATCTGAAAATTTTATGAGAATATTAGTGTTGCATCATAACCATGCACAAAAAAAATTCAAAATTTTCTAACATAGTTTGAACCATTTTTCATTCGATTCAAACTTGTCGGTCAGCGTTTTATCATAACAGTATCAATGTTCAAATTTTTAAAAAATTATCAGACTTGATAATTATCTGAAATTTTTATGGGAACATCAATGATGTGCCAGGAACCTCCACAAAAAAATTCAAAATGTTTTGACATCGTTTGAACCATTTTTTGTTCAGATGAATTTTGCTGAAATTTCGGCAATTTCACCCGAAATTCGTTCCAAAATTTTCGGATTTGAATTTTGCTTTCTGAATTTCGTCCTGATTTTATCCGAAATAACGAGATTTCGTCAAAATTTCAGATTTCGGTCATCCGCGAAATTTTATCCAAAACGAAATTTGAATCCCATCACACCAATCACCAATGCAATTAATGGCAAAGCAAATGCCTGTAAATCAAAGCAGTGTACTTGTAGTATACTAGTATGTGATTTTACTAGTATACTACAAGTACATATCATGAATTCATGATCAAGAGTAGGAGGTGCAAGCCAATGGTACGGCTCAACACCAATTATTGAGGCTGCGGAGTGTGTACCGTTTGTCTGTATATTTCGTTACCACGTGAAGTAATTTCTAGGAGGAAAATAAGTAGTATAGCAAACAAACGAGATGTACAAGACAAAAATGCCAGGGACAGAAACAAACCAGCATCACATGATAAATGATGCCAGGGGCAAGTCTCAGTTATAGCAGAACAACATGATCTAGAGGAGCACTACCACTACAGAAGAATTACCAAGGAAACACTAGTATAGTGCTCTGTCTTAACGCTACGACAGTAGTACACCCGCTTATCAATTAAATGAGAAGATAAGTATGAATACAACACTTAATAATAAAAGAGAAATTTAGAATTTTAAATGAATTTAAAAAGAAAACGGAACTAAATGGAGGTCGAATGGGTAAAACGGCTCCCAAAAGATTTTAAATCAAGAAAGAGAAAGAAAAAGAATTTTCGATTTTAGATTATTTTTTTGTAGCTTCCACAGAGAGCACAACGTGCTCTCGGGCTTGGCGCAAGGGGGGAAGGCCGGGGTGGCCGGCGGTCGCAGTGATGGTAGGCACTGGTGCGACGAGATCGCCAGACCGGCGGCGCTGAGGAGGAGTCACGGTTGCGGTGAATTTCATGGGAAAGATGACGGTGATGGCTTGGGTTACCTCCAAAATTCGCGATCTTTACAAGAGGAACACTTGGGGATTTACGCAATGCGATGGGGTGGAGGAGAGCTCACGGCTTTTATAGCCCCGAAACAAGCATATTTATGGAAACCATAATTTGGGATCAAATCAGATTGAGAGGAAATTTTGGCAATAGAGCACGAAATTTGGAGCATTAACACCATAGATGGAAAGAGGAGATTTGGTGCGGGATTGATGGAGCTTTGGAGCTTCTTTCTTGCTTTAATGGAGGAGGAAGAGAAGAAGCTTCTGCAGTGCGGGTGTAGTTAGAAGAAGCTACAGGTGAGTTGCCTTCATTTTTTTTAAATATAGAAGGATTTTTGAAAAGATAGCACATTAGGTTAAAAAATTCTAGAAAAAATCTCAAAAAACTTTCGATTATTTTGTACTTAATAAAATTATTTTCAAAAAATTAAATTATAAATTTGTCGAGAGACGCATGGCCATGAGGTCGTGACAAAGAACTCTCGCGCGTCGGCAAAGCCATCGATGGCGACCATGGAGCCATTGCGGACTGCGTTCTCCCTGCCACGCCCATCTCGGTTTTCTTTTCCCAAAGACGTAATGTATGGTCCTTTCCTTTTCGGGACGTTTGTTTCCTTTTCTTGATTCCAAGACGTTTGTTTCCTTTTCCTTGTTGATCTTTGGAGGTGAGGAAGGTCTTTGTGGGTCACGAGGATGATTTGAAAAATATAAAAAATAAATCTGCGCTCACGACCATTGGATCCGCAAGGGAAAAAGATAAAATTAAACAATTGGTTTCGCTTACCACCGGTTCCATGAGAAAAAATTGAAAAAATTAAGCGACTTACAATTGTTGGTTCCTTAGATAAAAAATAAAAAACAAAAATTTAGCGCTATCCGTGCGCTGAAATTAGGCTCTATTGGGCTAGATCCGTAAAAAAGTCTCGAGAAGAGTCATATTCGAAAAAAAATACGATCACAATGCCAGGACAATAAAAAATTCAAGTCTTGTTTCCTTGCATGCGGATCCTCCCTGTTTATTTCCTTGTTTGATTCACCCTCCTTCCAAATATGTAGTACGTACAATTTTGACCAGTAAAAAATTCAAGTCCGGTTTCCTTGCATGCGGATCCTCCTTATTTATTTCCTTGTTTGATTCGCTCTCCTTCCAAATATGTAGGTGAGGAAGGTCTGTTGTGGGCCACAGGGATGATTAGACACACTAAATAATGGCCATCGGATGTGGGTGAGTAAAACTGAGGAAAGATCTGAGACGTTCATTTTGATGAATGCAAGTTTCTGAGGACGTTTTGCTAGGTGCACGAACATTGGACATCTCTAATGAGGTGCATTATTTAGGATGGACGTAGAAAAAATTGCTTAGGTGCATTATAAAGGGGTATAGATAAGGCTGCCCACCAAGCAGTTCGTCATATAGGAATAGGATAGCAATCGAGCCCAAGAGCACCAAACCATACACATTTCTCAAGCGCAAATTTGGGAATGCACAATACCTGAGTGCACTGATGTACTCTGTTCCCTGGGCAGAATCAACGCCGGAACTACTCCTAAATTTCCCCGTCCCAGAGCTCCTCATGGGTCTTGTAAACGCTCTGTGGATTAACAATGAAGTTGCCCCTGAGCAGCCTAACCTGAAGATCACAAAACAATAAACATCAGAAATAACTGGTGCACAGTGCACTGTACTCACGCTGTGCTATGAGAAGGTCCTGCGGATAGATAGAGGCGAAAGGGCGCAGACTAATAACGAACTACTTGACTAAGGGAAAACAAATCTAGAAATTTATGCTATGCAGTAACCTCCACTCCGAATGTAACACCTGGAAAATGCATTTTGTAGTTCTCTGATGATTAGCAATGCTATCACTAATAAGGGGTCAGAAGGACTTCATAGGCCGGCCGGTATCTATCTTATGGATCTATTAGGAACCTGAAGCTGTTTTGAACAACAGTCAAACTGTCAAAGAGACACAAAATTGCCCAGGTAAGGTCATGCAGCACGTGATAGCCACCACTGGACATTGAAGTGGTAGTTTGGTTTCTAACAAAAAAAAACGCTAAAGCTGCTTGCTTAAAAAAAAAGATAGTGCTGCCGGTGACAGTGAATAAAATAGTAGTTCATCCAGACTAGGCGGTTGGGCGCCACAGCACATAGTAACATAAAGTCGAACATGAATAAGAAGAGTTCTCATGTCATGTTACATGGAATCCTAACACATGTAATGAGAAATGACATTGACAACAAGCAACGCAATCTTCAAAGATCAAAAGGGAGTAAATAACCATTTTCAGATCTTATAATGGGTAACCTTGAAACGCACATGTGTGTGATGCTATATCTTTGAACTATATTATTGCTGCTTGTTGATGCACATGTATCTTTCTGAAGTCTGAACAGGCATTATGGAGGGAGAAAAGAACAGGTCCTTATGATTATCCTGGCACTAGTGTTTGAAGCCAAGTAGAAGCTACAAAAAGAAGATATACACCTTAAAAAAACACAAATAATATATATATCTTATGCCCGGAAGAAATGCCGTGCAACCAGCCATGCCACGTCATTTTTTTGCGAAAAAGTCCTCCGGGAATTCCGAAATCGCAAACAGGTCCTTCCACCGGTTATTTTGCAAAAGAAAACCTCGTGGTTCCGCAAATTCGCCTAGGACGCCGGTTCTTTAAACCCGAAAGATTTAAAATTACGTTTAGGTCCGGTTATTTTGCAAAAAAAAAAACCGTGGTTCCGCAAATTCGACACAGGCGCCGGTTCTTTAAGCCTGAAAGATTTAAACATTTAGGTCCTCCCGGGCGTCAGTTCTTTAAACCCGAAAAATTTAAAATTATGTTTAGATCCGGGTATCTTGCAAAAAAAACCGTGGTTCCGCAAATTCGACACGGACGCCGGTTTTTAAGCCCAAAAGATTTAAAATTACATTTAGGTCCTTCTACCATTTTTGCAACAAAAACTCGGAGTGAGATTTGCGGTGCGGCATAGCGCTATACTATCTAGTACTACTTAATTATAGCAATTTAGCATGCTCCAAGGAAAACAAATGACATCTTTGGAGAGCATCCACACATGCATTTGTTTGTCAGGGTAAAGGTCACCTTATGAAATTTAAAAAGAACATTTTGTGATCAAATTTTGGAACTTCACTTTATTCTACATAGATTTATAATTATTGTCGCCAAATATCAATGTAATTTTATCCTAATCATATAAAGCAGCTCCTGTCTGCTAAGAAAAAGCCCTCTGAGGCATAGCACAGCCAAAAGAATAGACAATAAATGTTGGTGTTCAATGCAAGTTGTATAACTCACCTGCTTAATCTCAGAGAACTTTGCAAGCAAGTCATCTGGAATAGACCAGTCATAAACATCAATGTTCTGTTTCATCCTTTCTTCACTCACACTCTTTGGGAGTACACTGTGACCCATCTGAAGATTCCATCGCAGCGCCACTTGTGCAGGAGTTTTGCCAAGCTTCTCTGCAATTGAGATGACGATGGGTTCTTTGAGGACATTACTGCTCATCCAAGTTGTACCAGGTGAACCGAGTGGTGAGTATGCCTGCAAAATTCAGATGCAGAATCATATGCACAAGCGTCAGGTTTTTTTTAAAAAAAAAGAAGAAGAAGCACAAGAACCACTAGCCAGTCCCTTGACTCATAGAAAAAATATAGTTAAAATGAACTGAGAGCTTACAGAAAGATGAACACCAGTTGACTGGCAAAAGCTATGGAGTTTAGTTTGCTGCCAACCAGGATGGCACTCCACCTGGTCAACAGCTGGAGGCACACAAGCTACAGCAAGCAAGTCACCCAATTTCTTTGATGAGAAGTTACTAACACCAATTGCCCGAGCTTTGCCAGCATCATGTAACTTTTCCATTGCTCCCCATGTAGTTGGAATGTCAGGTGGTATATAGTTTTCAGGGTTACTAATGCTGGTTCCTTTCTTGACTCTAAATGGCCAATGGATCTACAAAAATGTATGTGATTAAAGGTTTTAATTGACTTTACTGGATAACAGCGTACTAAAACATTTCAGCAAGCGATCATCTAACTCAAAAGTTAGCCAGAGGTATCCCCCTGTCTTATGTGAAGAGAAAACTTCAATTCATTATCACAAATTTGTGCAGAATAATATAATCAAATCATCAAACATATATAATCTTTTCTATAATGCATTCAAGATGACTAAGTAACCCCAGAAGTAATCTTAGAACAACAAACAAAGTCCATCAGAAGTCAAGAAAACAATGTCAATCAATACCAAAACAAGATGGAGAAACATCCATAGATTTAATAAGGCTAACTGAATATTATTTTATTGGATATGGTTGTAGGACAGGACTCAAGGAATAGCTTCCCACATATCCAATGGATGATAAGAGGAAACTACATTTCCAGTCTCCACGTCACAAACTCTTAATAGAATCATCATACGATGAGCTAGCATGTGTAACACGGACAGCTGATTATTCACAGAAATTTTGGAGGGTAATGTATCAGTCTGTACCAATGTTTATTGATTGAGAGGGATACTTTTTTTAAAAAAAAAGTAATGGAGATATGGGACATATAAAACTAAAGTAGCTACTTCTTGTTGTTGTAAATTGATGTCAATGGTCATGAAGCAAGACATTGATAATACAGACTAGAACCATACAAATGACGTATTGAACTAAATTTCTTAGAAAGGACGATGCACACAAGGTAAAGATCCAAGTACTCAAGCTGCAAGTCCTTCAGGGTTTCATCAATTGCCTCAGGCACATCTTCTGGGGCATGATGACTGCACCTGAAAAGCATGCCCACACCAGAAATCAGTTGGACTGTGTGTACATAAAGGATTAAAAGCTCCAAGCAGGCATCTGAGTATTCAAATTGAACTGCAAAGACATAACGACAGGGGTATCACCAGAAACTTGGGCTTACCATAGCTTGGAGGTGATAAACAGATCTTCACGCTTGACTACACCCTCTTCAAATAGCTTTTGCAGAGCCAAACCCACCTGTAAAAAGAAAAACAAAAAATCTTAACTGTTACGCAACTTGAACCGAGGCAATATTGAACATAAAGCATGTAACGTAAGAATGTCATGCTACTTTTGAGCTTTGATTGCCATATCAATTTGGTCCATGTGCTTTAAAGTAGTCCAAATTGGTCCTTATACTCTCTTAACCAGTTCACTATTAGCCCACACGTTAAAATGGATGGACACAAAGCAAGTTTCCACATTAATGGAGATGGGACCAGGGTTAACAATTTCGTTTTCGAATTGAATTTCGAGAATTGCTCGGCACCGGTTTTTCGCGAAAACCGGTCGAAATTCGGTAAAAACCGATCGGTTTGCGAAAGTCAAACAGGTGGTCAAACCAATTCAAAAAAAACGAAAACCGGTCGAAAAGCTCGAAAACCGGTCGGTTTTTGTCGAAAACCGGTCGGTTTTCGTCGAAAACCGACGACACAAGGAAAAATGGTGGAAATGAAAGGAAAAATTGAAAAAAAATGCAAAAAAAATTTGAAAAATTTACAAAAAATCCCAATTAATCTATAAAACACCTCAGAGAAATTTAAATAATTTTTGAAATCATTTGCTACTTCTAAAAAATCCAAAACAGCAATTAAGGAAAAGGAACAAAGATATTGTCAGATTTTTATAAATATTTAAAAGAATTTTTATATCCTGAAAATTTAATGTAACCATAAATAGTTCCAAAGTATTATGCAATAAAATTTTCAAAAATATTAGACTTCATTTAGTACCTATATAAAATCAAAAATAGAAGAGCATATACAATGATAATATCACTTTTAATTTTTAAAAATACACATATCGATCATCTTCAAAATTTTACATAATCATTGTAAATAAGTTATAACATCACAAAAAAAGTTTGAGAAATATTATACTTCATTTTGTGCCCCTAGAAAATAAAAAACTAAAGAGCATATATTGTGACAGTATCACTGTCAGAATTTTTAAAAAATGTACGTATCTGATAATAATCTGAAAATTTTATACAATCATTAGGATGGCCTCAGGACCGCACAAAAAAAATTTCAAATTTTTTTGACACTTTTTACGAAATTTCTTCAAATTTTTTATATTTACTATTCATCTGAACGGTTTTCCGAACGGTTTTACTTGCCGAACCGGTTTTCGTCGGCATTTTAAACCCTGGATGGGACAGATTGCATGTAATACTAGGATAGGATGTTATGCTCCCCTTTTCTGTTATTTCTTCTGTTGTTAATGTGCTAGAGCGTGTGTTCGTATTTGCAGGAAACAGATGCAAAGTTTATACACGACTATTAGGATCATAAATATAGAATCTGCAGGAGGGATTCGAAGCTTTGGAGAATCCAAGTTACCTCCTTTTCGTTGCTGTAAGCTCGGGCGCAATCGATGTGCCGGTACCCCGCCTGCACGAAAAGGATAATACATTGATACGCCGGCGTTCTCAAAGAAAACACCCACCCAAACAAGATTGGAGAAAGGGGGAGAGGGTAAAAAACTGAAGCCGAGGAGGTGAGAGCATAGGAGAGGAGAGGACATTGGGGTGGGGACCTTGACGGCGGCGTAGACGGCCTCGCCAACGACGCCGGGGTCGGACTGCCAGGTGCCGAGCCCCACCGAGGGGATCTTGGCGCCGGTGTTGAGCACGAAGTGCGTCTCCATCTCCGCCTCTCGATTCCCACTCCCTCACGCACAGACAAAACAAGGGGAAAAAGGGCACGCACGGCACGGGAACCGATCCAGCGAAGGCGGGGAGGAGCGAGTGGTCGTACTGCTTTATAGGCCGGGGGAGCGGTGAGCGAGGCTGGCTCGCCACGGCACGGGAAATAGCACTTGTGTTTTTTTTCTTCTCAAAATTGGTGAATTTTTGAACTAAATGTAAAAAGAAAACATATTTTTTATCATGAAAGTATCGAAAGATAACACATATTATCTTTCATACTCTCCTACCGTGGTAACTTCAGTGACTTGCCGAGCTTAGAAGAGCAATAGCAGCTTTTGCGGTAGAGGAGAGCAGAGGGTGACACATGTCACCTTCTAGTGTTTTTACGGGCGGAGATAGGACTATTTTTTTGCAATTATATTTAAAAGAAGGCCAATTTTTTTAAAAAAAAGTTGCACATGGTGCTAGAAAAAAGTGATGAACTCACGGCACATGCACGGGTGGTTTGTTTGGGGGGTTTCATGGTGGTGCCGTTTATTAGACTAGTGCTGTGTATGCCAAGTGGTCGGATGGACCAATCAGTGGAGCGGCCTGTGTTACGTAGAGTTTGGTATTATGAAAAGGATGTTGATATATAGATGATAATTGTCTATAATATACTTGTATGTTATCTATAGATAAAACTACAGATAACTTATATAATTGATTATCTATATAACCGTCTATAATAACCTTTATACAATTAACATGTTATCTATATATAAGGGTACACACAATATAAAGCCATATATAAAATCATCTGGTAGACAACATTTTTCTCTCTCCTGTTTACTCTCATCTACGTCTAGACTTACAGACAGTTTATTGTGCATGTCCTTAGTTTGCGCTTTCCTTCTCTCCTGCGCGTTTGATGAAAAAGAAAAAGTTGGCACTCCAAAATTGGACTAGCTACCGGTTGATTGGCATTGACCGCTACAGTGTATCCCAAATATACATACTTCACAATGCATGATACTCGACTAGTAAATGTTCGTATCTTGTTTCTCACACTTTTAGTCCATTTAAAATTTCATGCCATTCGTATGGACACGGGAGGCATGAAAACTACGGTTACCTACCCTTGGCCGCTTGTGCGGCTTTTCCGGATTGAGTTTGGCATCTCCGGCCTGAAGAAGGAAGCGCAGGAACCTTTTTATCGACATTTCGGTAGCCAGTCCCGTAACCTTTGACCATGCAATGCAAGATGCCGAACGCAGGTGACAGCATCTGCCAATCGCGAGCGACGCAGTGACTAGCAGAGTTCACGAAACTGTCGATTTTCCAACGAAAACCACAAAACCCGACGATATCGAGGCAGCTTGGCAATTAAAATCAATCGGTAAACCGGTTAAATTTAAATTTGAATTTAATTTTTTTTGAAAATTTGAAAAAAAAATATCTAAAAACTGTCTAAAATCAGTATTAATAGTGTTTTAACCTCTCAGATGAAAATTAGTTGAAAAATCGAATTTGTTAGCCGATTTTGCGCCACAACTGAATTTGCAAAAAATAAAAATGCGGAAAAAAAGAAAAACAGTACCGTGCAGACCAGGCTCAATAGCCTAGCCAGCCCACTACCCATTTGTGTCGGTTTTAACCTGGTTGGGGGGTCGTCTGACCGCATTATTGCACAGCCACCAAATCCCCTCCACGTTCCATCCAGCTCGCGAGAGGGAGCTTCCAGATCCGGTCGCTGACGAGCAAAAATCGACCTTTCTCGCTCGAAAATCGAGCTGTAAGCCGCGAAATTTGAGCGACTCGTAAGGAAAATCGACGAGGCTTGCTAGTTCTTCCGGGCGCGATGATTTTTTAGGCAAGCCAAGCGGTTTTTCATCCAAATCGAGCGATTTTCGACTGAAACCGAGAGAGTTTTGTTCAGGCAAGCAAGTGCACTCATTTCTTAACTCATTCTTTGTATGGGTTGCTATGGTTGGTAGTTTTCACTGAGTTTGTTCATGGAGGCAGGTTGTTAACTACTGTTTCTAGAGTTTAGTTGAGCTAGACTAGGAAAATTATGAGGTATAATTGATATTAGTGAACAAACTAATTAGACTATGCAGTAGTTTGTAACTATTTTGGTGTAATGTATACATCCTTGGTACAAGACACTAGCTGGTTAGTAGTATCGATGGATTGGTGCTTTTCTCTATAGAATAAAAGAGGACGTACATGATGCATACATGCACAAATTGAATGCAATATTCTTTCTTGTAGCCTGTTTGTCCATCTGCAATTCGGCATGTCATATAACTAATATTTGATTTTTGTTGCTATAGCATTTTGTATAACTAATATTTGATTCGGCATGTCCATCTGCATAGGTGCAGTACCATTTTGTATGATTTTTGCACTTGAAGCAAGACATATGGTGTACACATATGCGTAGAAAGAAGAGTGCTATCTATGTGCATGCTTACTTGGTTCAGTACCATTTTGTATGATTTTTGTTGCTATAGCTAGCTAGGTGCATTACCATTTTGTATGATTTTTACATTTGAAGTAAGACATGTGGTGCATATATTCATCAATATATAGCACTCTTTTTCTCTGAATATGTGTACACCACATGTCTTGCTACATATATTCATCGATAATTTCATAAGTTCTCGCTTCTTCAAGTTATTATTTTCTAGAACAGTTGAACATGTATGATAGGATTTGCATCCGACATGTTATTATTTTGTATTAGTATATGACAAACCAGGATGATGTTGTGTGGGAGTACGATGAGAAGGTGGGTGCTGAATTTTGATGCAAGTACTATCACAAAGAGAAGAAAAAAGGCGGTGAAACTCGACAGAAGTACCACTTGGCAGAGCGCGATACGAATATTGTCCATTGCAGTCAAGTTTCTAAGGAGGTTCGTGAATACTTTCAGCGTGACCTAAACAAGACGAAAGATAAGAAGAAGGGACAGAGGGAGGAAAGGCTCAGAAAGGAAGCAGCAGTTGCACATTCCCCGCCGAGAAGAAGTGCATATGAAGAATACATAGGTGATGATGAGGAGGAGGAACAACTACAACACGTTGTGGCTGCCTCCAGGGCGGAGGTAGAATTTATCAGCCAAACAGGTGTCAAGTATGAGCACGGTGTTGATAGTGGCACCTCTAGAGGAGGCGACGGTCTGTTGCCAAGGATGTTACAGAGTTCATCGCAACGGGACAGACCGATCGTAGGGGATTACAACCTTGGTACAGCTCGTGGTTCTGTGCAAATAAGGATTGACACTGAGAGCTGGACACAGCAGGTGAGGAATGCGAAGCAGGCGATTGGTTCAGCCTGGGCTAAAATTTTCTGCACGGCTGGTATCGCAGGGAGGAAAGTAGACAATCCTTACTTCATTAGCGCTGTCAGGGAAACTAAAAAATAGGGTAAGTGAGCTTTCAAATTTTCGTCGAGTTATACGTTCAATAATAGCTCATATGGTCATCCTATCTTTCATTTGCAGGCGAGGGTGTCTCGTCTCCCAGTGGGAGAGACATAGATGGTAAATATTTAGACACCAACGAAGCAGATATACGGAAAAAGATAAAAAAAGTTCAAGATGGAATGGCCTACGTATGGCGTAACAATCATGTGCGATTCTTGGACTGAGCCGACATGCATAAGCATTATCAACTTCATGATATACCTCAACGGCACCATGTTCTTCCACGAGTCCGTGGATGCGACGGGCAAAAGTCAGGATTCCTCGTACTTGCGCAAGGTACCTGCTCTTATTGCTTCTCTTCTGAAATCTATTTCAAGTACGCATGATGCCATTGAGGTTTTCATTTTGTTTGTTGACGCAAAAAATTACCTCAGTGGTCGACGAGATGGGTACGTAGAATGTTATGCAAATTGTCACGGATAATGGTGCCAACTACAAGAAGGCATGCAGGCTCATTGCACAAGAGCACTGCAACATCGTGTGGCAGTCTTGTGTGGCTCACACGATTAATTTGATGCTGAAGCAGATTGGAGAGTTCTATAACCACGTATCTGTCATTGAGAGTGTTAG
Organism: Otatea glauca; assembly: GCA_036346275.1. Classification (NCBI taxonomy): domain Eukaryota; kingdom Viridiplantae; phylum Streptophyta; class Magnoliopsida; order Poales; family Poaceae; genus Otatea; species Otatea glauca. The sequence continues at coordinate 44,179,264 of CM070712.1, read as the reverse complement.
AAGAATCTCTCGTTGGCTGTACAACTATTCCAAGCTTCACACCATGATGAAGAAGCATATTGGGGGCAAGTTAGTCAAGTGAAATGCTACTCGCTTTAGAACAGACTACATGTTTTCGGAAAGTTTTCTTTGCAACTGATGGCCTCGGAGGAATTTCTATCATCGCGATTGTTAATACTGCAGAGGGGAGGTGCGTAAACTCATGCCTCTCGAGTTTAGACTGGTGGGACAACCTTCATTCGGTTGTTAAATCCGTGGAACTATTATATGCCTTCTTGCGTTTCGTCGATCAAGACAGGGTTTCTATATTGAGTGAGGTGATAATATGGTATAACATAATGCGACAGAAATATGATAGCTTGTTTCATAACTCTCCAGCTACTTTCGATCAATACATGAATATCTTGGACCTTAGAATGGGCGACCTAACGCGTGATACTTATATGAACGCCGGTAATACATTCTTCTCTTTTCGCAAAATATGTTGTACTTCCAAATACTTGTACTAATATATTTCATTGAATTTCATGCAGCTGCCGCATTGAACCCCCGAACGCATTACTTGTATGGCACAACCAACACCTTCTTGCCAAATCTACGGGATGCATTTGAAGCGCTTGTTGATGATACTAACATAGTGATGTGAGATCTTCACGAGGCCGACCTTTTCAGAAGAAAGGTTGGATCGTTCTCGAGTGCGCTAGCTGAGAGGATGACACTTGATCCTAAAACTTCCCCTGGTATTTTCTTTATGTCATATTAAATATAGTGCCTCTCTCGTATTTTCACCTCGTAATTATTTTTGTCTTTGTTAACTTACACCACACTGGTAGGGTGTGTTCGGTTCAGACACACCCATGCTCTAGCAGTTGGCTCAGCGCATCGTTTCGCATTGCGCTCCTTCCAGCAGATGCGAGCGCAATTAGAGCACATTCGCGTTCATCCATACCAAAGTTCACAACCGTTTGTCATACAAGAAGCTTCATAAGTTGGTGTACGTCAACTACAACTTACGGCTCATAATTCGAGGACAAGAAAGTGATAAGTTCGTAGCCGAAGACGATCCATTCCAGCGCATTATGGAGCTTACACTATGCGACACATAAAATCCAATCCGAAAGTGGACAGAGAAAGGGAAGTCCAATGCTGACCACATACTTTATGAGGAGGACACATAGAGTGACACCCCCTCCCATCACACCTTGTGATAGACCCGGTAGACACTGATGTGATGTGAAAGAATACCGGGGCTGCAAACATTCCCGAATGGGCAGAAACGACAGTGGGTGACACTCACATGGGAAAGAGGAAGTACCAAGCAATACCAACGAGAGAGCAAACAAAAAGGAGAGCTCCCTCAAAAGGAAGGGGAAGCTTCCCATATAACACGAACAGTACATAAGGAGTGATGACTCAACTAATAGCACTCCCGCGGACCATCGAAGCCCGCCGTACCAAGAATCCAATAACAGTAGCTCCAAGACGTTCAGTCTGGTGTTGATGCCCTCATGAAAGTATCTAGGCACCCGATATGTTTTAGTTTTGATAATTAATGACAACGTTGTTATATGATCTAATGCTTTTGATGAGAATATTGAAAGTAGGTCGTTTCCAAGAAGAATGATCATGGAAATACCAAGAAAAGTTCAAGCCAATCAAGCTTATGTCAAGATCATGTAAAGGTATTTCTTTTATATAAGGTTCTTTTTAGTCCTTTAACGATCTTGAAGTTTGAAAGAAAGATCGGTCTATTAGATTTAGGGCCGTACTATTAAGAGGGATCGTGACGCTTGTCTTGATGTCATTTAAGGGTTTAAAGGCTCAAATATTCTGTTTAAAATTAGCTGCCATTCCTTTTAGACAAGTTCCATCCTTGAAAAATCCTGAATTATTTCAAGTCTCTGGAAATCCGGTGCTACCGCCCATGGCAGAGCGGTGCTGCTACGGGTGCGGTAGCACCGGCTCAACAGCCCGGTGTGAAAATTTCAGAGAAGGGTTTTTGGGCAATTTTGTAGCCCGGTGCTACCGCCCATGGTAGCCCGGTGCTACCGGGATCACGGTAGCACCGGACTTTAGCCCGGTGTGAAAATCACAGAGGGTGTGTTTTTTGGGTGTTTTGATGGCCCGGTGCTACCGCCTATAGTGGCCCGGTGCTACCGGACTTTCGGTAGCACCGGACTTTAAACCGGTGTAAAAATTCCAGAGAAGCACTTTTGCTAAGACTTTTGGAAGCTCGGTGCTACCGCGCAAGGTGGCCCGGTGCTACCAGACCTTCGGTAGCACCGGACTTCAGCCCGGTGCTATATTTCCAAAGAGGTGTGTTTCTGTTGAAAGAAAAAGAAATAGAGCCCGGTGCTACCGGCCCTAGTTGGGCGGTAGCATCGGACTTCCTGTAATGGTCTCTGGCAAGTGCATTAAATGCACTGTTCTAGCCGTTGAAGCAGAGCCCGGTGCTACCGGTCCTACATGGGCGGTAGCACCGGAAAAACAGATTTTCTGCAGATTCGAGCTCCAACGGCTAGAAAGTTTGGTGGAGGCTATAAATACCTCCCCACCTGCATTCTAGAGCAACTCTTGGTCCTTATTGATGATATTTGAGCTCTAGCAAGTGTTCTCCACTCTTGTGTGCATTCAATTTCCATTTGTGAGTGTGAGAAGCAAATTTGGTGTTGCATTTAGTGTTTTGAGCCTTTAGACACCGACATTCGACCTCAAGCTAGCGTCAAGGTTCATTACTCTTGGAGGTTGCCGCCTCCTAGACGGCTTGGTGGCGATTGTGCACGGTGAGCTTCTCAACGGAGATTGTGAGAAGCCCCGGCAAGTTGTGAAGGCCGGAGTTCGCCTACCCGGAGCGGGGAAGAACTACCTTAGTGATTGAGGAAGGCTCAAGCGAGTGGAGCCGGCTTGACGTGGATCAAGTCACCTCAACGTGGAGTAGGGGAGACCGGCAAGTCTCCGAGACCACGGGTTAAAATTCCTTGTCTCCTATTTTATTGTGCTTGGTATTCTTGTTTGTTGGAAATCCATTTGATCAATACCATATTCTTCTTAGTTTTTGTGCTCATAAGTATACTTGCTTCACTTATATTGTCATAGCTTTTTGAGCCTTGCTAGAGACCTTAGTGCGTTCTTCATATTCTTATCTAATATTTGTAGTGTTGTTTGTATTTTCTAAATTGAGTTGAGAAATTTTAGAAACCTCCTATTCACCTCTCCTCTAGTCGGTTATCCTTGATCCTACACCTCATCCCTCTCACTTTCCACTCAAAAGCACAGCTTCCCATACAATTTATAAGGAGTCCGGTGATACTCATACCACACAGGACAGAGACCATGGGACTCCACAATCACCTAGGATGACTACTGTAGGGAGAGGGACCATCGAGCAAGCCATGATGCACCTCAGGATAGCTGTAGCTCGTATAGCGTTGTCAAGACGCAAGAGAGTTATGGTCCATATCGCCCATACGACTACGCCATCCCAGATTCTCGTACACAACCTCCCACCCAATGAGTCTACGAGTGGCAAGACCGTGAATTTATACCATGTTGTAACAACAGTGAGAAACGACTAGCCTATGAACGGGGTAAACCTGGCATGAATACAAGACGGAGTTACTAGCTACACGAGGATTGGTAATAATGTCTATTGAGGAGTACAATATGACCAACCAAGTGTACAACCAACAATACTACCCGTAGCGCCAAATGTAATGTTTCATTTGTATATTTTATTTCATTGCAACCCAATTTTTTACTAACATATTATTTATGTAGGTCCAACATGGCATATGTGCGATAATAGAAGGACGACGAAGCTATACCAAGTGTGAACATTCATAACCGGTGAGAAATATTGATTTGAAATGTCATATGCTATGATATTAAAATGATTGTGTCGGCGTTTTCGGGAGCGCCGGCAAGTAAATTTGTAAGTCTAGGGGTCGTGTTCCACTCCTCGAATGGTTAGACTCGTGAGTCCAAGATGTATCTTGGTTGGCCAAGGTCCCTACCCGGTTCGTGTGTGGTGGTGTTGTATTACTCTTGGTACAGATGATGCACAAAGTTTTACAAGCGAGAATGCCAATGGCTTAGCGAGAGGGTTTGATAGCGCTCTCTCCTTTCTTGTTCCCGCCGTTGCCCCTCTCGATCGTTCACCGCCTCCTTTTATACTGAAGGAAGGGCAGGTTACATCGAGAGTTAGGAGGAAGCGAGGCGACCTACGCTAGAGCTCCGGTCCTTCGTCCCGTGGATCGTCGCCACCCGCCTTGCCCATGCCGGGTTGGTAGCCTTGGTGGTCGTGGAGGTTAGGTATTTCCGGAAGTAGCGTGCTTGCCCTCTCGTGATCCTTGCGAATGCTAACGCCGAGGTGCGTGACGTTGGTGCCGCCGAGGGAGCGCGGCGCTCGTCCGACGTGGATCGGTTGATGGGGCTGGAAGCTTTGTCTTCTACAGTCACCAGATCTTCTTGGGAAGGAGCCACCTGCCCTTGTATAGTCGCTCTGATTGACCTTATTCGAGGGTACGTGGCGGTAGGCCGGTGAGGACCTGACACGCGGCACTCGGCGTTTGTCACCTTGGTTTGGTTGGAGTCGGGAGATCCCGCCCCGCCAAGATGGGGTCGGGAGCGCTGTCTGGTCGGATTCGCTTCCCCTGGCCGGTCGGGAGCGGATGCCTTGCGCGGTCTCGCAGGCGATTCGGTCGGCGGCGGGCCGGGCGCGGCCTGTTGGGGTATCCTTTTTATTAGTATTCGTCAGTAGCCCCCGAACTCCCAAGCGATTTCGGCAGATTCGGTTGGGGGTTGAACTTGGACGAAAGTGGTGGCCGGGCCTGGTAGGTCGGTCCAGCCGATCCGGTTAAGCGATTTCCGTCAGGTGTGCTTCGTTGGATCCGACAGCTGTCCTGGAGTTTGGCCGGGGGCATTTGAACCGCCGGGGGCTTTTACTTGCCTCGTTGCGCATGCCGAGCATAGTTTGGCGCGCCGCGCCTGCTCGTCTTCTTGACTGCCTCGGGTTTCTGGTGAAGGATGCTTCGTTTTTCGGCACCCGCATTTACTCTGGAGACGCTTAGCCTCCTTCGTCCGGATATATATATCCGGCGCTGTAGCTTGCTTGAAGGGGACGAGCTTTTCTTTTGTTCTTTCAAATGGCTTGAGACATCCTCTAGTCTTTAGCTTCGCGATGGCGTCACGGTGGAAGAAGAAGATCCTCCGCCGAGCTTTAATGAGTTCGACCAGCGATGGACGAGCTCGTGGAGGAAGAAGCTGCGCACCGCGACGCCGCTTCGTTGACGCCACGCCGAGGCCGCCCGAGGCTCGAGGTGGTAAGGGGGCCCTTCGAGGCGATGGCGCAAGGCGCCGACCGTGAAGTTGGTGCGGGCGCGCTGATGTCGCTGAACGCGCGAGAGGCATCGGCGTGTTGCCAGCGGCCGTGGCGGCTGTCCGTCGACCGGCAAGGGCCTACCAAAGATGCCGTCGGTGCCACCGATGCCGCACGGATGTTTGATAGGTTCTAGGCGTGGGTAGAGTCCTCGCTGTGGTGCAGCGTGGCCACTCTTGTATCTGTCGCTGCATCGTGTAAAGTTGTGTAAAGTTTGAGCTGTTGGCCTATAATGAAATTTTCTTTTCTTTATGAAAATGTCTCGCGATGAGTTTGCTTTATTTTTAATCGTTGTGGATGGTGCCTCGGTCGGCAGGCGACCGGATGCCTCTGTGAGGTTCGGTGTCCGAAAGTGCCTTGGTCGGCAGGACGACCGGATGCCTCGTGAGGTTCGGTGTCCGAGTGCCTTGGCCTGGCAGGACGACCGGATGCCTCGTGAGGTTCGGGTGTCCGAGTGCTCGCTTAACGTCGTAGCTAGACGGTGCCTTGGTGGCAGGACGACCGGATGCCTCTGTGAGGTTCGGTGTCCGAGTGCCTTGGTCGGCAGGACGACCGGATGCCTCTGTGAGGTTCGGTGTCCGAGTGCTCGCTTAACGTCGTAGCTAGACAAAGTGCCTTGGTCGGCAAGGACGACCGGATGCCTCTGTGAGGTTCGGTGTCCGAGTGCCTTGGTCGGCAGGACGACCGGATGCCTCGTGAGGTTCGGTGTCCGAGTGCCTTGGTCGGCAGGACGACCGGATGCTCTCGTGAGGTTCGGTGTCCGAGTGCTCGCTTAACGTCGTAGCTAGACAATGCCTTGGTCGGCAAGGACGACCGGATGCCTCTGTGAGGTTCGGTGTCCGAGTGCCTTGGTCGGCAGGACGACCGGATGCCTCTGTGAGGTTCGGTGTCCGAGTGCCTTGGTCGGCAGGACGGTGGATGCCTCTGTGAGGTTCGGTGTCCGAGTGCTCGCTTAACGTCGTAGCTAGACAGCTGCCTTGGTGGCAGGACGGCCGGATGCCTCTCGTGAGGTTCTAGTGTCCGATCGCCTTGGTCGGCGGGACGACCGGATGCCTCTGTGAGGTTCGGGTGTCCGAGTGCTCGCTTAACGTCGTAGCTAGGCGGTGCCTTGGTCGGCAAGGACGCACCGGATGCCTCTGTGAGGTTCGGTGTCCGAGTGCCTTGGTCGGCAGGCGGCCGGATGCCTCTGTGAGGTTCGGGTGTCCGAGTGCCTTGGTCGGGCAGACGACCGGATGCCTCTGTGAGGTTCTCGTGTCCGAGTGCCTTGGTCGGCAGGACGACCGGATGCCTCTGAGGTTCGGTGTCCGACCGCCTTTGGTCGGAGGGACGACCGATGCCTCTCGTGAGGTTCGGTGTCCGAGTGCCTTGGTCGGCAGGACGACCGGATGCCTCTGTGAGGTTCGGGTGTCCGAGTGCCTTGGTCGGCAGGACGACCGGATGCCTCTGTGAGGTTCGGGTGTCCGAGTGCTCGTTTAACGTCGTAGCTAGACGTGAGTGCTCGTTTACCGTCGTATTTGGACGTGAGTGCTCGCTACCGTCAGAGCCGGACGTGAGTGCTCGTTCACCGTCGTAGCTGGACGTGAGTGCTCGTCTACCGTCGTAGCTGGACGTGAGTGCTCGTTTACCGTCGTAGCTGGACGTGGGGCATCCTTCTCGAGTCCTCGTCGGGCGAGGGTAGCTGCGAGAGGAATGGCCGCCGTCTATCCCACATGTATACCCCATCCGCAGGTGTGGGACCTGGAGGGGATGAGCGGCGCGCGTTTACCTGCGTTGGTTTGAACGCCGTGCTCGTGGAGCTAATAGCGGGTAGTCCGAGTGGGTCCTGGGAGGTCCCGCCCAAGGGGGACCCTTCCGAGCGGACGGTCCCAGAGTAGGGTGTCCGGCCCGCGTGGGGCGACCCATAAAAACCTTTCTTTACTCAATCCCAGATGGACTCTAGGTCGTCCGCCGACCAGAGCACACGTGGTGTCGCTCATTGATGAGCTCCGGGAGAGTGTGAAGTATGGTCTCTGACGCAGTAGAGGTGATTAGGCCGTCACCGACCTAACCGAGGGCCCACCGTGGCTCACCTCATACCGCCCCTTGCTCAAGTTTTTTGTCGGGCGGCTTTATACCCATCTCGCGGGTAGGCCTTTTGAACCCACTCCTCGCTGGGCCTGGCGCAAGCCACAAAGCTTTTGCCGCCTTGGGGCCGCAGCCGCCGATGGGCTTCTCGCGCGCCGAGCAACTGCTCCGCCTAAAGGCGAGACCGAGAGGTTACGGACACGTTGTTCGGGGGCGGCGTCTTTATGGCCCTTTATGCCTGACAAGACAGGGATTAAAAGCGGAGTGGTATTGGAAACTGGGAGTTACCAGGCTGGCGCGACAGACGAGGGTGGTCGCGACGCTTCGCTGACGGGCGCCGCTGGCGTTCGCTCGTCAATCCTCTATAAACGCGCCTGGGTGCTTTCGAGTGGTCACGCTTTCTTGCCCTTTTCGCGCCTCGCTCAAACAAGAAGAGCACCAGAGAGCTAAGGAAAGAAACCCGACCTTTCTTTCTCACCTTCCACCGTCTCCCCGTGAAGATGTCGTGGCGAGTGCTCGCGCAAGACAACTGCGCGCTTCGGCTTGGTGAAGAAGGGCTTCTCATGCCGCAGACCTTCCTACCGGAGGGTGCCGATCAGGGCTACCACGCGCCGCGGGCGACGATCGTGGTGCCCGCCTCGTTCTTCGAGCGCCGCTTTGGCTCGCCGCACCTGCTCGTCCGGGGCTGTTGTTTCATTACAAGGTGGAGGTGCACCATCTCAACCCTAATGGGGTCCTCCACATCGCCATCTTCATCACGCAGCGCGGCCTTCTTGGGGATCGAGCCGCGATCGGGCGTTGTGGAGGCACTTCTTCCGAGCAAGGCTCGAAGGACAGTGCCGCCGGGAGCCGCCGCGCGCTCTGGTGGCTCGCCTCCGGCTTCGCCCTGGCGGAGCACGGAGTACCGAGGTAAAGCTGCCTCGTCTAACAAGGGTCGGGCGTTCAATGGCTCTACGCTCAACGCCGGCGACAAATACCTCGTTTCACCGGAGAGCTTCCCATGGCGAGGAGCGGTGGAACGGGGCGCCAAAAGAGGGAGAAGAACAAGCCGCCCCGATCGTGGAGCGCATCGTGGCTCAAAGGAGGCGGGCTCACCGGGACGTGGTTGTGCGCGCCTTCATGGGGATGCGCGTGCAACCACTCAGTACCTGCCGCACTTGCTCCCGTAGATGCGGGCCGTCCGACCGGGCGAGGATGGCCGAACCCGAAGCCGGCCGCTGGCGTCGAGGTGGAGGCTCGGGTGGCGGCCAAGCATGGCGGCGGCCGCCATCGTGGTCGCGGATGGCCACCCGAGCCATTCTCGGCGCTTTTTCGCGAAACTGTAAGCCGGTGAAATTTCTTTCGCTTTCTTTTCTTTGTCCTTTGCACTTGACCGACATTCCCGCATCCTCTCGGGGCTCATGGGGATGTCTTCCAGCGCCGCCCCGGGATAAGGAAGCGCGGCGGCCGCCGGCGAGGGCTGAGAGGTCGACTCCTCCGCAAGAAGCGGAAGGAGGAAAGGAGGAGGAAGAAAAGGAACGCGCAGCGGCGCAACGGCGAGGATGTGTCGAGACCACCGCCGTGGGGACGACCTCCATCGACATGGCGGGAGTGCTCCGCCACCCCTATGGTGGGTTTTTTCCCGACCGCGATCGGGCGGCGCCCGAAGTGGACTCGCCGAGGCGGCATCACGGGCCCCGTGGCCACGGATCCTCGTGGGGGTGATCTTGCGCTTGCGGTCGCCGCAGCTGTCTACCGGAGGTGGTGGCGTGAAGCGACCGGCCGACTTGACCCTGGCGGGGTCAAGCAAAGGGCGCGCGTGCCACGCACCCGCCGGCCTTGTAAGTGTATTATTATTTTATTTTGGAGCATTTTTTTTGGCAAAGCGCCCGAGCGACTCTTGAATATTTGCAACGGCGGCGCTTATACTTTGGGGTGATCGTGGGGCGTGCCACATCGCCCCAAGTAACGGCGCGGTGATTTCGGTGACGGTTGGGTCGGCGAAGGTCGCGGGCGTCAAGGCCCGAGGGCGCGGTCGCCTTCGAGGGGACGAGCCCCACCCGAGGTCGTGTCGAAGAAGAACTTCCGCCGCCCGGCGGGGACTCCTCGGACGACGTGATCGTCGTGCCGAGGATGAGACTTGGCGCGCGGTGATCGCGCGGCCGTGGCGAGCCGACGACGGAGGTGCCCACCCGCCCCTGTGGGAGGTGCCGACCGATGCCCTCAGCGCAGTCGCCGGGGATTCGAAGGTTGACCTCGCCACCCTTGCCCATGGTGCTTGGACGGTGGCGCCCGCCCGACGGCGAGCGAGGCGCCGCCGGTGTAATTCTTGCCTGCATCATGGGTGAGGCGAGGAGAGCGAGCGGGCCACCTTCGGCAAAGCGCGCCGACGCCGAAGCCGAGATAGGGCGATCCGTGAAGGTCTAGCCCTTGCTCAAGTCTTCCACCAGGAGCCGGATATGATGGTCGGGGAGTCGGCCCACGCCCTGTAGGTCACCAAAAGTTCGATTCGTTGCACATTTTGATAGTTCTTCCGTGCGACTAACGGAGTGTCCACATTTTTGCAAAGACTTTATGGATCGCCGCGCGTCAGTCGAGCTCTGCAGCGCCCGACAACAATGGGCGGTGCAATGAGGAGTGCAATGGCCGCGCCTTGAGCCGCACTTCTAGCCCAGAGGCCCGCGTGATTAGGCGGTCGAGGCGTGGTGATCCGCCAAGGATTTGAAGAGGCCACAAAGGCCCTTCATGATGAGCGCCTAGGAGCCAAGGCTTTGAGGGCGAAAGTGGCGAATCGAGTCCTCCCGATGGAGGTCACCGAGGCCAAGGATGCCGTTGCCGCTGAGGGGATCGCGCAGACGCAGTAACACGCTCTGCGACCGAGCGAACAAGGCTCGGGGACGCTGCCCGAGTTCGCTCCGAGCGCGATCGCCGTATGAGCGGCCGAGTCAAGACTTCATACGAGGCGTCAAGTCGGAAGCCGCAATCGACCAACTCGCGGCCGTAAGTGTCTCAATTCTTCAATTAAGTTTGAAGTACGACCACGTGGCGAACTTATCCAAAATCTCGCAACCGCAGAGGCGCAGAAGAATCTGGCGCCGCCGCGGAGGCGCAGAGAACGGCTTCGCCGCTCGCGTGGCGATCGTGGGTCGACGCAGGCCCGGCGGCGTTGAAGGTTGCCGAGGACGGTCGGGCCGAGACGAGCGCCGAGCCGAGGCCCTCCGCAAGGCGGTCGGGAGGTTCGCGCGACCGATCCTTGAGCCGGCGGCCCGAGTGCCCTTGTTTCGCTACGCCCGAAAGCGGATCAGTAGAAGAGGCGGTGGTCACCGTGCTGCGCTGAGCTTCATCGGCGCCGTCAACACCATCTCGCATTACGACGGCATCGACCTCGCGGTGGTGGGAGCGGCGAGCTGGAACCGGATCGACGAGAGATCGACGGTTCGAGCTCTTGGTTGAGCCGACGCCGGGAGATCGCCACCGCATCCGCCAGCAGCCGCCCTCCAGAAGCGAGGCGCCAACTCTCCGCCGCCACGGCCGCCCGCCAAGAAGAGTAGAAAAAGTTAGCTTTATCCTTCTTAGATTGTAAAGACCGTTATTTAAACAATCTTGAAATTATCAAGTCCCGAATCGTCCCTCGCCCTTTTCGTATTTAGGATGAGCGTTTGGTCGACCATAGCCCTAAGGACCGCAGGGCCACTTATGCGAGGTCGGGTTGTTTTGGGAGGAGCGAGGTGGATTGGAGACTTGGCTATGCCGCGTTAAGCGCACTTGTGAGGATAGGAGTGTTCTAGACCGCCAGGATCTTTCCTCGGGCACTTCCTTCTTAGCAAAGTGCTACTTAGCAACCATAGCCTGGGCGAGGCCGTAACACTTGGGTTGAGAGGGTTACCGCCGGATGGACCTCATGACCAATCGGGTCACGACTCATAAGCGCGTGGGATAGGCCGAGTTCGTGCGGGAGGAGTGTTCCGCCGACCAAAGGTCACTCCCTCGGGTACTTCCTTCTTCCGAAGTGTTAGCAACCATAGCCGCCGGGCGAGGTGAGCACTTGGGTCAAAGGAGTTACCGCTCGGGAAGGACCTTGTGGTCGGTTGGGTCATCAACCAGCGCAGTGCCGACCGAGCGGCACTGAACGGGCGCCGAAGGCGCTCTGAAGTCGTCGCTGACGGCGACTGTGTGCTCGGAAGGAAGAAGGTAAAGAGCATGCTAGGAAGAGGAAAAGAGTTTAGGGATAGAATCGCCTTAACTTTTCAATGTTCCAGCATTAGGAGGATGCGACCATCGGCGCCCTTGAGTCGAAGGTGCCGGCCGGAGAACTTCCACGACGGTGAAAGGACCTCCAGGGGCGCGGCTTGTGCTTATCTTTGGTTGTCGGACCGACGCAGAACCAAGTCGCCGGCGCCAAGGATCGATCCTCGAACTTGGCGGTGTGGTAGCGGCGCAGGCTTGTTGATATCCGCCGACCGCGGGACGGCCACGCCGCGCGCTCGCCGTCGGGGTCGATGGCGTCTTGTTGCGAGGCGAGCCCCGAGCCTCATCAAGGCTTGCAATCTCGGGAGCGTATTCCGTGTCGATGGGCAAAACGGCTTCAGTGCCAACACCATAAAGAAGGGTGTGAACCCGGCCGCCCGGTCGGCGTGGTCCGCAGACTCGAGGACGGAGGCGGCTCGGCTACCAGCCGCGAAATGCTTGAGCCGATCAAGATCCGCGGCTTGAGTCCTTGAAGGATCATGCCGTTAGTGCGCCGACCGCCGTTAGTCCGCGGATGGGCTATCGCCGCCCAATCGACACGGATGTTGAAGTCGTCACAGAACTCGAGAAATTCCTTCCCCGTGAACTGTGTTCCGTTTTCGGTGATGATGGAGTTTGGGACTCCAAACCTAAAAACGATGTCGCGGAAGAAGATGGCCGCTGTACCGAGCGTGGCGCCACGACCGCTTGGCCTCTATCCACTTGGTGAACTTATCTACCGCGACGAACAGGTGGGTGAAGCCCGGCGCTTTTCCGAAGGTCCGACCAAATCGAGTCCCAGACGGCAAAGGCCACGTGATGGGGATCGTCAGAAGCTTGGGCTGGCGATGTGTCTGTAGAGCAAAGAACCGGCATCCTTCGCGGTCGCACGATATGCTCGGCGTCGACACAGCTGGTTGGCCGAGAAAAGCCTTGTCGAAAGGCCTTTCCCACAAGAGATCGGGTGTGCGTGGTGACCGCAGACTACGTGTATGTCGTCGTCCAGGTATTTTTCCTTGGTCGGTCAAGATACATTTTGGAGGACCCCGAGGGACTCCTTTGTAGAGGTGCGGCCGATCAGACGAAGGATTTTGCCCGCCGGCGAGGCGCCGGCCTCGGTCGGGTCGGGAAGTGACCCGTCCACAAAGCGGCCGATGTAGGGCCTCCTCCGGCCGGACTCAAGTGCTAGCACACCGCGGGTAGATCCGCCAAGTCTACGCTCGACGCGTCGGCGGCCGCGGCAAATCGGCCGATTGGTCGGTGGCCGCCACCGCCGAGTCGGTGGACAAGGCCGCAGGAGGTCGAGACGAAGATCCCGGCGGGACGGGCTCACCGGAGGCAAGATTGGCGGTGATCGGCCTCGCCATTGTAGCGTCGGTAGCTATGGTGAAGCTCGAAACCCTTGAACCGCTCCTCGAGCCGGCGACTTCTCGACGAAAGACGGACCATGCGCGGCGTCTCGGGCTCCGCAGCCTTCATGACTTGGTCGACGACAAGCTTGGAGTCCCGTGGACGTAGAGCCGGCGAGCACCGAGGTCGGCAACGATCCGAGACCGCTGGCGAGCCTCGTACTCGGCAATGTTGTTGGTCGCGTCGAAGAGCAACCTAATGGCGTATTGACAGCTCGCTTCGAGTGGGAGATGATGGCGACTCCGCGCCGCGCCATTCTTGGTGTAAGACCCGCCAAGTACATTGTCCAAGCTCGGGGTCTTCGACCACCGTGGTGCTCGGCTTTGGCCCACTCGGCGACGGTCGCCGAGCTCGCGACTTGATCGCCGTCCGAGGGACGTATATTATGCCATGGCCGCTAAGCTCGAGCGCCCATTTGGCTATCCTTCCTGAGGCATCGCGATTGTGGATGATCTCGCCAGTGGGGACGTGGTCACCACGGTGATGGCGTGTTGATCGAAGTAGTGAACGAGTTTCCTCTTTGCGATGAGCACCGCAGAGAGTAACTTCGCACTGTGGGTACCAGTCTTGGACTCGGAAAGTACTCATCGATGAAGTAGACCGCCGTTGTACCTTGAGCTCACGGCCTTCTTCCGCCGCTCCACCACGAGGGCCGCTACGACGACTTGGGTAGTGGCAACGATGTAGAGGAGCAGCGGTTCACCGGTGCCGGGCGACCAGATCAAGGCGAGGACAGGAAGGCCTTCTGCGGGTGAGGGCCTCCGAGCCTCGTGTGTCCAACCGAAGCGGTCGGATTTCTTGAGCGACCAGAGCGGCATTCGCGTCACGAGGCGAGACACGAACGCTCAAAGCCGCCGGGCATCCGGCCACTCTGGACCCCTTTGAGGTTGCCGGCCGGGCCCATCCTTGCGATCGCGAGATCTTCTCCGATTGGCCTCGATGCCTCGCCGAGACGATGAAGCCTAAGAGCTTTCCTTTGGGGACCCGAAGGCGCACTTCTGGTTGAGCTTTATGCGAAACCGCCAAGGTTCGCGAAAGTCTCTTCTAGGTCGGCGATAAGGTCGTCGACCTTCCCGTCTTTACGACAATATCGCCGACATATGCCTCAACGTTGCGGCCGATCCGGTCATTGAAGCACGCTTGCATACATCGCCGGTATGTAGCGCCCGCGTTCTTCAGCCGAAGGGCATTGTGACATAGCGTAAGCAGCCGAGCGGAGTGATGAAGGAAGTCGCGAGTGGTCGAACTCCTTTAGCGCAACGGTGGTAGCCCGAGTAAGCATCCGAAGGAAAGAGACTCGCACCCAGCCGTGAGTCGATGACTTGGTCGATGCGAGTAAGGGAATGGGTCCTTGGGGCATGCTTTGTTGAGACTCGGATAGTCAACACATTCTCCATTGCCCGTTCTTCTTTTTACAAGTAGGTTGGCTAGCCACTCGTGGTGGCGCACCTCTTTATTTAACCCCGCCGCCAAGAGTTTGGCGATCTCCTCCCTATAACCCTGCGCCTTTCCTCGTCCGGCGGCGCAGCGTTGGGCGGCCGGCTTTGAGCCCGTCGGACGCTCAGGAGTGCTCGGCGACCTCCTTTGAATGCCCGGCATGTCGGAGGACCTCCATGCGAAGACATCTTTGTTAGTGCGGAGGAAGTCGACGAGCCGCTTCCTATTTGGCGGGGCGTGGCTTCGACCCGCACGGTCTTGGTCGGATCACGTGGATCGACCGTGACCTCCTTCGTGTCCTCGGCGGATTTGAAGGATCCCGCCGATTTGTCGGATTCGTGACGGACTCGGCGGCTTCCTTCCGAGCTTGTTGAGTTCCGCAGAGGCAACGACCGCCGAGGCGAGCTTCGCGGTACGCCGCTCGCGATTGAAGGCAGCTGGAAGGACGATGCGCGGTGATGACTCCATGCGGTCGGGCATCTTCGACTTGAGGTAGGCGTGGTGGGGATCGCCATGAACTTGGCGTAGCATGGCCTCCCAGATGGCGTGGTAGCGCCGGGAAATCCACGACCGAAGGTGAGGGTCTCGGTGCGGAAGTTTCCCGGCTCCCCGAAGGTGACGGGCAGGGTCGACCTGCCCGAGCGGATGGGCTTGCTGGGCCGGGATGACGCCATGGAAAGGTGCCTTGCTTGGCCGGAGGCTTGAGCGCGGGACCCTATAGCGTCGAGCGTCTCAGCGTAGAGGATGTTAAGGCAGCGCCCCGTCCATCGACACTTGCGTTGGCGCCCGTTCGACGACGGGGCTGACCACCAGCGGGTACCTCCCCGGCTGTGGGACGCGATCGGGGTGATCGGTCCGATCAAAGGTGATCGGGAACTCCGACCACCGAAGATATTGGGGGACGCCCGGCGCGACGGTGTGGACCTCGCGGTAAGCGAGCTTGAGTCGGCGCTTGTCGGCGTAGCAGCCGTCCTCCGAAGATCATGAGGCGGCCGTCGGGCTCGGGAACTCGTCGTCGCCTTCTTCTCCGCTTCGCGGGGCGCGGCGGGCTTCTTTCCTTTGCTTGCGGCATGGTGGGGCGCTAGAGAGATAAGCCTCGGGACTTGCGATCCGGTACTTGTGCTTGACGGAGAACCCATGGTTCGGGCATGGGCCGTCCATCAATTTCTGAAGTGGTGGGGCGGCGGTCGGCGCGCTGGCGCCAGCGAGGCGGTCGGCCGTGGCGGCCACTGGGGTCTCACGGATCGCTTCCGTGCGCTTCCGCTTGTCGAGCGGTCGGGAGACCATTTGGGCCGGGCTCTGCTGGGCCTTTCCTCCTTCGAAAATAGCCCTACGGCCTCCTCGCCGGGGCGTGGTTGATGGCGATGTCGAGGAGTTCCTTGGTAGTCTGGGCTTGCGGCCCGACTTGTGCACAAGGCCTTGCGAGAAGTGCCGTAGATGAAGGCTCCCGCGACATGGCGTCGGAGATGTCGGGAGCTCGTTGTAATTATGGCGGGAAAACGCGGATGTAGTCGGAGGGTTTCCCCAGCTGCATTTGCGGCCCTTCAGTCCAGGAGTTTCGAGCATAAGTGCCACAGAAGTTTCCGACGAAAGATTCTTCAAGTCACCCGGTTCGATGGTTTTGGCGGAGTACTCGAGCCGAGCTCGGCCAAGTCCGCGAGGTAGATGGGAAGTCTTGGATGATGAAGAGATCATCTGTCGCTCCCGGACACCGACATGCGAGCCGGTAATCTTGAGCGGACACAGGTTGGTGGCCCGGTGTACCAGCAATGTTGGTAGCGCCGGAATCGGCGGGAAATCACCGGGCGGATCCCTTGGCAAAAAGCCGTGGTCGGGACCATCGAGGCTCGGGCTGCGGCGATGGCGCTCACCATCCGCAACACGTGAGTGGGCGTCTCGCGCCATCTTTCTTGGCGCCTCGAGGTGGCGCGATGTCGTAAACATTACCGAGGCGGCTGGCGCACCGGGTGCGTGAGGCTGGGGTGGTTCATGGTGGGTGCGGTCTGGCCGCATTCCTGGCCCGGCTCGCTACGGCAGACGGGCCCGGCGGGTTTGGCAGCGCCGGTGGTAGGAGCCGAGGCTCAGATAAGCCGTGACGGCCAAGGCTTCCACCGTACCGGCGGTTCTCGTAGGTAGC